>OX451735.1:1227605170-1228283936 GCA_948472305.1 Vicia faba | reverse complement strand
TTACACAATATGGTTTATAATTTAGAGTCATAGTAATAATTTGATCATGGAATTTGATGCGGGCAATTTGGGGTATGACAACTGCTAATAGTGGACTTCCTTCTTAGCTTGATAGCCCCCATAGTAGGTGTTGTTCGAGCTGGGTCATCATATATTTGTGTTACTATCTTTATGTTCTATTCAATTTTGTTTTTGATTGATTAACATTTGTATAAGATGTTGGAACATCAGTTACGATTCAGACTGATGAGTTCTGTATCAGTCTACTTTTTTTGTTCATGAGTATTTTTCCGAGATCAATGTCTCAACATGTGTTACGACATGTGTTACCTATATACTAGAATTTCAATTGGTATCAGAGCATGCATCCTCTCTATTTCTGGATGAGATTAGGGAAGACACCCTATGGTTCAAGGACTTGAAGGAACAAGATGTTGTTTGTAGCTTTGGTGGTGTGCTATTGTGTTAGGTTTGATTTATTTTCAAACCTATGTTGTTTTGTTGGAACCTAGATTGTGGTGCTGTGTATAAGGGTGATTAAGCCGCACCTGAAGGTTGCTGAGGAGTTTTTGTTTGTTTTGTTTCATCTGATAGAAAACTCATGTTGGTTCCTGGTGTATCTGTGTTGAGGCTGTAGGGAGGTTTTCCCTTGCAATACAATAAGGAAGAACCTTGTGATTTGTTCCTATATGAAGGTGTATCCTGTATTGTAGTGATACTTGGAGGCTGTTTCAACCAGCCTACTAAAGTTGCCAAAGATACTTGAGGATTGTCTCAAGTCCACTCATAAAGGCACTTTAAAGAGAATTTGTTGAAAAGAGATCTGAGAAAGTTAGAAGAAATTTATTTTTGTTTTTAACCCTAAAAGGCAAATCTCTAGCCTTTGTCAAAGGATCTCTTAGTGTGTTCCTTGGAATGATGTTGTGTTCTAAACAAATGTGTGTTGATCACATACGTTTGGAACATTCTCCTGATCTAGAAGAGGAGGCATCTTGGTTATGTGTCTAAAAAGGTTATGTTCTAGAAACAGGTCTTAGATATGTGTGTTGGTCAAGATTTTATCAACATTTTTACTCTTGGATCAGTTTATTTATGCTAAAAGGATATAGAAGTGCAGAGTGATCTTTTTTCTCTAGTAGAGAATTTTGTTAAAGGCATCAGATTTTTCATGAACGAAGTCCAAGTTCTAAAGATTCTTTTGATCTAGAGAAGTCAGATTTGTGATTGAGTTGGAGAAGAGGACGTTAAGCAGATGAATAATGGATGTTTCTTATAGAAAAGATGGAGGTTGTTTACTCAAACTTGATATTATTATCAAGTCTATGAGAACATGGAACTCTTGTTCTAGTATAGTGAAAAAAACATCCAAGGGGTTGTAAGCAATGGAGTTGTGTCAACTTGAGTTAAGGGAGATTAACTCTCAGTTGTGGTGTATATCATTCAAGTGGTTGAGAGTTGTTTGCGTCGTTGAAGTTTTCTTCCAATTGTGAAGAGGACAACATTATTTGTTGTTTAATTATAGGGGAATGTTTCTCTGGTAAAGTATGCATCTGATTGATGGAAAATACTCTAACGGGAGTTGTGTATTTATCTGATGTGTTAATGCAAAAAGTATATGAGAATATAATTCTTGGTGCCTCTTGATCTAGTCTTGAAGATCGATGGTCTGTGAAAGAGTACAAGTGTGATTTCCTTGGGGTTCCTGTAAGAGTTATAATTAAGTCCTTGATGTCTTAAGTGATGTTGGAACATCATTTCAGTTGGTTACTTCTCCAACCAAATAAGGTTGCTTTGTTCAAGGTGGAGTGTATGGTCAAGTCATTGATCTAGTATGGAGTGGTCTATGTGATTTTTATTTGTCATTATTATTTAGCATGATGAAGAATCCACTTATACTAAGAAGGATGTCAGAAATAATGTTCTACCTAGTGTGAGAAGATAGTATTATCTGATGTCTGTATTTTCATAAGGAACTTTGAAGTAAGAAGCTTGAGAAAATTCTCTCCTGGTGATGTTCTGCATTTAACTGATGACAATACTTTGACGGGAGCTGAGTATCTGTTAGATATGCATGTGCAAGTCTTCAGTTTTAACTCCTTGTTTCAGAGAGTATGTGAGAGTTTATTCAAGTGTTTTAGATGACTTGTATGCTCTACACTTGAGAAGAGTTATTCCCATAAATTGTTTGGACCTCTAAAAGAAACTATGATTCAGGTGTGCATGTGACTGATGGTAAATATATTGACGGGAGTTGTGTATTTTCCTGACGTATCTATGCAAGTATGCATTTTGAGCACTTTAATTCAAAAAAGGGTATGAGAGTTTATTTATCTTCATGGGTCTCTAGTGTGTGGTAGCATCCTCTATTGTGTTTGCATGAAGATTTGTTCCTCTGATGAAGATGTGCATGCGAATGATGGAAAATATCTTGACGGGAGCTAGATATTTGTCTGATGAGTGTATGCAAGTCAGCTATCTGAACTATTTTCTTCTGAAAAATACTGATGAGTATGGTGAATTCATGACTAGTGTCATGTTGAAGATTCCACTTGTACCAGCAATTGATGGTTGGTGCAAGGAAAGGCTATCAGATAAAGTGATCTGATCATAATGCCTTTGATATGGTGTTTCCTTCAGCTGCAATTAACTCTTGAAGAGATCAAATTAACTTGGACCTGGGTAATGCCAAACCAAGTAAAGTTTCCTGGATGTGCTCCCAAGGAGAAAAAGCTTCTAGCTCTAGTTTTCCTTCACAATAATATGAATATGGACAAGCAGGATGTGCTTGAGCTCATCATGTGGAATGTCACCTGAACATAATCAAGAGTGTCTTAAGGCTTCAGTATGCCTCTGTGTCTTTACTGATTGTGGTAGTGGTATAATTTCCTACCAATATGTTATGTTATCTCTTCTGATGTATGACTTTAGGAAGCTCTTTATGAGGATTTCTTTATTACCTAAGTTTATCCTTGAGGGGAAGAAATAATTGTCTAAAGCGAGGGGGCATGATTGATCATTTCCTTTTGAAAAAGACATCAGGTATAGGAGATTCATCATATGTGGAGGTATTCTCATTGGAATGATCTGATGGTCACGCTTTTGAGAATTTATTTTTCTATGAAAAGAGTAGGCGTGACATCTAAAGGAAGGCTTTGTGGCTATACTTTATGAGGAAAATTTTGTGTTCCTAGAGTAAAAAAGATGTCAGAACATTGTTCAGAACTTGAATATGTGCATTTCATCAAGTGGTGCATATGGACGGTGTTGTACCCCAAAATTTTCCCTCTCATTTTCTCAAGAAATAACCCTGAATCCTCAGGTTTACTTCCATCCAATCCCGAGCTTTGAATTACAAATTTTTCAAGAAAGTCTCCTGCAAGGGCAAAATAGTCATTTTCATATTAAAAGGTCAAACTTTGACTTTTGGATCAGCATCAAATCTCTGAAATCATATTTCATCAAAACATGTTGGAATATGAAGTTTGTATCATCAAAAAGTTCAAAAGCCAAATTTACTATGGAAAAGCCAAATTTCTAAATACTTGGGATTTTTTTCTAAGTATTTAAGAAAAAAATGGCACTTCAGAACTTCTGAGCCAGCCTCCAGGCAGGTGCAGTCAGAAGTTGTGAACATGGTTCAGCACATAGTCTTCAGTTAGAACATGGCTCTTCAGCATCTACGCAAGTTCAATCAGAGTTTGCTAGGGTAATACGAAGAAGGTAATAAGCGTGATACGAAGCCTGAAAGCTCCTTCAGAACATGCTGGAGCCAGAAGGTAAGAGGATCAGAAGATTGGATGTTATGCTGAAGCAGAACTTCTAATCCAGAGTTTTCAAAGATAAATCAAAGAAGGTTACTGGAAAGCTTGGGAAATCCTTCAGAACATGCTGAGGCAACTTGGTACAAAGATCAGAAGTTGGATGTTTGTCCTAAATGGAACTTCAGATCCAGAATTAAGCAATGATACAAAATCTCACATTACAAGATTTTTGATTTTGACAAATCTCATCATCATTTAATGCTCATTAATGATCACAACCACTTTTGAGTCTTTGTCCAAGGGACCTCTCCACGTGTGGCATAGAAAAACTCTTGTTATCCTTAAAGGCAAACTTTTATACAGAAGTATGGGAGGGTCCATGTGTTACTTTTTGCTTATGGGTTTACTTTTCCTTAATCCATGCTTGCTAATCCAGTCTAGGCTAAAAAATTGTCAACTATCACACCTTTTTTTGGAACTTGCTTCAAGAGCAAGTTATCATCTAGTGTCTGATGTTGGCACTACTTGACATTTTCAAACCCACAAAACTTTGCCTATAAATAGAACACCATTGGTCATTGGGAAAGGGGAGAGGAGAAAAATTTGTAAAAGAAGTCAAAATTTTGAGAAAGAAAAGCCTTGAATACCTGCCAAAATTCCAAGGGTTCTAAGAACTGAAAACACAATACATAAAACCTTGTTAACTTTTGATTCCTTGCATTCAAAACTCCACTTGTTCTCAAATATTTCTTGACTAAAAACCATTCACACAGTTTCTGATCCACGCGTTGGAAACTGCCTAAACTTCTGTGTTCATATTACTATACACTTTCCATCCATCCATTCAAAGAAATCAGAAGATCACCTCCTTGCCATCCCCTGAAGTTGAAAACTTCCAGCTTACTGAGTACGTGAAGAAGATGTTCAAAGCTTCATCAGAGTTGAGGTTAAATTCAGTTCACATAACTTCTTCCAGCTGCAAGGTAAGCTTCTGCTAGCCCTCACCATATTACTTAAGCATTACCAGATTTAGATGCTCAGATACAATGTAGATATCGGGTTTTTGGTGTCATACATACTCTGAGATTTCATGCCTTTTGTTTGCCTAAGTATGGGATAAATCAGTTCAGAACCTCTTGAAGGAATTAAAACTCAAAATTAAGATTAGAAAATGCATGCTTGCCTCTGATTTATAGTTCTGATATTTCTTATCTTCTGGAATGCTATGACACCTGTTGTAACTGTTCTATGCATGTCTTCTATTTTATGGAGAAATAACCAAATTTCATATGTTCTGACTAGCATAGAGAGAGATACCAAGTTCTTCCAAGTGGTATCAGAACTTCTGAAGCTTGTTTTGTTGCCAGTGGTGTCAGAACCTCTGAAAACTATTGTGTTCCTAGTGGGTTCAGAACTTCTTACCTTATACATTTTCACTAACATGTTTTTGTTTTGCAGCGCTATCATGGTCAGAGCCTCTGACTTCATTTTTATCAGCAACACACTGATTTATTTTTTATTATTATTTTGCTATCACTCTTTATTCCATTAATCAGCAAAGATCAAAAGTATTTCCTTCACACATTATTTTGGTTCCTTAAAACAAAACACCAAAAATATTTTCTTAAAATAAAACAAGTTCATTTCTTTCTTATATTATGCATTTCAATATGGTTGTAATAATAACTTAGGATTTAATTTTACTTGCAATCCCCATTCATAAATTTGTACCCCCATCCCTTAAATATTGTAATAGCATAGAATTTCATTTTCCGCAATTTACTATTTACCTTATACTGTATAGTAATTAGGCGTGTATGGCAAGAGATGAAACCAACAAGTAGACCACTAAAAATAAAAGACTAAATGCATGCAATCAAACACACTTGCACACATGCACCCTTAGGGTAATTCCACTTGTTGCCTTACAAAAATGGCCATGTTATGCATGAGGGATGTCTTAGAACTAACAAATCGAAAATACAAGATCATAGTCTCTCGATGACGCTATCAAAGTTTCCTTTCAAAATGATCTTAGTCTCTAAAGAAAAGTGCTAAGTCATCTCACAACATTGCTATCATGGTCATACGATGACCCAACGCCCATCCCTTCACATCCAACGACGGGGCTTCTTACCAAAACAATGGTAAGATATCAACATCTAAAGGAGGAGGAAAAACACATCTAAGACCTTTTGAGTAGGTAGGTTCGCTCCCAGTTACTCACTTGCTCACAACAAAAACATTTTATACACCAACACTTCCATTTGAAACATTATCAAAAGAAAACATTTTGTACGCGTTCTTATAGAGACGAGAGCCATTACAAAGGAAACCCTTTTCAAAATCACTTTCAAAAACACATTTCACAAACACATCTTTGAATTATTGTCGAAACAAACAATTTGTATGCGTTCTTATAGAAACGAGAATCCTTACAAAGTTACATTTTCAAAATACTTTCAAAACCCACATCACAAGCACACATTCAAACAAAAGCAAGTGATCTAGCGAGTAACTAAGAGCCCATGGAAAACCATGGATGAAAAGGGTGCTAATACCTTCCCTTTTCATAATTTACCCACCAAACTCAAAAACATCTCTAAAGGTCTTTCTTGTGCTTTTTCAACTTTCCTTTTTGGATAAAAGAAAAGTCGGCGGTAACTCTTACTAAACCGCAATATTTGCAAACAGAAACGTAAAACCTCAAGTCAGTTCTCCCATCGTATCAAAGAACTGGTGACTCTGCTGGGGAAAATTCTAAAAGTGGGGTTACCTTAGGGTTTAGATCACACTTACTTGCTTACATTGTTTTACTTGTTTGCTTTACATTATGGTTCTTTGTTTGGGTTTGAATCCTCCACCCGGATTTGGGATACATTATAGGTAAATAGCAATACGTTGTGGAAACTGTGTCGGGTATATCGACATGGTCTAAGCAATAGTTATGTTAGTGTAACATATTTGTGGGTACCATTAGCCTTTGAGTCAATCAAAGAGAATACGGGGCCACTGAGTGATGTCATGAAGCACTAATGAACTTCTAGAACCCTTTACTTGACCAACTTGGCCTTTAGGATGTAGTGAGATGACTGGCTTTGGTGCAGT
This sequence comes from Vicia faba, assembly GCA_948472305.1. Lineage (NCBI taxonomy): Eukaryota > Viridiplantae > Streptophyta > Magnoliopsida > Fabales > Fabaceae > Vicia > Vicia faba. Next base: position 1,228,277,067 of record OX451735.1, on the reverse strand, counting down.
CCGAAGTTGGTAGATACTCGATACTACACTCATTGAGGGTTGGTTTCTTGGGATATTTCGGTCGCCATTAAAGAGGCTTGAGCTGAAACAATGACCAAGGAAACAATCCGGTGATATTGAGCTCCTTAGAACCCGGTTACTATTATTAGGACAGGTTGAGCCAACTAAACTTCAAGAGGGTACTTACCTATAAAACCCCATGCAAGCCTAAACTAAGGACTTGTTTGTCTTGCTTGTATATGCATACTCAAACATAACATCATGGACATCATGAGCATCATATGCATCCACTAACCATTTCAAGGATTTCGGAGTTTCATCTTTGTTCTTGTTTTGTAGGATATGGATTCACTTCGCAAGAAAACTATCCAAGTCAACCTTGTAAGAATTCCTCCACAACTCAAGGAGATAGCTTCAAGGATCCCTGAGAACTCTCCATTCACCGAGAGGCATGGTCGTCTACTCAACTTGGTCACCTCCAACACAGATGAGGATATGATGAAGGTGCTCTTCCAATTCTTTGATCCTTTGCACCATTGCTTCACATTTCCCGACTATCAGCTTGTGCCTACATTGGAAGAATTCTCTCAACTGTTGAGGATTCCCATTCTCAATCAACTACCTTTCAACGGTACGGAAAGAGACCCAAAGCCAGAAAAGATTGCTCAAGCTCTGCACATGCACTCATCTGATGTCACAGCCTATTGGGAAACTAGAAGTTGTGTCAAAGGCTTCCTAGCAAAGTTTCTGTTTGAGAAAGCCCAAAGCTGTTGGAATTCCTTAGACTTGCAAGCTTTTGAGGAAATTGTGGCTCTTCTTATCTATGGGATGGTTTTGTTTCCCAATCCTGACCAACTCATAGATGTGAGTGCCGTTAAAATTGTTATGTCACGCAATCTGGTGCCTACATTGCTAGGGGATATCCTACACTCTTTTCACACTCACACAATGAGGAAAAGAGGTGTCCTTATGTGTTTCACTCCTCTCCTGGAAAGATGGTTTACTTCTCATCTTCCCCAATTAGTTTTAAAGAATGAGCAAGGTTCTAGGTGGTCACAAAGGTTAATGACGCTCAAACATTCAGATATTCATTGGTTCTCTCGATCCAAAGAGAATGTTATCATTGTTGACTGTTGTGGGGAATTCCCTAATGTCCCTCTACTTGGCATTAGGGGAGGCATCACCTATAACCCATGCTTAGCTCTAAGACAATTTGGTTATGCCCGAAGGGATGGCCCGCATAAGATGTTGATTCAAGGCTTGGTATTCGACTACGACAACGACGATCAAGGTCTTAGCCAGAGATTCATCCGAGCTTGGAGGAGGCTAAACAAGGTGGATAGCAAGACTTTGGGACACAAGAACTCCATCCCTCTTGAGCTTTACCTCAAGTGGGTACGAACCCGCGCTCAAAGTCTTATGATGCCTTATCCTTCCATTCTCCCGGTGATCATTAAGCTTGTTAAGGAAGGAGAAGTTCCATACACTATCCTACATACTGACATGCCCACATCTCTTGAAGACCTATAAAGGGGCTGGATACAGCTCAAAGGAGAGCGAGATACTTTCGAAGCCCAATTTTATGCAAGCGAGAAGAAGGTTTTGGAACTCACTAGGCTACTCCATGAGGAGCAGACTCTAAACGCCTACATTTCACCAAAGAGGATGCGCACTACTTTTTTATCTTAGAGTGTTGTATTATTTTTCCCAAGGGGCATTGATGTACTCAAACTCTATCTTATTAATATAACGTGTGTTTCTTTTTGTCTAAAACGAACTTGAATCTTTAAAAATCCTTGAAAACATTACAGATGCACATATCATTCATCATAACATAAACATGTCTGTTGCAACGAGTTTCCTCATCTCTCTACTATTTATTTCAGTAAGATGGATCTCGAACAGACGGTCAAAGATCTTCAAGTTCAAAACACGCAGTTTCAACAGTTACTCATGAACCTAGCCAAAGGGCAAGAAGATTTGAAGACTCTGTTAGCTGAAGAAAGAAAGAAGAAAACAAAAAAGGTCACTGGGGTTTTGAACATGGGGAGAAGGTTTCAAGGACAGACTAGAAGAACCTTGAATTTTGCAACAACATCTGGTGAAGGGAATGGAAAGGAAACAGCGGTCCCGTCCGAATATGAAGAGGAGGAAGAAGAGGAAGACTACTCTGAGGAACAGTATCCTCCAGCAGATGATAAGTACAGATATCTTGAAGAGCGTTTGAGCGCTATGGAAATACAAAAGGTGCCAGGTCTAGACTTTGAAGATTTGGGACTAGTGTCGGGAATTGTGATCCCAACGAAGTTCAAAGTGTCGTTGTTTGCAAAATATGATGGGGTGTCATGTCCTAAGATGCACCTCCGATCATATGTGAGGAAGATCCAGCGGCACTCCGCCGACAAAAACCTGTGGGTGCATTTTTTCCAAGATAGCCTGTCTGGAACACAACTCAATTGGTTTTACCAATTGGAAAGGGCCAACATCCACAACTGGGAAGACCTTTCCGCAGCTTTCTATAAGCAATATCAATATAATGCTGATTTGGCGCCTACCCGTACTCAACTTCAGAGTATGGCCATGGCTTCCAATGAGGGTTGCAAGGATTACACGCAGAATTGGAGAGATCTAGCTGGGAGAGTGCAACCCCCTCTGTCCGAAAGGGAGTTGGTGGATATGTTCTTAGGCACTCTATCAGGCTCTTTCTTCAACCATCTGATTGGAAGCTCATCTGCAGAATTTACTGAGTTAATACTGACCGGAGAGAGGGTGGAAGTTGGCATAAAAAGTGGAAAGATTCATAAGGATTCATCTGCCTCTACAGTTGTGAGGAAGCCTTTTATTGGGAAGAAGGATGTATCTGCTATTTATCCACAAAGGAACCAATGGAGAGCCAAACACCGACCAATGGTAGCAGCTGTTATGATCCCAAAGCCTACATTTGATCAACCAAGAAGTAATCAACCAAGGGTGGAAAGGCCAGTCCGATAATTCACCAGAATTAATATGACTCTAGCCCATGTTTTACCGCACCTTCTGAAATCTAATTTGGAAACTTTGAAAGAAACCCCCAAGAGCCCCAACACGGCGTCCCCTTATTATCACCCAAATGCCCGTTGCGCATATCATTCCGAAAGTCCGGGTCACGACACCAACAACTGTTGGGCCTTGAAAAACAAAATTCAAGATCTTATAGAGGCAAAAGAGATTGAGTTTGATGCGCCCGAGAAGTCAAACGTCATTTCTGCTCCTATGCCTAAACATGGTCACCACACCAATGATGTTGAAGAAGATCTGTTTGTTACCATAATTGATGAACTCTTGACTCCTCTCCCCATCATTAAGATGAATTTGTTGAAAGTCGGTATATTCCCGGGTTGTAATGAAGACTGCCATCTTTGCTTATCCTCTCCAACTATTTTCCCTTTGCTGAAAGCAGGCGTTCAACGCTTGATGGACAACAAAGAGATTCTATTTGAAAGTACTCCTGTTTTACCTGTTTCTGTTGAAGACATTTCAATCATAACCATCTCCACCAATTCTTCCAGGGTCCAAAAAAGACCTGTTAGAATTACATCGATTCCAAAAACTACTCCTCTTATAATCATAATGCCTGGGCCAGTCCTGTATGAATCAGACAAAATAGTGCCGTAGAATTACGATGGAGACATCTACTACCATGGTATCAAACAAGATAGGTTGGCCGCCGAAGAGATAAACTCCAAAGAAGAAGACTCTGATATTAGTAATATTGCCGGAACTAGTAAGATTACCCGAAGCGGTAGAATCTTATCTCCAGAAATCCCCCCCCCCCAAAGGCAGTTTTTGGACCCGTGGCTGCTCCAAAGGTTACCTCCGTACCAATAATCATATATGCAAGTGCTCCTATTGACAAATACGACACAACCCCTGCTGTTATTCCTACCAACACTCCTACTGCTGAAACTCGAGGAAAAAGTATTCAAGAAGAGCCTGTCCAGACGAAGGCCCAACCACTGATTATCCCCGAAACCTCCAAGAAGGAAATGGAGGAGATCATGAGAATAATAAAGAAGAGCGACTACGACATAGTGGAAAAGTTGGGGAAAACTCCCTCCAAGATCTCCATGCTAGCATTGTTATTGTGTTCTGAGGCACATGCGAAAGCCCTAGTGAAGTTCCTAAAGACAGCCCATGTGCCTCGAGAGACATCTGATGACCAATTTCAAGATTTTGTGGCCAGATTGATGGCGGACAACGGCCTAGGCTTCTCGGATGCTGATCTGGCACCAAGGGGAAGAAAGCACAACGAGGCATTGCATGTATCTTTGGAATGTAGAGGAACAACTCTGGCCCATGTCTTGGTGGACACTGGCTCATCTTTGAATGTTTTACTTAAGAAAGCTCTCGACAGACTAGACTGCGAAGGACTGACGTTGAAACCCAGTAACATAGTCGTAAGGGCATTTGATGGCTCAAAGAGGATGGTCCACGGGGAGGTGGATATCCCCATAAAGGTTGGGACTCAAACTTTCAACTCAACCTTCTATGTAATGGACATCTACCCCTCTTACTCCTGTCTGCTAGGACGACCGTGGATCCATAATGCTGGCGTTGTCACCTCTACACTGCACCGGATGCTAAAGTATCCGGTTCAGGGAAATATTATCATTGTCCACAGAGAGGAAGAGTATATGATTAGCCACCTCAATTCCTTAAGGTATGTGGAATTGGACGGCGAGTTCATTGAAACTCCTTTTTCAACATTTCGAAGAAGTCCCCCAAGAGGTAGTAGTAACCAAGACTGTGTCCCAGATTCCTAAGATTACGAGACCTCCGCTCCGGATGTCATCTCTAAAAGACACCAAAGTAGTAGTAGAGGAGGGTGGATGCACCATCTGGGGGAAACTTCCGGATATTCCATATAAATCTGACAAGTTTGGCTTAGGGTTTACTTCAAGTTCTCAGAAGGCTGTGCGTCATCCCCATGCTGGAGGGCCACCCTTGAAGATTAGCAACCGAGAGGTGAATGCGGTAGAAGACGGTGAAGAGGATTGCATCTTAGAGGATTGGATCTTTCCTACTGTCAGCGGAGGACTTCGCAATTGGGACGCCAGAGACTTTGTCCCAATAACTTTCATCCCTCAGTAATTTATCTTTACATTTCTGTTGGACTTGTAATATTCACAAACAATTTGCACATTTAAAACCTTGTGTCTTGCCCGAGGCACAATGGTCCATTTGTAAGGGTTTTTATTTCATCTTCATATGACATTCAATGATCATGGACGTTTTCTCACATACAAATTTTTGTGTTCATTGTCTTTCTTTTACATTTTATTTTTAAGGATGGCTATACCCTTACACACACCCACACTCACAAATGAAGGTACCCCTCCATTCCAGATCCCATGGGTGACGATAATGCTATGGCCTTTTGTGACTCTGAGGATCTAATCTACCAAGTTGAAGACAAAGGTGAGGAAGATTGTGAAGTACTAGGAGAACTGGCCAGACTACTATAACAAGAGGAAAGAGCTATTCAGCCTCATGAGGAACTGGTGGATACAATCAATATGGGTACCGAGGAGGATATAAAAGAGGTCAAGATAAGTGCCAATATGGAGCCTAGTGTCAAGGAGAGTCTGATTCAGCTGTTGCATGATTATGTTGAGATCTTTGCCTGGTCATATGAAGACATGCCAGAACTTGATACAGACATTGTGGTACATCGTCTGCCAACAAGAGAAGACTGTCCACCAATAAAATAAAAAGTCCGTCGCATGAGACCTGACATGTCGGAGAAGATCAAAGTGGAAGTCATGAAATAATTCAATTCTGGATTTTTGGCTGTCACTTCCTATCCCCAATGGGTTGCCAACATTGTTCCCGTGCCTAAAAAGGACGACAAAGTACGAATGTGCATGGACTATAGAGATTTGAATAGGGCCAGCCCTAAATATGATTTTCCACTTCGCCATATAGATATCCTGGTTGACAATACGGCCTAGCACAAAGTGTTTTCCTTCATGAACGGATTCTCAGGTTACAATCAAATCAAAATGGCACCTGAGGACATGGAGAAAACTACATTTGTCACACAGTGGGGCACATTCTGCTATAAAGTGATGCCATTCGGACTGAAGAATGCTGGGGAAACCTATCAGCGCGCCATTGTAGCTTTGTTTCATGACATGATACATCATGAAATAGAGGTCTACATAGACTATATGATAGCCCGATCACAAATGGAAGAAGATCACCTTGATCACTTGCAAAAGTTGTTTGAAAGGTTGAAGAAGTACACACTACAGTTGAACCCAAACAAGTGCACATTCGGAGTACGGTCCGGTAAACTCTTAGGTTTTGTCGTCAGTAACAAAGATATTGAAGTCGACCCTGCCAAGGTTAAAGAAATACAAGAAATTCCTGCTCCTCGTACTGAGAAGGAAGTCAGAGGATTCTTGGGACGCCTGAACTATATTTCCAGATTCATTTCTCACCTAACAGCTACTTGTGAGCCAATCTTCAAACTATTGAAGAAAGATCAAGTAGTCAGATGGAACGATGAATGCCAGGTTGCTTTTGACAAAATCAAAGAGTACTTATAAGAGCCTCCTGTTTTGATGCCACCAGTCGAGGGAAGACCACTGATCATGTATCTAACCATTTTAGAGAACTCAAAGGGGTGTGTATTGGGACAGCATGACGAGTCTGGCCGAAAAGAGCACGCTATTTACTACCTGAGCAAAAAGTTTACCGACTATGAAACCAGATATTCACTGCTCGAGAAAACTTGCTGCACTCTGGCACGGGCTGCTCGCCGGCTAAGACAGTATATGCTGACTCATACTACCTTATTGATATCTAAGATGGATCCGATAAAATACATCTTCGAGAAGCCTGCTCTGTCTGGGAGGATAGCTAGATGGCATATGATCCTAACAGAATATGGCATACAATATACTACCCAGAAAGCTATAAAGGATAGTGTCCTGGCTGATCACCTTGCTCACCAAGCTGTAGAAGACTATCAGTCCATGAAGTTTGAATTCCCGGATGAAGACATCATGACATTAGACAACTGTAAAGAAATCAGACCATATGACGGACCTGAACAAGGATCCCGATGGACCCTATTCTTTGATGGGGCATCCAATGCACTTGGTAATGGTATCAGCGCTGTACTCATATCTCCAGAAGGGTGTCATACTCCCTTTACTGCCAGACTTTGCTTCAACTATACAAACAACATGGTGGAGTACGAAGCATGCATCTTTGGTCACAGAGCTGCCATAAACTTGGGAATCAAATCCTTAGACGTGTTTGGAGATTCAGCCTTGGTCATCAGTCAGATCAAAGGGGAATGGGACACTAAGCATCCAAATCCTATCCCTTACAAAGAACATGTTTTAACATTGCTACCACACTTAGAGAAGATTACCTTCGAGCATTTCCCGCGAGAAGACAATAAGCTAGCAGACGCTCTAGCTACAATGTCATCTATGTTTAAACTTAATTGGGATAACGAGGCTCCCCGGATCACCATTGAACGAATGGACGAACCGACACACTGTCATGAGATTAATACTGAAGAGGTAGTGGACCAGCCTTGGTTTCATGAAGTCAAGAGGTATCTCGAGGCTCAAGAATATCCAGAAGGGACTTCAATCAATGATAAGAAGTTCTTAAGGAGGTTCTCTGCTAAGTTCATCTTGAGTAATGGCATCCTGTACAAACATAATCATGACTCCATTCTGCTTCGGTGTGTGGATAAGGTTGAAGTGAAAAAGATCATGGCTGAATTACATGAAGGTACTTTTGGCACTCACTCCAGTGGGCATACGATGGTGAAGAAAATCCTATGGGAAGGCTATTATTGATCTACCGTGGAAGAAGATTCAACACTCTCAGACTTGTCATAAGTGTCAAATTTATGCTGACAAGGTGCACGTACCTCCAGTTCCTCTGAATGTCTTGACGGCTCCTTGGCCCTTTGCTATTTGGGGAATTGATATGATTGGGGAGATCAAGCCTACAGCCTCTAATGGACACCCGTTCATCCTAGTGGCCATTGACTATTTTACAAAGTGGGTTGAAGCAGCCTCATTCGCCTCCGTTACCAAGAATGTCGTTACGCGCGTCATCAAGCAAAATCTCATCTGCCGGTACGGTATCTTGGAAAGGATCATTACTGATAATGGTACCAACCTTAACAACACTATGATCATCGCCTTGTGCGAGCAATTCAAGATTCAGCATCACAATTCTTCCCCTTATCGGCCAAAGATGAATAGTGTTGTTGAAGCTGCAAATAAAAACATTAAAAAGATCATACAAAAGATGACAATCACGTACAAATACTGGCATGAGATGCTACCATTCGCTCTCCACGGGTATCGTACCGCGGCCCGCACATCAACTGGGAAAACACCATATTCTTTGGTTTACGGCATGGAGGCTGTCTTTCCTATTGAGGTTCAAATCCCCTCTATGAGAATTATGAAGGATGTAGGTTTGAACGAAGACGATTGGATCCAGAATCAACTTGATCAACTTAACTTAATTGATGAAAAGAGACTTACTGTTGTTTTCCATGGTCAGATGTATCAAAAATGGATGATCAAGTCTTTCAACAAGAAATTCAGGTGCCAAGTGTATCAAGTTGGAGATTTAGTGATCAAACGTATCATCTTGCCACAAAGTGATCCCAGGGGCAAATGGACTCCTACATATGAAGGACCGTTTGTAATCAAGAACATATTCTCCGGTGGGGCAATGATCTTAACCACCATGGATGGTGACGACCTGCCACACCCTGCAAACGCGGACATGGTCAAAAGATACTACGCATAAGAGACCCGCTAGATTGACACGCCTAGGCAAAACAAGGGCATCCCGGCGAACCAAAAAAGGTTCGGGAAAAAATTAGGGATAAAATAAAAAAATCTGTACACCCGGCTATTTGAAAACCCGAAAGGGCGACTTGGGTAAAAAAGGGTTTCCCGATGGACTGAAAACCAGAAAGGGCGGTCCAGGAAAAAGTTAGGGAATTAAAGCGTATGACTATGTCCCGTCGGATCACTTACGGACAACCTTTGACTTCCACTGACAAACTCGGAGTTTCTGATCAATTCAATCATCTTCGAATGAAGCAACAAATAGACAAGATATTCGGAGATATGAAGGCTATAGAAGAATGGGAACCCCATCGGATTATTACACATAGATATCTTTCTTTGTATAAATTTTTCTTGTTTTATGGCATCATTCTCTTACTAGAATATTTGTCTCCTTTGTATAAAATACTTATTCAAAGTCAATACAAAGATACCCCTTTGAAAGTGCAAAAACTATTTGTCTTTTCTTTACGATCGTGTTTTGTTTGCAAAAGCGTCTAATGATTCATTGATGAACATAATTATTGTTTACAAATAAACAAAATGAGAAAGACAATTACTGATAGGTTGAAAGGACAGGAAAACGTCTCTAGGCTATTCCGTGAGTAATCCCCACAGTACGTCATTAATCCCCAATGGAACAAATTTCAATTTATTAATCCCCAGTAGAAATCCTCAAATTTCTCAGGATTCCCCAAATAGATCTTACAAGAAATACATGACATTTCCCTTACAACAGAATTTACTTCTCTCAACAAGATGTTCGTCAGTATTTCAACTTCAAGACATGAAAATTTAACATAGCCTCAGCAGGATTCAAGGATTTATTTTCCTCAAAGAGACAACAATACAACAATTCAGCTCACATGCGCATACATTGCATTTCAAGGGCTCAATCAAGTCCCATATGCTCATACACTTTGTCAAGCACCTACATGTCAGTTTCAAGGCTCGCAAGGTCAAGTTGCACGTTCAAAAACCCTAATTGCCTCACAGTCAACTACAGAGGCAAAATGGTCATTTGGCAGTCAAAAGTCAAAAATTTTGGTCAACATCTTATTTTGAAGCCACAATCATCATTTGGTCAAATCTTGACCATGATTTCACAAGAATGGCTCAAAAATCATCAAGATGCAAAAGTTTCTATTTTTGGACAGCTGAAAAGTCAACTGTAACTTGACCAAGGCATAATTTTTTCATGGTTCATCAGAAAAATCCCATCCAATTCTCATCTTGAAGGGGAAGACATTTCCTACAACTCATCTTCACATTCCAAGTCCAAGAAATGCTCTCACAAAAAGTTATCAATTTCAACATTATAGGTCATTTTCAAAAGTCAACAAAAAGGCACTTTAAGTCAAAGACCATAGTTTGAGATTGGTAAATCAAAATGACATGGGACCAAAGACATTGGTTAAAGGACTTCAAGACCTTTCCAAAATGTCCAAGAACATGTTCATAGCTTTAAAATTGAGCAAGATATGCATTGGAGAAGTTGGGAAATTTTTGTGAAATGGCCAAAGTCAACTATCCTTGAAATTTCATTTTTTGACAAAAGGGGCCCACTTTTTCCTCTTGTTTCAGCTTGGCCTTGCCTCCCACGTGTCCCACAATTTATTTCAAGATTTAAAATTAATTTTTCCATTTTTATTTAATTTTATTTGATTTAATTCATTTTAAATCTTTAAAATTCAAATAAAAATCAAAGAAATTAATGGAGGGATATATTTTGTGTTGATTAGCTTTGATACACCTTGAAATACCTTCCAAATTCGTGCAGGCCTATTATGGGCATAAAAATTCAAATTTTCACAAGAATGGAAAGTTGTTTCAATGGAGTTCATGGCATAATCCAAAACATTATTGCAAGGCTTCAATGACCATTATGCTGATTGATACACATTACATAACACATATGCAAGCATTGACAACAGGATTCACGAGCCAGAAAGGCATAGACAGCATAAACAACTTTCAAATTTTCAAGAGCAAATTCACAAACTGAAAACGATCTTACAGTGCAATTCAACCTTCCCTTTCAATCCAAACACGCTCCTGACCCTTCCAGGAAGCCATTGCAATCAAGAACGAGGCTTAATACCATCAGAATCATCCCCACCAACTCATACGGTTTGCATACATTCTCAAATTTACATATCACATTCCATGCGTTTTTAATACATTCTTTTGTTTGATTTGCATTGCTGACATTGTTACAAAGCTTTCCATGTGTTTTTAATTTGAGAATGATGCTTTAAATCGAAAAGTGCCATTGACAATTTCTAGGTTTTTCAGAGCTTCGAATTAGGGGTTTCACCATACTGTAAAATTGGAACCACAAACAGGCATGGATGAATTCATCTGGATGAGACGAATAAGATGGACCCATCGCGCCATTTTTATATTGACCATATAGCTAATCGCTATTTTTGACATTGATGCTTTGTGGGGGTTTAAAACCCTCGCTATTTGCCTGTGATTTTTTATTTCAGAACGAAGAAGATGATGCATGGATGAATTGGATCGGTGCGTTCAAATCCTGCGCGCGCTTTTTTGTTTGTTAGCATATAACGTTTTTGTTTTATATAATATTTGTTTTCTATGTTACTAACAAAGGCACCAAAATGATGCAGTGGTTGGTGATGTGTTGGTTCACCACTGGGACCTGGGTTCGATTCCCAGGTCCCCTATAATTTCCATACTTTTTTTTCAATTGCTTTCATGTGCAGATTCTCAAAAGAGGAACACCATAAACCTCATATCCCAACAAGCCAAGTGTCCATGGATGCAGATCTAAAGGTCCAAAAGGCTAGCACACCATACTCTAGAGTCAAGCGTGCTGCAGGCAATCATGAAAGTCAAACGTGGCTTAGATTTCAGTGGGCCTGGATTGCTTCAACGCACCCCCATTCCTGGCCCAATACCCCCTTCTATTTGGTTTATTCTTTTCTATTCTTTTTTTTTATTTTCCAATTTAATTTCTAACCTTTCAATTATTTTTATTATTAATAATTAATCAATTAATATTTTCATAAAAAATCCATAAAAAAGAATTAACATCATTATTATTATTTTATTTTGGTAAATAAACAATAATTGAATTAGTTTTTTTAATTAGGCTATTTTAACTTTTTTTTAATAACTAAAATAACTTAGATTTAGGTTAACCTTTAATTTTGTTTCTTTTATTTTTATTTTATTCCATAAAAAACATAAAAAAAACAAAAATACTTTCTTTTAATTAAATTAATTAATTAGCCATTAGTTAGTTTTAATTTCACTTTAATTACAAAAAAGACCAAAAATCAATTTCTTTTCTTAAAAGAGTCAACACCCTTAGAACATTCCGATTTAATTTTTATTCGCGCACAGTTTATTATTATGCAATTGCTTCCAAGACATGTAATAGTAATTAGGACTTTTACTGTTTTTATTTACTTTCCGTACTCATTTACTAAAAACGGGTCTTTGTAATTTTTGGCGATGTATAGACCCGCGCCTTGTAATAGCGTAGGATTTATGTTTTCGCAATTTACTTTCCACACCCCTTAACTGTTAACTTGCATGAAAGAATGTATGTAAATAAAAACAACGCGTAGCTCACAATGCCCTGATCAAAGATAAACTTAACATGAAAACAACACACAAATAAACACACCACTTCTAGGGTACGCCTCACTTGTTGCCTTCGAAACGTGGTCATCAAGTATAGGACGTTTTAGCGGTCCTTATGTCCATGATCCAGTTGCCTCGAAACAGTTGCCTCGAAACAGTTGCCTCGAAACGGTTGCCTCGGATTAAAAAAGGATCAAGGACATAAGGGTAGCTTCTAAGATGTCCTAACTGTTGCTTCGGTGACCACACTGTCCCGATAATCGAATTGACCCGAACACCTCCAACGATGGTGCTACCTACCTCTCAATGGTGGGATAGCACTATCTAAAGGACACTTACACAGCCTAATTCCTTAGGGTAGGTAGATGACTCATGGATACTTGCTCTTTTCAAAAACAAACAAAATACTTTTCACACCTTACACTTTCAAAAAACATTCAAAACAAATTTTTCAAACACTCTTGAGGACAGATACAAGAGTTATTCAGAAATCTTTCAAAGAAACTTTTTTAAGCCCACTCACATTTTGAAAAGCAAACATCATTTTGAAAACATAAGAGCAAGTATCTAAGAGCCCATGGATAACCATGGATAGAAAGGTTGCTAACACCTTCCCTTTCTATAAATCTACCTCCCGAACCGAGAAACAATCTCATAAGGAATTTTGTTGTGCTTTTGTCCTTTCCATGTTGGAGAAAATAAAAGACGGTGGCGACTCTTGCTTCCGCGACATTTCGTGAAACCAGCTTTAAACAGTCAGTTCTAAATCCACCGATCACAGAACTGGCAACTCTGCTGGGGATAACTTAAAGTGAGGTGTACCTTAGGATAGATCATACTTATGTTTTCAATTTCCTGATTTGTGTGCTTTAATATTATTGGGCCTGTCTTGGGAGTTCTATAGATCCTAACCCGGATCTGGGGGATACCTCTTAGAAAGTAGCAACAAGACTGTGAGGGAACTGTGCGGGGTATACCGACATGGTTGAAGCAGTCTGCTACGTTGATGTGGCACTTTGGTGAGTACCGGTAACCCTTGAGTCAAGTCAAGGAGAGTACGGGGCCGCCGCGTGGTGTCGTGAAGCATCAACTGACCATAGGAACCTTAATTGAACCATCTTGGCCTCTTTAGGGGTAGTGAGATAACTGACTTTGGTGCAGTCCGAGGTTGGTTGATACTCGATACTACACTCATTGAGGGTTGTTTTCTTGGGATATTTTGATCGCCAGTTCAGTTGCTAAATCGAAACGATGAACACAGAAAACAATCCAATGATATTGAGCTCCTTAGAACCCGGTTACTTTGATAGGACAGGTTTGAACCCACCAACTTCAAGAGGGTAGTACCCCAAACTTCAGGTTGGCCTAAACTCTAAGGGATGTGGTGTGACTTGTGTGCCTTATCATGTTTGCTTCTGTGAATAATTGTGGTGTGTTTTATCATAGCATCATAACATCATACAGCATCATATGCATCCACTGACCACTTCAGGGGTTCGAATCTTCATCTTTGTTCTTGTTTTGTAGGACATGTAAACTATCCGCAGAAAGACAATTCAGGTCAACCTTGTAAGGGTCCCTCCTCAGCTTAAGGAACTCACATCCAGGATTCCTGAGAACTCTTCTTTCAGTGAGAAACATGGAAGACTCATCAGCTTGGTCAACACCAACATTGAGGAAGATATGATAAAGGTCCTCTTCCAATTCTTTGACCCTCTACACCACTGTTTTACTTTCCCGGATTATCAACTGGTGCCTACTTTGGAAGAGTTTTCCCAGCTTCTGAAGATCCCTATCCTTAGTCAACTACCCTACAACGGTACGGAAAAGGAGCCAAAACTTGAAGAGGTTTCTAAAGCATTATGCCTACAACCATCTGACATCAAGGGACATTGGGAAAGCAGAAGCGGTATCAAAGGGTTCTTGGCAAAGTTTCTGTTTGAGAAGGCCCAAGAGTGTTGGAATTCCCTTGACCTACAAGCCTTTGAAGAAGTTGTAGCCCTCCTTGTCTATGGGTTGGTGTTGTTCCCTAAACCAGATCAGCTTATAGATATCAATGTTGTCAAGATCTTCATGTCCAAGAATCCTATACCTACGTTGCTTGGGGACATCCTTCACTCATGTTACACTCGAACCATGAGAAAAAGAGGTGTTCTTATGTGCTGCACTCCTCTCCTGGGAAGGTGGTTTATTTCGCACCTTCCACAATCAGTTTTGAAGAACGAGCGGGGTTTGAGATGGTCACAACAATTGATGACTCTTGCACATGCTGATATACATTGGTGTTCTCGGTCCAGAGAAGACGTCACTATCATTGATCGTTGCGGGGAGTTTCCTAATGTTCCTTTACTTGGAATCAGAGGAGGTATTACTTACAACCCTTGTCTGGCCTTGAGACAGTTTGGATATGCTCGGAGGGATGGCCCTCATGACATGTTAATTCCTGACATAGTTTTTGACTTCAATAACGATGCACAAGGACTTCGCCAGAGATTTATCAGAGCTTAGAGGATGCCCAACAGGGTAGACAGCAAGACACTAGGGCACAAGAACTCCATCCCCCTGGAGCCTTATCTCAAGTGGGTACGAGCCCGCTCCCAGAAGCTGGTGATGCCATATCCTCATGTTCTCCCTGTGATCAAAGAGCCAGCCTTGGAAGGAGAGGTGCCCTAAACTATTCAGCATCCTGACATGCCTACGTCCTGGGAAGAAATGCAGAAAAGCTGGATCCAACTCAAGGAAGAACGGAATTCTCTTGAAGCCAATCTACATGCCAGTGAGAAGAAGGTCTTGGAGCTCACACGTCTATTGCACGAGGAAAAGACTCTCAACTCTTACATTGCTCCAAAGAGGATGCGCAGTGTCTTTTGGGATTAATTATTTTGTAATGTTTTGCCCATGAGGCCTTGATGTACTGAATAATTCATTTCCTAATAAAAAGTGTGTTCTTTTTTGGCTACAACGAATTTGATCTTTCGAACCCTTGAATGCATTGCATAAATAGCATATCATGCATCATGTGCATAACAGGTACCCCTTTTTCTGCAGATTGCTTAATCTTCTTCGCTGTTTATTTCAGCACTCAAGCATCATGAATTCTGAACTCACTACCGAGCAAGCTATCAAGGCCCTCCAGACCCAAAACGCCCAATTCCAGGAGATGGTCATGAACTTGGCCCAGGGACAACATGAGCTGAAGGCTTTGCTCCTGAAGAAGAATAAGAAGAAGAAGAGGATTGTGCTATTCAACACTGGGCGCAGACTCGGGAATACGCTACAAAATGAAGCTGAGAGGACTACTCCATCTGTGGGGGAAGGCAGTCACCAAGGGAGAGAGGTCCCTAGTCCTGTGGTTTCTGACACTGAGATAGACTTCAACGATGAACAGTACCCTCCTGCTGAGGACCGGTACAAATAGCTGGAGGACAGGTTAAACGCTATGGAGATTCAACGTGTGCCTGGGATGGATTTCGGAGACTTGGGGTTATCTTCTGGGGTGGTGATCCCACACAAGTTCAAGGCGCCTGCCTTTGTGAAGTATGACGGGGCTTCCTGTCCTAAGATGCACCTCCGTTCTTATGTAAGGAAGATCCAGCCTTACACAGAAGACAAGAACTTATGGATCCACTTCTTCCAGGAGAGTCTTTCAGGGACTCATCTCGAATGGTTCTATCAGCTGGATGGAACCAACATTCGTAACTGGGAGGATTTGGCCACTGCTTTTTACAAGCAGTATCAATATAATTCCGACCTCGCTCCCACGCGTACCCAACTCCAGGGTATGTCACTGGGAACGGGTGAAGGTTTTAAGGAGTACGCGCAGAAATGGAGAGACCTGGCTGGTAGGGTGCAGCCACCATTGACGGATCGTGAGCTAGTGGACATGTTCTTGGGGACTCTATCCAGTCCATTCTTCAACCATCTCATTGGTAATTCCTCTGCTGGGTTTACTGACCTGATCCTGACTGGTGAGAGGATCGAAGCTGGTATAAAATCAGGGAAGATACAGAAGGGTGCCTCCTCGAATACTGAAAAGAAGCCCTTCAAAAAGGAAGCAAGTGCTGTGTATGGTCCCAGGAGACAGAACAAACCGGAACGCCGCCAAGTTGTTAACGCGGTGGTTATTTCTAAGCCTGCTACTGCTCCTCAGCAATACAACCAGCCAAGAGCTGAGAGGCCCAAACGGCAGTATACTCAGCTCAGCATGACTCTCTCTCAGATCCTGCCGCAACTGCTGTCAACCAGCCTGGTAACTGTCAAGGAAGCTCCGAAGATGGTAAACACAGCATCTCCGAAGTACAACCCCAACGCCCGCTGCGCTTATCACTCTGACAGCCCGGGGCATAACACAGATGATTGTTGGGCTCTGAGGAATAAGGTTCAAGACCTTATTGATGCTAAAGAGGTTCAGTTCGAGGCGCCCGAGAAGCCTAATATGGTGACTGCTCCCATGCCTAACCATGGAGTAAATGCTATTGGGGATGAAGACGAAGTGGAAGAATCCGAGTTTGACAGTTGGATCTACTCAACGACCAACGGTGGACCTAGCAACTGGACTGCAAAAGACTTTACACCTATTACTTTTGTCACCCAGTAATGAACTTCTTTGTTTTGGATTTGTAATAAACAATAATTCTAAACTCTATGGCCTGGTGTCTTACCCGGGGCACCGTGGCTTCATTTGTGAGGGCTTTTGTTTGTCACTTCCATATATCATGAATAAAAGCATTGGACGTTTTTCACATTTCAAATCTTGCGCTCCCTTTCTTTCTTTATATATATTGCAAAACAGTTGTATTTACACACACTCACTCATACAGGTTCCAATCCACTCTGGATCTCACTGGTAACGACTCTGCTACTGCCAGTTATGACTTCGAAAATCCGATCAACTTAGCCGAAGACGAAGGTGAAGATGATTGTGAAATGCCTGGCGAGCTTGCAAGACTGCTACTCCAAGAAGAGAGGGCCATTCATCCACATGAAGAGCCAGTGGAAATGGTAAATCTGGGTACTGAGACAGACAGAAAGGAAGTCAAGATTGGTGACAATCTGGAGCTCAGCGTGAAACAACGGTTGATTCAGATGTTGCATGACTATGTGGAAATCTTCGCCTGGTCCTACGAAGACATGCCTGGGTTGGATACCGACATTGTGGTGCATCACTTGCCTACCAAGGAAGACTGTCCTCCGGTTAAACAGAAGGTCCGCCGTATGCGTCCAGAGATGTCCGAGAAGATCAAAGTTGAGGTTATGAAGCAATTTGATGCCGGGTTTCTAGCAGTGACTTCTTACCCTCAGTGGGTTGCCAACGTGGTTCTAGTTCCAAAGAAAGATGGTAAGGTCAGAATGTGTGTTGATTACAGGGATTTGAATAGGGCCAGCCCCAAGGATGATTTCCCTCTGCCCCATATCGACGTTCTGGTCGACAATACTGCTCAGCACAAGGTGTTCTCCTTCATGGATGGTTTTTCAGGTTATAATCAAATCAAAATGGCTCCTGAAGATATGGAAAAGACTACCTTTATTACTCATTGGGGCACCTTCTGCTACAAGGTCATGCCTTTTGGACTGAAAAATGTTGGGGCAACCTACCAACGTGCCATGGTTGCTTTATTTCATGACATGATCCACCATGAGATTGAAGTATACGTCGATGATATGATTGCAAGGTCCCAAACTGAGGAAGAACACCTTGACCATCTACAGAAGCTGTTTGACCATCTGAAGTTGTACAAGCTGAGGTTGAACCCGAACAAGTGCACCTTCGGGGTAAGATCTGGAAAACTACTAGGCTTCGTCGTAAGCGACAAAGGTATTCAAGTGGACCCTGCCAAGGTGAAAGCCATACAAGAGATGCCAGTTCCCAAGACAGAGAAAGAAGTCAGAGGCTTTCTAGGACGTCTGAATTATATTGCCCGGTTCATCTCGCATCTAACTGCTACCTGTGAACCAATCTTCAAGCTGCTGAAGAAAGATCAGGTAGTACGTTGGAACGATGAGTGTCAGGCCGCTTTCGACAGAATCAAAGAGTATCTCCAAGAACCACTCATTCTTATGCCACCGGTTGAAGGGAGACCTCTAATACTATACTTGACAGTACTGGACAACTCAATGGGGTGCGTGATGAGGCAGCATGATGAGTCTGGCCGAAAAGAGCACGCCATTTATTACCTTAGCAAAAAGTTTACCGACTGTGAGACCCGATACTCACTGCTCGAGAAAACTTGTTGCGCTTTGGTATGGGCTGCTCGTCGGCTGAGATAGTATATGTTGACTCACACTACTTTGTTGATTTCTAAAATGGATCCAATAAAGTACATATTTGAAAAGCCTGCTCTGTCTGGAAGAATAGCAAGATGGCAGATGATCTTGACAGAATACGACATCCAGTACACGACTCGGAAAGCAATCAAAGGAAGTGTATTGGCAAACCATTTGGCGCACCAGGCAGTAGACGACTATCAGTCAATGAACTTTAAGTTTCCAGACAAGGATATCATGGTAGTAACTGATTGTGAAGTACCTGGACCGGATGAAGGACCTGAAGAAGGATCCCGATGGTCTATGCACTTTGACGGAGCCTCCAACGCTTTGGGCAACGGTATTGGCGCTGTGATCATATCACCCAAAGGCACTCATACTCCACTTACTGCCCGGCTATGTTTCAACTGCACCAACAACATGGCGGAGTATGAGGCGTGCATCATGGGTTTGCAAGCTGCAATTGACTTAAGGATCAAGTTTCTGAGTGTCTTCGGAGATTCCTCTCTCGTGATCAATCAGATCAAAGGCGAGTGGGATACGAAACATCCGAATCTTATTCCTTACAAAGAATGTGTGTTGACATTGATCCCCCATTTCACAGAGATAACTTTTGAACACTTCCCAAGAGAGGAGAATTAGTTGGCGGACGCGTTGGCTACGATGTCTTCCATGTTCAAAGTCAATTGGGACAATGAGGCTCCCCGGATCATTATTTGGAAACTGGACGAACCTGCATATTGCTGTGATCTTGAGGCTGAGGTGGTAACTGAAAAACCTTGGTATCATGAAGTGAAGAGGTACTTGGAAGCTCAAGAATACCCTGAAGGTGCATCCATCAATGACAAAAAGTTTCTGAGAAGGTTCGCAGCGAAGTTCTTCCTCAGCAATGGCATTCTATACAAGCGAAACCATGATTCAAACTTATTGCGTTGTATGGATAAGACTGAAGCAGAAAAGATCATGGCAGAACTACATGAAGGAACCTTCGGAACACATTCCAGTGGACATACTATGGCAAAGAAAATCCTTCGGGAAGGATATTTCTGGTCCACAATGGAAGCCGACTGTTACCAACATTCTCGGACGTGTCACAAGTGCCAGATCTATGCAGACAAGGTGCACGTTCCTCCAGTTCCTTTAAACATCTTGACAGCACCTTGGCCTTTTGCAATGTGGGGGATTGATATGATCGGTGAGATCAGACCTACGGCATCCAACGGGCATCGCTTCATCCTGGTAGCAATTGATTACTTCACGAAGTGGGTTGAAGCAGCTTCCTATGCTACGGTAACCAAGAACGTCATAGCACGGTTCATTCATCATAACCTGATCTGTCGACACGGCGTCCCGGAAAGGATCATTACAGACAATGGTACCAATCTCAATAACAAGATGATCACCGAGCTCTGCGCACAATTCAAGATACAGCACCACAACTCTTCTCCGTACCGACCGAAGATGAATGGGGCTGTAGAAGCAGCAAATAAGAATATCAAAAATATTGTGCAGAAGATGACAGTGACCTATAAAGATTGGCACGAGATGGTACTGTTTGCTCTTCATGGGTACCGTACCTCAGCACGGACGTCAACCGGGGCAACTCCATTTTCCTTGGTCTATGGCATGGAGGCAGTCTTGCCGATTGAAGTCCATATACCCTCTCCCCGGATAATGAAGGATGCAGATTTGAGCGAAGATGACTGGATCCAGACTCGGCTTGATCAATTAAACCTAATTGACGAAAAAAGACTCACTGCTATTTGTCATGGTCAAACGTATCAAAAACGGATGATCAGGGCATTTAACAAGAAAGTCAGACCACAAGAGTATCAAGTCGGAGACCTGGTAATCAAGCGCATCATTCTTCCTCAAAGTGATCCCAGGGGCAAATGGACCCCCACATACGAAGGGCCATATGTGGTTAAACATGTCTTCTCAGGAGGAGCCATGATTCTAACCACTATGGATGGTGACGACCTTCCTCACCCTGCCAATGCAGACATAGTAAAAAGATACTATGCATGATAAAAGACCCGCTAGGTTGACACACCTAGGCAAAAGTAAGGGCTTCCCGGCGAACCAAAAGGGTTCGGGCAAAAATAAGGGATGAAATGAAAAAAAATCTGTACACCCGGCAAGTCGAAAACCTGAAAAGGCGGCTTGGGCAAAAATGGGTATCCCGGTGGACTGAAAACCCGAAAGGGCAGTCCATGCAAAAGTTAGGGATAAGCGTAATACTATGTCTCATTGGATCACCTTGCATCTAGAATCCGGTATCAACATCAAGTTCAGACGGCATCGATCAATCAGCTTCATCTTCAACTAAGCAGCCAAGTAATGAGACGCTCGAAGACATAAAGGCGATAGCAGAGTTGGAACCCAGTGGGATTATTCTTTCACACAGATGTTTTGTTTTCCTTTGTACAAATTGTATAAACTCTATTGTTCGGCGGCGTTCTCTTACTAGGACGTCAGCCTCCTGTACATAAACGCCTATTCACAGGCAAATTCAAAAATCAATACAAATTCACTTTTCAGACCAATTGCCAATTGTTTTTCCTTTTCCTGTTTTGATTTGCGAAGAACGTCCAATGTTCAATTGCGATATATGCATTTGACACTAAATGCTAACTCATAAATATTTGAATACGAAACAAAGGATTAATTACAGGTGACATCAGAAACAGGGGCAATAATGAGTTGTCTAAGCAATCTAGTTGCTCTGTCTACCAAGGTACCTAGGTAGGTTCAGCTGAAGAACGTGACCAAGATACACTCACTCCCCGAGAGTAAGGTAGAATCAACAATACTCTCCTCCGAGCAGAGTTGGTCTCCCAATCAGCCCTACAAGGCACAGTATCTCCAGCAAGTCAGCAATACTCTCCCCAAGAAGAGTTAGCCTATAGTCAGCCTTGTGGAAGTTGGGTATCCCCAACAGATCTCAATATTCCCCAACGGAGTCTGCAAACATTCCTAAGCAAGCATCCCCGGCAGTCTTGATCATAAGATTGTTCCCCGGTGGAATACCAGACACCCAGTGGAGCCCTTCCCCAGTACAGTCTCAAAAGTCTCCCCAGGAGAGTTGAATCAATCTCCCCAGTAGGAAGCTTATCCCCAGTAGATTCTGGAAGATATCCCCTGCAGAGTACGAACGCGTCTCCCGGACTTTATTCAAAGGTTATTCTCCACCAGAGCTTATAACTGGGTTATCCTCAGCTAAAAACCACGGAAAGATCGTCCTCGGCAAAGTTCTTCCTATCCCCCAGCGGAGTTCATCAAGATTCCCCAACATAACTCACCAACGGTATCCCCAACGGAGTTATCATCAAACCTCAGCGAAATATCTCTTCCTACAGAGTATTCCCCGCAGAGTAATCTCTTCGCCAAGTTTATTCCCCAACGGAGTCATCTTCTCCTACCGGTTTATTCTTGCAACCATCATCCCTAGCGGAAATGAAGAACTCTACTCTTCAACATCAGCCCAGGATTTAACTTCCCGGCATTCGTCAAGGATTTATTTTCCTAGACACATTCGTAAACATATCACATTTTCATACATCCTACTTACTTACACAACACATGCATATACGCATCATAACACACTATCTCATTTATTCTTAAGAACATCATGACATCATGCATTTCATACATCATAACATTGCATACAACTGATGTTTTACCTTTTCAGGAAAAAGGTCAATCCAAAGATAATTACTATCAACTGTCGTAATTCCAGATTCGATACCTGTATCTAGCCAGGGCATGTCTGTGAGCGATCATTTCCAGATTCGATTCCTGTATCCTGCCAGGGCACGTCTGAAGAGTTTGAAGATCCGATTCCTGTATCCTGCCAAGGTGTATCTGTTGACGACTGTGATCGGTGGATCTGGAACTGACTGTTTTAACGCTGGTTCGCGAAATGTCGCCGAAGCAAGAGTCGCCACCGTCTTTTATTTTCTCCAAATGGAAAGGACAAAAGCACAGAAAAATTCCTTTTAAGAGATTGCTCTCGGTTCGGGAGGTAGGTTATAGAAAGGGAAGGTGTTAGCACCCTTTCTATCCATGGTTATCCATGGGCTCTTAGATACTTGCTCATTGTGTTTTCAAAAATGGTTTGTTTGCTTTTCAACTGTGGGTTTTAAAAAGTTTCTTTGAAAATTCCAGTTCGACTCTTGTATCGGTCCTCAAGAGTGTTTGAAAAAATGCTTTCGAAAGCTTTTTGAAAATGTGTTGGTGTGAAAAGTATTTTGTTTTGTTTTGAAATTTAGAGCAAGTATCTACGAGAACCTACCTACCCTAAGGAATTCGTCTGTGTAAATGTCCTTTAAAGTAGTGCCATCCCACCATTGAGAGGTAGGTAGCACCACCGTTGGAGGTGTTCGGGTCAATTCGATTTTTAGGGACATGGTGATCACCAGAGCAATGGGAAGACACCTTAGAAGCTACCCTCATGCCAGGTTCCCGGATCATGAGGACTTACTAAGACATCCTCTACTCGACGACCACCTTTCGAGGCAAGGCAACAGTGAGGCGTACCCTATGGGTGGTGTGTGCGATTCGTGTGTCATGTTTCAGTTATTTGTCTTGTCATGCTTGTCGTGTTCTACGCTTGATTTTAATTAAGACATTCATTCTTGCATGCTTGGTTAACAGTTAAATATTTTGCGAAAAATAAATCTAAGACTATTACAAATGGCGCGGGTCCACATCGCCAAAATTAAACCGGACCCGATTTAGCGGAAAAATAAATAATGCGAAGAAATAAAGGTGCGAAAAGTAAATTACATAGCTTTGGGAGATTTACATAATTATATAAACGATAAAGTAAATGTGCAAAAGAAACTAATTAAAACAAAACTAGGGCGTTGGACCCTTTTACAAACAATAGTTAAAGTTAATGAATTAATTAAATAAAGAGGAATTAAAATTAAAATTAAGAAGAAAAATGTTTTTAGGTATTTTTATGTTTTTTAGATTTAATAAGAAAAAAAAAAAGTTAATTAAAATTAAATTAAGAAGCAAACCCTAATTCTAATATTTTTTTTATTTATTGTGAAAGAATTAAAATATGACCTAAATTAAACCTAATTCATTTATGTACAATTTAAATAGGAAAATAAATAAATAAATAAATAATAATTATTATGGTGGAAAAAAGGGGAATAAAAAAAAATATCAATTAACCTAATTCTATTTTGTTGGATTTTTTATTATGGAAAAAATATAAATTAAACCTAATTTGAAGTTAATTTATTTACATGCTAATAAAATAATTATAATAAAATAAATATTATTTTTTGGTCTTTTTCTGATTTTTATATTTTTGTAAAAAATAATTACTGAATTAAAATAATAAATAAATAAAATAAGGATTAAAAAGATATAAGGGAAATAAATGAAATTTCAAACCAGGGTGGGGTGTTGTCCCAAAAGTGGAGGTGTAGGCCTGGGAATTCTGGCCCAATAAGCATGGCCCTCGTTGACTTTACCAATTGGATGCTAACGTGTTGACTTGGCCCTAGCGTGTTCTCTTAATTTAAGCCTTTGATCTGATCATGTTGGACGCGTGTGTGGCTGATTTTTGAGGATGCATAGTATGCTGGGACATGAGCGTTGCATAGGATCAATCATAGAAAAATAACATTAAGCGTTTGCCAGACCTGGGACTTGAACCCAGGTCTTGGAGGTTGCAAACCACTACGTATGCCACTGAACCACTGCATGTGCTTTTATTATATAATAGTCAATAAATATTATAAGAGAAAAGAATCCATTAATAACTTAAACGCGCGAAATTTTAAAAGGACCATTCACGCCTTGCCAACTCAGCTTCTTCTTCTTCATTCGTTCTTCTCTGAAAAATAAAAGCAAGTTAACGGGGGTTTTAAACCCCCCCAAAATAAGCAATTCTTAATAATAGCGATTAGGCCACACGCTTGTATAAATTAGGCGCGACTAGCGTAATCGAATCGTCTAGAGGCCCTGAGTTTGATAATCTTGGTCTCGTTGCCTAATTTTTCTGTATGAGAAAAACCCTCTTTTTGAATTCCTGAAACCCTAACAACCATTCATGGTAACTTCTCATATATGGCACAAAAACAAAATCGAACACGTTGGTTAGCTTTAGAACATCATGACAAACAATAATCCATAAAGAAAAATGCATGAGGATGCTTAAATCGTGCTATGCGATTTCAATATTTTCTTGGTTCAGTTTGACTTTGTGATACCGTTTCAAGGGGTTTTTGTTGATGTTAAGGATTGAGAGATGTTCCAGGATGCCTCAGGATGCTTGTGGAATAAAAATTGGAGCTTGAATCGACCTTGAAACTAGATTTCAGTGTTGAGTTTTTTTGTCAAAAATTTCAATATGCCAAAGGTGTGTTATGCGCAGCTTTCAGTCTTGTAGCATTAGGGTTCTCATTCTGATCATATAGGGAGTGATCTAGGTCAACAAAAACCAACAAAATCTCATGAATTCATTATTTGAAGATTTGATTTGCTTAATATCTTTTCTAATCTTTTTTCATGTTGTTTTTGTTCAATCATGATCCAATCACACCAAAACTTGCCTATTTAAGACTTACACGAAATATTGAGCTTATAATGTGCATGAAAAGATTTTTTTTGGGTTAGTTTGATATTTTTCATATATTAAAATCATTTAAATGAATATAAATTAATATTAATTCAAATAAATAATTAAAAAAATATGAGAATACTTCCCCTTGGGCTTAGTGGTCGTGCATAGGCTTGGCATGAAGAAACTTGGAAGAAAAATGGGCCCATTTGCATTTTTAGGCCTTTTGCATCAATGTTGACTTTTCAAATTTCCCAAAAATTTCCCAACTTCCACAAGGCATAACTTGGTCAATTTTTAAGCTTTTCACATGTTCTTGGACATTTTGGAAAGGTCTTTGAGTCCTTTAACCAATGCCTTTGGTCCCATGTCATTTTGATTTACCAATCTCAAGTTATGGCCTTTGACTTAAAGTCCCTTTTTGTTGACTTTTGAAAATGACCTATAATGTTGAAATTGATAACTTTTTGTGAGAGCATTTCTTGGACTTGGAACATGAAGATGAATTGTAGGAAATGTCTTTCTCTTCAAAATGAGCTTTGGATGGAATTTTTCTGATAATCCATGTGAAAGTTATGCCCTGGTCAATTTCAGTTGACTTTTTCAACTGTCCAAATATAGCAACTTTTGCATCTTTGATGATTTCTGAGCCAAATTTTGAGAATCATGATCAAGCATTGATCAAATGATGTTTGTGGCTTCAAAATGATATATTGACCAAAAATTTGAACTTTTGACTGTCAAATGACCATTTTGCCCCTACAGTTGACTGTAGTGCAATCTAGGGTTTTGACTGTGTAATCTTGAGCTGAATGCCTTGAAACTTGACATGAGGATACTTGACCCTCTTTGTAGGCATATGAGACTTGATTGGGCCTTTGAAAAGTTCACTTCTTTGACCAGAATTCAAACCCTAGTTTTGACTGTCTAGGAGACAGTTGAGCTGCACAACCCTTGGGGCATTTTGTGACCTTGACTTTGACAATTCTTGATGAATATGGGAGGGCAAATTTTGGGGTACAACAGTTGCCCCTGTTCAATCTTCTTAGACCTGAGGATGCAGATTGGCTGACGTGCCTTTCGTAATCCGAGGGTAGAAGATGATTGGACACTAGAGTGCCCAGAAATTTGCGCTCACATAGTAGCAGTGATGGTGGAATGGGCTTATAGATGCCATTTGGAGATTGCTGGATAGGATGATGGGCTTATAGATGCCATCTGGATGTTGCTTGGATAGGATGATGGGCTTATAGGTGCCATCTGGACGTTGATCGCGTAGGAGATTCCTTAGCGAGAACCTGCATACCTGCAAAACAGAAAAATGAGTACCTGACACGTCGCAGGAGCTGATTTTAGATGCTTGATATAGATATGTCCTAACTGGTTATAGGAGCTGGGTCTGGAGCTTCAAACGTTGATGAATGAACCAGAGATGGTTACTGCCTTAGCGTGAATGGTAAGAGAATCCCGAATGATTTCAACCTCAACAACGCTCGTTGAGAAAATCTTGGTGAGAATTACCATCTTCGTAGTGTCAGGGAGAGAACCAAAGGACATTATAATCTCAAAGGGAGTCACCTTACTCACCGTTGGAGAGGGAACTATAGGAAATTATAATCTGAAAAGAGAATATCACCTCACGCTCATGCCGGAGAGGGGAACATCTGAAGAAGGAATTACCACCTCACTCGCCGTTGGAGAGGGGACCATAAGAGAATATCACCTCACGCTCATGCCGGAGAGGGGAACATCTGAAAAAGGAATTACCACCTCACACGCCGTTGGAGAGGGGACCATAAGAGAATATCACCTCACGTTCATGCCGGAGAGGGGAACATCTGAAAAAGGAATTACCACCTCACACGCCGTTGGAGAGGGGACCATAAGAGAATATCACCTCACGCTCATGCCGGAGAGGGGAACATCTGAAAAAGGAATTACCACCTCACACGCCGTTGGAGAGGGGACCATAAGAGAATATCACCTCACGCTCATGCCGGAGAGGGGAACATCTGAAAAAGGAATTACCACCTCACACGCCGTTGGAGAGGGGACCATAAGAGAATATCACCTCACGCTCATGCCGGAGAGGAAAACATCTGAAAAAGGAATTACCACCTCACACGCCGTTGGAGAGGGGACCATAAGAGAATATCACCTCACGCTCATGCCGGAGAGGGGAACATCTGAAAAAGGAATTACCACCTCACACGCCGTTGGAGAGGGGACCATAAGAGAATATCACCTCACGCTCATGCCGGAGAGGGGAACATCTAAAGAAGGAATTACCACCTCACACGCCGTTGGAGAGGGGACCATAAGAGAACTTCTACTGAGTCTTTTATCAGAAAAATCTGTTTGGAGTCGATTTAACTGGACTAGGGAAATCCTTGAAATATGTTTGAGAATTTCAACTGCATCTTTCCTGAAAGGTAAAGGTCAGTTATATGCGATGCATGATATGGATCAAGCCATGATGTTCTTAACATAAATGAGATTCGTATGATATGATGCAGTGCGTTATGCATGCTATGATGATGTATGTAAAGTTTTATGTATGTTTTCGTCTAGGAAAATAAATCCTTGACGGGTGCCGGGAAGTCATATCCTGGGCTGATGTTGAGGAAGAGATTTTGCTTCCGCTGTGGATGATTGTTGCAAGAATACCGATAGGAGAAGATAACTCCGTTGAGGAATAAACTTGGCAAATGAAATAATTCTGCGGGAGAAAAGATACTCTAGCGATCATGCTGGGGAGTGTTACTCTGTGGGGATAGCGATGCTTTGCTGCGTTGATGAAGATAACTCCGCTGGGGATACCGTTGATGAGTTATGCTGGGGATATCTTTGTTGTGCTGGAAGTGTTGATAGACTTCGCTGGGGGTAGGAAGATACTTTGCCGAGGACGCTCTTTCCGTGGCTTTTGGCTGAGGATAACCCAGTTATATCCTGTTACGGAAATAACTCTTTAAATCAAGCCAGGACGACGCGTTCGTGCTCTGCGAGGGGATAAGCTTCCAGAATCTACTGGGTTTAAGCTTACTGTTTGGGGGATATGACTTCCAACTTTGTTGGTGAAGCTGGATTGGATTCTCCTGGGGAGTTTGATATGCTGGGGAAGTGATTCCTTTGAATGTTGAGATACCGCCGGGGAACAATCTTTGGGCCAAGACTGCCGGGGATACTTGTCAAGAATATATGCTGCTGGGGAATGTTTGAGATCTACGGGAGGATACTCAATTTCCTTGATATTTGATGACTTTGCTTGGAGAAGAATGTATTGACTTGTTGAACCACTCTCTGGGGGATTAAGATACACTTGGCCGTGTTCTTTAGCTGAACCTACCTTAGTACCTTGGGGGATAGAACAATTAGCTGCTCGGACAACTCTTTATTGCCCCTGTTTCCAGTGTCACCTGCAATGAATTCCTTTGTTTCGTATGCAAATATTTATGAGTTAGCAAATTATTGTCAATGCATACATCACAAATTGAACCTTGGACGTTCTTCGTAAAACAAAACAGAGAAAGGAAAAATACTTGGCACGTTTAACTGAAAATATATTTTTATTGATTTTTGAATGGCCTGAAAATAGGCGTTTTGTGTACAAGAGGCTGACGTCCTAGTAAGAGGTACGTCGCCGATCAAAAGAGTTTATACAAGTTTTGTACAGAAGAAAAATAAAACAGCTGTGTGAAAGATGAATGATCCACTGGGTTTCAACTCTGCTATTGCCTTTATAACTCCGAGCGTCTCATCACTTGATGACCTTAGTTGAAGGTGAAGCTGACTGATCGATGCCGTTTGAACTCGATGTAGATACCGGATTCTGGATGCAAAGTGATCAATGAGACATAGTTTTACGCTTTATCCCTAATTTTTGCCTGGACCGCCCTTTCGGGTTTTCAGTCCACCGGGATACCCATTTTTGCCCAAGCCGCCCTTTCAGGTTTTCGACTTGCCGGGTGTACAGATTTTTTCATTTTCATCCCTACATTTTGCCCGAACCCTTTTGGTTCGACGGGAAGCCCTAATTTTTGCCTAGGCATGTCAGCCTAGCGGGTCTTTTTCATGCGTAGTATTTTTTAACTATGTCCGCATTGGCGGGGTGAGGAAGGTCGTCACCATCCATGTTGGTTAAGATCATTGCTCCTCCTGAGAACACATGCTTAACTACAAATGGCCCTTCGTACGTAGGGGTCCATTTGCCCCTTGGATCACTCTGAGGAAGGATGATTCTCTTGATAACCAGATCCCCGACTTGATATTCTTGTGGCCTGACCTTTTTGTTAAATGCCCTGATCATCCGTTTCTGATACGTCTGACCATGGCAGATAGCAGCAAGTCTCTTTTCGTCAATGAGGTTGAGTTGGTCAAGTCGTGTCTGGATCCAATCATCTTCGTTCAAATTTGCATCCTTCATTATCCGGAGAGAGGGAATTTGCACTTCAATCGGCAAGACTGCCTCCATACCATAAACCAGAGAGAAGGGAGTTGCCCCGGTTGATGTCCTAGCTGAGGTACGGTACCCATGCAGAGCGAACGGTAACATCTCGTGCCAATCTTTGTAGGTTACTGTCATTTTTTGCACGATCTTCTTGATGTTCTTATTTGCTGCTTCTACAGCCCCATTCATCTTTGGTCTGTAAGGAGAAGAATTGTGGTGCTGTATCTTGAACTGTTCGCAAAGCTCAGCAATCATCTTATTGTTCAGATTGGTACCGTTGTCCGTAATAATCCGTTCAGGGACGCCGTATCGGCAAATCAGGTTGTGCCGAATGAACCGTGCCACAACAGTCTTGGTTACTGTAGCATAGGATGCTGCCTCAACCCACTTTGTAAAATAGTCAATCGCCACTAAGATGAAGCGATGTCCATTAGATGCCGTAGGTCTTATCTCGCCTATCATGTCTATGCCCCACATTGCAAATGGCCAAGGCGCAGTCAGAACATTCAAGGGAACCGGAGGAACATGCACCTTATCTGCATAGATCTGGCACTTGTGGCATGTCCTGGAGTGTTGGTAGCAGTCAGCTTCCATTGTGGACCAGTAGTATCCTGCCCGTAGGATTTTCTTAGCCATAGTATGTCCACTAGAATGTGTACCAAAGGTCCCTTCATGCAGCTCTTCCATGATTCTCTCCGCTTCAGTCTTGTCCACACAGCGCAGTAAGGTTGAATCATGGTTTCTCTTGTACAAGATGCCGTTGCTTAGGAAGAATTTGGCTGCAAACCTCCTCAGGAATTTCTTATCGTTGACAGAGGCACCTTCAGGGTATTCCTGAGCTTCCAGATATCTCTTCACTTCATGGTACCAAGGCTTCTCAGTTACCAATTCAGTTTCGATATCACAACAGTATGCCGGTTCGTCCAGTTTCCAGATGGTGATCTGGGAAGCTTCATTATCCCATTTAACCTTGAACATTGAAGACATAGTAGCTAACGCGTCCGCTAACTGATTCTCTTCTCTTGGAAAGTGCTCAAAGGTTATCTCTGTAAAGTGGGGAATCAGGGTCAACACACATTCTCTGTAAGGAATCAAGTTTGGATGTTTCGTATCCCACTCTCCATTGATCTGATTGATTACTAGAGCGGAATCTCCGAAGACATTGAGGAACTTGATCCGTAAGTCGATCGCAGCTTGAAGACCCATGATACACGCCTCATACTCCGCCATGTTGTTGGTACAGTTGAAACATAGCCGGGCAGTGAGTGGAGTATGAGTACCTTGTGGAGATATGATAATGGCGCCGATACCATTTCCCAAAGCATTGGAAGCCCCGTCAAAGTGCATAGACCATCGGGATCCTGGTTCAGGTCCTTCATCCGGCCCAGGTACTTCACAATCAGTTACTATCATGATGCTTTCGTCCGGAAACTCGAAGTTCATTGATTGGTAGTCATCTACAGCTTGATGAGCTAAGTGGTCTGCCAATACACTCCCTTTGATGGCTTTCTGGGTGGTGTACTGAATGTCGTATTCCGTCAAGATCATTTGCCATCTTGCAATTCTCCCAGACAGAGCAGGCTTTTCGAATATGTATTTTATCGGATCCATTTTTGAGATCAACAAGGTAGTGTGAGTCAGCATATACTGTCTCAGCCGGCGAGCAGCCCATACCAAAGCGCAGCAAGTTTTCTCAAGCAGTGAGTATCGGGTCTCACAGTCGGTAAACTTTTTGCTAAGGTAATAAATGGCGTGCTCTTTTCGGCCAGACTCGTCATGCTGCCCCAGCACACACCCCATTGAGTTGTCAAGTACTGTCAGATATAGGATCAGAGGTCTCCCTTCAACCGGTGGCATAAGGATAGGTGGTTCTTGGAGATACTCTTTAATTTTGTCAAAGGCGGCCTGACATTCATCGTTCCAACGTACTACCTGATCTTTCTTCAACAGCTTGAAGATTGGCTCACAGGTAGCAGTCAGATGAGAGATGAATCGAGCAATGTAATTCAGGCGCCCTAAAAAGCCTCTGACTTCCTTCTCTGTCTTAGGAACTGGCATCTCTTGAATAGCTTTGACCTTAGCAGGGTCCACTTGAATACCTTTATCACTGACCACGAAGCCTAGCAATTTCCCAGATCTTACCCCGAAGGTGCACTTGTTCGGGTTCAATCTCAACTTGTACAATTTCAACCGGTCAAACAACTTCTGTAGATGATCTAGATGCTCTTCCTCAGTCTGGGACCTAGCGATCATGTCGTCCACATACACTTCGATCTCATGATGGATCATATCATGAAATAAGGCAACCATGGCACGTTGGTAGGTTGCCCCAGCATTCTTTAACCCGAACGGCATGACCTTGTAACAGAAGGTGCCCCACTGAGTAACAAATGTAGTCTTTTCCATGTCTTCAGGTGCCATCTTGATCTGATTGTAGCCTGAAAAGCCATCCATGAAAGAGAATACTTTATGTTGGGCTGTATTATCAACGAGGACATCAATGTGAGGTAAGGGGAAGTCATCCTTGGGGCTGGCCCTGTTCAGATCCCTGTAATCGACACACATTCTGACCTTACCGTCCTTCTTAGGTACCGGCACCACATTAGCAACCCACTGAGGGTAAGAAGTCACTGCAAGAAACCCGGCATCAAACTGTTTCATGACTTCGGCTTTAATCTTTTCAGACATCTCTGGACGCATCCGACGGACCTTTTGTTTAACTGGAGGGCAGTCTTCCCTAGTCGGCAAATGATGGACAACAATATCGGTATCCAACCCTGGCATGTCTTCGTAGGACCAGGCAAAGATCTCCATATAGTCATGTAACATCTTGGTTAACCGTTGCTTCACGCTGAGCTCTAGGTTGGCACCAATCTTTACCTCTTTTCTGTCTGCCTCAGTACCCAGGTTTATAGTTTCCACTGGCTCTTCATGGGGTTGAATTGCCCTCTCTTCCTGAAGCAACAGTCTTGCAAGCTCGCCAGGCACTTCGCAATCATCTTCACCTTCGTCTTCGGCTAAGTTGATCGGATTTTCGAAGTCATAATTGGCATTAGCAGAGCTGTTATCAATGAGATCCAGAGTGGATTGGAACCTGTATGAGTGAGTGTGTGTGTAAATACAGCTGTTTTTGAAAATTATGTAAAAGAAAAGAAAGATAGAAAAGGAGCACAATATTTGCAATGCGAAAAGTACGTCCAAGATTTTCATTCATGATGTATAAAATGACAGTTCGTATGCCCTCACAAATAGAACCACGGTGCCTCGGGTAAGACACCGGGCCATAGAGTTTATCATTGTTTATTACAAAATAACAAAACATGGGAATTCATTACTGTGTCACAAAGGTAACAGGGGTATGATCCTTTGCACTCCAATTGTTAAGTCCACCATCAGCAGCCGGGTAGATCCAACTATCGAACTCAGCTTCATCAACTTCCTCTTCATCACCAATAGCATTAACTCCATGAGCAGGCAGGGGAGCTGTCACCACATTAGGTTTGTCAGACGCCTCGAACTGTACCTCCTTAGCATCAATGAGGTCCTGCAGTTTATTCCTTAGTGCCCAACAGTCATCAGTGGCATGCCCCGGGCTATCTGAATGGTAAGCACAACGGGCATTCGGGTTGTACTTAGGAGAGGTAGTGTTAGGGAACTTTGGTGCCTCCTTGACAGATACCAAATTGGTTGCGAGCAGCTGTGGCAGAATCTGCGATAGGGTCATGCTTAACCGGGTAAACTCTCTCCGGGGTCTATCAACCCTTTGAGGATTATTTGGCCGGGGAGCGGCAGCAGGCTTAGCGATCATTACCGCGCTGACAGATTGGCGGTGATCAGGTCTCTCTGATTTTCTGGAGCCATACACAGCACTAGACTCCTTTTTAAACGGCTTCTTTTCTGCACTAGATGATGCACCCTTTGCAATTTTCCCAGATTTCAGCCCAGCTTCGATTCTCTCTCCAGTCAAGATTAAGTCAGTGAAACCAGCAGAAGAATTCCCGATGAGATGGTTGAAGAACGGCCCAGATAGGGTCCCCAAGAACATATCCACTAACTCTCGATCAGTCAAAGGTGGCTGCACCCTGCCAGCCAGATCTCTCCACTTCTGCGCGTACTCTTTAAAACCTTCGCTTACGCCCAACGACATACCCTGGAGTTGGGTACGCGTGGGGGCAAGGTCGGCATTATACTGATACTGCTTGTAGAAAGCAGTGGCCAGCTCCTCCCAGTTACGAACTTTGGTCCCATCCAGCTGATAGAACCATTCGAGATGAGTCCCTGAAAGACTCTCCTGGAAGAAGTGGATCAATAGATTCTTGTCCGCAGAGTACGGCTGAATCTTTCGCACATAGGACCTCAAATGCAGCTTGGGACAAGATGCCCCGTCATACTTGGAGAAGGTGGGAGCTTTGAATTTATGTGGAATGATCACACCAGTCGACAAACCCAGATCTCCGAAATCCAGCCCAGGTGCCTGTTGCACCTCCATAGCTTTCAGCCTGTCCTCCAGTTGTTTGTACCTGTTGTCTTCAGGAGGGTACTGCTCTTCATCAAAATCTGTCTCGTTGTCAGAGACCACTGGACTAGGAACCCTTGCTTCTGCCTGAGAAGGACTCTTGCCAACAGAAGAAACAACCTCTTCCTGGTGCAGAGTATTGCCCAACCTTCGGCCCGAGTTGAATAGAACAGTTCTTCTTTTCTTCTTCTTCTCCTTCTTCAGGAGCATGGTCTTCAGTTCATCTTGGCCTTTAGCTAGACCCAGGATTAATTCTTGAAACTGCGCATTCTGCGCCTGGAGAGCCTTGATTGAAGTCTCAGTTGATTCAGATCCGGAATTCATGATGCTGAAATAAACAGCGAAGAACTGTAAGCAACCTGAAAAAAGGGAAAAACCTGCTATGCACATGATGTATGAAATGCGTATGCAATGCATTCAAGGGTTCGAAAGTTCAAATTCGTTGTAGACAAGAAAAGAACACACGTTATCATTAATGAAATCATTGTTTAATACATCAAGGCCTCATGGGCAAAAGTACAAGAATCAAGTCAATCCCAAAATACACTGCGCATCCTCTTCGGAGCTATGTAGGTGTTGAGGTTCCTCTCCTCGTGCAGCAGACAAGTGAGCTCCAAGACTTTCTTTTCACTGGCGTGCAGACTAGTCTCAAGAGAATTCCTTTCCTCCTTAAGCTGGATCCAGCTCTTCTGCATCTCTTCCCAGGATGTGGGCATATCAGGGTGCTGAATAACATGAGACACTTCCCCTTCCAAGACAGGCTCTTTGATTACTGGAAGCATGTGAGGATAAGGCATCACTAACTTCTGAGAATGGGCGCGTACCCATTTGAGATAGGGCTCCAAAGGGATGGAGTTCCTGTGCCCCAGTGTCTTGCTGTCTATCCTACTGGGCATCCTCCAGGCTCTGATAAATCTCTGACGAAGTCCTTGAGTATCACTGTCGAAGTCAAAAACTATGTCGGGAATTAACATGTCATGAGGACCATCCCTCCGAGCATAACCAAACTGTCTCCAAGCCAGGCATGGGCTATAAGTAATACCTCCTCTGATTCCAAGTAAAGGAACATTAGGGTACTCCCCACAACGATCAATGATAGTGACATCTCCTCTGGATCTAGGACACCAATGTATATCTGCATGTGTAAGAGTCATCAACCGTTGTGACCATCTCAAACCCCGCTCATTCTTCAGGACTGATTGTGGAAGGTGCGAAATAAACCACCTTCCCAGGAGAGGAGTGCAACACATAAGGACACCTCTTTTTCTCATGGTTCGAGTGTAACATGAGTGAAGGATGTCCCCCAGCAATGTAGGTATAGGATTCCTGGACATAAAGATCTGAACGGCACTGATATCAATAAGCTGATCTGGATTAGGGAACAATACCAAACCATAAACAAGGAGGGCCACAACCTCTTCAAAAGCTTGCAAGTCAAGAGAGTTCCAACATTCAAGGGCTTTCTCAAACAGAAACCTGGCTAAGAACCCTTTGACGCCACTTCTAACTTCCCAATGTCCCTTGAGGTCAGATGACTGCAGGTGCAAGGCTTTAGCAATCTCTTCAAGCTTAGGTTCCTTTTCTGTACCGTTGAAAGGCAGCTGATCAAGGATAGGAATCTTCAGGAGCCGGGAGAACTCCTCCAATGTAGGTACCAACTGATAGTCCAAGAAGGTGAAACAGTGATGCAGAGGGTCAAAGAATTGGAACAAGACCTTAATCATATCTTCCTCAATGTTGGTGTTGACCAAGCTGATGAGGCTTCCATGTCTTTCACTGAATGAAGAGTTCTCAGGAATTCTGGATATAAGTTCCTTAAGCTGAGGAGGGATCCTTACAAGATTGACTTGAATTGTCTTTCTACGAGCAGTTTCCATGTCCTACAAAACAAGAACAAAGATGAAAATCCGAACCCCTGAAATGGTTAGTCAATGCATATGATGCTGGATGATGTCATGATGCTATGATTAAACACACCACGGATATTTACAAAGACAAACATGTAGGGCAAACAAGGCACACAAGACAAGCCCTTAAGGTTTAAGGCCAGCATGGGGTCTGGGTAGTACCCTCTTGAGTTGGTGGGTTCATACCTGTCCTAATCAAAGTAACCGGGTTCTAAGGTTCCCAATATCACGGGATTACTTTCATTGTTCATCGTTTCGATTTAGCCACTGAACTGGCGACCGAAATATTCCAGGAAAGCAACCCTCAATTGAGTGTAGTATCGAGTATCAACCAACCTCGGACTGCACCAAAGTCAGTTATCTCACTACCCTAAAGAGGCCAAGATAGTTCAATTAAGGTTCCTAAGGTCTGTTGATGCTTCACGACACCACGCGGAGGCCCCGTACTCTCCTTGACTGAACTCAAGGGTTACCGGTACACACCAAAGTGCCACATCAACGTAGCAGACTGTTTCAACCATGTCGGTATACCCCGCACAGTTCCCTCACAGCCTTGTTGCTACTTTCTAAGAAGGTATCCCCCAGATCCGGGTTAGGATCTATAGAACTCCCAAGACAGTCCCACAATAGTAAAGCACACAAGGAAAACAATTGAAAACATAGTTATAAGCTAGCCCTAAGGTACACCTCACTTTATAAAGGGTCCCCAGCAGAGTCTCCAGTTCTGTGATCGGTGGATCTGGAACTGACTGTTTTAACGCTGGTTCGCGAAATGTCGCGGAAGCAAGAGTCGCCACCGTCTTTTATTTTCTCCAAATGGAAAGGACAAAAGCACAGAAAAATTCCTTTTAAGAGATTGCTCTCGGTTCGGGAGGTAGGTTATAGAAAGGGAAGGTGTTAGCACCCTTTCTATCCATGGTTATCCATGGGCTCTTAGATACTTGCTCATTGTGTTTTCAAAAATGGTTTGTTTGCTTTTCAACTGTGGGTTTTAAAAAGTTTCTTTGAAAATTCCAGTTCGACTCTTGTATCGGTCCTCAAGAGTGTTTGAAAAAATGCTTTCGAAAGCTTTTTGAAAATGTGTTGGTGTGAAAAGTATTTTGTTTTGTTTTGAAATTTAGAGCAAGTATCTACGAGAACCTACCTACCCTAAGGAATTCGTCTGTGTAAATGTCCTTTAAAGTAGTGCCATCCCACCATTGAGAGGTAGGTAGCACCACCGTTGGAGGTGTTCGGGTCAATTCGATTTTTAGGGACATGGTGATCACCAGAGCAATGGGAAGACACCTTAGAAGCTACCCTCATGCCAGGTTCCCGGATCATGAGGACTTACTAAGACATCCTCTACTCGACGACCACCTTTCGAGGCAAGGCAACAGTGAGGCGTACCCTATGGGTGGTGTGTGCGATTCGTGTGTCATGTTTCAGTTATTTGTCTTGTCATGCTTGTCGTGTTCTACGCTTGATTTTAATTAAGACATTCATTCTTGCATGCTTGGTTAACAGTTAAATATTTTGCGAAAAATAAATCTAAGACTATTACAAATGGCGCGGGTCCACATCGCCAAAATTAAACCGGACCCGATTTAGCGGAAAAATAAATAATGCGAAGAAATAAAGGTGCGAAAAGTAAATTACATAGCTTTGGGAGATTTACATAATTATATAAACGATAAAGTAAATGTGCAAAAGAAACTAATTAAAACAAAACTAGGGCGTTGGACCCTTTTACAAACAATAGTTAAAGTTAATGAATTAATTAAATAAAGAGGAATTAAAATTAAAATTAAGAAGAAAAATGTTTTTAGGTATTTTTATGTTTTTTAGATTTAATAAGAAAAAAAAAAGTTAATTAAAATTAAATTAAGAAGCAAACCCTAATTCTAATATTTTTTTTATTTATTGTGAAAGAATTAAAATATGACCTAAATTAAACCTAATTCATTTATGTACAATTTAAATAGGAAAATAAATAAATAAATAAATAATAATTATTATGGTGGAAAAAAGGG
Organism: Vicia faba; assembly: GCA_948472305.1. Taxonomy (NCBI): domain Eukaryota; kingdom Viridiplantae; phylum Streptophyta; class Magnoliopsida; order Fabales; family Fabaceae; genus Vicia; species Vicia faba. The sequence continues at coordinate 1,228,238,844 of OX451735.1, read as the reverse complement.
GAATAAAAAAAAATATCAATTAACCTAATTCTATTTTGTTGGATTTTTTATTATGGAAAAAATATAAATTAAACCTAATTTGAAGTTAATTTATTTACATGCTAATAAAATAATTATAATAAAATAAATATTATTTTTTGGTCTTTTTCTGATTTTTATATTTTTGTAAAAAATAATTACTGAATTAAAATAATAAATAAATAAAATAAGGATTAAAAAGATATAAGGGAAATAAATGAAATTTCAAACCAGGGTGGGGTGTTGTCCCAAAAGTGGAGGTGTAGGCCTGGGAATTCTGGCCCAATAAGCATGGCCCTCGTTGACTTTACCAATTGGATGCTAACGTGTTGACTTGGCCCTAGCGTGTTCTCTTAATTTAAGCCTTTGATCTGATCATGTTGGACGCGTGTGTGGCTGATTTTTGAGGATGCATAGTATGCTGGGACATGAGCGTTGCATAGGATCAATCATAGAAAAATAACATTAAGCGTTTGCCAGACCTGGGACTTGAACCCAGGTCTTGGAGGTTGCAAACCACTACGTATGCCACTGAACCACTGCATGTGCTTTTATTATATAATAGTCAATAAATATTATAAGAGAAAAGAATCCATTAATAACTTAAACGCGCGAAATTTTAAAAGGACCATTCACGCCTTGCCAACTCAGCTTCTTCTTCTTCATTCGTTCTTCTCTGAAAAATAAAAGCAAGTTAACGGGGGTTTTAAACCCCCCCAAAATAAGCAATTCTTAATAATAGCGATTAGGCCACACGCTTGTATAAATTAGGCGCGACTAGCGTAATCGAATCGTCTAGAGGCCCTGAGTTTGATAATCTTGGTCTCGTTGCCTAATTTTTCTGTATGAGAAAAACCCTCTTTTTGAATTCCTGAAACCCTAACAACCATTCATGGTAACTTCTCATATATGGCACAAAAACAAAATCGAACACGTTGGTTAGCTTTAGAACATCATGACAAACAATAATCCATAAAGAAAAATGCATGAGGATGCTTAAATCGTGCTATGCGATTTCAATATTTTCTTGGTTCAGTTTGACTTTGTGATACCGTTTCAAGGGGTTTTTGTTGATGTTAAGGATTGAGAGATGTTCCAGGATGCCTCAGGATGCTTGTGGAATAAAAATTGGAGCTTGAATCGACCTTGAAACTAGATTTCAGTGTTGAGTTTTTTTGTCAAAAATTTTAATATGCCAAAGGTGTGTTATGCGCAGCTTTCAGTCTTGTAGCATTAGGGTTCTCATTCTGATCATATAGGGAGTGATCTAGGTCAACAAAAACCAACAAAATCTCATGAATTCATTATTTGAAGATTTGATTTGCTTAATATCTTTTCTAATCTTTTTTCATGTTGTTTTTGTTCAATCATGATCCAATCACACCAAAACTTGCCTATTTAAGACTTACACGAAATATTGAGCTTATAATGTGCATGAAAAGATTTTTTTTGGGTTAGTTTGATATTTTTCATATATTAAAATCATTTAAATGAATATAAATTAATATTAATTCAAATAAATAATTAAAAAAATATGAGAATACTTCCCCTTGGGCTTAGTGGTCGTGCATAGGCTTGGCATGAAGAAACTTGGAAGAAAAATGGGCCCATTTGCATTTTTAGGCCTTTTGCATCAATGTTGACTTTTCAAATTTCCCAAAAATTTCCCAACTTCCACAAGGCATAACTTGGTCAATTTTTAATCTTTTCACATGTTCTTGGACATTTTGGAAAGGTCTTTGAGTCCTTTAACCAATGCCTTTGGTCCCATGTCATTTTGATTTACCAATATCAAGTTATGGCCTTTGACTTAAAGTCCCTTTTTGTTGACTTTTGAAAATGACCTATAATGTTGAAATTGATAACTTTTTGTGAGAGCATTTCTTGGACTTGGAACATGAAGATGAATTGTAGGAAATGTCTTTCTCTTCAAAATGAGCTTTGGATGGAATTTTTCTGATAATCCATGTGAAAGTTATGCCCTGGTCAATTTCAGTTGACTTTTTCAGCTGTCCAAATATAGCAACTTTTGCATCTTTGATGATTTCTGAGCCAAATTTTGAGAATCATGATCAAGCATTGATCAAATGATGTTTGTGGCTTCAAAATGATATATTGACCAAAAATTTGAACTTTTGACTGTCAAATGACCATTTTGCCCCTACAGTTGACTGTAGTGCAATCTAGGGTTTTGACTGTGTAATCTTGAGCTGAATGCCTTGAAACTTGACATGAGGATACTTGACCCTCTTTGTAGGCATATGAGACTTGATTGGGCCTTTGAAAAGTTCACTTCTTTGACCAGAATTCAAACCCTAGTTTTGACTGTCTAGGAGACAGTTGAGCTGCACAACCCTTGGGGCATTTTGTGACCTTGACTTTGACAATTCTTGATGAATATGGGAGGGCAAATTTTGGGGTACAACAACGACTATTTTCCAGACTCGATTCCTGTATCCTCCCAGGGCACGTCTGAAGAGTTTGAAGATCCGATTCCTGTATCTTGCCAGGGTGTATCTATTGACGACTATTTTCCGGACTCGATTCCTGTATCCTGCTAGGGCACGTCTGAAGAGTTTCAAGATCTGATTCCTGTATCCTTCCAGGGTGTATCTGTTGACGACTATCTTTCCATATTCGATACCTGTATCCTTCCAGGGCACGTCTGAAGAGTTTGAAGATCCGATTCCTGTATCTTGCCAGGGTGTATCTGTTGACGACTAATTCCAGACCCGATTCCTGTATCCTGCCAGGCACGTCTGAAGAGTTTGAAGATCCGATTCCTGTATCTTGCCAGGGTGTATCTGTTGACGACTAATTCCATACTCGATTCCTGTATCCTGCCAGGGCATGTCTGAAGAGTTTGAAGATCCGATTCCTGTATCCTTCCAGGGTGTATCTGTTGACGACTATTTTCCAGACTCGATTCCTGTATCCTGCCAGGGCACGTCTGAAGGGTTTGAAGATCCGATTCCTGTATCTTGCCAGGGTGTATCTGTTGACGACTATATTCCAGACTCGATTCATGTATCCTGCCAGGGCACGTCTGAAGAGTTTGAAGATCTGATTCTTGTATCTTGCCAGGGTGTATCCGCTTCAGACGCTCCATGGAGTGAATGTGCCAGAATTTCATTTTCATCGCGGGTTTCATGGCGGAGAATATAACGTAACCATCTCTGCTAAAAATCATAGGCGACGTCATTACGTAAATAAGGGAGTACAAAATAAAAATACAGTGCGAGAAAGTGTGAGAAATTTCAAAGAAACGGACGAATTATTTATAAAACAGCAAAAAACCCTAGTTTTGCCCTAGGCGCCAAGTGAGATGGCGCCTCCTCTCCTTTTTAAGGAGCATGCGCCATCTCACTTGGCTAAAAGCCAATGGAGGCGCCAAGTGAGATGGCGCCTAGGGCAAAACCCTAGGTGCATGCGCCAAATGACTTGGCTCCTCCTTTGTGGAGCCATCTCAAACATGGTTATTCTTTTTTTTATTAATAACCAAGTATTAAAAAAATATTTCGCAAATAACCGGGTTTCGGAAAAAATTACGCAAATAACCATGTTTGAGATGGCTCCACAAAGGAGGAGCCATCTCATTTGGCGCATCCTCCTCTTTTTATAAGGGAGGCGCCATCTCATTTGGCGCCTAAGGGCAAATGGCAAGCCCTAAGCCAAATGAGATGGCGCCTATGTGCAAAATTAGGTCAAAAAAAAAAAAATTTCCTTTCCTGCGCGTTGCGTATTAGACAGAGATAAACAAAATTGATTTTTTATTTGAAAAAAAATAATTACATTCAACTGTTTTACATTTAAATAACAGTAAAAAAATAGATACAAAAAATACTGGAAAAAAAAAGATACATCAATGATCCCCAGGAACCCGGTAATGACCCCATGTTCCGCATCCCCGTCCTCGCCTTTCTCTTGCTGGGTGCCGTCTCGTTTCCTGTTGCGGAAAGGTCGATGGCCCAGCGAAGTCAATGCGATCCGAATCCATAAAATCAGTAAGATCTCCATATCTCGAAGATCCGCTCTGGTACAGTCGGTTACCCATACCCTCGAAGTTTGGTCGTGTTGGCGGTGGGTGGGGTTCCATGGTTGGTCGGTAGCATTGGTCGTCTGAGTATGGGGGGTAGAAAGGAAATGGATCTTGGGGTGTTTGGTACTGTGGATGTTGGGTTGTTTGGTGATATGGTGGTTGATGGTAGGTTTGGTCGGGTTGGTCATAATCTTCAGACATTCCCATATCAGGGCTAAGGCTGGATGTTGAGGGCCCCATATTGGGATATGTGGAAGACTGAAATTGTGTATGGGGTATGTGGGTTTGCTGGTATTGGGGTTGGTATTGTGGTTGGGTTTGAGGCATATCTGGGTATTGGTAGTTTGGCGGTGATTGTGGTTGGTAGTACGGCATTTGGTTGTAGTTGTGTTGTGGTGGGGAATGTGGTTGTGTGTTTGTTGGTCTGTTTCTTCTTGGGGGTTGGTTTGAGGTTGGTGGATTTTGGGTTTGTTGGTGGGGAATCGAGGGTTGTGCCCATTGTGTGCGTGGGTCAACCAAGTATCTCGGATGAGACACGTGCATATCTGGGTTACTAACCGACCTGTACCACGACATATATTGATCGGTGTGTCGCATGTTACCTTGAGTAAGGAAAATAGGGGATTGCAAGATGTAGCGGTGACGCCTTTGCCACATTTTACACCATTCTGGAGCAAAGTCTTTCCAGTTGGTTAGATTCCACTGGGCGTCGACCCTTTTTAGATGCCAGGGGGACAAATCTGTTGGGTCACTTGGTATCTCTTGGATCATTCCGAACTGCATCTTCACACGGTCGCTGTGGTGCATCTCCACAATGTTGAACCGAATGAGTGCAGTCTTTGCAGTCCAAGTTGCTGCATCCTCTGGATTTGGAGAATGGTCCAAACCCAAATATGGTCTCCAGACGAACTGCGATAAAATTTAAATCAGGTAAGCGCAAAAGTAATGTATAAATAATTAAAATGAACAAAAGTTAAAAGCTACGACTTACGTCATCTGGGCCTAAGTGATCCAACAGATTCCGGTAGAGTGCGACATTGAATCTGGGATTCTTGCCGTAATCCATACCCCTCACGCAGTACCTATAGGAAATGAGAAACATGTTATTTTTAGCATATATTTTGGAAAGAGAAGAATAGTTATAAATGCTATAACTTAATGACTTACTTTGTTGCGTAAGGGAAACCAAAAGTGTTGTTGTTGATGGGGTTTAAGGACTCCATCCTCCACCAACCCCAGGCTTGTAGTAAAAATGCGCACCCGTAAAATGTACATTTTTCCTTGACCGCGTTTTTGCACAAGGAACTGTACAGGTGGGCTAATACTGCAGAACCCCAACTAAATTTTCTAGTTTTATCAAAATTTGTTAGTAAATGTAAGTACATGAAATTTACACTATTTCCCGTACTTTCGGGAAATAAAAAAGTACCAAAAAGTATCATAATATACGTTCGGGCTTTTACTACTCGGTCATTTTCTGAGGAATTTTCATTTAATTCCATACTTGCATAATGTCGTTTCAGGTCAGTGAGTAGTATTCCCTGCCCTCTTGCTCCACCACCTTCTACCATGTCCCTACCCAACAGTTCTTCACATTGTGAGTTGGGTTGTTGAACGGACCCGTTCACCGCTTTACCGTCAATAGGGAGGCCCAGTAGCATGTACACATCTTCGAGAGTGATGGTACATTCACCTATTGGTAGGTGAAATGTATGGGTCTCCGGTCTCCACCTCTCCAACATTGCAAGGATGAATTTGGAGTCAATGGTGCAGTTGGAGATCTTTATCACGTGTCCAAAACCTGCATATTCCAGATAAGGGACGATGAAAGGGTCGGGAGCCAGGTATTTGTGCGAACGGATTCTGAATCGTTGTGTATCCTGAGATCATAATTAAACAAGAGTAAGATTAATTAAGATGAACAACACGTTTTTTAAAGTATGAAAAATGTATAACCAAAGAAGAGACTTACAAATGCAGCAATGTTTTCCCTTGTACCTCTGTGAGTATCTCCCATTGTTAGAAGGGCCATTCTTCAGAACGCTTGAGAGAATGAAAGACTTAGGAAGAAATAAAGAGTATGATAGACTTAAGAAATATTTCGTAGCAGAGAGTGAGAGAGTGAGAGTTGTGTGGGTGTGAGAGATGTTTCATAAGGTATGTATTTATAGGCAAATAATTTTGATGTAGTGGTTGCATGCCTGCGAGGTGTCACATTTGCATGCTTAGGGAGTTACACATATGCATGCATGCATTTACAAATAATGTAAGGTGTCACTCTTGCAGGCTAGGTGGCAGCATGAGCCCATGCATGTATCACGATTGGACAGTAAGGGAGGCGCCATCTCACTTGGCAAAATAGTACAAAAATGAATGTTGTCGCCACCCCATTTGGCGAATAAGAGGTGTCATGTTTTACAGCATTGGCTCAGGCTACGTGACAGCCTTTGGGATTCCTTTCTCTGTTGCATGCAAGGCCATTGGAGTTGATGGGTGGCAGGCTTACACAAAACATTTATGTGTGTAGAATAGGGCCAGGCTAGGTGGCGGCATAAGCCCATGCATGTATCACGATTGGACAGTAAGGGAGGCGCCATCTCACTTGGCGAAATAGTACAAAAATGAATGTTGTCGCCACCCCATTTGGCGAATAAGAGGTGTCACGTTTTACAGCATTGGCTCAGGCTACGTGACAGCCTTTGGGATTCCTTTCTCTGTTGCATGCAAGGCCATTGGAGTTGATGGGTGGCAGGCTTACACAAAACATTTATGTGTGTAGAATAGGGCCAGGCTAGGTGGCAGCATAAGCCCATGCATGTATCACGATTGGACAGTAAGGGAGGCGCCATCTCACTTGGCGAAATAGTACAAAAATGAATGTTGTCGCCACCCCATTTGGCGAATAATAGGTGTCACGTTTTACAGCATTGGCTCAGGCTACGTGACAGCCTTTGGGATTCCTTTCTCTGTTGCATGCAAGGCCATTGGAGCTGATGGGTGGCAGGCTTACACAAAACATTTATGTGTGTAGAATAGGGCCAGGCGAGGTGGCAGCATAAGCCCATGCATGTAATATTATTGGCAGCCTTGGGGGGTTGCATCACTTACTTAATTGAAATATTTTGCCTTAGGTTGAACATAACATTCATTCACATAAACTGTAAAATTTTCCAACCTTCGAATCAGTCATCTAACCTTCAAACATTCCAGCATTCATACCTTCATATAATCAATAAACCCAAAACATTCCCACCTTCATACCTAAAACAATTCTACACAATGGCCTCTTCACCACAATTTGTTGTCAAAGCACATTTCAACGGTGAGACATACATGTGTCCCACAGTTGGGTTTTTGTTTAGAAACACCGACAATGTCCGATTTCTCTTAAACGGGAAAGCAAATTTCTCCTACTTTAAGAAAAGATTGGAGGCCAAACTTGAACGAGGCCCGGTATCCCAGATATTTTATCAGAGTCCAGTCTTTTTTGGAAACAATCAAGTCATATTTTATAAGGTTGCAATTCAAGATGACGAGGATTTCCAGAACATGATTTCCAGCCATGTCTATTCTGGAAACGACTCTATTGAGTTGTACGTTCTGTTTCAAGAGCCTCCGGTGACACAGGAGGTAGAGCCTCCGGTGACACAGGAGGTTGATCCTTTGGAGAATGAGCAAGATGAGGTGGATGCAGTTGATGATGAAGAAGAAGATAACGAGTTAGAGTTCGATGAAATGGTGAACAACGATTCTGACGATGATGGCATCCCAAGTATTCCTACCGACAAAATCTACACACCACCTACGCACATGACAAACTTCAACATGGGCGGAGATGAACCTTCTACGGACTTGTTTTTCCAACCGTATATGCAATCAGATGAAAATTTAAAAGAGAAGGACAAGTTTCGTAATAGAGAGGAATGCATAAGGGCCATCAAAAAATTTCACATGCTCAACTCGGTTGATTATAAGGTGGATCGTGTAAACCCGGAAAGGTACAAGATCAAGTGTGTCCACCCTGACTGCATGTTCAAGCTGACCGCTTCATACAGACTAAGGGGTGACTGCTGGGTCATAGGTTCCATGACTACCCATACTTGTGTAAGTTCCACTCAATCACAAGACCACCGAAAACTCAACCATGATCTAATCTGTCAAGAAATCCTACCCCTGGTCAGCAACGACCCTTCTTTGAAGGTGAAAACAATCATCTCCCACATCACCACGGTTTTTAACTACACTCCGTCTTACCGTAAGGCGTGGTTAGCAAAGACTAAGGCGATTGAAAGGGTGTACGGAAACTGGGAGGAGTCATACCGAGAACTTCCCCGCTACCTAAATGCACTCAAGACATATTCTCCAGGTAGTGTTTATGTTCTGGAAACATTGTCAGCGTACGCTCAAGATGGTAGTCTACTACATGGCAACGGAATATTCAGTCGCGTCTTTTGGGCATTTCAACCATGCATCTCAGGGTTTGCATCATGCAAACCAATTCTACAAATAGACGGGACTTGGTTGTATGGGAAGTACAAAGGCACGCTTTTGATGGCAGTTGCACAAGATGGCAACAATAACATTTTCCCCGTTGCGTTTGCCCTTGTCGAGGGGGAGACCGGTGGTGCTTGGAGCTTTTTCCTGAAAAATCTTCGTACACACGTGGCTCCTCAACTAGATCTCTGTTTGATCTCGGACAGACATGCCTCCATTGAAAGTGCCTATAATAATCCGGCAAATGGTTGGCATGACCCTCCTTCTACGCATGTTTATTGCGTCAGGCATATCGTCCAGAATTTCTCGAGGGAGGTCAAGGACAAAACATTGAGGAAAGCGGTGATGAATGCGGGATACGCACTGACACAGCCCACATTCAAATATTACCGCAACGAGATCCGTTTGTCTAACCCATAAGCCGGTACGTGGATTGACAATATACCGGTCGAAAAATGGACTAGGTCATACGACAATGGCCAAAGATGGGGGCATATGACTACAAATCTTATTGAATCAATGAATGGGGTATTCAAGGGCATACGAAACCTCCCCATCACTGCCTTGGTGAAATCCACGTATTTTAGGATGGCTGCGTTATTTGCCAAAAGAGGTGAAATGTGGTATGCGGTCTTGCAATCAGGACAACTATGGAGTGAAAGTTGTATGAAATACATTAAGGCTGAAAGTGCTAAAGCCAACACTCACATGGTTACACGGTTTGACCTCCATAGCCACAACTTCATTGTGAAAGAGACAATTGACCACAATGAAGGCCTGGCAAGACAAGAATACAGGGTCATTTTACCTTCTCAATGGTGCGATTGTGGCAGGTTTCAAGCTTTTCGTATGCCTTGCTCTCATGTCATTGCCGCTTGTGCGCATACCCATCAAGACGCGCTTCAACTGCTCTCAAACGTTTATAAATCTGAAACGTTGCTCACTGTTTACAACAACAACTTTCCTTTGGTGGCAAAACCGGACTATTGGCCTGAATACAACGGTGATATAGTTTGGCACAATGACCAAATGCGAAGGAACAAGAAGGGTCGTCCCAAAAGCAGGCGCATAACAACAGAAATGGACGATCTTGACAGGTTGGAAAGAAAGTGTGGTTTATGCCGTCAGGTCGGACATAATCGCAAAAACTGTCCGAATCGGGCGTCTGGCTCGACCACGTAAATTTTGTAATACAATAAATCTTTTCAATATTTGTGTTGTAAACATTATGGGTTTTCCGTTAATAAAACTGTTCACACAATTTAAGAAATTCAATATAGGAAATTACATTAGGGTTTTCGCGTACAACAATGATTAACGATAATCAATCTAGGAAATTACAACTGTTAACACAATTTCATCTGACCCATGCATCATCAGCATTACATCACTGTCTGTTTTGACTTCCTCCAACCACACATTAGGTCTTCCTGTCGCATGCGAGGTTGTTGTTCGTTTTCACTGGATCCTTCGAATTTTTTCCCCCTCGGCGATGTCTCCATCTAGCCACCGCATCAACTCCCGCTTCAGACGCTCCATGGAGTGAATGTGCCAGAATTTCATTTTCATCGCGGGTTTCGTGGCGGAGAATATAACGTAACCATCTCTGCTAAAAATCATAGGCGACGTCATTACGTAAATAAGGGAGTACAAAATAAAAATACAGTGCGAGAAAGTGTGAGAAATTTCAAAGAAACGGACGAATTATTTATAAAACAGCAAAAAACCCTAGTTTTGCCCTAGGCGCCAAGTGAGATGGCGCCTCCTCTCCTTTTTAAGGAGCATGCGCCATCTCACTTGGCTAAAAGCCAATGGAGGCGCCAAGTGAGATGGCGCCTAGGGCAAAACCCTAGGTGCATGCGCCAAATGACTTGGCTCCTCCTTTGTGGAGCCATCTCAAACATGGTTATTTGCGTAATTTTTTCCGAAACCCGGTTATTTGCGAAATATTTTTTTAATACTTGGTTATTAATAAAAAAAATTCCCACTTTTGATGCCACTCTCAACTCTTTCACCGATTAAGATTAATTCGGTGAAACTAGAAGAAGAGCAGCCTACCAACAAATTAAAGAAAGGACCAGATAAGGTGCCCATGAACATGTCGATGTGTTCCCTATCGTTCAAGGGAGGTTGGACCCTACTAGCAAGGTCTCTCCACTTTTGCTCATATTCCTTAAATCCTTCATTCTTTCACATGGTCATATCTTGCAATTGAACCCTCGTTGGCGCCAAGTCGGCATTGTACTGATACTGATGGTAGAAGGCAGTAGTTAAATCCTCCCGAGTGTTGATACGAGAACCATCTAACTGATAAAACCATTCAAGTTATGTTCCAGCCAAGCTCTCTTGGAAAAAGTGAACCCATAGTTTCTTATCGGCAGTGTGCGGCTGTATCTTGCGCACATAAGACTTCAAATGGAGTTTGGGACAAGAAACTCCATCGTACTTGGCAAAGATTGGTACTTTGAATTTGTGGGGGATGACTACCCCAGAGATCAAACCTAAATCATCAAAATCTAAACCGGGGACGGCTTGGATTTCAACGGCTTTCAACCTGTCTTCTAACTGCTTTTATTTGATATCAGCGGATGGATATTGCTCGTTGAAATAATCATCATCAGATTCTTGACCATTAGCACATTCAGCCTGAGTACTTTTGACCTCACCGACCTGGTTCTCGCCCTCTTCAGATGAGTCTCCTCCTACTTGGATTTGACGGATTGTCTCCTTGAATCTTCTACCCATGTTGAGTAGAGCTTTCTTCTTTGGATTCTTCTTAACGGCCATCAAAGACATCATATCTTGCTGCCCCTTGGCTAGGGCTAGTAGAGCTTCCTGAAACTGAGAATTATGGGCTTGGAGATCCGTCACAGTCTTCTCTAGATCCATCTTGCTGAAATCAACAGCAGAAAGATAAGGAGACATGTTATGCGAAAGCCTGTCATGTCATGATGCATGGAATATGTACATGTAAATGATTTCAAGGATTAATGAAATTTAAATTTGTATAGACAAAAGAATGAACAAACGTTAATCTTCATTAGAAAAATAAGAAATATTACATCATGCCTCTTGGGCTTACAAAATAGCTTTCTAAGATAAAAATACTAAACGCATCCTCTTTGGCGCGAGATAAGCGTTCACACTTTGCTCTTCTTGTAATTTCTTCGTAAGCTCCAAGACCCTATTCTCACTAGAATAGAATTGGGCCTCGAAAGTATCTCGTTCTTCCTTCAGCTGGATCCAACCCTTTTGTAAGTCTTTGAGAGAGGTGGGCATATCGGGATGGAGGATAGTGTAGGGAACATCTCCTTCAACCACAGACTCCACGATGACTGGTAAGGTGGAGGGATAAGGCATCACAAGTTTTTGAGCACGAGCTCGCACCCATTTAAGGTAAGGCTCAAGGGGAATGGAATTCTTGTGTCCTGGCGTCTTGCTATCCACTTTGTTCAACAACCTCCAGGCTTAGATAAACCTCTTACGGTAACCTTGATCGTCGCTCTTGTAGTCAAATACCAAACCTTGAATAAGCATCTCGTGTGGACCATCCCTTCAGGCGTAATCAAACTGTCTTAAGGCTAAACAAGGGTTGTAGGTGGTACCTCCTTTAATGCCAAGTAAAGGGACATTAGGGAATTCTCCACAACGGTTGACGATAGTAGCATTCTCCAAAGAGCGGGAACACCAATGAATATCTGAATGTCTGAGCATCATAAACTTATGTGACCATCTTGAACCTTGCTCATTCTTCAATACAGATTGGGGAAGATGTGAAATAAACCATCTTGCCAAAATAGGAGTACATCAAATAAGGATACCTCTTTTCCTCATGGTACGAGTGTGAAAGGAATGTAGGATGTCCCCTAGCAAAGTAGGCACCAGATTACGAGACATGAAGATTTTGACGGTGTTCATATCTATGAGTTGGTCAGGATTTGGGAACAAAACCATCCCAAAGATGAGGAGAGCCACAATTTCCTCAAAGTCTTGCAAATCCAAAGAGTTTCAATAGTTTTGGTCTTTCTCAAACAAGAACTTTGTTAGGAAACCCTTGACACCACTCCTTGTTTCCCAATTAGTTGTGATATCAGATGGTTGCAAGTGTAGAGCTTGAGCAATCTATTTTGGCTTTGGATCTCTTTCCGTACCGTTGAAAGGTAGTTGATCGAGAATGGGAATCCTCAAGAGTTGGGAGAATTATTCCAAAGTTGGCACAAGTTGATAATTGGGAAATGTGGAGCATTGGTGTAAAGGATCAAAGAACTGAAAGAGCACCTTCATCATGTCTTTATCAGTGTTGGAGGTGACCAAGTTTAGTAGGCGACCATGTCTTTCGGTGAATGGAGAGTTTTCAGGAATCATTGATGCTAACTCTTTGAGTTGAGAAGGTATCCTTACGAGATTGACTTGAATGGTTTTCATGTGAATAGATCCATGTCCTATAAAACAGAACAAAGATAAATCCCAAAAATCCTTGAAACGGTTAGTGAGTATGAGTATGATGTCATGATGTTTATGATGTTATGTACAAAAACAAAGCAAACAAGTCCTTAGGTTTAGGCTTGCATGGAGTCTCATAGGTAAGTACCCTCTTGAAGTTTAATTGGCTCAAACATGTCCTAGTAATAGTAAACGGGTTCTAAGGAGCTCAATATCACTGATTTTTTTCCTTGGGCATTGTTTCAGCGCAAGCCTCTTTAATGGCGACCGAAATATCCCAAAAAACTAAACCTCAATGAGTGTAGTATCGAGTATCTACCAACTTCGGACTACACCAAAGTCGGTCATCTCACTATGTCCTAAAGGCCAAGTTGGTCGAGTAAAGGTTCTAAAAGTTTATTAGTGCTTCATGACATCACTCAGCAGCCCCGTATTCTCCTTGACTACTCAAGGGCTACCGGTGCCCACAAATATGTCACACTAACGTAGCTATTGCTTAGACCATGTCGGTATACCCCACACAGTTTCCACAACGTATTGCTACTTACCTATAAGGTATCCCAAATCCGGGTAGAGCATTCAAACCCAAACAAAGAACCAAAATTTAAAGCAAACAAGTCAAACAAAAAAAGCAAGTAAATGTGATCTAGCCCTAAGGTAACCCCACTTTTAGAAATTCCTCAGCAGAGCCGCCAGTTCTGTGATACGGTGGGAGAACTGACTTGGGTGTTTTGCATTTTATTTAAAATGTTGCGGTTAGCAAGAGTCACCACCGGCTTTTCTTTTATCCAAAAGGAAAGGTGAAAAATCACAGGAAATACCTTTGAGATTATTTCTTGAGTTCGGGGGGTAGATTATGAAAAGGAAAGGTATTAGCACCCTTTTCATCCATGGTTTTCCATGGGCTCTTAGTTACTTGCTAGATCACTTGCTTTTGTTTGAAAATGTGCTTTGTGTGGTTTTTGAAAGTATTTTTGAAAAAAGGCCATTGTTTAGGCAAACTTTTGTAATGATTCTCGTTCGTAAGAATGTATACAAAGTGTTGATTTTTTGAAAATGTTTTCAAGTTTGAAAGGTGTTTTGAAAGTGTTGGTGTTTGTTTTGAAAATAGTAAGGATGTTTTTGGTTTTGAAATTGAGAAAGTAACTAGGAATAATCTACTTACTCAAAGGTCTTTCATGTTTATTTCCTCTTTCCTTTGACGTTGTTATCTTACCATTGATTTTGGTAAGTAACCCTATCTTTGGGTGTAAAAGGGACGAGTGTGGGTCATCGTATAACCATGATCAGCAATGTTGCAAGATATCTTAGCATTTTTCCTTTAGGGACTAAGATCATTTTTGGAAGGCAACTTTTGATAACATCATCGAGGGACTATGATCTTGTATTTTGCTTGTCTTTACTAAGATACCTCACATGTGTAATATGGTCATTTTATAAGGCAACAAAGTGGGTTTACCCTAAGGGTGTAAGTGTGCAAATGTGTTGGTTTACATGCTTTATTTGTCTTGATTAGGGTTTGTTATTTGTTGGTTTTAATATTTCCATACAAACCCTAATTACTAGCAATTGGTACATAAAGCATTAAATTGCAGAAAATAAAAATACTAAGCTATTACTAAGCTTTAGGGGATTGGGGTACAAATTTATGAATGGGGATTGCAAGAAATTAAAATCACAATTATCTATTACAACCATATTGAAATAATATACAAGAAATGTAAAAGGGACTTGTTTTGTTTTTGTTAAGAAATTAATTTACTTAAGAAAATATTTTTGATCTTTTTGTTCTAAAAGAAATGAAATAAAACATGTGAATATGAAATATTTTTTGGTGTTTTTTGTTATTAAAAGCAAAAAATAAGATAAACAAGAAAATGGAGTCAGAATCACAACATTGCTGAAACGAGGAGGAACAGAAGTTATGACTCTGATACGCTGCAAGAGAGAAAGTGTTAGTAGGCAAGTAGAAGGTCAGAAGTTCTGGGCATGGGTACACCAAGTTCTGAGATTGCTGAGAATGAAGGAAGATCTAGAAGTTATGATTGTCGAAGGGGTTCAGAAGCTGTAGTATAGTTGGGAACCTAGAAGTTCATATATTACTGGTAAATCAGAAGTTCTGACCATTGGAGAGAGTGAGGTGGAAATGTTGTTGGGTAAAGTTGCTTTGAAGTTCTGATTTAGGAATATTGCTTGCCAGTTAAATGGGTGAGAAATGTCAATAAATAAAACTAAAAAGAGATGCTTTGGGGCTAGAACCCAGGACCCTTAGTACTAATGTCTTATGCCCACGCTTTCTATCATTGGGATAGTTGTACATCCGGTATTAGAGGAAAAAGCATGAACATATAACATAAAGTAAATTCTGATGATGAGCTTCGTCTCTTTCTCCATGCTAATCAGAACATCTGCAACTTAGTCATTTCTCAACAGAACAGAAAAACATAAACATGGCAATTATGGCAGGTCTTCCATCATGGTTTCAGAAGCATAAAAAATATCAAGACTGTAAATCAGAAACAAGCATGTATCTGTTAATCCTAATTTCTTTAGGAAATTCTGAACTGATATTCTCCCTATTTAGGCAGAAAAATACATGAAACTTCAGAATATGTACAACACCAGAATCAAGATGTCTACATTGTGTTTTTGAACATGCAAGTATAACAATGCTTAAGGGATGTGATGAGGGTTAGAAGAAGCTTACCTTGTTGCTGAAAAATGTTCTATGAGTTGGAGCCTAGTTCTGACTGCTTGTAATGTTCTAATCAGCTTCCTCACGTGCTCAGCAGGCTAGAACAACCTTTATCTTGGGATATGAATGGCTGGAAAATTCTGGAACAATCAAGAAGCAAAGTTCTGACTTTTGAGAACATACAGTCTTAAAACAGGAGTTAGGATGGTTTCTAAATGTATATCATAAGCTGTATGGATGGTTTGGTCAAGAAACACTTGAGAAAAAATGGAATTTGAATGCAAAAATCAAAGACTAGTAGGTTTTGTATTTGGGATGTAGCTTCAAGTTCTTGGGAGATTTTAGCAAGGTTTCAAGGCTTTTCTTTTCAATTTTTCTATCGGCCCCCTCATAGTTGTCAATGAAGTTCAATTTATAGGCAAGAACTTTGTAGCTTGGAGAAGTAAAAAGTACAGCCATCATACACTAGGCAATGACTTGTTCTCAAAGCAAGTTCAAACAAGCAAGGTTAACAGCTTTTAGTCGTGCCTAAGCTGGATTTGTAAGCATGAATTACGGAAAAGTACCCTCAAAGGAAAAATAAAAGCATGGGCCCAGCATAAAGTTGTACCAAAGTTTTCTTTTCAAGGACAACAATGGTACTTCTATCTCACGCGTGGGGAAATCCATTGGATAAAAACTCAAAAGTGGTTGTGAGCATTAAATGATGATGAGATTTATCAAACCAGAAATCCTGCACTATGAGATTATGCGTCATAGCTTAGATCTGAGCCAGAAGTTCAACATCAACACAACTTAGAACAAAACATCCAACTTCTGATCCTTTAATCTTTTCGCTCCAGCATGTTCTGAAGGAGTTCTCAGACTTTTATGAAAGTTTGTAATACGCTTTGTAGACTTTATTTTAATTATTTTTGCAAACTCTGGCTGAACGTTCATGAAAACTAGTCCAGAAGTTCTAACCAAAACCTGTCTTGAAAGTGTCCAGAATTTGCTGAGTGCTTCAGTTTCATGGATGTGTCTTTGAACATTTATAACTTGAAATTCCAACATTTCCAGGAGAAGTTTTGTTCTACAATATTTTAGGTCTTATTGATATCTAAAACTCTTGTGTTATAAGTTCTTCCAGAATCATCTTGCATCATGGTGATAATCTGATAAGAAGTTCTGAGCTTGTCATATTTCTTAAACACTTAGAAAAATTCTAAGTATTTAGAAATTTGACTTTTCCAAAGTAAATTTGACTTTTGAATATCTTGATGAAACAAATTTCACATTCCAACATGTCTTGATGAAATAAGATTCTTGAAACTTAATTTTGATCAAAAGTCAAAGTTTGACTTTTCAGTATGCAAATGACCATTTTGCCCTTGTGCCAATTCCAAGTCTAAATTGATATGTCAGTACTGCAAACTTGATATCATAGAAGACCTTGTGAGAGAATCCTTGAGAAATGAGAGAGCAGATTTTGGGGTACAACACATACATACTACCTCATTACATTATTTCACTACCTTCAGGCCCTCTTCGCCTAAAATTGTTTTTCCGAATGGCAAAATCTTTACATTTTAAATACTTATAATAAATGGCATAAGCTTCACACAGTTCAAATTCTATAGTATGAATTTCATCAAAAGTAATGGAATTAATACTCACTAGTTGTCGCTACCACGAAAAATAACAAACACAATGACGCCGCCATCGAATATTTATTTATCCCAAGGAAGGGAAATGAAAACATCGAAGAAAAACCTATAAAGGAAAAGATCATGGTCTCGCGACCAAGAGAAGGGTAAGGGAGTCGATTACGCAAGAGGGAGGTATTGGTATCCCTCGAATCCATTATACTCAATGGGATCCACTCTTGTTATTCTAATCAAAGTGTGTGTTTATATCTAAAGCTTATAAGCTAAGGGAGTACATGAATGAATTATTAATAAACAAAAAGAAAGTTTTTTTTATTACGCTCGCCTCATTTTCGAAACCTCGTGCCTACGTATCCCCATCATGCAATAGAAAATCAGAGCACCGTAGTTCTTTTGAAAAAGAATTGCTTTATTTGTGTTTTTTAATGGACAATGTTGCATTCACATTCTAGCAGTTGACATTTACCGCTCGACCTTCGGAGACTCACGCGTCGTATTACGCAGAATGGAAATAACATGTCCTTTTTATGAAAAGATTTTCAAAAGAAAATCTCGGAGGAAAAAGAGATTTGATTGGTTGAGTCTTTTTGTTACCTTGAAAAAGGATTTGGTGATTTGAATCACATCAAAGACTATGACTGAGAGGAAGCACAAGGTTAGGAATGTACCGCCTCATACTTCTCCTAATACTTAAGGCTCATGACACATGGTTATCCTCTTTATTATTAAGTGCTTTGGAGATTTGATTAAGAAAAAAAAGAAGTTTTAGTCTTAAATGAAAATTCAAAAGGGAAAACAAAATCTAAAGGGGAAACTCAAGTCTAATGTTGTCATGCACAATGGTCCTAGAGTTAGGATATCAAAGGGAAAACTAACTAAAAGATATCATGCATCATGGATCTACGGGCAAGGATTGAGGGAACCTCTACCTAATGTTATCATGCTTGGTTTAGAACCTAAAGTCTATTTAATTCACACCTTGAACAAGATGGAATCAAATTCCTAAGGGTACATGTGAGCACAAGCAATCAACAAAGAAACAAAAGAATGATTTCGTAATCTCAGCTGGGATTCAAGACTGAGTGACTCTTCGTTTACAATAAAATAAAATAAATAATGATGTTGTGATCTCAGTTGGGGAGAAAGACTAAGTTACTCTTTGTTTACAACAAAACAAGCAAAAGAATGATGTTGTGATCTCAGTTGGGGAGCAAGACTAAGTGACTCTTCATTCACAACAAAACAAACAAAAAAACGATATCGTGATCTCATCTAAGACGTAAGACTGAGTGAATCTTTGTTCACAACAAGGATATGACAATAAACAAAACCCAATGTATCACTTGGAAAAGGGCACACAAGTCAATCATACACCTAAGTGTGAAGTGATCATCCTTCAACAACAAGTTGCAAGCAAACAATGCTAAACCTATAAGCATGTTTCATGTTATCAACAAATAAGCAAAGATTTATCAAAGTAAACACTTAAACACACACACACACACACAAATCCCCTAAGGGTCATGCTCAAAAGGTTTTACCCTAAGGTCTTGGAACCTAAGCAAAAGTAATCAACAAATGCACAAGAATTCATGAGTTTAGGTATCAAATAACCAACACCACTTAGCACACAAAGATAATTTGAAACATGAAAGGTAAAGAATAAAGAAAGTCAGAAACTACACCTCAAAGTGTTTAAACAAACACATCTCAAATATTGGGAAAGAATCATAAAGGATCAATCAAGAATTAGGTCAAAGGACAACACAAATCTCAACAACTATCTTCTAAGAACTAAGCAATGAAAGATACAAGCATTGAGATTAAGGCATGGAAACATGGTGCAACAATCTAAACAATAAACTCAATTTCAAACATATCTCAAGGTCATAAAAGATATCATCAAGCATCATGCTCAAAAATTAAACCAACAAGCAACAATCATCTTCCTAAGGCATCAACCAATTGATTCATCAATAACATGTCACCCAAAGGAGTTAATTGGAAAGAGTTTGGAACCCTAAAGAAATTTCAAGGCAGTAGCATTTAAAAGAGACTCAATTCTAAAAATGTATCATGGTTACAAGAAGTTTCATCATGCATTGAGTCTAAAAATATGATCAATAACCAAGTGTTCAAAAAACAAAGTCATCAAAAGAGATCACATATTCCTATAAAAGAAAATAAACACATGATCATGAAGTTTAAACAATAAAACATGGCAATTAAAAAGCTATAGGAATGTCATGCTCATCCTACAAATCTCACAAGCATCAAGAAGATTGCACACAAGGTATGCTCAAAGAGTAGGTCTCAAGTTAGATAATTATTACCTCAAAAGATCACCAAAATGAATCACCAATCTATGGCATATAAATGATCAAACAAATATGGAATTAAGGATCTAACTCATGGAAATATACTCAAGTATATGTGAGAAGAAACCCTAAGAAATTGCACAAGTGAAAACCCTAAATCAATCCATCAATGCAAGCAAGCATCTCATCAATCAAACAATAATCGGGGCTCAAAGAAATCCAATTAAAAGACCTCAAAAATGTTTCAAACTTGCATCAAATTAACATGAATTCAAACAACAATCAAGTTTCTTAACATATCCAAGAAATTGGCAAATGATCCTTTTAAACAATCATCAAACACAAGCCTTAATCAAAGAATGATCAACAAACAACACCTTCACATATTAATTCCAAATAAAATTGAAAATTAAAAGTAAAATAAAAATAAAAAATACTAAAAATGTCCTAAGACATCAAAGAGTCGGAAACATATTTTTGGAGATTTTTTATAATAAGGGAAGATTAAAAATTAAAATGAAATTGAAAAATAAACAAAAATGAACAAATAAAAGAGTGGGGTGTGAAACTAAAATGCTCAAAAGAACTTGAAATAGTTGTTCAGTGCACTGGGCTTAAAAGAGTGGGGGGTGAAACTAAAATGCTCAAAATAATTATAAATAGTTGTTCAGCGCACTGGGCTTAAAAGAGTGGGGGTGTGAAAAACAAGTGCAACACATGCCTAGTCCACTTAACACAATTATCTGATATTATTTGTTATTTTTTATTTAAAATCAAAACAAAATAAAGAAAATAAAACTAAAATGAGGTGGAAAAGAGAAACAACGCATGTACGAGTCACCTCACGCCACCATACTAGTCAACATTTCAAACTAAACAGTGACGCCAGAGCCCTAGCTTTGATTGTCTTCTCCGACCACCAAACTCACTGTAGCTCAAGAAATCAATAGAAAATGAAAACGAAAGCATCTACTTCACTCGTTTTTTCATGTAGATCACGAATTGACCATTAGATTTAGAAACAAGCATTGAATCATGGTGAAAATCAAACATAAAATTAAGCTTGCAAACTTGAGATTCAATAAATCAACACGTATTCAACTTTAGACCAATGCCTACATGTTGTAGGACTTCAGATGCAGATGAATGCTCCTAAATCAGGCATGTTAAGCTAGCATGAGGATGAAATAAGTTTGAGAGATTTACCTAGTGGAGTGGTGTCCATTGCACCTTAAATTTTGCGTAATATATGAGGAAAACTCTACCAAATCCTTCAGAGATCTTCATCTTTGTTGAAGGAAGCAAGAGAGAAGAAGAATGTTTAGGTTCTTGAGTGATTCGATGATGAAAATTCTTGGGCGAGGAAAGGGTTCAGATTTGAGTTCTTGAGATAATGAAGTCACTCTCGTGGTTAGAGTTATGAGAGGCTTTACATAGGAAAGGTTTAAGTATGATTTAAATCTTAACTAATGTAGAAAAATAGTTAGAGAGTTTGTTGAAGAATTTTTGAAGTGAGAGTAAGAGAGTGAGGTGCTGCATTTTTCTTGCACCATTTGTGTTTTGATTAATAAAATGAGAGTGAAAAAATCCTTGAGTGGTGAGCTGGCACAAGGGAAGAGTGGAGAGCAAGTTGTTGTGCTTTTCAAAATTTTCCTTATTTGAGTAAAATAACAAGAAGTGTGCATGCATATAAAAGCATGTGTTTGGTTATTTGGAGCAAGGAAATGGTGTGTATGCATGCATCCTGAAGCATATGGATGTTAACATCACACAAAATGAGCCAAAAATGACTTCTTGACCAAATTAGAAACAATACACTTGAGATGCAAACATAACCATGGTGATGACTTTGTGAGCTTGTAACTTGGAGCTCAATGCCTCTCATGGTGTAAGGTTGGTGTCAAAAGAAAGAGGAAATGACAAGGAACATGTTTGGTGTTGAACACAATTTGAAAGGAAACCATAACACCATGGAATTTTCCCTTGAAAACTTGTCAATAAGACTGATCAAAAACACTTAGAAAAATTATAAGTGTTTGTAAATTAACCAACTTAACATCTTGACTTTGAAGCAACATATCTTGAGATGTAATGAAGTAAATGATGAGCTCTTGGTACTGAATGAAAGCTTGAAGGAAGTACAATAACTCTTATGTTGAGAATAATTTGAGATGAAGCTTAGATCCTTGAGAAAAATGCCCTAGAAAACAAGTACATGAACCTGACCAAACTCTTCAAATTTTCACTAAGAGTTGAACTTCAAAAATTGAATGAATCTCTCACTCCAATGCCTCATAACTTTTTATCCAGGAACTTTTTGGAGATCATTCCCTATGCAAAACTGAAGTATGAAATCTTCTCTTTACTTTGAGCATTGGTTTGCAAATTTCTGATCAATGTGAAGGGAGTTGTGAACCTTGCAATATAATCAAATGAACATGATATTTCCATACTTAGTGAAAATTCACGAAACCCTAATTTAGAAACTTTAGGGATTTTTTTATTCTCTTTGATTCCACTTGATCAAACCTCATAATAACATGAATAATGACTTCAAAAGTACATGGTTGACCAAAGAACTCAAGAGTTGACTTTGACTTTAACTAATGGTTGGCTTTTTTCTCAATGCCATCAAATCTCTTTCTTCTGTCACTTTGAATCTTTTGACAAGCCTTGTGATGACCAATGATGAACTTTTGGATACCTTGAGATGTACTTCAATACATAGAATCATGTTTTGCTCTAAAAGTCAGCCATAGATTGACTTTGACTAAAATCCTAATTCAAAACACAATGGATAGGAGAATATGAACAACTTTCAATCATTTGAAACCTCAATCACTAGATGATTGTATGAGCTTGTTAAGGAATAAAACCTTGTGCTTTGTAGGAATACTCATGATGATGAGACCTCAACTTCCATCTCTTTGAATACCAATCCTCTTTTTTTTTTGTGATGCATACTCAATCACCAAAGCCTTGATCCCATGACAATGGAACCAATGATATGCATATATATGTATGATGATGGAGCATAAGCCTAATAAAATTGAAATATTAGAGGACAAATTTTGGCGTACAACACCAGTCTATCACCTACAACTGCTTGGCTATTTGACAACTCCGGTCCAACTGATTCCTCATCATCGTCTTCATCATCTGAACTTTGATATCCACTAGATACAACATCATTAACATCTTCATCGCTGCTATATCCAGCATCGTATGAATTACTATCAATGTAAAGAATATTGTTCAAATTAACACCAACGGAATCGTTGTAGTTGTCCATATGAAATCGTCCAATACGTAACAAAACGTAGGACAACATCAATCATAAAACCTAATTCCCAAAATTGAAATGAAATATTAATCAACATATTGAATAACTAACAATTTGAAATCAAATACAGATAATAACATCAATCATAAAACCTATTTTTCAAATTGAAATTAAATTTATCTAACATAATGAACAACTAACATGTTGAAAACTCATTGTCTGGAGTTAGGAAGAAAACTCATTTTACAATGGCAGAAGAAGATGATGAAATGAGGGTTTCATCCTCAATGGTGTGAGCGACTGAATGTAAGAATATGAAACATGTGCTTGTTATACACAGTTGGGAAAAAATGTTTTTATGATTGTTTTACAATTGCAGAGGAAGAAGATGAATTTGGGTAGTTCTACATAATGAAGAAAGAAGATGAAATTATTGGTGAAAATATTGTGAGACATTTATTTTAGGCAAAATACTCATTTTGGTCCCTTAACTATACTCTTGAGTTCACATTGGTCCCTTAACTTTTTTTCGTGTCATTTTGGTCCCTTAACTTTCAAAAAGTTCCATTTTAGTCCTTTTTTGTCTAATTAGCGACGGAAAAACTTTAAAATATGTCGTTAAATCTGTCGCTAATTAGACAAAAAGGACTAAAATGAAACATTTTGAAAGTTAAGAGACCAAAATGACCCGAAAAAAAATTAAGTGACCAATGTGAACCCAAGGGTATAGTTAAGGGACCAAAATGAGTATTTTGCCTTTATTTTATTGAATTTAGATTTTTAAAATATAAAATTAAAAAATATAAAATAATATATTGAATGAACTAAATAATATAAATTTAATATATTAAAATTTAATAGCAATATCAATAAATATGAAGATACACGAAAAATAATATACACCGTATAATCCTATATAACACTTACTTATTACACATTATTTATTGATTGATCAAAATTATAATTACACAAAAAAAAAATCATTTTAACAACTTCATCTATTAAAGATAATCTTACACAACTTTTTGAATTAGATAAATAAGAATTTACCTTATAAAATTAGTTCTAACCATACATAATATTTATATACCATGTAATTAAAAAAGGTTTGAAAATTAAAAAAACCCATGATATTTTTTTAACCTTGTGTATATGCTATGAAGATATTGCATAGTTGTCTACAATGCTAGCATGTCCACAAAATGGGGAACACTGTAAATATCCCCTCCAACCATACCCTTTCATGTCATTTCCAAATTTTAATATCACTCATTCATTATATAGTTCACATAAACACATAAAACACAAACACATAGAAAAAATATATAAATAAAAAAAAAATCCAAAAAACAATGGAAGGAGGAGGAATGTTATCATCATCATCATCACCACATTCTCAAAACTATATCTACAGAGAGTGTTTAAGAAACCATGCAGCCAGCCTCGGCAGCTACGCAACCGACGGCTGCGGTGAATTCACGGTCGACGACACTTCAGTATCAGCAGCCAACAGCCTCCAATGTGCAGCCTGTGGCTGCCACCGGAACTTCCACCGCAAGATAACCGCAACATATGCAACGATGGCGAATAACGCCATCGTTGCAATGTCAGATCAGGTGATGGAATATTCAGGTGGTGGAGGGAGTGGTGGGGACGGGAGGAGGAAGAGGTATAGGTCGAAATTCACGGCGGATCAGAAGGAGAAGATGCTGGGGTTTGCTGAGAAGCTGGGGTGGAAGCTGCAGAGGAAGGAACTTGATGAAGAGATTGAAAGGTTTTGTGAAAGTGTGGGTGTGAGTAGACAGGTTTTTAAGGTTTGGATGCATAATCATAAGAATTCTTGTTTCTCTAATTCTTCTGATCCTTCTACTGGTAATGCTAATTCTTCTCTTACTCAGTAGTTGTGTGTGAAGGAATTTCAGAAAATTAATGTAGTATTTTTCATCTTTTAATTATTGCTTTATTTTATTTTTTTCTTCTTTTTTTTTTTTCATCATGACTTGTGTGTAATATTTTTTGTGGTTTATCTTCGTTTGCTTCAGAATTATTTTATTTGTTTTTTTAGATGCATGTTAGATCTATTACAGAAAAAATATTATGATAATTATATGGCTAGTTTAAGATCAAACTATCTATAAGAAAATGTTTAGTCATAGATAATTCTACACAAAAAATTGTAATCTTATTCGATGTAAGGAATTAGTCTACTCAATTACATGAAGCATATATGTTCGGATTACATCTCAAAAAAATTGCAACTTTGTATTTGTTTGACAAAATCAGTTTCATTTTCAATAGATCTTAGATCTTCCACATACACCTTCTATACTTTCGAGCTTTGAGTTTGGTTTATAAATATAAATGTTTCCTTCAGTCATTATTATAAATAAAAATTCTCTTTTTATATTTATAAAATAATTGATGTATATAATCTTTATTTAAATCAGATACATTAATTATTTAATGAATTTTTAAAAAAATTGTTATTTAACATATTGATTGGAGAGAGTATTGAGTTGTTTATGATCGGATTGTTAAATTCATATATCATTATTAGAGTATATGGATTAGGTCTAATTCATGAAATTAATTTTTGTAAGATTGAGTTAGATTCAACATATGATATAAGAATTTTATTTAAGATTCATTGAGCTACCTTCTATCAAGTTTTTGCTATCAAACCACTTATTATTTACATTTATGCACTAAGTCCAATAGTATTTAATGTAAAATAGTATGTTAAAAGTCTTATTATAGATGATATATGATATGAACATAGATTTATAAGTGGATAATTTTCATTTTACAAGATTGTTTTGTATAAATGAATTAGATTAAATTCTAATTTTAATATGGTATAAAAATTTATCGGTCTGATCATAAATCGTCTACTATTAATATTCATACACCAAATTAAATAGTGCTAGGCATAAGGATAAAGGAGTGTACTGAGAAAATATGAAAGTTTCAAATTAAAAATAATTTATATCTTTCAAACTAATTTATAAGGTTGAGTTAGATCATTCTATTAATATTTATATGGCTAGTCTAAAATCAAACTATCTATCTAGATAATTCTACACTTAAAAATTGTAATCTTATTAGATTTTAAGGGATTAGACTAATTGCAATTAACTCTCTCACACTGCATTTGGAACATGATAAAGGAGAAGAAAAGGTTAACATATGAAGAAATCATGCATTGTATGTTTTGGTGAAAAAATGTAGTTCCTCTAAAATTATTATTTCTTGGTTTTGGTTATCTTCTCTCAATTTCTTTGATATTAGATTTTCATTATTTCAAAGTGGACAATAGTCATTGTCATCAAATGTTTTTGTTAAGAGGATAGCCTACAAGTCTGTCATAGTAATAGTACAAGCACCAAAAAAACAAGCAAAATTAAAAGCAAAAGTATCATTATGATTAAGAGTCACTCCCTCACAAACCAACCTTGTTTCATGATTAAGTTTGCAATGACATAAACAAAGCAAAAATAAATAAAATAAATATAAAAATTGTTTTTTATCTCTTTCTATACCATTTTTAGAAAAAAATTATGTTAATAATCATAAGCATTTATATTTCTTAGGGGGTGATTAAATTTCACCAAGTTATTTGAGTTACTATTTTATAATGTAGTGTACTTATTTTATGCATAGTATTGAAATGTTACCCTTAATTTGAAGGCTATTACCCAATAATTGGATTGGACTTCTCTCATTCTTATCCCACATTAATTAAGTGACCCTGTAGGGTTTAAATGTGTCGACTGGACCACTGTTCCCATGTACTCTATGGATTCAAATTTGCCTTCATTATACGCAAATCCAAAAAGAATTCAGAGGAACATTATTCATGTCTCTTCCTCCACAAAAGAAAGATATCTAATTTACAATGACTCTCATATGTAACCCAACCACAAGATCTAGAAACTGAAAAGAAAAAGAAAAAGAAGAACAAAGTTTGTGTAGGAAACTAAAATCAAATAAAAGAAAAAATAATAATTTAAGCTAAATTATGAAAATGAAACATTGGTGCGCATGAAATTGAAACATTGGATGGTGCCTCAGGACAAGACCACAGTTTTGGCAAAACTACCTGGCATGTTGCTAATATTGAGGTGTTGCTCTTGTTATTAAGGACAAAGGAAAAGACAGCACATGCATTCGCAATTTGTAACCCAACCACAAGATGTTGAGAGGGTATAGACCACCTTTTATGTATAAGCAACTTGTGCTACTGTTCCACTCATCTCTTTCAAATGGATTTTTCCGAAAACAGGGTATCTTTACTGTTTTTTAGCAATGTGTCTAAAACTTTTACTTTTCCTAATGCATGTTATTTATCACTTTTTTTATTTCATCAAACTTCTGATTCTTCATTATTATAAATAAATAAAGTTTTATTAGCTAGTTGCGATTTACAACCAGTAACCATTTCTAAGAACTAAATGATACTTAGAGTCCTACTCATTGAGAATCGTTGTAAAATGCTCTGGGTTTTAACAAATAAATTTTATTTTAAAATAAATGTCATTAATGATTTTTAATCTTTCAATTATGTTTTTAATTATTATATACACTATTTTTAACAATTTTATTATATTTCTTAATTTGTGTGAAAAAAACTCATCATTAATTGATGGTAACTTATATACTACAAAAATATCACTTGGAGAATGATTCAATTCTACTTCATAAAACAAAAATGTATTTATTAAAAGTTATAAATTTAGAAAATTGTTAATGAAGATTGACACAAGCGGTTAAGGGTTTGGAATTTACCTTCTTTTATGACTCAGAATTCATATCCCATCAAAGCCACTCAAGTGTTTTAGTGGGCAATCTTCTCATAGTAGAGTAGATGCAACTGAAACTACTTATAGTTTAAATTTGTCCAGTAATCCTCTGAACTGGACCTTTCTCATTCTAAAACTTTATTTCATTTCATCATTTCATTCTACAACATTCTACTTGTTCCATCTTATCTTATACATATATACTGTTATACACTTGGATGCCCAAAAAAGTGGGTCAAATATAGGAATACAGTTAGACCTGATGAAAATCATAAAACCAACCATGAGAAATACAATCATGAGATCACATTGAGAAGAATCATATTGTCAACTGTAGTAATTGAATCATCAAATTTACATCCAATCCGCTTTAAAGTTGGGTGAATACAAGAGTGATTGGCAATCGCTCTCACTGCATTATGCAGAAGAGACATAAGCGGAGAGCTCAATTTACAAAATCTCAATGGTACAAAATCAAGAACAAAACTTGGCTTAATCCGTACAAACGGGAGATTGCACTAACAGCTATGTAGGTTTATTTCCTCTTGTATTTTTCCTTGAAGACTAGATACTCTTGGGTTTATTCTTGACAGCTAAGGCTGCAGCTCTGTACCATGAAGCTGTGGCATAAGCACCCGGATCAGGAACTGATGACTGAGTCTCTTGAGGCACGTAAAGTGTACGCCCAGCCTGCATAAGCTTCCTTATCAGATCCACTAATAATGTCTTAAGAAATAACTTGCATCTTTTCATATAATATCATTATTTGTTATATGGGGTTGTTTTGAAACTGTTTTGGTAAATGGTTATTAATAAGGATCTTCTGAGGGGATCCAGAAGCTATCATACACAAACACACATAAACATGACAAATTGTCTAAAATATAGGCCATTAGAATGAAAGCATGACACATTAACCATTAAACCAGGCTCACTTAAGCACAATTGATAGGCTTTATGAGATACAAATGGTATAACGTAAAAGCAACTGCACAGGAAAAGTTTCACAGATCCAGAGAAAGAAAAATAAGAAAAAGACCAACAAACTTGATGGCATGGTCTTGGGTCTAAATCCTGGCCATCGAGAAAACAAGAAATTCAATATAGGATTTACCGAGGAGATCCAAGCATTGCTCATTGAAAACCCAACCCAATTAAACTTCCCTTACTCCCCATTTTTCTGGAAAACAAAAAAGAGCCTAAAAGATATGACCCGATGTAGGGTCCAAAACTTATAATCTTGAACCATAACAGAACGCACAAGAAACAATTCCAATATTTAAAATTGATTGCTTTATAAATCTTTCTTCTGTGAGAATCAGAGAAGTGGTTGAAATATGGTCAAATCCTACATACTAATTTTAGGATCTTTTTTTGGTTCTCTATAAATGCAAGTGAGAATTACATTATCAGAGGATCATGTTGAACTTTATTCATTGATAGTGTGGAAAATTAAATAGTGGATTATATTCGAACTCTGATTTATAAAGAGGAATCTACACTAAAAAAGCTCCATCTCTTAACAAAGAAACAATAATAAATGTCACCTTTGCTCGCATTGTCTTGGTAGACTCAGCTCCATTAAGTGCAGCCTGAGATGAGGTAAGAAAAGCAGTGGCAGGATCATCGCCAGAATATAGTCTCTGTAAAACCAAGGCATAGTAAGTAACACTAAATTACGTCAAAGGACTAACGAAGCAAATGAACAGCTATTGTCAGCACCTCTTCAAGTGATGACAATGCTGGGATAAGGGCATCTAGCAATGTTCTGTAACCAACTTTAGCTCCCCCGTATTTACTAACAGCCTCAATGGCTGCCGCAAGTGCTTTAGCCCCTGAATCAAAAGACTCATAAGGGATGGAGAGTCCAACCAAATCGAGATAAAACAAAGGAAAAATAAATATAAAACACTGATTGGATGCTGCTGGATTTGGATAATACTTTACATTGTTTTGATGTGATAACAGAGTGGGAGCTTGTTTTCAGCTGTGCACATGCCGCCTTACATAAAATTGAATATCTGGAAGGAAACAAACTAGTAAGAAATTGAAAATAATCAGACAGCATAAATAATTTAACTTAAAACAAGGCGAAGGAATGATACATGATCCCACTTGTCCCTCCCATTGATTTTCCAATTGTTGATCCAATTTCACCGACAGTTTCTGCAGCATCATTCAGAGGATAACTGTAAAAACAACAGTTAGGCTATTGCAGCAACCCCCTTTGCAGTTTCTCATGGGTACCAAGTGTTATTTATAAAAGCAAAAATAAAAAAGTACTTATACAGTTAGACTAATATATCCCATATTCTAATACAACAGCTAATAACTGGTCATGGACCAACTTGACATATTAGCACCAATCGTTCATGATTATATTGAAGCAAGTAACCAAAGAATATATCTAAAGGCTAAGCATCATATAGAACAGACTTACTTTTTCATGTCCCCAAGAACTGCCGTTGCACCTTTGTACATCTACATAGAGGTTAAACCAGTTACCAGAAACATGAATGATACATCAACAGTTACATTAGACTAAATAATAAATAAGCAAACAATTTTAAGGAGAGGACTCACAGTTGACCCACAGTCACCATCACCAACTTTAGTGTCCCATTCATTTAGAGTGTCTTTGAGTTGTATAAGTGCAGTTGCAGCAGCTACAATGACTTGCTCAAGAAGTTGTCCTTGCTCAGTTAGTTTCGGAGGCTGACTCTGTGGCTTACATGAAGCAAATATGTAACCAGATGTCACAAATTATATCAGTATATAAGAGATGGGTAGGGGGGCTTCTGACCCAAAAGAAAATCCCTCTAGAAGTGGCCTTCTAGAGAGGTACATAAATTGGTAGTAGGAGGGAAAAGACTATAGATGGTTGAAGTTGAACTATTGCATTAAATATCATGAAAAGTTGAACAAGAAATTTGCTGCAAACAAGGTTTTCTGTCAACCACGTGAAGCCTCGAGGTAACTGGAAACAAGATTTGTTGGGGATAATGAATATATTAAACACAAATGAAATATAATTATCATCTTAATTCTCCCATGTCTGCTCCAGAAATGTCCTATTATGCAAATGTAAAATTAATTCCGACAGTATACATACAGGAATATTTCAATGTATGTGTAAACTCTTAGTGAAATAAATTATTAAACCAACAAAGATGTCAAATTGCGGCTAACACAGAGAGCTAATAAAGCTTAGTCCCAAACATAAAAATTATCAAGTTCTAGTCAGCAGATATGAGCAACTACAACAGGAAAACCACTGGATAACCCAGTCAGATGATGCCCACATAATTTGATTAAGAATCCACATGAACTTTTCATAGGATTGTTATTAAACATGATTTTTCCTTGACCATATTCTTATATTACAACTGTTTCATGTCATAGAAAGAAATAACACAATTTCACGGATATACCTCAACAATCTTTGTTGACCGAGATCGCGGAATCGGAACAGGAATCTTTGCAGGAAGACGATTACCTTGAAAAAAAGAATAACTTCTAAAGCTCAACGTTGAGTAATTATTTAGCTATCATTAACATCACAGTTGAATGTATATTTTAAAGAGGTAAAAAGCCATGTTGTTAAGAGCATACCGATTACTAAAACAAGAGATAATAAAATCTCAAGGTAATAAAATTGATTGATGACACCAATTACAATAAATTACTGACCACTAACTCCAACAGGCCAATAAGGAGCTTTCGTCTCGGCATCCAATCGTTGAAGAATAGACCGGTCAGCCCTCATGATAGAAATTGACAAACCTGAAGGAAAATGACATGATAATCAGAACTGCTAAATGAAACTCAAAAGTTGACTGCCATGACATTATCTATAGCAACAAACCTTCCATATCAAGAGAAGTCATGAATGACCCTGTATAAACTCTTTCAACAGCCAGTCCATGCTCCACCATCAACTGAGGAACTGCTTTTCCTGCTGCAATCATTAGTTCCATTAAGGGGGTGCCACCTAACCTGCAGAATCTTGTAGATAAATAAATCATCTCTTTAAAGGAAACTTTTATATGCTCAAAAGCAATCCCACACATCAATAAAATGAAAGGAAGCATTTTCCAATCTTATATTTGAAATTTCAAATAATGACGATTATTGAGTTTGGAAAATCCCTTTTTAAAATTAACATGTATGCTCATTTTTTTAATTGAAAAAAGAATGTGCAGCACATTAGAGAAGTTTAAAGAAGGGAAATAAAAAATACTTCTAGAATCCAACAGCCATCTAAAAATAATCAATAAATTTTCAATAATATAAAATAATCAAACTGCAGAATTTTTCTAATGCAACTTCTTGTTGCAGACAAGATTGAAGTTATCTTTAACCAATGTTCTGTAATGAGAATATCTATCCAACCCACTGCACTCGGAGACATGAAAGTTAAAATGAAATGGTGTCCGTGTCCCAATAACACACATATTTTATATGTAAAAAAACTTTAAAAATAACTTAAATTATCGAGCAAAGATTAAACTTAGAAACCTACCCATTGACCATGAGTACCACTCTTTCACCCCGAGGTATTGGAAGATAGTTTATTTCCTGCAAATATTTGTATAAGAAAAATATTCCAACTCATTAGAATGATAATTGCACTGCATTTGGGAATACAGACACAGTCACAGAGCTTCAGTTAAAGTGAGATAGTGTTTAACAAATAAATGCAATTTTTGGGTCAAACTATGCACATACCCAACCCTCCTTTTTAAGATATAGAATCTTTATGCAGCTAAGAGAATGGGTTATGTCATGGGTTTTCCATGTCAAATATTAAGTTGTGAAGGGCTTTATCATTTGAATATTTTACAATTTTAATTGGTCATATTTCATGTAAATTGTATTCATAGTATAAGTTGCCATCTGTGTGTTTTCCTATCCCTCTCTTATTTTTTTATATCATGTACTGATATGACCTGGCAAAACTTCATTCGGTTTTGTTGGTACCACCAACATATAAATAAATCTTATACTAAAAATTAGGAATTGAGGTTAATGGGTAGTTATTTGACAATAAAAACCCATTCAATCACTCAATTCCTTAAGGATATATTTCAGTATTTGAAAATGAATAGAACGGAATAGGGCAAAGAATAATAGAACAAAGCTTTCATTGATGAGATAATTTATAATGGAAAATAACAAAGTTTACATTCAATCGGTTGAGAAGGGACCAAATGGATTGTATATTTGTATTACCTATTTTATTAGTTTTTATCTTTATTTTAAACACAAATATAACAATAAAATATAGTTTAAACACCAAAATTTTCAGCTCAATTATTTTTATAAAAAAAACTGTTTTTTTAGTAAAAGAAAAACAGACTACCTTTTTCCAAGATGCCTGTGTATGGAATGCCAAACAATAAGAATATAAATAGACACATAGGGAGAAGTTCTTAGCAGGAAAAATAGTAGAATAGAAAATTTTCAATGGCAAATAGAGAGAAGTGGAAAAAAGGGGAAAAAATGAATCTTATAGTACACCAAAACTCTAGTCTCTTTAAATATTCAAAAAAAAAATCCTAATGCAGTCAACAAAAACTATTCACCGCTAAACATCAGTAATTTCTTTTATTATTTAATTAATACAGTCAACAAAAACTATGCATTGCTAAACAGTAATTTATTTTATTATTTGATGAGGTTGCTGTTGCACCGTGTTTCAAGAATACCGAGAACTTTCCATACAATATTGTGGCGCATACCTTGGACAATATTTGATTCAGAAGCTGAGAAACCACTGCCTCTACAGGCTGTATATCAGTCACATGTGCACCAGGTTCCCCATGCTGTAGAGAGGTAACATTTGTTATCATAAAATGAAATTTGGATGAGAAAAAAGAAAGTGAAGACAAACCTCAATCACTTAAAATATAAACATGGTTAAATTACTCTATAGATCCTTGTAGTCTGTTAAATTTGTATTTAGGTCCCTAAAATTTAAATGCTTTTGTTGGAATCCTTGCAGTTTTAAATTTTTTAAATAAGTTGCAAGTAAATCATTCACTTTTGTTGAATTATATGTGGACCTATTCAAAGTTTATAATAAAATATAATGATCAACTGAAAAATAGCATTGCTGAGTTTGTTTATGTACGGCTTTTAAGCTTTCAAATAAATTTATATAATAATTTCATAAAAGCCAAGGATTTAGTGGTTAGGTATATATAAAGATTTAGAAGTACAAGGACTCCATTAAAAACTTTTAAATCTTAAAGGACATAAATAAAAATTCAATGAAACAACAAGTACTTATAGTATAATTCAACCTATAAATATCAAATAACTCCTGCAAAATATATTTAAATAATGTATTAAGAAAGGGAAGTACTAAAGGAAATGAATAGGATGGATATCGACAGCCGTGGCTTGTTAACTGAAAACCACAAGAAAAATAACAGAAAGAACTTATTTCAGATTACAAAACTAATTGCATATCTGAAATTGCTTATTTATGAGTCAAAAAAATAATTTGACTGCTTTCTGAGGGAACGTTTTTAAAAAGGACGGGTTGGGCCTTAATTTTTGCATTACTGAAAAAGCTTTAGAATTTTACGGTTTATATTTTTAATGTTGAGGTGTCAAAATACAGAAACTTACAATTCCAAGACCCACTTCCATTTTTGTTGGCCCAAAACGATCCGTAAAAATCCTACCAGGGAGTGTGCACGCTTTTAAAGCAACGCCCATTGTTCCCACATTTTCAGATGCATATCTTGCTTCCGCAGCAACATCAGCAAGAGAAAGACCAGCATCTGCAGCAGCTCCTGCAACCTGCCACACCCAAAACAACTTGGCACTATTGTAAAATATTTCGACAGAGATATTTAAAATTCTAATTACAAGAAATTCTCCGATATTATAACATTAAAAGGATTAGTTTAAAGAACATTTAAATACAGAAGGACCAAAAAAAAAAAGCGAAAGAATGGATATGGCTTTGCGGGTGAACCTTATGAACCAGAATAGTCCCTGCCAATCCTCTTCTTCCGGCCATCTCTAGAGGTGGAGGTATAGAACAATCATCCTCAACAATCACACTCTGCACAGTGAAAAAATCTTATAACACTTATAAACTAATCATTTTAATTAGAAAGAGAACATTTGCCAACTAAACATACCTCTACTTTATAACCTTCAGATTTTGCTTGCTCAGCAGCCAAACCAAAGTTCAAACGATCGCCAGTATAGTTCTATTAATACCCAAAATTGAACACTATGAATCCAGAAAAAATAAGCAAAATCCTCCTAGCTCTTCATTAACTGGTCTAACTTGTACAAAAATCATACCCAATATCTAATCACAGGTCAAAGCTGATGCAATATCAATTTTGTCATATGGGATACATTTCAAATACTATTTTATTGTTTTAAAAACTAATTTTTTTCACCACTTATTGTCTTCTCATAGGGCAGACAACAATTTCAAGTGATACGACACCTAAAAATAAAAATGTAAGCAACACATTCTATGACGCACTCTCTCTTCTATTGGTTGAAATTCACATAGGTCATGCCAAATTTGGCGCACACTCTCTTCTATTGGTTGAAATTCACATAGGTCATACCAAATTTGGGATCGACAAACTTTAAGGGACTCATTTCAATTTCAACCAATAGCATGGAGCGTGATAAAAAATGTGAATTAGATATTGCCATGCCAGCACTCCTCAACAAACAGAAAATTCTAGCAAAGTGCTAATGTGAATTGTACTTGAGAAAGCAAAGTGCTAATGCATTACATAAGGAAAATGAGTTATACCTTTATAATAAGAAGACATCCCATTGGACCAGTTACAGTTCGTATCCCCTAAATTCGAATATAAACAGGTGCATTGGAATCATTAATGAGTTTGGTTTGTTCTATAATAACTAGAAGCACAATATTCACATCTCTTCCAATAATAAGAAGCATACTGCAAGAATAGCATCAACAGTTGGACTAGCAAAGACATCGCCACATATGGCTGCAGTCAGCATTCCTTCCCCCACAAATCCAGCATGAGCAGGCTCATGGCCACTTCCACCACCTGCAGCATGAGATGCAGAATTACCACTCTCTTATTGACCAAGTGATTTTAGAGCAAATAAAGATGTGAAATCACCCTAAGATATGTTTTACATGGTTAACTATCATATTCCACTCCCTCGATATTAGATGGGGAACCCAACAATACAACTCCTAATAAAGAACATAAAAGCAATATGATTGTATGACAATATCAATGATAACTCACCTGATATGACTGCAACTTTATCATATGGTGGACCAGGATAAACATCTGCACGAAACACAACCTTCACCTACATTCAAGGAGAATAAAAAATTTAAAATTAAAGTCTTCAGGAACACTCGTACATACATAATCACATTTATTATATATAAGCACTCATACACTAGGATAGCCATCTAAAAACTGCAGTGAAGGATATGTCTCCATAAGACCGTCAATGAATTCAGTCTCAACATCTGCAATCAGATTAAAGAAAAGAAAAATTATTCAACTTCCAACAAGATAACCATTCCTTCATTTTTATCGTTCTTTGCATTTGGTCTAATTAGTATTATATTACAAAAGCAGTTGATAAAAAATTAAGACTTTACATCTGTACTAGCAAGGAAATAGAGAACCAATCCGCAAATACAGTGTTTTGAATCAGAATACTAAGAATGCAAATTAGTCATTTTTGTAAATCAAAGCTCAGCATGGTTTAGTCAAAGAGGATAGTCAGAGCTTTTCATGTTCAAATAAATAGCAAAAAAAGAGATGACATGGACATGAATATGAACTGAAGCAATTACAAAGCACAAACTGAACAACTATGATCCAAAATATTCAGAGCACACCAAATTTTGATGCTAACAGTTAAAGTAGACCCTAGGTTACACGCGAATTGCATCGAATAATATGAATACAAAATGTTTTCAGTGTGATTCAGCTAGAGACAAATGCTAATTCAATTCAGATTAAAAAATTAAAATAAACCAAAATATTGAAGTTGACAAAATGAAGAGAATCAAAACAGTTACATGACAAGAATCTGAACGGAACAATTGCAATTTTCAACTATAACCATCAAAGAAGACCAAATTGCAGATGAATTGCATCAAATAACGCAACTACAAGCAACGATTTGCGTCATTTAAAGCTAAATATGATTCAGTGAAATACGATTGTTAAAACAATTGAAGATGAAGATATTAAAGTATAGCAAAAATTAAATTCAACAAAGTCCTCGGAGCACAATTCTGATCCGAACAATGAATGCAAAAATATTCAAAGCATGTCAATTTTCAACTGTAACCATCCCAGTAGTGTCAATTTACAGGTGAATAACATCAGGTAATACAAATAAAAACAGCGATTTACGTCATTTGAAGTTTAATTCAATGACATTCTAATGCTAAAACTATTCAAGTACAAAAAGTACAAAGCAGAGCGGAAATTAAAGCTAACAAAACGAAGAAAAATCAAATCAGTTACAAAATTAGAACATGATTCTGAAACGAACGAATGCAAAAATGTCCAAAGCAAATAAATTTTCAATTGTAACAACCTAAGAAGACCCAGTTGCAGGTGAATCGCATAGAATAATACAAGTACAAGGAACGATTTCCAATCAATTGAAATTCAATTCAATGACATTCAAATGCTAAAACAATTCAAGTACAAAGAGACCAAAGCAGAGCAAAAATTAAAGTTACAAAATGAAGAAAAATCAAATCAGCTACAAAACTAGAACACGGTTCTTAACCGAACGAATTCAAAAATGTCCAGTGCAAATCAATTTTCAATTGTAACCATATGAGATGACCAGATTTCAGGTGAACCACATAGTATAATACAAGTGCAAACTCAGGAAGTCATTTGAAGTTCAATACAATTCAAGGGAGCTATGCCTTGATTTCATTATATGTTATGAATTTGAATGATTCAAGGGACCTACGCCTTTAAAAGGTGAATGACATCGAATAACACAAGTACATGCAATGATTACACTCTTTAAAATTCAATACAATTAAATGCAATCCAAATGCTATAACAATTCAAGTTCGATGATAATTAAATAAAGCAAAAATTTAAATCAACAAAACGAAGAAAAACCAAATCGGTTTCAAAACTAGAACACGATTCTGAACCAAAAGACTGTTAAAAAAATGTTCAGGGCATTTCGATTTTCATCTCTAACCGTCAAAGATATGTCAATTTACATGTGAATTCCCTCAACTAATACAAAGTACAATCAACGATTTCCAGTATTTGAAGTTCAATACAATTCGACGCGATCCAAATGCTAAAACAATTCAAACTCTAACATCATAAAATAAAGTCAGCAACATATTCATAACACGATTCTGAACCGAACGACTGCAAAACGCACAGAGCATTACAATTTTCAACATCAACTGTAAAAGAAAACCAGATTACAGGCAAATCGCATCAAATAGTACAAATACAATCAACGATTTACCTCATTCGAAGCTCAACACTATTCCATGAGATAGAAACACTAAAACAATTCAAATCCGAACATATAAAAAATCAAAGTCAACAAAATATTCAAATCACATCAAATATCAACTATAACCGTCAAAAGAACTATCTATTCGAAACGAATTTCACGATTTCATCACGAAGAGAAAATTGAACATAGAAAAAAAATCGAGAAACTGCACCATTCGGATCGTTGATGAGTTTCTTCGCCAATGACATCGCGACGAGTGAGAGAGAGAGATTGGTGTTATTGCTGTGGAATTTGAAGAGTGGTGGAAAATGAAAACCCTAGAAACGGTTTTGCATGAAACAGTGATGAGAGAAAAGAGAGAGTGAAAGAGAAGAAGAGTTGTAGTTACTTCGTTTGGTGAAGCTGTGGGTGTGGTTATTTATACGCACACGGAGGAGAAGGAAAGCGAGGGAGAGTTGATACTTTTTCTTCTTTCAGGAAGGGAAATAAATGAAATTAAAATGGATTAAAAATGTTTTTGCTTTGTCCAAACGAGTAATGGCAACAAAACTCATGCATGTGTCCATCTCAACTCGCCCCTAAATTGATAGGAAAACTTATTTGATTGGGTTTAAGTATGAGTTTAAATTTTTTTCGATTATAAAATTTGGAGATGGATTAGGTAATTGAGAGATTAGTATCTATTTCAAATAAGTAATATTTATTTTATATGTGTATTATTATTTACTTTTTATAATTTAAAATATTAAATATGTGATTAATGTTTTAATAATTTGATTTGTATTTATTATTTTAAATATATATATATATATATATATATATAAAATTTTTAAGATTGTTTTATTATATCATTTATAATTTAATTTAATTTTGAATAAAATAAATATTTTTATTAAAAAATTAATTTTATTAAATAACTAACAGTAGGAATAAAGATATTCAAATTCGTTTAAGATGGATTTGAGTTTTATTTCTCTATCTCTGTTTAAATTTGAGCAAAAATTATTTAAAAATTTAAAATTAAATTTAAAAAAACTAAAAGTTTCTCAGATCCGCTTCATTGCATGTCTAATCCTAACTTGGTATTCATTTCAATAAAAATGTTTTCTTGTTTTTAGCAATACATTAATTAAACTCTAGTACTATTGAGATTTAATTATAGTAAGATAATTTAAAGACAAAGTTAATGATTTAATAAATGAAACTTTCTTTTTCTTTTTTTGGTGAAACTATTACTTTAGTTCTCATACAAATTGTTTTCTTTTTTATTTCTAGTATTTATATATTTGTTTATCTTATCTTTATTAATGACTCCAAAAAAATATTATCTTTATCAAATATGTTTATATTTCGTAAAAAAATTATTATATAACTAAATAAACTTTAAATCCATTACTGTCAAAAAAAACTAAATTAAATCCGGATAAAGTTTAAAATTTATATTTCTTTTCATTTTCTAAAATATCATTTACTTAATGTATTCTTTAGGTGAGACATTAATGATAGATTAGCTTTTATTGAATAAAAATAAATGTTTGAAAAAATAAAAATTCATTACAATTCATTACATTTTAAATTAGAAGTCTACTTTATTATTTCTTTATTTCAATTTATTTAGTCATTGTTTTACTATACAAACGTCAATTTTTGAAGTACAATGAACATTGATTATTCAAATAAAAGACAACTAATACATTAATCGAATCGATGAAATAAAATCGCATATTAAATGTATTGTCGTTGCACCAGAGTTATTTATATCTTATATAACTCGATTCAGCATATTTGTATTAATTATGGATGATCGAAGTATCGATACTTCACCATAAAAATATCAGATTTTGAAGCATAATCAACAACGAATCATCTAAATCATACAAATATGATATCAATAATTAATTTCTTATTATTATTTAGTTCATTATATGTTTTAATCGAATTAAGGTAGAAAGTACAGTTATTTGATATACATCGTTTCCTAAGTAGCTCTAATATCACTGAAGAGAAATCTCGATATAAAACGCAACTGAGAGAGAGAGAGAGAGAGAGAGAGAGACTACAGCTGGGATTCAAAGTCGAATTTCATCAATTCTAAAATCTTCTTCACAATGGTATTATTTATAAAATCACTTGTGTAGGCTGCAAGCTAAAAAAGTTCAGTTAAGTGCATTGTAACTTATGGTGTTCTACAATTCACTTAAGCGCATTGTATGTTACGGTGTTTCGTGATTCTCTTAAGTATAATGTATCTTACAATGTTGCATATTTCACCCCCCCCCCCCCCCCTCACTAATTTGTCTTTATATTTGTGATCTTGTAAGTTTTGTTGATGTTGACAATTATACTAAATTACATATTTAATATAATAAACAGTGAATAATGACTGACAACACATCACTACTGTCTAAGTCACAAAAATGTCATGTTATATGACAAAATCTTTATGTGGTAATGCTTTTGTGTATTATCATCTTTTTTCCCTCATGTGTAAATTGAATACAAGGCATAAACTGTGTCATCCTTGTTCAGTTTAATATCGGATTCTTAGACATATATCCTATTATGCATGATGGGTAAATTTCATCTAGGTCACTAATGTTCCTCGACATAATTTATAAAGTACTCATAATAGACTCAATATTTTAATATTATCTCACTTCACAATAAAGGCTGATTATGAATACTTTAAGAATAATGTCTTTATGTTTAATGGAATCTCATGATTAAGTCACACTTAATATTTCATTAAACAGACTAGCTATTTTAGAGACTTTATCATTTAAAAAAAAACATAACAAAGAAATATCTTTTGTTATTAATAAATAATTTGATACAAGCACAAAGTTCTAATAAAATGATTGGCCTTTATGACTTACACCAACGTCACCTACATGCAACTGTGGGGCACTCATTGCGAGTGAGGAAAATTGAGAAGTTCCTTGGATCGTCTCAGGGCTGCAAAAGATTTGACTATAGAGGAGGAGGTAGAGGATGGTTTCTTGCAACGTCAGTGGCTACAATGGTCTGTCGATTGTTGAGTTGCGAAATGAGTAGATGTTAATGGTGTCATTGTTTGATTATTCGCGTTAGAAGTGTTCAGTTGCAAATTTAGTGAGATTGCTTTAGAGATGTGGATCTAAGATCAATGGATTGCAATAATCGTAAAAATTTAATTTTTCGTCCCAAAAACAACACCAATGTATTATACTAGAACAAAATAAGGATTGAATATGTACAATTGATTGTTGTGTCGCAATGGTGCTTTGATTCTGATGTGGTGGATGAGGCCAGCCTACAAAATTAATACTCAGACGTTCAAGTTAGTAAAAAAATGAATAGTGAATTTTTCTAATGGGAGTGAATTGTATCTGAAATAGTGCACTAACGCTGCTTTTATAGATGAGTGTGTGAAATGCAAATGATTGTAGGATAGATCTGGCTATGTTAAATGGGTTTCTAGATGAGATAATGTAGAATGACTAGAGAATATACCTTTAATCTTTATCATACCTTGCATTCTTTTAGTATTGGGCGTCGCGTTTTTCTAACCTATAATAGTTATATTGCATAATAAGTAAATTCCCCCCACAAAAACTAATGTTGAGTATTAATTTTTTACTTTTAAGGTGATTGATTAATCGAACGAGTATAAAATAGTTGGGTTGATTTTCGTTTTGAAAATAAGAGTAATAATAAATCATTGTAATAATGTCTATTTATATTATTTTACTTACGAATATAAACCATTTAAATACCATGCATATCTCTTGTAACTTAACCTCATTTTAGAGTAAAAAAACACACTCTAAACTAATGAGTCTTTATTTTCATGATTGACATATAACAAAGTTTATTAAGCGAAAGTGTCCTAAAAAGTAGTCTTAACACGATTAAAACTATTTTCATGTGATAATTGTCATATTTAAGCTTATATGTTAGATAAACTGACTTGTAATTTTGATTCCAAACTAGATTATCTACTATTATATAATTTTCCATTTTTATTACACTTATAAAAATGAAATTTGGTAAGACTAAATAAATGACTCTTTACCTATAACAATAATAATTAAAAGGTATTTTATAGAGAGTCTATCATTGGATTCCCCCACTATCTCAAAATAAATAACTACTCAAGCATAATTAAAAATAAAAAACAAATAAATAATAACATAATTAAAAGTAGAATTAATAAATAAAGTTTAAAAAAAAAACCTCATACTATTACTCAAGCTGAAGCATAGCAAGACTAAAAACAAAAATTAAACATCTAAGATGCTTCTAAGTTTCTACAATATTAATAAAATGAGAAGATGATCAAATGATGATGACATGTCTTCTCTTAAAAAGAATTTTGTCTCCCAATTATATCATAATGCTCACAAGTTCTCATAATTGCTTTGCAACCTCATTAAGCAACACTAAAATTGACAATTTTTGAAAATTAATGGATAACACGACTTTGTTGTTTTAACACGAATTGTCCATATTACCGGCTAGTTTTGTTGATCTCATCTTAGATTTAGAGATTCTTCATATTTTATCATACATATAACATGTGTTTTCACAATACTATCATGTCGTATTGTTTGTTTTTTTCTCTCTTTTCCTCTTTTTTTTTATCAATTTGACATTTTTGATCCAACAATTTGTCCATAGTATTTTTTTGTCAATATTATCATTTAAAAACAACTTAAAATTTTGTCTTGTGCTTGAAAACTAAAGTCAAACAAAATGTAGCTAAAAATATCCTAAAATCAAACAAAATTAATTATTAATTTGTCATACAATTCAAGGCAATAGTAAATTATCATGTCATCATCTATATTAATATTTAGACAATGAAAAACTATCTTAGGATAGATGCATATCATATATTTTGGACTATAGTAAAATAAGTTTGATTGCCTCTCAATGTATGAACTTAGGTGGATTCCTCCTTGGTTGTCAATTGTTGACAAATTTTGTCATTTTTCTTGGACCCACTACTTATTTACATTTTCCATAGGTAGGTTTATGCTTGTTTTCCCCCCTTGAGTTCATTTCTATGAACTTGAATTATTCTCCATAATCTTTTGACAAAAATAAGCCTCCCATCTCAAGTAAGGTCTTTTCAATTCTTTTTTAAGGTTATTGGATATGCAAGCATTGTGGAAATTTTTTTGTTCTCGAGGGAAAACTTCAATGCCATGTAGGGTGTCATCACAATAGCTTTAAGTGTGTTGAATATATTTCTTCCAATGAAGAAGTTGTAAGTTGAGATACTTACAACTGTTAAATTATAATCCAATGTGTCAAAACTATGTGTCGAAAAAATTTGATTTGTTTTAGATTTAAATAGATTTGATTTAAGTCTAGAATAAATTAGATTTGATTTAGTAACAAAAAGATATTTTGGGCTTTGGGCTGAAGGTGTTAGCTCAGTTATAAATAGAGGGAGTAACCCCTATTTTTGTAAGCAAGTCAAGCAATTCATTCACAGTATTTTGCAGTTGCAAAGTGAATAAGAAAGTTTTCACAATTTGTGAGCAGAGAGAAACTCTGTAGAAATTATTTGTCTTGTCTTCTTTTCTTTGTTTGTCTCATAATTAAATTGTCATTATGGTAGAAATTCATCATAGAATTTGGTGGATTTTTAACATCTGGTATCAAGAGATTTGTTTTGATTCAAGGGAAGTGTCAATCAAGAATGATTGAAGAATTCATGATGATAAGTTATAGGAATGCAAATTATCCAGCAACCCTACCAATTTTGAAAGTTGACAACTATGAGAATTGGTGCAAACAGATGAAAGTCTTATTCAGGTGTCAAGGTCTTTGGGACCTTGTAAAAGATGGAGTCGAAGCGCTTGGAGAAAACGCTCCAGAAGAAGAAAAGAAGAAATACATAGAATCTGAGAAGCTGAGTTATAAAGCATTATTTATAATTCATCAATGTGTCAGCCCATACAATTTTGAAAAGGTTAGTGATTCAGAATCTGCAAAAGAAGCTTGAGAAATCCTTGAGAAGTATTTTGGAGGCGCTGAGAAAGTGAAAGAAATGAGGTTACAAACTCACAAAAGGACCTATGAACTGCTTCAGATGGAAGACAGTGAAAGTATATATGATTTCTTCACCAGGGTTACAAAACTAGTAAATCAAATCAAGATATGTGGAGAAGCGTTAACAACAAGAGCTGTTGTGTCGAAGATCTTGAGATCTTTAGCTTCTAAGTTCGACCATATAGTGGTGGCGATAGAAGAGGGGAAAGACTTGTCGAAATTGACAAAGGAAGAGCTTCAAGGGACGCTTGAATCTCATGAACAGAGAATGAACGAAAGAGCTAC
Source organism: Vicia faba (assembly GCA_948472305.1). Classification (NCBI taxonomy): domain Eukaryota; kingdom Viridiplantae; phylum Streptophyta; class Magnoliopsida; order Fabales; family Fabaceae; genus Vicia; species Vicia faba. Next base: position 1,228,194,279 of record OX451735.1, on the reverse strand, counting down.
AGGAAAATCGAAGAGTGATGTGGCCTTGCACGCACATTCAGTAAAAGAGACCAAAGGCAAAGGAAAGTGTTTCGGCAGAGGTAGAGGTGGCTACAACAAATCGAATGGTAGAGGAAACCAGATTGAAGGAAACATGTCGAATCAAAGAAGACCATACCAAGGCAACCAAAGAGGTGGTGTTGCAAATAGAGGAAGAGGTGGTGGTCGAAAACCTGATAAGAGTCACATTCAATGTTATAATTGTCAGAAGTATGGTCACTATTCGAGTGATTGTCTAGAAAAACGAAAGAATCAAGAAAGTGATGCAAAGCTTGCAAAACATGAAGAAGAAGAAGAAGAAGAAGAGATGATGCTGATGGTCACAACAAGATATGAAGATAGATTCAAGGACCAATGGTACTTGGATTCAGGATATTCATCACATATGTCTGGAAGGAAAGGCTGGTTTGTCAATATAAAGCCCTCAATGAAAAATATGGTAAAATTTGCAAATAAAAATACCCTAGCAGCTGAAGGTATTGGTGATGTTATGATTATGAGGAAAGATGGCAAAAGGTCAGTAATCTCCAATGTGTTGTACATACCAGGCATGAAGAGCAATTTGCTCAGTATAGGACAGTTGGTCGAAAAGAATTATAAAGTGCCAATCGAAGATAAGATGATGAGAGTCGTTGATGCAAATGGGAGATTAATATTGAAGGCTCCTATGTCTTAGAATCGAACCTTCAAGATTGAACTAAATGTGATGGAGTACAGGTGCCTTTCGACTGTAGCTAGCAGAGATGAATGAATATGGCATTATAGACTAGGCCATCTCAACTTCAGAGACATCAGAGATTTGAAGAGAAGAAATATGGTTTCAGGATTGCCAGAAATTGACATTCCAAACGAGGTATGTGAGGAATGTGTGCAGGCGAAGCAACACAAGAATAGCTTCAGCAAGGATGCAGGAAGCATATCGAAGGCTAGTCTTGAAGTCATATACTCTGATGTATGTGGACCAATCCAAGTGGATTCGATGGGAGGTAACAAATACTTTGTTACATTCATAGATGATTTCAGTCGAAAGCTATAGACTTACCTGATCAAGAAGAAAATTGAAGTGATCGAAGTATTTACCAAGTTTAAGTCTATGGTCGAAAGACAAAGTGGCCGAAAGCTCAAAGTTTTGAGAACTGATGGTGGTGGAGAATATGTGTCGAAAGACTTCGACAGATTATGTGAAAAGGAAGGGATTGTGCATGAGGTGGTGCCACCCTATACTCCACAACAAAATGGAATTGCATAAAGGAAAAATCGAACCATCATGAATATGGTGAGGAGTATGTTGAAAGGCAATAATTTACCTAAAGAGTTTTGGGGTGAAGCTGTTTCGACTGCAACATACATTTTGAACAGATGTCCTACAAAGAAGCTAGAAGGAATTACTCCAGAAGAATGTTGGTCTGGTGTGAAGCCTAGCTTGAGTCATATGAAGGTATTTGGATATATTGCACATAGACATGTCCCAGATCAGTTGAGAAGAAAACTTGATGATAAGTTAAGTCAAATGATTCTAGTTGGATATCATTCGACAGGAGGCTACAAGTTGTTCGATCCAGTGAAAAAGCAGATTGTGATTAGCAGGGACGTGATCATAGAGGAGTTTAAAGAATGGGATTGGACTGATAATGTCAAGAAAGATTCAGTGGGAATCCTTCTTGAAGAGCCAGAAACTCAAGTCAAAAGAGAAGTTCGACAAGAGAAACAAGCAAATATACCAAGTACAAGCAGGCCTCAAAGAACAAGACGCATGCCTGCAAGATTGCAAGATTGTGTGATTACATCAGATGATGTAATAGATAATGAAGGTGATCTGGTACATTATACTTTCTATGCAGATGTCGAACCTGTTAATGCAGCTGAAGCATTAAAGGATTCGAAGTGGGTGAAAGTAATGAACGAAGAAGTAAAGTCTATCGAAGACAACAACACTTGGTCACTTGTCTAATTTCCTCAAGGCAAGAAGGAAATTGATGTCAAGTGGGTATACAGAGTGAAAGCGAGTTCGAAAGGTGAAGTAACTCGACACAAAGCAAGACTTGTGGCGAAAGGATTTCTACAGAAAGAAGGAATAGACTTCGATGAAGTTTTTACACCTGTGCTAGGATCGAAACAATCAGGTTGGTTGTTGGTCTAGCAGAAATAAACAGTTGGCACATATGTCAGATGGATGTGAAGTGTGCATTCCTAAATGGACCCTTATATGAAGAAGTATATGTTAAACAACCAGTTGGGTTTGTGAAACATGACGAAGAAAGAAAGGTGTACAGGCTACATAAAGCTTTGTATGGATTGAAACAGGCTCCAAGGACTTGGAATAAGAAAATTGATAGTTTTCTAAGGGAGAAGGAATTTCTGAAGTGCACAACTGAACATGGAGTATATGTACGAAGAAGCAAGAGTAAATTGCTTATACTATGTCTCTATGTAGATGATTTGTTGATAACACGTAGCTGTAAAAGTGAGATCGAAGACTTTAAAGGTGATCTCAGCAAATAATTCAAAATGTCTGATTTGGGTGAGATTTCATATTTCCTTGGTATCGAATTCTACAAGAGCAGTAGAGATTTGATGATGCATCAAAGAAGATATGCAGGAGAAATTCTCAAGAGGTTTGAGATGGAAGAATGCAACTCAACTTTGACACCTGCAGAACTAAGACTGCAACTGTCGAAAGATGCAGATGAAGATGATGTTGATCCAACCCAATACAGAAGACTTATTGGATCTTTGAGATATCTTTGTCATACAAGGTCTGACTTAGCATATATTGTAGGTATGGTAATTAGATTCATATAGAAGCCAAAGGTATCACATCTAGCAGCAGTGAAGAGGATACTAAGGTATCTCAAAGGAACTTTCGATTATAGCATTTTGTTTCCTGCAGTTGATAAAGGAAAAAAATGCAAGTTAGTGGGATACACTGATTCAAGTTGGTGTAGTGATGCTGAAGATCGAAAGTCAACAACATGATATGTGTTTATGCTAGGTGGTGCACCATTTGCTTGGAATTCAAGAAAGGAACCAATAGTGGCATTATCACCATGTGAAGCAGAATACATAGCTGATTCTCTTTGTGCATGTCAAGCAACTTGGATGGTGAACTTGGTCGAAGAGATAACAGGGAAAAATCATGGAGCAATTACCATGAAGATAGACAGCATGTCAGCTATTAATCTGGCGAAGAACCCAATAGCACATGGTCGAAGTAAGCACATCGAAATGAGGTTCCATTATCTTCGAGAGTAGGTAGCATATGGGAAGATGAATTTGGAACACTGCAGAACTGAGAATCAGATTGCAGACTTCATGACGAAGGGAGTGCAAGTCGAAGTATTTAGAAAGCTAAGAGCCATGATGAACATAGATAGTTTAGACACAATGAATTAGGTGGTGTGTTAAATTGTAATCCAATGTGTCGAAACTATGTGTCGAAAAGATTTGATTTGTTTTAGATTTAAATAGATTTGATTTAAGTATAGAATAAATTAGATTTGATTTAGTAACAAAAAGATATTTTGGGCTTTGGGCTTAGGGTGTTAGCTCAATTATAAATAGAGGGAGTAACCCCTATTTTTGTAAGCAAGTCAAGCAAGTCATTCACAGTATTTTGCAGTTGCAAAGTGAATAAGAAAGTTTTCACAGTTTGTGAGCAGAGAGAAACTCTGCAGAAATTATTTGTCTTGTCTTCTTTTCTTTGTTTGTCTCATAATTAAATTGTCATTGTGGTAGAAATTCATCATAGACTTTGGTGGATTTCCAACAACAACCACTAAAAATTTGATTTGAACAAAATTGATCTAACGTCTAATGTAAATGTCATAAGGATTTATATGAATCTCACGACTTCCATGTTGTTTATTGAGAAGCCCCAAAATTATTCTTGTAGTGTTTTTAAGGATTGTCTTAGTTATTCTTATTCTTTGTAGGCTTCATTAGATATGATGTCTTTTGAACTGCCTTAGTCAATCAAGTTTTTTTTACTAAGAGAACCGGTGTTCTTATTGATGATTGTCTATTTTTTTGTAGTTTTTTTTTGTGAGAATGTGAGTGTAGGAAAAATATATCTTATTTATGGAAGGACACATTTTGATTTTGAAACTCAAGAGATGTCAATGTTCTTGTGAAGAGATGGCAATGTTCTTGCGTGAATTTACGAAGTGAATCACTCGAGCACATGATGCAATCGACATGTCATCGATTATGATTTATTTATGTAGTGCTTTGATATTTTCTTCTTTTTATTATCTCCACGTGATTGGTGTATCTATAAAGACACTCTAACTATAAAGTAAGGCAAATTGCATGCAAATACTTAATAAAAAAATTGATTGAGTGATTATAATTGAGGATTGAACGTTATATTTATAGAGTGATGAGACTCGTGTGTGCTCCACGCAATTATTATTTTTAATGATTCTTTGTTGAAATAATCAATGGACAAATAATATATATATATATATATATATATATATATATATATATATATATATATATATATATATATATATATATATATATATATATATATATATATATATATATATATAATAAAAAAGTATTTTCGTCTTTTAATAATATTGTACTTAGGACAAAAAAGTATTTTTCACATTGTAAATATTAATAAAAGAGAATGAGAGAGAATATATATTTTTAATAGAAAATAAAAGGATATTTATATATTTTAAATAATTTGTGTCACTTAGAAAAATAATATTTTTCTCTTTTAAATAACTTATATTAGGGGAAAAAAATATTTTTCATATTGTAAATATTAATAGAGGAATATATGAAAAAAATATTTTTAATAAATAATAAAATAATATTTCTATATTTTAAATAACTTGTCTCAGTAAAAAAATTAAAAGATATCTTCATCTTTTAAATAACTTATATTAGAAAAGAAAGAGTATTTTCATATTATAAATAAGAGAAAGAGATAGAGAATATATATTTTTAATAGAAAATAATAAAGTATTTATGTACCTTAAATAACTTATACTAAAAACAAAAAATTATATTATAATTTAGTGAGAATAAAAATTTGAGTTTTTGTCTAATTTTTAATTCTGAGTTTTGTTCTTTTTCACAAATAAATTATAGCATAGTATTTTTTTTTTTTTAAGATTGCTATAGAGGTGGTAAGGAACGTTATAAAATGATGATAGCAACAATTTAGTTGCATAAATAAGAACAGTTGTGTCAAAATTAAAGGAGGAAAGAAATATAATTCTCAATTGACCTAATATTCCTAATTCCTTATTTTAATAATTTAAATATTTATCTGAAATTAAAGTTAAAATTAAATAATTTATTTACATTATTAATAACAAATTCATTTTTATTAAATTCACTTGTGCGCCCATACTCCGTTCCCTTTAATTTATTTTATCTCGTTATTATTACACCTAAAATTTAGTGATCTCGTAAAACCCGCCTCAACTGTTCCAGTCACCATCATGGACACCGAGACCGTCCAACGACGCCGTCGAACCAATGCAACTCCTCACAACGCCGTCGTAACAGAGAAAAGGTTGAAACGCGGCGAGGTGAAGTTCAGAAAATCCCATAGCTTTTCGAATTTGCGAGTTTTTTCGATTTCGAATAAACCCGTTTCGTTTTGCAGGTACTCGCAAAGAAGAAAGCCGATAAACTACTCATCAAAGAAGCGTATGCCAAAAAGGACCAACTCGCTTCTTTTCCCGCTTATCGTCACTTCCAAATTAATGGTAACTGTTTTTGACTTTGTGAAATGCAGTTAGAGGAAGATTATGCAGTTAGATAATTGATAACCTAGTTGATTAAATTTGAAGTGTTTGGTAATGTTAGCCATAGTTTTAAATAGTGGTCACGGATGCGGTGGTGGATGTTGTGATTGCGGTCATTGTGATTGCTGTGTTGCGCATTGCAGTCGTTGCATCATGAATTTTGATTGAGAAAAGTTTGAAATACATAAAACACTTAATGTTAATATCTTTCGGAAGTAAATTGAGTTTTAGGTTTTAAATTTTGAGTTATGACGAAAATACATGAATAAACTTGGACAAAGTTGTCTGATGTGGTTTCTAATGTTGAAAGACGCATGATTTTAAATCACACTGCAATTACGGTCTGATGCAGTTGCGGTGACTACCGCATCAGCAACATTGCGGCCACAATTGCGATTGCGAACCTTAATTTAAAACCATGATATTAGCATTTGAACCAGTTAATAAATATATCAACATAAAAATATATTTTTAATTAATAATTTTTTCCATCAAGTTAATACGGAGAGGAAAAAAAAGACAATGTAACCTAGCATTATCCCCAATTTTTTTTCTTTCAATTAGCTTATTATCATATTTTCCCCCTAAAATTTAAGTTAGTCCCGTTTTGTACTAAAATGCATTACTAATAACAAGAGTGATAGTAGCCTATAACTTATAAGCTATGATAGTCATTGATATTTCAACATGGTAATGTGATAATATTGATGTTTATGTTTGGGTTTTTGTTTGTTGCTTCTAAGTGCCTAATTTTTCTTTACTTGATTTTTTAGGTCTGTCAGTGTGTTTGAAGTCAGGACATGGCGATAAACTTCCGTCTCCTGTTAAGCGTTATATTCAGAATCTCCTTAAGGTAGATATAATAGTAGAGTTACTTAACTGAAATATATAGAAGTTTTAACCGTTATTTATAGATTATATTTGTTGAGTATGTATGGTTCATAGTCTCATATTAACTGATAAGTCGATAGATGCTCAAGTGTAACGAGTAGAGTTGAAAGTGCAACAAACATAGCCGAGCGAGAGTGTCTGTCATTTAGGCTTGGCCCATTTGTATGTTGGCTTCCAACTAGTAGGGTTGGGGGTATGAGGAAGCAAGCCCCCTATTGTATGTTGAAATAGCTTTGTACTCCGTAACCCTAAGCGTTGCATTATTTGAACACAACTTTGTACTATGTAAACCTAAAGCCGAGTTTGTTATTGTAACAATACTATACTGTATGCTTGCGAGGAATATATATCAATTGTTTTTGTTCACGATTGTGCTATTTGGTTTGTTTTTTGTTACAAAATGCACCTTCATTAAAAAAGAGAGAATAATTAGTTTATCTAAGCTGTGGATTTTGTCTTTTAATTTGCTTATACTATCTTGAGGGTGAGCCTTGGTGCAACACAAAAAGATTGCTCCCTTATAACCTAGAAACCACAGGTTCAAATCTTGAAAGTAGTCTATCTACTTGCAGGGGGTAAGGCTGTGTACATCTACCCTTCCCAAACATCATCCGGTGGATCGTGTACTAGTCCACCTTTTTTTATTTGTTTATACTATAATAAATTCTGAAAGGCAGTTCTTTTTTTAATGCTGTGGTTGGCCTTTGTCTTATTCATTGATTTGGGTAGGCTAACAAAAAAAATTAACTCGTCCAAATCTACAGCTTAACATGGAAGGGCCATATGGATCTGAGTGGCAAGCGGAAGAGAAAGTGAAGCGTGTAGAAATGGTTGATCCTGAAGCATGCTATATATTTGTGCATGAGGTTGATAATTCAAAGGCTGGTGAGATGACAACGATGTTAACTGCGGAAGATACTTCAACCAGTCGTCTAGAAGATAGTAGCCTCTTGGTTGGGTTTGTACATTACCGCTTTGTTTTGGAAGAAGAGGTACCGGTGCTTTATGTGTATGAACTACAGGTTGAGCCTCGGGTCCAGGGGAAAGGATTGGGGAAGTTTCTAATGGAACTAATTGAGCTTATCGCCCAAAAGGTGCTAAATTGTTTTTCTAAACTTACGCTGTCATTGATGATAAAGAATCATGCTGTTAGGAAAAGATGATGAACTGTTGAAATTTATGATATTTGAAGAAACTGATTTTATTTATTGATTTCGTTCAATTTATGAAAATCATTGAGCCACTTGTCTGGACTTTTTGTCGACAATCCTAAGAGTTTAATGATGCATCTAGTTTGGTATCTGATGCTTTTATAACTTCTCTTGTAGAACTGTATGAGTGCTGTCATGCTTACTGTTCAAAAGGCAAACTTGTCAGCTATGAAGTTTTATACAAGTAAGCTAAGGTAACATTTTTAGAGATGTATGCCATCATTGAATTTTTTTTATCGCTTACAAGAAGTACATGTCATGTTTGATAAGAATAAATTGACAAAAAAGTAGTATGTTCCATCCCTAACCGCTCCTATCAGCCTTGTTAATTAATTGGCGTGTCAATCTTAGAGGGCATTCTAGAAATATTTCTGTTTGCTTTTAAGCGGGTATTCCGGAATCGCATTTCTGCAACAAGAAGAGAATGAGTCTTTAGTTTTGTGTTATGAAATTAATGTATATCTATATGCTATGTGTAATAGACTTCTATATAAGGGTATGTTTACTCTAGCATTCACATGTTTATTTGTGCAAATCCTCGACACGTGCCACATTCTAATTCCAATTTTAATGATAATCTTAGTTGTTATATGTGGCGATTAAACATAAAGTAAGAACAATGCGATCCTTAGAGTTATTGTTGTATTTCTTAGTAAAAAGTTAAGGATCTTTGCAGGTCTTGAAACTGTTTCTATTTTCTGAAACTTTCCTATAGTTGTCGTAATTTGGTTTTAGCACATGTTAGTGCTTTCTATATTTTCTATTATAATACTTTTCCCTCCCTTTTTATGTTTGGTCTTTGTTTTGTTGAATGATGAGATATCCTTGTTACAGATATATCATATCAGCCACATCACCTTCTAAAGTTAATCCAAAGGTATGTACCTCACCCCCCCCTGGAATCTTAAATAAGAGATATGAAATTTCTTACACAAATTATTATTTTTTGTTTTCAAATGCAGATAGAGACGAGTTATGAAATTCTTTGCAGAACATTTAGTGACGAAGCTAAAACTATTTTGGAGGTACAGCACTCTAAACCTGTAAATTGATTTTCTACAATACTACCACCAAATTTCATAAAACCTCTTCATTTATACGCAGATCTTCTGAATAAATCAGGTTTTAGGAATTTTTTTCATCACACGTTCTGCACTGAATTCAATAAAATACGCTAAAAATGGGGTGGGGCAGGGCAGGGCAGACATTGTTGAGGATGCGGGCCTAAAACCTTGGTCCGTCCCACTAAAAAATGAGGGTGGGGCAGGGTCGACAGTGCATCTTTAAAACCTAAAAATTGCAAAATATTATGCCAATTCCCGAGATTGCAAAAGTCCGCAAAAAACGGGGCCAATGGGGCGGACATATAAGAGGGTGTGGGTCTAAAACCTTTGCCCGACTCACGAAAATATGCAGGCAAAATGGGAAAGTCCGACGGGCTGGACCCATTTTACCACCCCTACCAAAACCGTAACATCTTGTATGTATTAATGATGATCCAGTCAAATTTAAAATTTAATCTCTGTTAACCTCTAACTATTGGATTATTGTCTTTCTTGCCGACACTCTTCACCAATACTTTCTAGGGTCTTTTCCTTGCAAACTCTACCATCTTTCTTAAATTGGAATGACCCCCAATTTCTCTCTGATGGTTCTATTTTCAATTATATCTTGTCTGAACATGATGACAGTTGTTAGAATAGCTATTTCAGTTTAACTCCACTGATTGTTACATTACAACTGTTTGTAGGTGACTGAAAACAAAAGCTTTTGATTGCATTCAATCTGTGAATCCTGTGCTTGTTTTAGTTGATGACACGTCATTAATTTTCTCACAAAAGGTAGTTTTAAAGTATAAATTCATAGAATGTTGTCATCCATTACTAGAAGAAAATATTTGGAGACTTGTTCTTTATTTGTCAAACTGTTTTCACATAAGCTTTGATAAACTATTCCAGACTTTGTATTGAAATAAATTAGAAACAAATAATTTCACACATATTTATGTGAATTGATAAGGTCAAATAAGTCAATTCAAACATGTTCGTAGTGTAAGTTGGAAATGTTAACCAACATAAGTTTCATCTTCATATCTCTGATTCATTTTCCTCCATAGAACTTCTTTTGTTTTGTTTGCAGGATACTGGATGAGTTGGAGAAAGATTGCATAAGTTATTGGTCTCATTTTTATGGATAGTGGATGAGTTGGAGAAAGACTGCATAAGTTATTGGTCTCATTTTTATGGCTTCTAGCTTCATTGTATTAATTGAGTGTCCCTGTTTCTCCCACATTTCCTTTACATTGGGTTCTTTATTTTGTTCTGCCAGATTTAGCTACCTATAAATTGTAGCTTCTGTCTCCAATTTTAATGTATTTTAACGATATCGAATAATTTCTCTCCCCCCTTTTCGATTTTATTTTTTATTTATTGAAATTTTCTTAGAAGAAAAGGACTTAACCAAATCAAATTTATAATATTTTTAAATATAAATGGTTTAATCTTTACTCAAAATGGCTTCCGTCTCCTCTTCATGGAGACATAAGGAATTCTCCCTGCTAAAGATATCTCGATTGAGATAACAGGGGACAACATAAAAGTCTTCCCGACACCCTTGTCCCCGTTGACAGCCACCACGTGCTCGGAGTCTTTCACTTGCTTCCTTTTCGTCGGTTGTTCAGGAGGGAAGACCTAGGCCTTTTGAGGAGAGGATGAACCATTAGGGCGGGCATCAACTTTAGTTTGTTCTTGAAGTTGAGCAATCTGACTTTTGGGCACCAAGTATTTTGGATTCTTGGGCCTTAACTTGAGCACACGTTCAGAGAGAGTCGCCATCCGGTCTGCAATAAAAAAGGAAACTATTAGTCCACAAGACAAAAAGAAAAACATAAAATTACGGGCACGTCCCTTACCTAGAAGTCTCAGCTTTCTCGTCAGAAGAACACTCAAGGAGCGATTTCGTATTTATCAGTCAGGAAACAAAGAGATGTTCCCCACTATCATCAAAAATGAAGTTATTGTCTATGTCCACGCACTTCACCGGAGAGAAGCTCTTGACATATACCTCTAGCTTGTCGTAAACAAGCCTATCATGGGCATCCAACTCCTCAGGCTTTACCGCGTAACATTCAGACTTCTGCTCAAAATGTTTTTATTGCCACTCTAGAGGAAACTTCGTCGTCAGTCTAGTCACTGTCTGACCATCCTCGACCTTCTCCGAGCGGTTGTACAAAGATTCCACGGTGTTGGCTGAAGATTTTGATAATATTATTAGAAGCCAAGTGAATTGGACGTTTCGATTGAAATGAAACAAAGCGTCATGTTTCGAAATAGCAGAAGCAGTGTTTCGAATGAGCATATCAAAGCTTGGAGCTTCGAGTGACAATTATGGGAACATATCTAAAGAAGTCTCGAAATGACAACAAGGTTGTATCTAAGAAATGCGTTCGAAGCGAGGAAGTGCCAAAACATTTGAAATTCAAATGCAAGCGGGATGTTCGAAATTTGAAATATATGCGCTGGAGCATTCAAAGACACGTGGAAGTAAGAGAGAGGCATTGCTCTGCATGTTCTGAACGTGGCAGAATCTTATAGCAAGACCGTTATGGTCGAAGTAGTATAAATAGACGTCTTAGCATTAGGATTTCGTGTGTCATATCTATTTGTACAAAAAACTCAGTAAACATTCAAATTACCACATGGCTAGGGAAACGAATGCAAGAGCAATGTACGTATGATAGCACCACACGTTTATGATTTAATGAAAACCCTTTATCATTTCCAGTACTTTCCTTTGTCTTTGTATCAATACCATTTACAAGTTTTTTGCATCTAAAGTCTTTTTATTCGAAATCTTTTCATTGATGCCTTACATTTAAATGCTTTCTTTACATTTCAAAGACTTTATATTTCAGAAACTGTTATACATTTCATGTCTTTATCTTCAAGCTTTTACCCTTCGAACATTTCTTTTACTTAAAGCAATTTTACAGTTTTCTTGCATTAAACGCTTTCTTCATATTTCGAGTCTTTTACATTAACTGTTTTTATAATTCGAAGCCATTTACTTGTCTTTTATGCAGTTTTACATGTCTTTACAATTAACATTTATTCACGCAATTTAGTTTCACGCACATATATTTTGATTACACCTTTAGATCTTTAAGAGAGAAATCGAAATAAGTCAAACACCTATACAACACTCTAAATACCAACCATGAATACCTGTTCGATCATGAGAGTTATCCTAATGACCAACAAGTCCTAGGATCAATCTAGTCGATCCTGCGAGTTACCAGAGAAATTGAATAACAGTCAGTAAGTTTATTCGATAGTTTGGAAGACTAGCGGTTGTTTACCAGAAATCACTGGAAACACACGGCCGCATCACTAAGAGGCTTCACGACGAAGTACATATCTTTAAAGTTTCGTACAGATTCCAGGTACGGTCAGAAGAGTTTCTCGAACTGCTTGAACGACACTCAGGCATGTAGTCCATCAATGGTCTGACGTTGGAGATGGAAGATCTGGAAGAAAAGAGTCAGAGTGGCACCAATCTTAAGGTGCTGGCAGACAAGCTCAAATACCCGCATGAACACGAACGCGTTCGAATAAAGCTGAGAGAGCGTCAGTTGTAGCCATTGAAAAACCCTCCACCTAGAAATCTGTGAAGGGCAAACGCATTCTCGCTTCCTTAAAAGCAAATTCATACCTGGAAAAGCACTTGTCCGGAAAAGACGAGCAATTTCGTCTGTTCTTGTGATGGATTTGGAGAACCCAGAAGGCAGGGGCATCATCTGCCTTGTCCTCGGGGACATTGAACGTGTCAGAAGCATCCTTCACAAAACAAGACCTCTTATTTCGGGGTTCGGGCACAACCCAAGCCAAGCTGTCGTCCGCGACTGCAGTTTCGCCCTCATCAGTGTCGCGCATAATATTATCCTCGACTGGTTGAACCATTGTACCTGAAAAGCCGGGGAAAACAGTGAATTCGACATCATTAAATTCACTCTTCCACTGCAAATCAAGTGAAAGGGCGATGAGCGCGTCGAGGAATGGTCTCGACCCAAGCCCTCAACAACGAACACATATGATGTTGATACCCTCATGCAGGGACATTTCCTCGACAGAGCTATTTGCCCAAATCCGCCCCGCTCGAAGGAGGGGCGACTCCGACGCAAGTCCGAATGAAGCTCACTAAGAATCCATGAATCTTCATCCGTATTTCATGAACCCGGATGAAGTTCACGGACCTTCATCCCAAAATCCATGAATGTTCATCTTAAATTCATGAACTTCATCTGGAAATTCATCCATTCATAGCAAGATTCAAGCGTTCGATCTAAAAATCTAAGAAAAATCACGTTTAAAGATGAAATTGCTTACTTGGAGAAGATGAACGGTGAAGACGTCTACGACGGTGTTGGAGCAGCAAAGCAACAGGAAAACGAAAGAGAAATAGGAGGAGAGAGAACTTGAAAATGTCAAGTGAATCTCGTGATTCCCCTTTTTATAGCTAGTCCCCACCACATGGAGTAATGTGCAAAAGGTCATCACTACTTAGACTCTTAGACTGCCCTAGGCAATGATGGCATTCCAAACAGCTGCCACGTGGGACTCGCGAAAGGACGTGCCACTGACAAGAGTCTCACGCGTAAAGCCACACTCTTATGTCGTTTCATCCTCGTTGTCAAACACATACTCGACATTATTATGACGCCTTACTTACGGGCACATCGAGGATGCGAGCACGATGAAACTCCTCGCCTCCCCGGAATATAAATCCCAAACAAACATCGCACTGATACGAGAAGAAGACGGAGTCGACCAAGTAAATTATCTTAGAACAAGTCGACCACGCCACACGCAGTCTCAGAGTCTTCCTCGACCAAAATCACAGAGTCGTCTCCGACAGGAGTTGACAGTTTCCCCTCTTGGGAAACACTTCCCTGACACTTGAATTGATCTCAAGTCATTGCCCTTTCGCCTAAGGGAAATAACTTAGGGGGCTCCTGTTCTGGACTGGGCCGACACCTGCCCCACCGTTAGGGAGACTCAATCTAGCGCCTCTACAAAGACCAAAAAGCATGCAACTCAAACTAAGGACCGTTGGGCATTTCCCCACGTGTCCACTAGAGGAACGTGACTTGCACGTGTCCATAACGTCATCATCCTTCCCTCCGAGAATAATGGGTCTAACTTCCCTATTTTCTCGGGGCAGTTGACCAGGGAGGAGGCCATGTGCTAGACTCCACACACCCGTAAACCCTGACAGTCTTTATTATTGGGCCTTATCGTGACCCAACACTGGAGATCTTGGCCCATCGTTGGTATTGACTTGTAGTTCGTTAGTTAGTTTGTTAAGAGTTTGTTAGAACTGTTAAACATTCTGTTTAAGTTAGTTACACAACTAAACTTGTATATAAACAAATCCATACTTTTATTATCAATAACAATGAGAGTTTATTTACTCCTATGCAATTAACATGGTATCAGAGCAGTCACTTTCTTCTCATCTTGTGAGCAGTCACAATGTCATTTCTAATGGCATAGGTAAGTTTTCTATGCAATGGATCATGGACTCTGGGGCCAGTGATCACATTGTTTGTTCTCTAACTTTCTTTGTTTCTTATTATAAGATCAGTCCCATTTCTGTTTCCTTACCAAATAAGGCAAGTGCCATGGCACATTGCATAGGGACGGTTATTCTTTCTTCCACACTAACCTTACATAATGTCCTGTATGTTCCCAGTTTTGATGTTAACCTTGTTTCTGTCCAACAACTCACTAAAACTTTACCAAACAAACTTGTCTTTAGTGATAATTTTTGCTGTTTACAGGACAAGATCACCTTGAAGATGATTGGGAGAGCTGAGATCAAGAATGGACTCTACATCATGATTCTACCACCTTTTCATCAAGTACAACCTTTAGCTTCATTTCACTCAGCCAATATGTCTAATACATTACCTGTAAAAATACCTCATGTTTGGCATCATAGGTTAGGCCATCTTTCTTATACATGGTTTGAACAATTACACAAATTGTATCCATCCATTCCCTTATCCCAATGTGATCCTTGTGATTCATGTCAGTTTGCAAAACAAAAAAAGTTGTCTTTTCCTTTGAGCAAAATTGTTTCTGAAAATATATTGAATTTGTTACATGTGGATATTTGGGGGCCTTATAGCCAATCTTCTATTACTGGTGCCAAATACTTTCTTACCATTGTGGATGACAAATCTCGTTTTACATGGATCAAATTAATGAAATTAAAATCAGAAGCTAGATTGGTTTTACAAAAGTTTATTGAGTTTACACAAAAACATTTTCAGAAACAAGTAAACTTAGTCAGGACAGATAACGGTGTTGAATTCCACATGCCTGAATTTTACATAAAACATGGAATTCAATATCAGAAAACTTGTGTGGAAACTCCACAGCAAAATGGGATTATAGAAAGAAAGCATCAACATATCTTGAATGTTGCTAGGGCTTTGATGTTTCACTCTAACTTGTCCATTCAATTTTGGTCCTTTGCTATCTTGCATGCCACTTATTTGATCAACCTCTTACCTACTAGGGTTCTTTCAAACAAATCACCCTACATGATTTTATATGACAAAACACCAGATCTGGAACATTTAAGAGCTTTTGGTTCATTGCGTTATGCTACTACCATAACAGCTCATAGAACAAAATTTCAGGCTAGGGCCAGGAAGTGTGTTTTGCTGGGATATAAAGAGGGTGTTAAAGGTTTTCTTTTGCTTGATATTCTTTCAAGAGAAATATTTTTGTCTAGGAATGTTATTTTTTATAAAAATATTTTTCCTTTTCATCAAGGCATTTCTGAATCACATGAATCATTATTTCATATCCTTCCTACTGAACCACAAGCTCCATCTTTACCTACTCACATAAATCAGTCCATCCCTGATCCTTTACCATCATCAGATTCACAAAATCTTCCTCCACTTTTCCCTGTTGTTACTCAACCTGTCCCTGAACCAGAACCTATAAGGCAATCTGCCAGAACCAGAACAAAACCATCTTACTTGCAGGATTATCACTGTCATTTAGTCAATTCTTCATCACAGGGAACTCAACCATCTAACTCCTCATCTGGTATTTTTTATCCTCTCTCTGATTATCTCTCTTATTCTTCCCTTTCTCCTTCCTATTAGTCTTTTGTTTTGTCTTGTTCTACTCTTATTGAACCTAGAACATATAGTCAAGCTGTAAAGGATGAGAGATGGAGGCAAGCCATGGACCTTGAAATTGCAGCTCTTGAGAGTACCAAAACATGGGAAATGACTGACTTACCACCTGGTAAACATCCAATTGGATGTAAATGGGTATTCAGGATTAAGAGGCATGCAGATGGTACTGTTGAGAGGTTCAAAGCTAGGTTGGTAGCCAAGGGTTACACACAACAAGAGGGATTGGACTATTTTGAAACTTTTTCTCCAGTTGTAAAGATGACAACTGTGAGGTTGGTTCTGGCTCTGGCAGCATCTAAGAACTGGTTTCTAAAGCAATTAGATGTTAACAATGCTTTTTTTGCATGACACTTTAGATGAAGAAGTGTATATGCTTCCACCTCCAGGCTATGCTACTGCTCAACCTTCACAAGTATGCAAGTTGACAAAGTCATTATATGGCTTAAAGCAGGCTAGCAGACAGTGGAACCATAAGCTGACAACTTCCCTGCTTTCTTTAGGATATGTGCAATCCAAGAGTGATTACTCACTGTTTCTTAGATCTCATAATGAGCATTTGACAATTTTACTCATTTATGTTGATGACATTGTACTCACAGGTGATGATTTAGAGGAGATTACCAAGGTAAAACAGTTTCTGGACAATCAGTTCAAAATTAAAGACTTGGGCAATCTCAGATATTTTCTAGGCTTTGAAGTAGCCAGATCTAAAGAGGGCTTGGTGCTATCTCAGAGGAAATATGCTCTGGAGTTGATTGAAGAAGTTGGATTACTTGCTAGTCAACCTGTTAGTACATCAATGGTGCCAGGCACAAAGCTTCCAACTCTCACAGATCAACCTTTTTCTGATATTTCATGTTACAGAAGGCTCATTGGGAGGTTACTGTATCTTACTAACACCAGGCCTGACTTGTCCTTTGTTGTGAGCACCTTAAGTCAGTTCCTTTCTACCCCAATGAAGGTTCATCATGAAGCTGCCATGAGAATTTTGAGATATCTTAAACTGCAACCAGGTCAAGGCTTATTCTTTTCAGCTGAATCTTCTCATAAGCTTACAGGATTTTGTGATTCAGATTGGGCCTCCTGTGTTGATACCAGAAAATCAGTTACAGGGTACAATTTATTTTATGGTTCTTCCTTGGTTAGCTGGAAATCAAAGAAGCAGAGTACAATTTCTAGATCTTCTTCAGAGGCTGAATATCGAGCAATGGCCACTACAGTTTGTGAAATACAATGGCTATTGTATCTTCTTGAGGACCTTCAGCAACCAATTCAGAAACCAGTGACATTGTTTTGTGACAATTTATCAGCTATCTACATAGCTCAGAATCCCACATTTCATGAGCGAACGAAACACATTGAAATCGATTGCCACTTGGTTAGAGACAAGGTGCAACAAGGAATCATCCAGCTCATGCCAATTCCTACTCATGCACAGTTAGCTGATCTACATACAAAGGCTCTCCATACACCACAGTTTCAATTTGTATTGTCCAAGCTTAGTTTGAGAAATTTGTACAGCTAAGCTTGAGGGAGGGTATTGACTTGTAGTTAGTTAGTTAGTTTGTTAAGAGTTTGTTAGAACTGTTAAACATTCTGTTTAAGTTAGTTACACAACTAAACTTGTATATAAACAAATCCATACTTTCATTATCAATAACAATGAGAGTTTATTTACTCCTATGTAATTAACAGCTGAAGGCTATAAAAACCCTCTCACTTGAGAGAGTCAGGTATTGATTTATTCTTCCATACTCTCACACTTTGTTTACATTTGCTTTAAACCTTACTTTGGTGTCAGAGTGTCTTACAAGTACTCTCCACTTCACATGCTACTCTACTTAAAATTTGTGGGCCTTAACGATCCATTCTGATCCGATACGATGAAACACTATTACCTAAAGAACTCAATAATCCGAACCATTGCATTGCAGGAAATATTTTTATAAGAAAAACACATATATAACAGTGTAGAAAATTAAATATAGAATTTTTTTCATAAGAATAACACAGCATATATAACAAAAAAAAAATTTAATCTAATTCCAACATTAAAAAAAAGATTTAAAAAATTAAGTTAGCAACAAAGATGTAAGTATACAACTCTATACACCTGCACTCAAAAGTAGGAAAACTGAAGGTGCACATTTCAAAGCACTATATATGAAGGGCTAAGTGAAAGTGTGAAACTATATGCCATGTTAAAGACAAGCATGGTAGTTGCAATCATAGTCCTTGCCCCTCATCTCATTTTCCCGTTTTAAATACTCAAATACTGATGGCATTGTAATTGTCCCTGGCATTTGTTTATTTTATGTATATTTACTTGATGGCATTGTAATTGTCCCTGGCATTTGTTTATTTTATGTAGCTTTACTTTATAAGAATTCAAACATGACTTAAATAAAGTTTAGTAGCAGTTTAATGAAGTTATTTGTTATTTTAACTACATAATATTGGAAACATATTTGAGATGAAAGTTATATAGTATATCACAATGATACATGTTTAAAACAAATATCATCTAAAACAAACACTACATTTTATAACAGAAGAATTGCTGGTGGTGTTGCTATTTGGTATCTGAAGCACCTTGAAAATACTTGGGTCAGAATGCAGTTATTTAGAAGAAAGTGTGAGAAAGCAAAGAGAGAGTGAGAATTAGAATGCTTTTATTTCATGTATTAAGCACAATGCTAACAGTAGAATAAAAGAAGAACAACGAATTGAGCATTAATCTAAACTAAAACAGTTTGAATTACATCTAACACAAAACAAGTGATTAGATTTATAGATCTTCTATTCATCTATCCAGGCTTCATAAATCTGTAGCATATATTTGTTCAACTGTCTCTTTATCACTTATCAGAAAATGAATATAATAACTTCAGACATCGACTTCAAGATTCGTAATCAACTCCCTTTCCCGAATCACGTAAACTTTCATTCCTATTAATATGACATAAAGTTGTAGTAATACCAATGGATTAGTGAAATAAATATGGTTACAGTTACAACCAACTCACCTCCAATGTGTTGATTCTAAAGTACGGGATAATACTCTTGTTCTGTTTGTGTTACAACCAGCACTGATTTTGTTATCTGAAATTCACTATATGAATTTTTTTTCCAAACAGAGCCTAAACTAACATGTACCAAGCATCAAACAATATACTGAGTTGAGAGATGACATACAGTGGGTATTCAAGATAGCCATCAACCCATGGTTTGGCAACACTTCCCTGATTCTCTTTTGTCTCGATTCAACGCGAAAGCTAGCTGGACACGATGGGTTAAGAGATTCCCCTTTTACAAAATGACAAACTCCAACAAAAGGAATCAAAGCAATATGGCCATATTGGTGACTACTTTCCAATTTTACCCGGTTTATATTTTCAGCAGAAAACTCGATACTGGGGAAGGTCTTGCACTAAAGGTACAGAATCATGAATATGAAATTCACAATTTTCGTTTTAATAGCTTCTTTGGAAATAACATTTACAAAAAGAAAACATTCTGGCACGTTAGGAATCACAGTAACAATACCCTGTCCCTTCCAAAAGCCATGACAGCACCATTCAAAAAACTTTCAACAGCATGATCCTCTATTCCAACTGAGTTATTAAGGAAAGAAATTGACTTTAAAACTATGATATCAGAATCTAGATAGATGCCACCATATATGATAAAAGATAAGACAGTGTTAATGCATATCCCACCCACTATGTAAATATAAGAATAGTATTTTCAACAAGAATTTGTGGAAAATAGAAAATTCATAATGTGAAACAAATTCTTGTCAAATGTCAAGTTTTATATGCTTACAATGATATAACCGGAAAGTTTAACTACAAAGACAATTTATTAGAGAGAACGTACACACGTAGCTGAAGTATATATAGTATAATATTGTTATGATTGGCAAAGGTGTAAAAGCGAAAACTACTCCAAACTTTCTAGATTCAAAGGAAAAGTATGCAACATGAGATATCAACAAAGTAAAGAGAATAAATACAACCAATTCCGATTTTTTTTTTGCAATAATCAAGTTTTGAAAAAAAAATACACAAATAATCATGTTTCGGAGAAAATTACGCAAATAATCATGTTTCAGAAAATCCTACAAAAGAGCCAACCCATTTGACGCATACATCTAAAAATAAAAGGGAGGCGTCATCTCACTTGGCGCATAGGTGTTAAAAGTTTGTCTCAAGCTATGTGAGATGGTGCCTAAGTGCAATAGAGATGCAATTTTTTTCGTTTTTTATTTTAAATGCGGAACATTAGGTAAACGATATAACTTCACGAAAATTCGACTTTTTATTTACAAAAAACGATTACATAATAAAAAAACATACAAAATAATTAGTGGTCCTTCGGAACTCGGTAGTGACCCACGGTTCCGCATCCGTGTCCTCGCCTGTCTCGTGGTGGGTTTCGTCGCGTTTCCTGTTGTGGCAGGGTCGATGTCCAACGAAGTCAATGCGTTCCAGATTCATGAAATAGGTCAGATCTCCATATCTGGAAGATCCGTTTTGGTACAGTCGATTATCCATACCTTCAAAGTTTGGTCGTCTTGGTGGTTGTTGGGGTTTCATGGTTGGTCTATAGCACTGGTCGTCTGAGTGAGGGATAGAAAGGAAATGAATATTGGGGTGTTTGGTATTGTGAATGTTGGGTGCTATGGTGATGTGGTGGTTGATGGTAAGTTGGGTCGGTTGGGTCATATTCTTCGGAGAATCTCAGATCAGTGTTAAAGTTAGATGTTGAGGGGTCCACATTGGGATATAGAGAAGACTGAAATTATGTGTGTGGCATGCGGGTGTATTGGTATTGTGATTGAGATTGTGGTTGAGTGTGGGGCATATGGGGGTATTGGTATTGAGGTGGTGATTGTGATTGGGTGTGGGACATATGGGTGTATTCGTATTGTGGCGGTGATTATGGTTGGGTCGATGTGGATCTGTATCGTCGGGGTGGTTGTTGGGAGGTTGATGTGTGTTGGGTTTGTTGTTGGGGAAATGAGAGTTGTGCCCATTGTGTTTGTGGGTCAACCAAATACCTTGGATGAGACACGTGCATTTCTGAATTACTAATCGATTTGTACCAAGTTAAATATTGATCCGTGTGTCGCATATTACCCTGGTTGAGAAAAACAGGGAATTGCAAGACATGCTGGTGACGCCTATGCCACATCTTACACTATTATGGAGCAAAATCTTTCCAATTAGTAAGACCCCATTGGGCGTCGACCCTTTTGAGATGTCATAGAGACAAACAAGTTGGATCGTAGGGTATCTCTTGATGTATTTTAAACTGCATCTTGACACGGTCGCTGTGGTGCATCTCCACAATGTTGAACCGTATAATTGCAGTCTTTGCGGTCCAAATTGTTGCATCCTCGGAGTTCGGTTCATGGTCCAAACCTAAATATGATCTCCAAATAAATTATGGATAAAATTAAATCAGCATAATGAAAACGTAATAAATAAATAATTTAAAAGTAGAAAAGTTCAAAGGCACGACGTACATCATCCGGGCCAAGGTGATCCAATATATTGCGATATAGAGCGATATTGAATCTTAGATTCTTGCCGTAATCCATACCCGTCACGCAGTACCTAAAGGAATTGTAAAATAGTTTATTTTTATCATATATTTGGCGAACGGATGAATAATAAATGATATAAGTTCTTTACTTACTTTGTTGCGTATGGAAAAACGAATGCATTATTGACGGGTGTTATACCCCAAAATTTTCCCTCTCATTTCTCAAGGATTCTCTCACAGAATCTTCTATGACATCAATTTGGGTTTTGAATTGGCACAAGGGCAAAATGGTCAATTGCACACTAAAAAGTCAAACTTTGACTTTTGGATCAAAATCAAGTTTCAAGAATCATATTTCATCAAGGCATGTTAGAATATGAAGTTTGTTTCATTAGGAAAGTCAAAAGTCAAATTTGCTTTGGAAAAGTCAAAATTCTAAACACTTAGAAATTTTTTCAAGTGTTAAGAAATATGACAAGTTCAGAACTTCTGGCCAGATTTTCACCATGATGCAAACTGATTCTGGAAGAACTTCTGACACAAGAGTTGTAGATTTCAATGAGATCTAAAACATTGTAGAACAGAACTTCTCCTAGAAATGCTGGGATCTCAAGTTATAAATCCTTGAAGACACGTCTATGAAACTAAAGTACTCAGTAAATTCTGGGCCTTTCCAAGACAGAATTTGGTTAGAACTTCTGGGCCAGTTTTCACGTAGGTTCAGGCAGAATTTTCAAGAGGTCCAAAGAAAGTCTACAAAGCATGTTACAAGCTTTCTGAAAAGTCTAAGAACTCCTTCAGAATATGATGAAGCAAGGAGATTCAAAGATCAGAAGTTGGGTATTTGTTCTAAGTTGCGCTGATGCTGAACTTTTGATCCAGATTAAGCTATGATATATAATCTCATATTGCACGTTTTCTGTTTTGATAAATCTCATCATCATTTAATGCTCACACCCACTTTTGAGTCTTTATCCAAAGGATTTCCTCACGTGTGGCATAAAAGTACCATTGCTGTCCTTGAAAAGCAAACTTTTGTACAAAGTTTATGCTGAGCCCATGCTTCACCTTTGCTTTTGAGGGTACTTTTTCATAATTCATGCTTACAAATTCAGCTTAGGCACGGCTAAAAGCTGCTAACCACCCTACTTTCTGTCTTGAACCATACTTGTTTAAACTTGCTTCAAGAAGAAGTCAGCGTCCTAACATATGATGGTTGTACTTTTGGCTTCTCCAAGTTCCTAAATTCTTGCCTATAAATTGAACTTCATTTGCAACTGTAAAGGGGGGAGAATTTGAAAATTAGCCTTGAAACCTTGCTGAAATTTAAAAGAATTTGAAACTAAAAACATAAACACAAAAACCTGCTAAGCTTCTGTTTCTTTTTACGCCTAAACTCTAATTTTCTTGCACATCTCTTGGCCAAATCACCCACTTAGCTTCTAATATACATTTAGAAACAATCCCAACTTCTGTTTACAGACTGCAATTCAATCTCCATCAACTCCCATTTCAAAAATCAGAACTTTGCTACTTGGCTTCTCCAGAACATTATAGCCATTCATAACTCAAGTGGAAGTTTGTTTCAACTTTCTGGGAACGTGAGAAAAGCTGACCAGAACATCACAACAGTCAGAACCAGGCTCTAGTTCACAGAACATTTTCCAGCTGCAAGGCAAGCTTCTGTTGACATTTATCACATTACTTAGATATTGTTAGACTTGCATTTTCAAAAAAATACAATGTAGACATCCTGACTCTGATTCTGTATATATTCATAGTTTTCATGTATTTTTGCCTAAGTAGAGAAAATTTTAGTTCATAACTTCTTGAGAAAATTAGGATTTAGAATTAGGATCAGCAAAATACATGTTTGCTTCTGATTTACAGTCCTGATATTTTTATGTTTCTGAAACCATGATGAAACCTGTCATAACTGCTATGTGTGCATTTTCTGTTTTGTTGAGAAATGGCTAAGCTGCAGATGCTCTGGTTGGCATGGAGAAGGGGACGAAGCTCATCATCAGAACTTATTTTGTATTATATGTTTATGTTTTTGCTTCTAATACCAGATGTATATCCACCCCAATGGTAGAGAGTGTACGCATAAGACATTAGTGATTAAGGGTCCTGAGTTCTAACCCCAGAAACACCTTTTTTATGTTTATTTCCTGACATTTTTACCCCATTAGTTGGATCATAACTTCTAGATAAAACCCTTCGCATTTGTTTGTCAAAACAGTGACCCTGAATCAGAACTTCTAGATATTCCCATCCAACAACATTGGCACTTTACTTGCCCTCTATCAGAACTTCTAGGTCTCCAGTTGCATTAGAACTTCTAGTCTCTCTCAAATGACCAGAACTTCTGACCTATCAGTGATATTAGAACTTATAGATTCCCAGCTGCACTAGAGCTTCTAGACTCCCTCAGCAATCAGAACTTCTAGACTTTCTTTTATTCCTAGCAACCTCATAACTTTAGTGTACCAGGATCCAGAACTTCTGATCTTCCCCATTTCTGCTAACATTTTCTTTCTGACTTGCAGTGTACCGGAGTCAGAACTTTTGTTCTCTCTTATCCCAGCAATGCGCTGATTCTGACCCCATTTCCTCTTATTATTTTATTTTATTTTCAATAACCAAAAATATCTTTATATTCACACACTTTATTTTATTTCTTTTAAAATCAAAAGACTAATAAACATTTTCTTAAGCAAATTTATTTCTTCTCTTAACAAAAACAAAACAATCCTAGTTTATATTTCTTGTATATTATTTCAATATAGTTGTGATAGATAATTAGGACTTTAATTTCTTGCAATCCTCATTTGTAAATTTGTACACCCTATCCACCTAATGATTGTAATAGCGTATAATATTTATTTTCTGCAATTTATCGCTTTCATATAACTGTTAGTAAAGTAGGATTTGTATAGGAAGATAAAAATCAAGTAGACAATCCTAATCAAAGACTAAATGCATGCAAATCAAACACACTATTCACACATGCACCCCTAGGGTTAACTCCACTTGTTGCTTAAAAATGGTCATGTTATGCATGTGAGACGTCCTAGCAAAACAATCAAAATACAAGATCATAGTCCCTCGACGATGCTACGAATATTGCCTTAGAAATGATCTTAGTCCCTTAAGAGAAATGCTTAGATATCTCACAACATTGCTATCATGATTATACGATGACCCACGCTCTTCCCTTTTACATCCAAAGATAAGACTTCTTACTAGTTAATGGTGAGATAGCAATATCAAAGGAAGGGAGGAAATAAATGAAAGACTTTTGAATAGGTAGAAAGGTTCATAGTTGCTTGCTCACATTCAAAACAAACATCCTTACAAACACATACCAAACACTTTCAAAACATGAAATATTTTTAAAAATCCAACACTTTATATACGTTCTTACGAGACGAGAACCATTACAAAGTTTTCCTAAACGAAGGCGCATTTCAAAAATACTTTCAAAAACCACATCACAAAACACACTTTCAAACAGAAACAAGTGATCTAGCAAGCAACTAAGAGCCCATAGATAACTATGGATGAAAATGATGCTATCACCTTCCCTTTTTCATAATCTACCCCCCGAACTCAAGAAAACATCTCAAAGGTCTTTCCTGTTCTTTTCACCCTTTCCTTCATTGGATAAAAGAAAAGTCATTAGTGACTCTTGCTAACTACAACAATTACAATCAAATGAAAAACATCCCAAGTCAGTTATCTCACCGTGTTACAACGGGGTTTAGGGATTCCATTCTCCACCAACCCCAGGCTTGGAGTAAGAAAGCGCATCCATAAAATGTATATTTTTCCTTGGTTGCATTTTTGCACAAGGAACTGTATAGATGAGCTAAAACATCAGAACCCCAACTATACTTTTTAGTTTTTTCAAAGTTCCTAAGTAAATTTAAATACATAATATTTACACTATTCTCCGTACTTTCGGGAAATAAAAAGGTTCCAAACAGTATCATTATATAATTTCTAGCTTTTATTACTCTTGCTAGCTCGGAAGAATTTTCGTTCAACTCCAGAGTCACATAATGTTTTTTTAGTTCAGTAAGTAATATACATTGGCCTCTAGCACCACCACCTTCAACCATATCTTTGCCCAACAATTCCTCGCATAGAGAATTGGGCTGTTGAACTGACCTGTTAACCGCCTTACAGTCGACAGAGAGACCCAATAACATGTATACATTCTCTAGTGTGATGGTACATTCACCTATTGGTAGATGAAATGGATGTGTATCGGGTCTCCATCTTTCTAACATTGCAAGTATAAACTTTGAATCAATCATGCAGTTGGAGATCCTTATAACATTTCTGAAAACCGCATATTTGAGATATGGCACGATCAACGGGTCGGGAGCAATTTAGTTGTGTGAGTGAATTCTAAATCTTTTAGTATCCTAAATTCAAAATGTAAAAAGTGTAAGAGTCCATAAGATGTATAAATCATTAATAATATTATAAAAAATATATAAGTATACAAGAATATTTGAGAATTTATAAAAACTTACAAACACCGCAATGTTGTCCCTTGTGCCTCTGTGAGAAGAGTCCATTGTGAGAAGAGCCATAGTTGAAATTTTATAAGATAATGAAAGAGTTTGTATCAAAGAGTGAGATGATTGTTGATGCAAAACAAATATGTGAGGCTCTGTATTTATAGGTAAAATTTTATCACAGAATGAATAAATAAGGTGGTTGGTGGGTGCATGCATGCATGATATGTGTCACTCATGAGGTGATTGCAGTGTAGGTGCAAGCTAGGTGGCAGCCTTGGGGAAGGCATCTCTGCATACATGTAACACGATTGGACATGTATGGAGGCACTATTTGACTTGAAAAATGAGTACAAAATTGAAAGGTGTCGCCATCTCAATTGGTGAATTAGAGGTGGAACGGGTTGCAGTGTAGGTGCAAGCTAGGTGGAAACCTTGGGGAAGACATCCCTGCATGCATGTAACATGATTGGACATGTAGGGAGGCACCATTTGACTTGGAAAATGAGTACAAAATTGAAAGGTGTCGCCATCCCAGTTGGAGAATTAGAGGTGGCATGGGTTGTAGTGTAGGTGCAGGCTAGGTGGAAGCCTTGGGGAAGGAATCACTGCATGCATATAATACAATTGGACATGTAGGGAGGCGAATTAGAGGTTGCTTACTGTTGTATTTTTCAAATTCAGTACAACCTATTTAATCCTACATTTATCAAAACACTTCTACACACAATCACTCAAACACTCAAACATTCAGAAATTCAAACAATCAGACACTCAAACACTCAAACACGCAAACACTTAAACATTCAAACACTCAAACCTTCAAACCTTCAAACATTCAAACACAATGGCTTATGTACCATAATATGTTATTAGTGCATATTTCAATGGTGAGACATACATTTGTCCCACCTCTGAGTTTTTGTTTAGAGACACTGCGAACATCCGATTTTGTTTAAACAGGAAAGCCAATTTCTTGTATTTCAAAAAACGATTGGAGGTCAAACTTAGATGAGGTCCCGTGACACAAATCTTCTATCAAAATCCGTTTTTTTTGTGAGAACCAAATAATATATTATAAGGTTGAGGTTCAAGATGATGAGGACCTTCAAAATATGTTTTCCATTCATGAGTATTCTGGGTACGACTCTATTGATTTGTACATTGTGTTGCGGGAGCCTCAGTTGTCACAATCAACTCAGCCACAAGTGGTTGATCCTCTCGAGGCCGAACAAATAGAAGTAAATGTTATTGACAAAGAAGAGGAATATGACGAGTTAGAGTTTGACGACATGTTCAATGATGGTTCTGAAGACGATGGGATATGTAACACCCCAATTCTATCCCAAGCAAATTATGCAAAATAAATCAGAGTTATAAAATTTCATTCATACAAACGAATCGGGACGTCACAAATTCTTCTAAAAAATTCATTGCATTCATCATGGATATATAACACTTTTAAAACATCGGATGAACCATCGTCATAACCTCTTTAATAAAATAATTCAACAACTACGCAACGGAATTCTTCAATAACATCTCTAAATAAAACAACAAATTCAAAACATTTCATATTTAATAATAATCAATTCAAAACTCAACAACTGAAAATCAACAATAAAAAATCAGCAAGCGTTCATCCCCCCGAGTGTTACATATCAGAGCAATGACACCGACTCGAACTATTGAAGGTATACAGCCTTCACTCGCGATTACCTGCATGTTACCAACATAAGGGCAACATTCAAACAGAAGGGGTGAGATATCTAAAAATATAATAAAGCGCATGATAATTAATATATTAAATTAGATCAATAATATCACCACTTCTCATCTCAAAATCAACAATAATTACAGCATATATACTCATTCATCAACATCAAATACATTTCATTATTCAATCCTATAATGCGACTCAAAACTATGCAAATGCATGTGGTACCATTGGAGCAGAACTCCCATCTCAAAAATCTGCCAATTAATAGAGGCATCAACAAGGCATAGCTTTCATCTCAAAATTTGCCAATCCAGGCCATCTCAACGAGCATAAGCTCCATCTAAAAAAATGCAATGTATGCGACTCATCATGAATGTAATATCAACACCCAAATCATCTCAAAACACATCTCAAAACATCTCAATTAACACCTAAAAATCGCAACATCTCAAAACATCTCAAAACATCTCAATTAACAACATCTCATAACATCAAAATAATTTATTAAACATCATTTATTATCACAAAATCATCGAACACAACTTCATCAATAACATCTCACTAATACTCAATTGTATATTAATAGTACAGTAATCTGTCCTGTTATTCTGCTAATTTATATCGTTACTGTCACTAATCCTACTGTCATAATTCTAAACAGCAGTCTCTAACATCTCTTATTCATCATTCTGTTTAAAAATCAGCACAACTGTCATCTACGGGAATTAATTCTAAATCATGCATTATCTGTTAGGATTACACTTCTTAATCATCATTTAATCATCTAGAATAAAGTTCTTCGCGTTAGTTTTAATCAATGCTTCGAACGGCATCTCAAACAGCATCCTGAAACTCAAGTTACAGCAACTAAAAGCCAATTATGTCAAAAACCATACATTATGTATCGACACGAAACTCTATGGATCGATGCAACTGCTTCATCTGTATAACATGGGTCAACGCAAAATCCTATGGATCGACTCATCCTTGCTTCAAAACGCAGCATGTATCGACACATGCACCTTACCGATCAACTCATCCTGAGTCTTGCAACTAACATGTATCGACACAAGCCCTGCATGCATCAACTCATCCTGAGTCTAACATCTCCCATGTATCGACTCATCCAGCTTGAGGTCGACACATCCTGGTTCCTCCTGCATAATTTTCTGCGTTTTCTACTGTAATTCACTATGGGAATCTAATTACAATCCTACAAACCTCATTATAATCATGGTAATTCATCACCTAATAATTAACCTATCATACTACATCAATTAAACAACATCATAACGTCATTATTCATTCAAATTCACCAAATCTTCATCATACATCATCCAATTCAAGAACAAAAACAGTAATCCTCTAACCCCGCATATCAAACATCATGAACCCAATTATAAAGCCAGAACCCTACCCTTACCTTGGATCGAAGGTTGCTCTACAATTTCCGGGTTGGATCTTTGTTCTTGTCGTTTCCTTCTAATTCCAGCAGCTTCACGTTCTTCACAATCCTTATTTTCATCTTACTGCTTCCTCCTTCTATTCTTTCTCACAAATAATAAAATAACCTAATATTATTATATTATTCCTTAGTGGGCTCCAAACTTACGCCCCCCCTTATTACTTCCACTCACACACTATAGGCCCACATTAAATAATATTAACTTCTAATATTATTTCACCACCCAAAATTTAATACCTCAAATATATTATTATTTCTCCATTTAATAAAATAAATCCAATTATAATAACACTTCTTCACAAATATTCCAAAAATAATTTAATTAAATAATTAATTAAATTACGGGCGTTACAACTCTCCCCCACTTAGAATATTTTCGTCCTCGAAAATTTACCTCAATCAAACAATTCAGGGTAGGAGTCTCGCATCTTGCTCTCCAATTCCCAAGTCATGCTTTCTCCTATAGCTCCTAACCAAACCACTTTAACCAAGGCAATCTCTTTGCCCCTCAGAGTCTTCATTTCACGATCTGCGATTCGTACAAGCATCGTCTCCACCATAAGATTATCCCGTACTTCCACATCGTCCATAAGAATCACATGAGATGGATCTGAAATATACTTCCGAAGTTGTGACACATGAAGCACATCATGCAAATTCGAAAGATTAGGTGGTAAAGCCACTCTATAAGCAACATTACCCACTCTCTTTGAAATCTAATACGGTCCAATAAAATAAGAAGTGAGCTTCTTAGACTTCAATGCTCGCCCAACACCAGTCACATGTGTAACTCTCAAAAACACATGATCACCAGCTTGAAATTCTAAATCTTTCCTTCGCTTGTCATGATAACTCTTCTATCTACTTTGTGAAGCTTTCATCTTTTCTCGAATCAACTTCACCTTCTCAGTAGTCTCATGAACAAGTTCAGGTCCAAGCACTACACTTTCACCAGATTCATGCCAACATAACAGAGTTCTACATCTACAACCATACAACGCTTCAAAAGGTGCCATCCCAATACTAGAATGGTAACTGTTATTATAAGTGAACTCTATCAACGGAAGATAAGTATCCCACAAACCTCCCTGCTCGGGAACACATGCCCTCAACAAGTCTTCCAGCGATTGAATCGTCCGTTCAGTCTGAACATCTGTCTAAGGATGATACGCTGAACTCAACCTCAACTTAGAACCCAACGCTTCTTGCAAAATCTTCCAAAAATCAGAAGTAAATCTTGGATCTCTATCTGACACAATGCACAAAGGAACACCATGCAGCTTCACGACCACACTAATATAAATCTCAGCCAACTTCGACACTGGAAAACTGATGTTAATAGGAATAAAATGAGTTGACTTCATAAGCATATCAACAATCACCCAAATCGAATCATGTCCTCTTAAAGTACTAGGCAACCCCGTCACAAAGTCCATTGAAATGCCATCCCATTTCCATTATGGAACTTCCAACGGTTGCATCAATCCTGCAGGCTTCTGATGTTCAACTTTCGACTTCTAACAAGTCAAACAAGCATACACAAATCGAGCCACATCACTCTTCATCCCAGGCCACCAAAACAAACCTTTCAAATCTTGATACATCTTTGTAGCTCCTGGATGAATACTCAACTTACTTCTATGACTCTCTTCAAGTATCACTTTCTTCATCTCAGCATCATCAGGAATACAAATCCGGCTACGAAATCTCAACACACCTTGCGCATCTAGCTTAAAATCACTATTCTCAGATTGATCAGTCCCAACCATCAAATCTACCAATTTCACATCCAACTTCAGAGCTTCTCTGATACTGTCTAGAAATTCATTATTAATCTTCAACATACCCAACATAACACTTTGCGGAGTAACCTCGTAAACTAAGCTCATATCTTTGAACTGCTCAATCAATTCCAACCCTTTAATCATCATTGCTGACATATGTAAATTCTTTCGACTCAATGCATCAGCTACCACATTCGCTTTTCCTGGATGATAATTCAAACTGAAATCATAATTGTGATACGGTGGGAAGAACTGACTGTTTTTTGGAATGCTGGTTTGTGTTTTGCATTTGTTTTTGCAAAATGTCGCGGTAAGCAAGAGTCGTCACCAACTTTTATTTTATCCAACAAGGAAAGGAAAAAAAGCACAAAAAAATTCCTTTTTCGAGATATTTCTGAGTACGGGGGGTAGATTATAGAAAGGGAAGGTATTAACACCCTTTCTATCCGTATTTATCTACGGGCTCTTAGGTACTTGCCCATCATTTTCAAAATTGTTTTCTTTGTACTTGTGGGTTTGAAAAAGTTTTTGTTTTGAAACTTCGATTTAACTCTTGCTTCTGTCCTCAAGAGTGTAATGAAGTGTTTTGGAAAACTTTGTTCGAGAAGTGTAAGTGTGAAGAGTTTTGTTTTTTTTCTTTGAAAGAGCAAGTATCTAAGAACCATTTACCTACTCGAAAAAGGAATCGTTCTATTCTATTTTCCTTTAGACAATGATATCCTACTATATATGAGTAGGTAGCACCGTCATTGGAGTTTGAGGGTCAATTCGAATTAGGGACTTACGGTCACCAAAGTAATGTTAGGACGCCTTAGCGGTAACTCTAATGTCTTAGATCATTTGTTTTGAGGCAATTATATCCGAGGCAATTGTTTCGAGGCGACTATGATCTTTTAGACAAGAGGGCAACCTCTAAAGTGACCTATACTCAATGATCGCGTAGGAAGACAACCAAGTGGGGTGTACCCTAAGAGTGCACATGTGCGAGTGTGTCGTTTTCAGTTATTTTTATCTTTGTACATGTTAAGGGTGATCTAATTTGATTTTAAGATTAACATTCAGTCTTTTCATGCAAACCCTATTATCAAACATCTAGCAGTTATAATTTGCAGAAATAAAGTGCGGAATTTAAATTACAAGGCGTCAGGTATTTACATCGCCAAAGACAAACCCTTTTGAAAAATAAAATAAAGCGATAAAAATAATCAAAAAGTCCTATTTAATATTACAATCCGGAAACAGGTACATTATTGGATAAAAAAATTAAATCGCGGCGCAAAATTAAATCGGGCGCATGATTAGGGTTTTGACCCTTTTGGTTAAAGAAGAATATCTTTTGTTGTTTTTATTTTAAGAAAGAAATAACCTAAATTAATTACTAAATTAAATTAAATAAATTAATTAATAAAAATAAATTATTTTTGGAGTTTTTGATTATTTAGGAAAGAAATAATAATAACTAAATTAATGGTTAAAAACAAGTTAAGTCTAATTAATTTTATTTTACAAAAGGAATTAAAGTTTTCTAATTAAAACCTAATTAATTAATAAATTTATTAAGAAAAATAAAAGTTTAAAATTTGATTTGAAATAAAAACATTTTTTGTGATTTTTATTTAATAAAAATAGAATTATGATTGGTTAGAAAAAAAATTAAATAAAAATAATAAAACAATTAATAAAACAAACAAAATAAATAAAGAGAGGAGTTTGGGCCTGATTAGGTGGTGTTGGTAGCAATCCCTTGGCCCATTAGTGCTGGCCTTTTTTGACTTTTTTGATCCAATGTGGATGCGTGGACTAGGCTCTTGGTGGACCTCCAGCCTTTTGACCACCAGATCTGGCCTTTGGCCATCTGGCGCTTGAGTGGATGAAGGACTATGGTGTACTGCAAGCTTGTGCGCGCATGAGAATACCTGAAGAACAAAATTATTGAGAAAGTGGGGGACCTGGGATTCGAACCCAGGTCCTGAAGGAGATTGCACTAACACGCTTTCCACCACGCTACATTGCTTTAGTTGTTAATATCACACATATTAATCATAATATATTAAAACAAAACAAATGCCAGCAAAAATAAAAAACGCGCAAAATTATTTTAATGGACCAGTAATGGGATGCCACACATCATCCCCAACCTCTCATCCGTGGCTAAAACATCAAATACATATACCAACAGACAGAAGTCCGTAGCTATAGGCATGTCCATCTCCCAAATCCTGTACAGGCCATAAAAATGAGCTTCAAGGGCATAGTCATGTTCGTCTCAACCTCCCGGTCATAACCATACCCTTCATGGAGGTCAATTGTTCCTGAAATAAAAATGCCCAAAAAACTCCAAGCAAAACCTAGCTATGGCGAATTGCAATACAGTCCATATAAATGAAATTAAATGATGCAAAAAGCTTGGAAATGTTCTTGTGATTACAAATATGCCAATAGTTTTCTCAAATGTTGCAAGAATAAGTCAAATCGATTTCAAGAACAGGGTTGTGTTTCGTGAGACTTACAGTGCTTGTAGAGGCCTGAAAATGCTTGCTTTTGATCCATGCAGCTTGTATGAATGCCCAGGAAGCGATTGGGACAAGTCTTGACCTCTAAAATGCTTATAACCTGGATTTCGACTTCTCACTTTTTTGTGATTTTTTCAATTTTTGTTCTGCCTCTCTCCACAGTTTCCAACCCTTGTTTTCGTGTCTTTGCCTTCCTTATGTAATGCTCAGTGCATTAGGTCAACAAAATTGATCCAAATCTTGCCTTATCAATGCTTGCATATTTGATTTTATCTCCCTTTACAAACTTGCCAATTTTGTCTAATTATAATCTTTTTGCACATGATTTGGTTTGATTCGAATTTGATGATGATAATGATTGTAATCAAAGCCTGAAATAGCCAAAAGATCTTGTGTTATCAAAGTGTTGGATTTTATATGATTTTATTTGATTTAAAATGAATAAATTCAATTAAAAATAAAATTAAATAATAAAAATGAAATATGGGCTCATGGCTGAAGCTAGGACACTTGGGAAACTATGCAAGCTCAAATCAAGTGGAAAAGAATGGGCCCATTTGAAAAAATTTGAAGTTTTGGGGATAGTTGACTTTTGGCAATTTTGCAAAAAAGTCCAGCTTCAACAATGCATAACTTCTTTAATTTTGAACTTTTGGAGGTGTTATTGGGATTTTTAGAAATACTGAGATATCCTCTAACCAACCCTTTTGGTCTCATCTCAATTTGATATCCCATTCTCAAGTTATAAGCTTTGGCAAAAAAGGTGTTTTTGTTGACTTTAAAAAATGACCTATAATGTCCAAATTCATAACTTCTTGTGAGTGAATTTTTTGATCTTGGGATATGAATATGGATTGTAGGGAATTTCATCCTCTTCAAAATGAGATTTGGATGGGTCGTTTATCATAAAGTATGAGAAAGTTATGCTTGGTCAAAGTTGAGTTGACTTTTCCTACAAAACCCTAATTTAGCAACTTTTGAGTCTTGATGAATTTTGAGCAATCCTTGATGAATCATGATCAAACCTTGATCAAATGATGAAATATACTTCAAAATGAGAATGTTGACCAAAAATATTGAAGTTTGACTGTATATAGGTCACAGTTGACTTTTGCCCTAGCATGGTCGATTTTTGGACCTTTGAGCAATTGACTGAGCAAACTTCCTCTGCAAGGCTTGAAATTTGACATGGATGATCTTGATAACATATTAGGACATTGGGGATCACTTGAGGTCATTTGGACTCAAAGATCTTGATGCAACACAAAACTCTAATTTGGGGTAAACTGCCTTAGGAGATAGCTTGTCTGACCAACTCTTAAGCAACCTTGGGCAACTTGGAGATTTTCCTTGCAATGTTTTGATAAATATGGGAGGGAAATTTTTTGAGTATAACAGCTTCCCCTGTTCAATCTTCTTAAACCTGAGGATGTAGATTAGCTTTCATGCCTTTCGTGATCCGAAGGTTGAAGATGATTGAACACTAGAGTGCCCAGAAATTTGCACTCGCATGAAGTGGCATCAGCCTTGTGATGTCGGGAATGGGCTTACAGATGCCATTTGGAGATTGCTGACTAGAGGATGGGCTTAAAGATTCCATCTGCAAGAATGTCGATCACTTAAGAGATTCCTTAGTGATAGCTTGTATGCCTGTTGTTGTAGAAGATTCCGCTGGGGAAGTCTAATTTTGTTGAGATTTAGGAACTTGCATGTACTTAAACTGAGAGAACATCTCTTCTGAGTTTTAAGAACTTGTCTGTAATTCAACTGGGGGGAAACATCTTCATCGAGATTTAAGAACTTTCCCGTAATTTACCTAAGAGAATTCTGTTGAGATTTAGGAATTCGTCTGTAATTCGATGGAGGAATTTTGTCGAGATTTAGAACCTTATCTGTAATTCAATCGAGGATAATTCCGTTGAGATTTAAGAACCGGTCAGTAGTTCGACTGAGAGGAAACATCTTCATAGAGATTTAAGAACTCGCCCATAATTCAACTGAGAAAACTCTGCTGAGATTTAGGAACTCGTCTGTAATTCGACGGAGGAAATTGTCGAGATTTAGAACCTTATCTGTAATTCACTTGAGGATAATTCGGTTGAGATTTAAGAATCGGTCAGTACTTATACTTTGGGAAACATCTTCGTTGATATTTAAGAACTCGCTCGTAATTCAACTGAGAAAACTCTGCTGAGATTTAGGAACTCGTCTGTAATTCGACGGAGGAAATTGTCGAGATTTAGAACCTTATCTTTAATTTAACTGAGGATAATTCGGTTGAGATTTAAGAACCGGTCAGTACTTCGACTTTAGGAAACATCTTCATCGAGATTTAAGAACTCTCCCGTAATTCAACTGAGAAAACTCTACTGAGATTTAGGAACTCGTCTGTAATTCGACGGAGGAAATTGTCGAGATTTAGGACCTTGTCGGTAATTCAACTGAGGATAATTCTGTTGAGATTTAAGAACTTGTCAGTAATTCGACTTTGGGAAACATCTTCATCGAGATTTAAGAACTCGCCCGTAATTCAACTGAGGAAACTCTGCTGAGATTTAGGAACTGTCTGTAATTCAATGGAGGAACTTTGTCGAGATTTAGGACCTTGTCTGTAATTCAACTGAGAAAAATCTGTTGAGATTTAAGAACTTGTCAGTAATTCGACTTTGGGAAACATCTTCATCGAGATTTAAGAACTCGCCCGTAATTTAACTGAGGAAACTCTGCTGAGATTTAGGAACTGTCTGTAATTCAACGGAGGAACTTTGTCGAGATTTAGGACCTTGTCTGTACTTCAACTGAGAGAACATCTCTGTTGAGTTTTAAGAACTTGTCAGTAATTCGACTTGGGGAAACATCTTCGTCGAGATTTAAGAACTCGCCCGTAAATTCAACTGAGAAAACTTCTCTGCTGAGATTTAGGAACCTGCCTGTAATTCAACGGAGGAACACTTTTGTCGAGATTTAGGACCTTGTTTGTACTTCAACTGAGAGAACATCGCTGCTGAATTTTAAGAACTTGTCAGTAATTCGACTTGGGGAAACATCTTCTTCGAGATTTAAGTACTCGCCCGTAATTCAACTGAGAAAACTTATCTGCTGAGATTTAGGAACCTGTCAATAATTCAACGGAGGTAAAAGCTTTATAGCTTTGAATTTTGTGAGAATTTAACAGCATCTTTCCTGAAAGATAAAGGTTAGTTGTATGTAATGCATGATATGTATCAGGAAAAATGATGTTCTCAAAATAAATGAGATTGTGTTGTATGATGCGTATATGCATGTGTCATGATGTATGAAAATGTGATATTTTTAGCTAGGGGAAAATAAATCCCGGGTAGCTGCTGGAGAAAAGAGCTGAATTCTTCGTTTCTGCTGGAGATAGCGAATGAAGATATTTGTGAGAATAAACCTGCAGGAGAGGATAACTTCGCTGGGGAATAAACTGATGAGGAGATTAATCTGTGGGGAAGAGATGCTCTGTAGAGGATTCCGTTGATAAATTCTGCTGGGGATGAATTACCGTTGCTGGTCATACTGAATCCTGTTGGGGATTAGGCTCCTGTTTGTGAAAGGAATGAACTCCGCTGGGGGATGATTTTTTCGATAGCGACCTTACTGAGGATAACCTTTTAGGCTCTATTGGGGACAATCTGCCAGAGTCTACTGGGGATGATTCTCCAAACTTCACTAGGGAAACTTTTTTGAGACTGCACTGGGGAAACTTTCCAAACGCCACTGGGGATATTTTATACTCCTCCGGGGATGATAAGACTTTTCAGTGCTGACGATAGATAAACTCTGCTTGGGGAGAATATTACCGATTCATTCGTGGTTGTGAGTTTCAGCTAGGGAGAGCTAACATTACTGTCTTTTCTTACTCTGCGGGGAGTGAATGTTACTGAGACGCATGTTAAGGGTATGATGATGGCTTCATATCAAGACTTTTCTGCCCCTGTATCTGCGGGAGAAAGTACCTGCGGAGGCCTTGTGGATCGAGTATTATCCCAAACTATGAGGTGTTTGGTAATTGCCGATTGAAATGACAAATCTTCTTCTGGTAGGCAATGACGGGACATAGTCGTACGCTCTAATCCCTAACTTTTTCCTGGACTATCTTTTCAGATTTTTAGTCCACCGGGATACCCTTTTTTGCCCAAGCCGCCCTTTCGGGTTTTCGACTTGCCGGGTGTACAAATTTTTTGTTTTTATCCCTAATTTTTTCTCGAACCCTTTTGGTTCGCCGAGATGCCCTTATTTTTGCCTAGGTGTGTCAACCTAGCAGGTCTTTGTTCATGCGCAATATTTTTTGACTATGTCCACGCTCTCAGGGTGTAGGGAGTTGTCACTGTTGGTAGTGTTGTGCTGCCATACTACCAGGAGATGTTCGTTTGATCATGCAAGATTCGTTGCTGGAATTCATGTCCAATGCCCCAAGTGATTCAGATGAAGATTTGTCCCTGGCTATTCGACATCTTTGAGAGATTCCTTGAATCTTGACTTGATTGCCTCAGATGATGGACAATGATCATGTCGTGCCCTTTGATTGGAAGTATTTTTCCACTTGAGGTGATCCTTTTTATTGAGAAGGTTTTTTTTTCACTAGATATTCGTCATGCGAATTTCTCTGCTGTTGAACAAATAGTCATATGCAACCAATGTTATTTTGAGAATGCAAAGCTTATGTCTGTCTTGAAATTTTGAAAATGCATTTTTTCAGTAAAACAGGCAAATTTTGTAATATGTGATGTTAACTCAAGATTTATAGCAAGTCCTACAGGAGTCAGGATACCTTTTGTAACAGTATGCTTTCGAACTAACCCATGCTTCAGCTATGACTTTTAAGGGTTATAATGTGGCCTGGTTCACGGTTTAAGAAACAAAGGATAAAAGCTCAAAATTTATTTGTACCCACCCGTTCTTTGTGATGTTCTTCGATCCTAAACTCAGCTAATCGTGCATTAGATCCTGTTTGAGTCTTTGCTCTGATATTCTAGTGATGGTTCGGATACTGACAATTTATTTTGAACAGGCAGTCATTTTTGTTGAGAGTTTGTAGGATCTCTTTCTTTTTGATTTTATTATCCCTGTCTTTTTCCTGAACTGTTTCTTTTTGTGATTACAGTCAGCGGGATGTCCCAGTTTTTTCTTAAGTCTCCTTCATAGGTTTTGACTTAATGGGCTTTTATTCTTTGAGAGATAATGACTGCTTGCCCTCACGATTATACGGAACCATCACCGTCTTTGTTTTGGAAGGACCTCTTTGATGTCATTCATTATGCACCCGAATTAACTGAGAAACTACCCTGCCCCAGGTTGTGATTAAGGGTTTTAATATGTGTGAAAAGAAAAACCCCAACTTCTTTGGATCCAAGGGGTTGACTAGGGATTATCTTCCTTATAACTCCACTATTTAGGATTTGAAACTATGCCTGTACATCGTCAGCAGGGTCTGTTCAAAAGCATACTGTAGAGATTTTGATATCATTTTCGTCATCCTCCTTCTAAAGGCTTAGAATTTTTTAATCGAGAGTTGAACATCACAAAAAGGAAAGCATTTTAAATATAGTGAATACGAATGGATTGATTCAAAACAGACATATGCAATTCATTGATAAAGTAACAAAGTTTGACATGAATAAATATTCGACCAAATCAAAAGAAAATTACAAATTGAAAATTCTAATAAACAAAAGCCTCTTTTGTCAAAACTTGTCACTTCAAATGGTGAGCCTTGGAGGATTGACAGAAACCTTCCAGTTGACCATCTTGTGTGAATTCCAATGCTCCTTCATCAATCAGGTTTTGAAATTTGTACTTTAACTTCCAACAGTCGTCAGTATCATGCCCCAGACTGTTGGAGTGATATGCACACCTTGCATCAGGATTGTAGTCAGGTGAAGAAGTCTTGGGATTCGAATGAGGTCCTATTAACGTCACCAGGTTCATTCTCAACAGGTGTTGTAAAGCTTGAGACAACGGCATGTTGAGCTTGTTAAACTGCCTCTTGGGGATATCCGGTTTACTCTGATTAACCCGTTGTTTTTGGCTAGGTTGTTGTTGGACCCGTGAGGTAGTAGCAAC
Organism: Vicia faba; assembly: GCA_948472305.1. Classification (NCBI taxonomy): domain Eukaryota; kingdom Viridiplantae; phylum Streptophyta; class Magnoliopsida; order Fabales; family Fabaceae; genus Vicia; species Vicia faba. The sequence goes on along the minus strand of OX451735.1, from coordinate 1,228,154,504 downwards.
TTGGAGAGGTCCATTCTTCACCAACCCAAACCCTTGTCTTCTTGGATGTTGACCAACGACTTGGTCCCCGACCTTGACTGTTTGCTTCATACTTTTGTATCCGTCTTGACGAAGCTGGTTGATAATGGTTCTCAACTCTACTCGTTCCCGGGCTAAGCCTTGGATAAGGGCCATCTGCCCCAACATCTGGGTTTTCGTGGCACCTAACTCAACTTGCAGTCGTTCCAGCCGTTTGTCCTTATTGTCTTCAGGACTTTTCTTGACCAAGTTCCCGACGAGGAGTGTTTTCAACTCTTCCTGCCCCTTGGACAGGTTTAGGAATATTCCCCTGAACTGAGTTTCTTGAAGATCTCTGGTGTCTTGTTGGGGAGCCATTGCTGAAATAAACAGCGAGAACATGAGAGACCTGTACTGGGAGACCTGTTATGCAATGATATGTATAATATATGTATGCAATGTTTTCAAGGATCTCGCGGGGTAAACAAGAAACTGTTAGAATTTGAATTTTACAACTTTGATTGAATAAACTTCGTGTCATCAAGAGTCCTTCTTCAAGAGTCAAGCTCACCATATCGAGTGGGTCATAGCCACTGATTCAAGTTATCGTGTTTTGATCTCTAGACAACTTTGGTTAGAGGAAAATAAATCCCCTTTGCCCTTTGCTAGACGTTTGATTTACCATAACCTGCATCACAAACCTTTGAGATCCTTGAAATGGTTAAGGAAATTTTAAGGCATGATGTCATGATGTGTATGTTATGCGTTTAAGCAAAAGTACGAGGTAATGTAAGTAAGTAAATCCAGCAAGAAATCTAAGTTATTGGATAAGGACTGTAAACAAAACCTGCAAAGAACTCATGTTGTTAGATAACAAACATGTGCAAGTAGTTCAAGTTGAAAGCACACAAGTCACACAATAGCCCTTAAATTTCAGGCTGGCATGGAGTTTAGGTATTACCCTCTTTCAGTTTAGTTGGTTCAACATGTCCTAGTAATAGTAATCCGGTTCTAGAGGATCCCAATATCACTGACCACCCTCGATCGGTCATAATTCCAGTTTGGAAACCTTTTCTTGCGGCCGGAATCATCGCGAGAGTTTGGTCTCAATGAGTGTAGCATACTGCTACTGTTCTATGGCCAAGTTGGTCAATTATAGGTTCTAAGGTCAGTTGATGCTTAATGACCCCTTAGAAGACCCATATTCTCCTTGTTCCACCACAAGGGATATCGGTACAAACTAAAGTGTCACACCAACGTAGCTACTGCTTCAACCGTATCGGTCTACGCTGTACAGTTCCCTCACAGTCTATTGCTACTTACCTAAATGGTATCCCCCAGATACTGTTAGAACAAAGTTTGAATCTACTACCCTAAGTTTAAGTTTTGATGATAACAAAATGAAATGATATATTATTTATGTGATTCATGTAAGAACTACGTGCTACCTAAAATGTTACTTTCTGATTTGCAGAAACTCTGATAGGTATCAGCAAGAACATACTGAATCAGCATCAAAATATTGGTCTTTAACACCAGCATCAGAAGTTGCTATATCAGAATACCAAAATCAGAAGATTAACTCATGCGTATGCTGAAGCTTGATGAACAGAACTGCACTCAACACTCTGATAAAGACAACAACAGTTCATCAGCAGCTAAGCAGAGTCAGAATGAAGCCAAGCCAGAACATGCTTTAATTAGCAACGGTACTGTGCATTGAAAGCGTATTATTACCAACGACATCATTCCAGACAAGATCTGCTCAATAAGGAAAGTTTGTTATTAGCATTGAATCAAGATTATTGCTCCAACGTTCAATAATTTCAGTGCTATATAAACAAGACTATGAAGATTGAATTGGCTAATGCTCTCCAACATATTACACGCCTAATAGCTAATCATAATCTTCCTTCTCTCAGTTTGCTAAACGCTACACATCTCCTTACTCAATCATTGTTTAGCAATCTAGTTTCATAAGCTTAAGTTGTGTAACATCACAGTTGTGATACAGTTTTGTAGAAAACATTCACACACCTAGTTTTATCTTCTTTGTAAGAAAGTGTTTCCTTGACAAACCGGGTTGTGGTTTGCATCAAGAAGGCTTTAGCAGTTGTTAAAGCAGATTGTAATATTCAGTTGAATATAGTGGATTAAGACCTCGTTGGAGAGAGGCGAAATCACCTTGACGGGTGGACTGGAGTAGTTTGAGATCAAACGAACCAGGATAAAAATATCTTGTTCATTGCATTAAGTTTCAGTTTTACAATTCAACCCCCCCTTCTTGTGTTTTTCACTTCTTCAATTGGTATCAGAGCGCCTGGTTCTGAGCTAAAACACTTAACCGTGTCAGTACAAGATCCAGCGTCAGAAAAACACAATGGCATGAAACTATTCTTACACCAGCAATGACAACCATGAGGACAGAGACAGATTCAGCGGCAAACCTCCAGTCTTTGATGGAGAAAACTTTGATTACTGGAAAGACAGAATTGAAAGCTTCTTTCTGGCACATGATGCTGATCTGTGGGATATGGTGACAGATGGATACACGTACCCTGTGAATGCAAGCGGTCAGAAGATTGATAGAAAAACAATGACTGACCAACAAAAGCGTGACTTCAAGAATCACCACAAGGCCAGAACCATGCTTCTCAGTGCCATCTCCTATACTGAGTATGAAAAGATCTCCAACAGAGACACAACAAAGAACATTTTTGACTCACTCAGAATGACGCATGAGGGCAACGTTCAGGTCAAAGAAACTAAAGCTCTGGCGCTCATTCAGAAGTATGAGGCGTTCAAAATGGAAGAATCTGAATCCATTGAAACAATGTTCTCAAGATTCCAGATTCTGGTAGCTGGTCTCAAGGTTCTGGACAAAGGATACTCTACTGCTGACCATGTCAAGAAAATCATCAGAAGCTTACCCAAGCAGTGGAGACCAATGGTTACAGCTCTGAAGCTAGCAAAAGATCTCAACAAAATTACTCTGGAGGAACTTATCAGCTCCCTCAGAAGTCATGAGATAGAGCTAGAAGCTGACGAGCCTCAGAAGCAAGGTAAGCCTTTAGCATTGAAATCTAACAAAAAATCTGAGTCTAAAGTTTTGCAGGCAGTTGAAGAAACATCTGATGGATCCTCATCAGAAGAAGACGAACTCTCCCTCCTCTCCAGAAGAGTGAATCAACTGTGGAAGCAGAGGCAAAAGAAGTTCAGAAATCCCAGAAGATCTGATCAGAACGAGTCTTCTTCCAGATACAGAAGGACGAATTCTTCCTCTGGATACAGAAGATCTGAAGGCTCCTCAGGAAGCAGAAAGCCAAACACCAAGGACATCATCTGCTATGAGTGCAATGAGCAAGGACACTACAAGAGTGACTGTCCAAAGCTTCAGAGGGAAAAGCCCAAAAAGAAGTTTGGAAGAGAAAGGAAGAAAAGTCTCATGGCTACATGGGATGACTCTGACTCGTCTGAAGCTGACTCAGAATCAGATGACGAGAGGGCAAACATAGCTCTCATGGCTAACATTTCAGAAGATAGTGAAGCTTTTGAATCAGACTCAGAATCAGATACTGAAGAGGTATTTCCTAACTTTGCTGTTAATTTTACCAAGGCTGAACTTGCTGAAAGCCTTAATGAAATCCTGGAAAGGTATCAGCAGATTAGAGTTAAATTCAGAGACCTGAAAAGGAATCTTGAATCTGACTCTAATAAGACTGAGAGTCTTAAATTGGAGAATTCTGAGCTGAGAATTAAAATTTCAAAATTAGAAAATACTTTACAAAACTCTCAGAAGGAACCAATTTCTGAAACTCCCAGCAACGCTGATGAGATCATCAAGGAGTATGATCACAGTTTCCAGAAGTTCCTTGCTAAAAGCATAGATAGAAGCAAAATGGCTTCAATGATCTATGGAGTTAGCAGAAACGGCAGGAAAGGAATAGGATACCAAGGTAAGGTTCCTACACCAAAGAATGTCATGGACTTAACCATTAAACACACTCCTCTGAATTCACATTTTGTGTATGGTCACACACATGATATTAAATACACTAGCAGTAAGTACTCTGTGAAACCAAAATTCAACCAGAGTTTTGGTAAATCTAACAAATCAGGACCCAAGAAAATCTGGGTACCTAAGGATAAAATAATACATGTTGCAGATATCTTTAGCAGCAAGTCAGAAACACCAGTCATGGTACTTGGACTCTGGCTGCTCGCGACACATGACGGGAAGAAGGCATATGTTCCAAAGCCTGGAACTTATGCCTGGAGGCCACGTTGGCTTTGGAGGCAATCAGAGGGGAAAGATCATTGGCTCTGGAACTGTAGGTAATGGAAATCTTCCCTCTATTAATAATGTTCTGCTAGTAGATGGATTAATGCATAATCTGTTATCCATAAGTCAATTAAGTGATAACGGTTATGATATAATCTTTAATCAAAAATCATGTAAAGTTGTTAGTCAGAAAGATGGGACTATCCTGTTTAATGGAAAGAGGAAAAACAACATTTACAAAATCAAACTTTCTGAACTAAAAAGTCAGAATGTAAAGTGCCTTCTGTCTGTTAACAACGAGCAGTGGATCTGGCACAGAAGATTGGGGCATGTTAGTATGAGAAGAATATCTCAGATTAACAAACTCAATCTGGTCAGAGGACTTCCTAATTTGAAGTTCAATTCAGATGCTCTGTGTGAAGCATGTCAGAAAGGCAAGTTTGCAAAACCTTCTTTTAAATCTAAAAATGTTGTTTCTACCTCTAAGCCATTAGAACTTCTGCACATTGACTTATTTGGACCAGTTAAAACTGCTTCAGTCAGTGGCAAGAAGTATGGGTTAGTAATCGTAGATGACTATAGCAGATGGACATGGGTAAAGTTCTTAAGACACAAGGACGAGTCACACTCTGTGTTTGTTACCTTCTGTAACCAAGTTCAGAATGAAAAGGATCTTAGAATCGTTAAAGTCAGAAGTGATCATGGTGGAGAATTTGAAAACAAAGATTTTGAGTCATTCTTTAATGACAGAGGCATTCTGCATGATTTCTCTTGTCCTAGAACTCCCCAGCAAAATGGAGTTGTAGAACGAAAGAACAGAACATTGCAAGAAATGGCCAGAACCATGATCAATGAGACAAACGTTGCTAAGATCTTCTGGGCAGAGGCAATAAACACAGCCTGCTACATTCAAAATAGAATCTCAATAAGACCTATTCTGGAAAAGACTCCATATGAATTGTGGAAGAACAGAAAGCCCAACATTTCATATTTTCATCCATTTGGATGTACTTGTTTTATGTTAAATACAAAGAATTATTTGAACAAGTTTGACTCTAAAGCACAGAAGTGTATTATGTTAGGATACTCTGAACGCTCAAAAGGGTACAGAGTATACAATACAGAAACACAGATTGTGGAAGAATCAATCAGTGTTCGTTTTGATGATAAGCTTGGCTCTGAAAAGTCAAAGCAGAATGAAGTTTTTGCAGGTATGGAAATTGAATTTACAGGTTCTGAAGACAAGTCATCAGAAGCTCTCAACACAGACACTCCTTCAACGTCTGAAAGGAGCGCTGCTAGCAATCCTACAACAGCTGCTGATCAACCTCAGAAGAGATTACCCAGAAGCAGTTTGGATCACCCAGAAGAGACTATCTTAGGAAGAAAGGAAGATCCAATCAGAACAAGAGCAAGCTTCAGAAACTCTGAAGAAACCCTTTTGGGACTTGTGTCTCTGATTGAACCTTCTTCTATTAATGAAACACTTCTGGATATTGACTAGATTCTGGCAATGCAAGAAGAGCTGAATCAATTCACCAGAAATGACGTATGGGATCTTGTTCCCAGACCAAAAGGATTCAACGTCATTGGAACAAGATGGGTCTTCAGAAACAAGCTAAATGAACAAGGTGAAGTCATCAGAAACAAAGCACGACTGGTTGCACAAGGTTATAGTCAGCAAGAGGGGATAGACTATACAGAATCCTTTGCTCCAGTCGCCAGGTTAGAATCTATCAGACTTTTAATTTCATTTGCTGTTAATAGAGGCATCACTCTGTATCAGATGGATGTCAAGAGTGCATTCTTAAATGGTTATATAGAAGAAGAGGTTTATGTGCACCAACCCCCTGGTTTTGAAAATACAAAACATCCAGAACATGTTTTCAAACTAAAAAAGTCACTATATGGTCTGAAACAAGCTCCCAGAGCTTGGTATGAAAGGCTAAGTAACTTTCTGTTAGAAAATGAATTCACCAGAGGGAAGGTGGACACTACCTTATTCTGTAAATCAGTTAAGAATGACATCTTAGTATGTCAAATTTATGTTGATGATATTATTTTTGGTTCTACTAATCCTTCTCTTGGAAGAAAATTTGCTAAGTGTATGCAGGCAGAATTTGAGATGAGCCTCATTGGGGAACTGAAATTCTTTCTAGGAATTCAGATCAATCAAACTCCAGAGGGAACTTACATTCATCAGAGCAAATACATCAGAGATCTTCTGAAGAAATTTGACCTCTTAGAATGTAAGCCATCAAAGATTCCAATGCATCCCACGTGCATTCTGGAAAGAGAAGAGGTAAGCAAAAATGTAGAACAGAAAGTCTACAGAGAGAATCTCACTTAACAGCTGTTAAGCGAATTTTCAAGTATCTGAAAGGTACTACTAATCTGGGTTTGTTTTATAGAAAATCTAGTGATTACAGTTTAGTAGGCTACTGCGATGCTGACTTTGCTGGAGACAGAGTGGAGCGTAAAAGTACTTCTGGAAGCTGCCAGTTTCTGGGAGAAAATCTGATCTCTTGGTCCAGCAAAAGGTAATCAACAATTGCACTATCAACAGCAGAAGCTGAGTACATAGCAGCAGCAGGATGTAGCACACAAATGCTCTGGATGAAAAGTCAGCTTGAAGACTTCCAGATTTTTGAGAGTAACATTCCTATACTCTGATAATACTTCTGCTATTTGCTTAAGTAAGAATCCCATTTTACATTCTAGAGCTAAGCATATAGAAATAAAACATCACTTCATTAGGGACTATATTCAGAAAGGAATTTTGAATTTAAAATTTATAGATACAGACCATCAATGGGCTGATATCTTCACTAAACCCCTTTCTGAAGATAGGTTCAATTTCATTCTGAAACATCTCAGCATGAAAATCTGCCCAGAATGAAAATGTTTTAATTCCATATATTTATCTTCAGAATGTATTTGTTTTACTGTGAACTTCTGATCAATCTCTTTTCAGAAAGATAGAACATGCAGATTGTATCAGATGCTAGTATAAAGATCTGAGAGTCTAAGCTCAAAGACAGACGTGCTGATCACTACATCAAACAAGTGTCATCCAATCATCAGCATATCTCTGAAGCAGAACGCGTGCACGCTCCTGAGAAGGCAAAACGCTGATTGGGTGCATTGAGACACATGTTTGGTAACTGTTTTAAGTATCTTTCTCAAATCCCCCAAAATCAGCAAGCATTAAATGAAAGTAATCATATTTTTAAAACGTAATCATGATTTTATTCCTCTTTCTTGAAAACGTTTACAATTTCAAAATATTCTGAAGCCTATTTAAGCACGTTAACCTCTCACTTTAATCTTTTACAGTTTCTCATTATTTCTCAAGTATTCTCTGCATTTTTCTGTGTTCATCTCTCTCAAACCCATTTTCTCAGTTTTTCTCAAAATCCTTAAGTGTGAACATGGCAACCTCCAGCAGTGCTTCTGCAGGTTCTCAGAAGAAAGCATCATCTGAACAGTATCAAGTGCCATTCAGAACACTCCTCACTCCTGTGAAGAATCTTGAAGTGTTATCTGAACTGATTATTGATTTTGGCAGTCTGAAGGAAAACAGTTTTGATTTAACAGAAGAAGTTAGGGCACAGAAAATGGGAAAGGTATTTTGACAGATTTGTTGGACCAACATTCCCAATGTTAGTCAAGGAGTTCTGGATTCATGCAACTGCTTCAACGCATCAAGTTTCCTCCTACATTATGGGGAAGAAGATTGTGATCACTGAGGATCACATAGCAAGGTTAATTGGTTACAGTGGCGGTGGCGTCCGCTGTATTGATATGGCTGAAAGATGTGCTGATGTGGGCGTCATAGCAGAAAGGATTTTTACCCTTGGGTTGCCCAGCAGCAAGATCAGAGATCTGAAGGATCACCACAGAGTTTGGGCGAAGATAATTCTGGGGTGTTTTAATCATAGGAAGCCAACCAGTTCCCCTGATTACATAAATGTAGATCAGCAGTTTCTGATCTATTTTATCAATCAGAAGGTAAAAATCAACTTGGCTCATCTTCTGTTTAATCACCTCAGAACAAGCGTGAAGGAAACCAGGGAAGAAGAAAGAACAAAGAGGGATTGGATACCCTTTGGAAGGTTAATATCAGATATTCTGACTGAGAATAGGCTGATAGAGCACCTGATAGAAGCTCAAGAGTTAAGCACCATTGAACCAACGGTTGGGAAGCCTCTGAACGCAAAGAACTTGAAGAAAATGAAGTTGATAGAGAATATCAAAAAGGAACCCAGCGCTACTCCTATTGCTGATATCACCACCAGAAGAGTCCCACTGAGTGACTTTCCTTTATTTTCTGAGATATAATCCAAACCAGTGGTGGTTCTCAGATATCTGGACGCGTGCAAAGCTGATGGTACAGATCCCAATCTGAATATCAAAGATCTGCACCAACCTCAACCAGAAGTTACACTGAAGAAGACGAAGAAAAGGAAGGCACCTTCAGAAGGATCATCCCAGCTGACACCTAAGAAAAGAGGTAATTTATCTGCTGCTTCTGTTTTAAATTCTTCTACTATTCCAACATCAATCCCATCTCAAACCTCTCATAGAATCTCAATCCCCATCCCAACAATAGATGAAACTGAACCAGAAGATGACCCTTCTGAGACACTATAACTCAGAAGACCCCGAACCAAACATCCCAAACCAACAATCTCAACAACATCAGCAATTGACAAAGTGCTGTCTGACATTGATCAACACACCTCTGATCACTCCTCCAATAATCCAAACTCTGAACAACAAATTGTCCAATCTCCACAACCAGAACAACCTCTCTCACCCATTCCAGAAGAACCTCTTATCCCTGAACAACCAGAAATTCCTCCTCCTTCTCAACAACCAGAAATTCCTCCTCCTTCTCCACAACCAGCAATTCCTTCTCCCTCTCCTCCACCTTCTGAACCCCATTCACCTCAATCATCTGAACCACAACCTCTGGCAATCCAGCTGCCATGTGGAACAACAGTCACCATGGCCCAGCTGCCATCCTCGCCAGAATCTACACCACCAAATACTCCCAAAACCCCAAACAGTCCAATCATTATTTCTGATTCTCCCACTCCATCTCCAAAACAAACAGCTCCCAAGCAAACCACCGAAAACCCCAGCAGGACCTTCATAGATTTAACAATCCTTGACCGTCTTGCTGATCTGAAAAATAAAATAGCCATTCCAAAACCAAAACAGCTAGATGTTGGCTCTGGTATTATGAATTTTGAAACAGGTTTGCAGTAGTGGATTGCTTCTCTGAAGCAAGTCTGTCCTGGAATGATTGACCCAGCTGCCTCTGACCAGCTCTGGTCACAATTCAGAATTTGGGTACGTGCTGAAGCCCTCAAGTTGCAGGATATCAACTATGAGCAGGCACAACAGAACTTCAGCAAGCTGCTGAAGGAAGTTGAAAGTCAACTGCCACAGGAAGACGTGCTCCCTCTGGATAGTGAGCCATGGTCTGAGAAACAGCCAGCTTCAAAGGTGCAACCAGAAGAAGACAAGACTATTAAAGCTGAAGCAAGTCAAGCAGAAGATGTTGCAGAAAGCTCTCAGAAGCTCCCTGCTTCTGATGTTTCTCAAGCTGCCTTGGACAGGCAGATTCTGGAAGAGCTGAAGCTGAATGACATCCGTCTGCAGCGAAGGATGGATGAAAATGACCAGAAGATGAAAGAAAGGATGGATGTGCAGGATAGCAAGATAGACACAGTTGTCAGCATGGTGCACAAGTAGAATGAGATTGCTGATCAGATCAAAGCCATGCTGGAGAACCTGTTCACACGCCTTCCTCCCCAACCTTAGTTTTTCATTCATGTCATTTTCATGTTTTCTTTGATTATCTGTTGTACTGTTTTGTTTGATTCTGAACTTTTTAATATGACAAGTTTTTCTGCTCTAAATGTTTTAGCACATCACTTACACTTTTTGATTGCTGACAAAAAGGGGGAGAACAAGAATGATATTTTAAATAATAACGGATTACTAAGACAGAAAATCTCAAACATTCTAACTCTGATATACTTGAATATGTTTTCTGTTTTTGCTTAAGTCTACAGGTACAAGAATGCTCCATGATACTCTGAAGACTAAAGCTCTGATACTCTGACCCAAAGCAAAGCTCTGATAGAAAAGCTCTAATACGCTGATCTGAAGCCCTGCTCTGATATGCTGATCTAAAGCTTCTGATAAGTCAAAACTCTGAGATTCTGATGTTCAAAGAATGGCAATAAAAATTTGATCCTGAAGAACTCTTGGAATTAAAAAGGGAAGTAATAAATTCATGGGGAGTATCTCTCAACTCTGATATCTCTTTATCCCTTATCTTTGATAACCTCTTACTCTGATACATCTTTTCATTTAGTTATCTCTGATACTCTTTTTCACGTTATTTTCAATTAAAAATATCTAGTTTTTGTCATCATCAAAAAGGGGGAGATTGTTAGAACAAAGTTTGAATCTACTACCCTAAGTTTAAGTTTTGATGATAAAAAAATGAAATGATATATTATTTATGTGATTCATGTAAGAACTACGTGCTACCTAAAATGTTACTTTCTGATTTGCAGAAACTCTGATAGGTATCAGCAAGAGCACACTGAATCAGCATCAGAATATTGGTCTTTAACACCAGCATCAGAAGTTGCTATATCAGAATACCAAAATCAGAAGATTAACTCACGCGTATGCTGAAGCTTGATGAACAGAACTGCGCTCAACACTCTGATAAAGACAACAACAGTTCATCAGCAGCTAAGCAGAGTCAGAATGAAGCCAAGCCAGAACATGCTTTAAGTAGCAACGGTACTGTGCATTGAAAGTGTATTATTACCAACGGCATCATTCCAGACAAGATCTGCTCAATAAGGAAAGTTTGTTATTAGCATTGAATCAAGATTATTGCTCCAACGTTCAATAATTTCAGTGCTATATAAACAAGACTATGAAGATTGAATTGGCTAATGCTCTCCAACATATTACACGCCTAATAGCTAATCATAATCTTCCTTCTCTCAGTTTGCTAAACGCTACACATCTCCTTACTCAATCATTGTTTAGCAATCTAGTTTCATAAGCTTAAGTTGTGTAACATCACAGTTGTGATACAGTTTTGTAGAAAACATTCACACACCTAGTTTTATCTTCTTTGTAAGAAAGTGTTTCCTTGACAAACCGGGTTGTGGTTTGCATCAAGAAGGCTTTAGCAGTTGTTAAAGCAGATTGTAATATTCAGTTGAATATAGTGGATTAAGACCTCGTTGGAGAGAGGCGAAATCACCTTGACGGGTGGACTGGAGTAGTTTGAGATCAAACGAACCAGGATAAAAATATCTTGTTCATTGCATTAAGTTTCAGTTTTACAATTCAACCCCCCCTTCTTGTGTTTTTCACTTCTTCAGATACGAGTTAGGATCTATAGTAACTGTGATACAAGCCCACAAAGATAAAGCAAAAAGATCAATCAATTAAAAACAATATAATGAACTATTCCTAAGGTACACCCCACTTATTAACATCCCCAGCAGAGTCGCCAGTTCTGTGATACGGTGGGAAGAACTGACTGTTTTTTGGAATGCTGGTTTGCGTTTTGCGTTTGTTTTTGCAAAATGTCGCGGTAAGCAAGAGTCGCCACCGACTTTTATTTTATCCAACAAGGAAAGGAAAAAAGCACAGAAAAATTCCTTTTTCGAGATATTTCTGAGTACGGGGGGTAGATTATAGAAAGGGAAGGTATTAGCACTCTTTCTATCTGTAGTTATCTACGGGCTCTTAAGTACTTGCTCATCATTTTCAAAATTGTTTTCTTTGTGCTTGTGGGTTTGAAAAAGTTTTTGTTTTGAAACTTCGATTTAACTCTTGCTTCTGTCCTCAAGAGTGTAATGAAGTGTTTTGGAAAACTTTGTTCGAGAAGTGTAAGTGTGAAGAGTTTTGTTTTTTTCTTTGAAAGAGAAAGTATCTAAGAACCATCTACCTACTCGAAAAAGGAATCGTTCTATGCTATTTTCCTTTAGACAATGCTATCCCACTATTGATGAGTAGGTAGCACCGTCGTTGGAGTTTGAGGGTCAATTCGAATTAGGGACTTACGGTCACCAAAGAAATGTTAGGACGCCTTAGCGGTAACTCTAATGTCTTAGATTATTTGTTTTGAGGCAATTATATCCGAGGCAACCGTTTCGAGGCGACTATGATCTTTTAGACAAGAGGGCAACCTCTAAAGTGACCTATACTCAATGACCGTGTACGAAGGCAACCAAGTGGGGTGTACCCTAAGAGTGCGCATGTGCGAGTGTGTCGTTTTCAGTTATTTTTATCTTTGTACATGTTAAGTGTGATCTAATTTAATTTTAAGATTAACATTCAGTCTTGTCATGCAAACCCTATTATCAAACATCTAGCAGTTATAATTTGCGGAAATAAAGTGCGGAATTTAAATTACAAGGCGTCGGGTATTTACATCGCCAAAGACAAACCCTTTTGAAAAATAAAACAAAGCGATAAAAATAATCAAAAAGTCCTATTTAATATTAAAATCTGGAAACAGGTACATTATTGGATAAAAAAAGTAAATCGCGATGCAAAATTAAATCGGGCGCATGATTAGGGTTTTGACCCTTTTGGTTAAAGAAGAATATCTTTTGTTGTTTTTATTTTAAGAAAGAAATAACCTAAATTAATTACTAAATTAAATTAAATAAATTAATTAATAAAAATAAATTATTTTTGGAGTTTTTGATTATTTAGGAAAGAAATAATAATAACTAAATTAATGGTTAAAAACTAGTTAAGTCTAATTAATTTTATTTTACAAAAGGAATTAAAGTTTTCTAATTAAAACCTAATTAATTAATAAATTTATTAATAAAAATAAAAGTTTAAAATTTGATTTGAAATAAAAACATTTTTTGTGATTTTTATTTAATAAAAACAGAATTTTGATTGGTTAGAAAAAAAATTAAATAAAAATAATAAAACAATTAATAAAACAAACAAAATAAATAAAGAGAGGAGTTTGGGCCTGATTAGGTGGTGTTGGTAGCAATCCCTTGGCCCATTAGTGCTGGCTTTTTTTGACTTTTTTGATCCAATGTGGATGCATGGACTAGGCTCTTGGTGGACCTCCAGCCTTTTGACCACCAGATCTGGCCTTTGGCCATCTGGCGCTTGAGTGGATGAAGGACTATGGTGTACTGCAAGCTTGTGCGCGCTTGAGAATACCTGAAGAACACAATTATTGAGAAAGTGGGGGACCTGGGATTCGAACCCAGGTCCTGAAGGAGATTGCACTAACACGCTTGCCACCACGCTACATTGCTTTAGTTGTTAACATCACACATATTAATCATAATATATTAAAACAAAACAAATGCCAGCAAAAATAAAAAACGCGCAAAATTATTTGAATGGACCAGTAATGGGGTGCCACGCATCATCCCCAACCTCTCGTCTGTGGCTAAAACATCAAATACCTATACCAACGGACAGAAGTCCGTAGCTATAGGCATGTCCATCTCCCAAATCCTGTACAGGCCATAAAAATGAGCTTCAAGGGCATAGTCATGTTCGTCTCAACCTCCCGGTCATAACCATACTCTTCATGGAGGTCAATTGTTCCTGAAATAAAAACGCCCAAAAAACTCCAAGCAAAACCTAGCTATGGATAATTGCAATACATACCATATAAATGAAATTAAATGATGTAAAAAGCTTGGAAATGTTGTTGTGATTACAAATATGCCAATAGTTTTCTCAAATGATGCAAGAATAGGTAAAATCGATTTCAAGAACAGGGATGTGTTTCGTGAGACTTACAGTGCTTGTAGAAGCCTGAAAATGCTTGCTTTTGATCGAGGTAGCTTGTGTGAATGCCCAAGAAGCGACTGGAACAAGTCTTGACCTCTGAAAATGCCTCTAACCTGGATTTTGACTTCTCACTTTTTTGTGATTTTTTCACTTTTGTTCTGCCTCTCTCCACAGTTTCCAACCCTTGTTTTCGTATCTTTGCCTTCCTTATGTAATGCTCAGTGCATTAGGTCAACAAAATTGATCCAAATCTTGCCTTATCAATGCTTGCATATTTGATTTTATCTCCCTTTACAAACTTGCCAATTTTGCCTAATTATAATCTTTTTGCACATGGTTTGGTTTGATTCGAATTTGATGATGATAATGATTGTAATCAAAGCCTGAAATAGCCAAAAGATCTTGTGTTATCAAAGTGTTGGATTTTATATGATTTTATTTGATTTAAAATGAATAAATCCAATTAAAAATAAAATAAAATAATAAAAATGAAATATGGGCTCATGGCAGAAGCTAGGACACGTGGGCAACTATGCAAGCTCAAATCAAGTGGAAAAGAATGGGCCCATTTGACAAAATTTGAAGTTTTGGGGATAGTTGACTTTTGGCAATTTTGCAAAAAAGTCCAACTTCAACAATGCATAACTTCTTCAATTTTGAACTTTTGGAGGTGTTCTTGGACTTTTTAGAAAGCTTGAGATGTCCTATAACCAACTATTTTTATTTCATCTCAATTTGATAACCCATTATCAAGTTATAAGCTTTGGCAAAAGAGGTGTTTTTGTTGACTTTCAAAAATGACCTATAATGTCCAAATTCATAACTTCTTGTGAGTGAATTTTTTTATCTTGGGATATGAATATGGATTGTAGGGAATTGCATAATATTCAAAATGAGATTTGGATGGGTCATTTCTCATAAAGTATGAGGACGTTATGCTTGGTCAAAGTTGAGTTGACTTTTCCTACAAAACCCTAATTTAGCAACTTTTGAGTCTTGATGAATTTTGAGAAATCCTTGATGAATCATGATCAACCCTTGATCAAATGATGAAATATCCTTCAAAGTGAGAATGTTGACCAAAAATATTGAAGTTTGACTGTATATAGGTCACAATTGACTTTTGCCCTAGCACATTCGATTTTTGGACCTTTAAGCAATTGATTGAGCAAACTTCCTCTGCAAGGCTTGAAATTTTACATGGATGATCTTGAGATAATATTAGGACATTGGGGAGAACTTGAGGTCATTTGGACTCAAAGATCTTGATGAAATACAAAACCCTAATTTGGGGTAGACTGCATTAGGAGATAGCTTGTCTGACCAACTCTTGAGCAACCTTGGGCAACTTGGAGATTTTCCTTGCAATGTTTTGAGAAATATGGGATGGACAATTTTGGGGTAGAACAACTGCCCCTGTTCAATCTTCTTAAACCTGAGGATGTATATTGGCTTTCATGCCTTTCGTGATCCGAAGGTGGAAGATGATTGAACACTAGAGTGCCCAGAAATTTACACTCGCATGAAGTGGCATCAGCCTTGTGATGTCGGGAATGGGCTTACAGATGCCATTTGGAGATTGCTGATGGGAGGATGGGCTTAAAGATGCCATCTCTAGGAATGTCGATCGCATAAGAGATTCCTTAGCGAGAGCTTGTATGCTTGTTGTTGTAGAAGATTCCGCTGGGGAAGTCTAATTCTGTTGAGATTTAGGAACTTGCCTGTACTTCAACTGAGAGAACATCTCTGCTGAGTTTTAAGAGCTTGTCCGTAATTCAACTGGGGGGAAACATCTTCATCGAGATTTAAGAACTTGCCCGTAATTCAACTGATAGAATTCTGCTGAGATTTAGGAATTCGTCTGTAATTCGACGGAGGAATTTGGTCGAGATTTAGAACCTTATCTGTAATTCAACCGAGGATAATTCCGTTGAGTTTTAAGAACCGGTCAGTAGTTCGACTGAGAGGAAACATCTTCATCGATATTTAAGAACTCTCCCGTAATTCAACTGAGAAAACTCTGCTGAGATTTAGGAACTCGTCTGTAATTCGACAGAGGAAATTGTCGAGATTTAGAACCTTATTTGTAATTCAACTGAGGATAATTCGGTTGAGATTTAACAACTGGTCAGTACTTCGACTTTGGGAAACATCTTCATCGAGATTTAAGAACTCGCCCGTAATTCAACTGAGAAAACTCTACTGAGATTTAGGAACTCGTCTGTAATTCGACGGAGGAAATTGTCGAGATTTAGAACCTTATCTGTAATTCAACTGAGGATAATTCGGTTGAGATTTAAGAACCGGTAAGTACTTCGACTTTGGGAAACATCTTCATCGAGATTTAAGAACTCGCCCGTAATTCAACTGAGAAAACTCTGCTGAGATTTAGGAATTCGTATGTAATTCGACAGAGGAAATTGTCGAGATTTAGAACCTTATCTATAATTCAACTGAGGATAATTCGGTTGAGATTTAAGAATCGGTCAGTACTTCAACTTTGGGAAACATCTTCATCGAGATTTAAGAAATCGCCCGTAATTCAACTGAGAAAACTCTGCTGAGATTTAGGAACTCGTCTGTAATTCGACGGAGGAAATTGTCGAGATTTAGAACCTTATATGTAATTCAACTGAGGATAATTCGGTTGAGATTTAAGAACCGGTCAGTACTTCAACTTTGGGAAACATCTTCATCGAGATTTAAGAACTCGCCCGTAATTCAACTGAGAAAACTCTACTGAGATTTAGGAACTCGTCTGTAATTCGACGGAGGAAATTGTCGAGATTTAGAACCTTATCTTTAATTCAATTGAGGATAATTCTGTTGAGATTTAAGAACTTGTCAGTAATTCGACTTTGGGAAACATCTTCATCGAGATTTAAGAACTCGCCCGTAATTCAACTGAGGAAACTCTGCTGAGATTTAGGAACTGTCTGTAATTCAATGGAGGAACTTTGTCGAGATTTAGGACCTTGTCTGTAATTCAACTGAGAAAAATCTGTTGAGATTTAAGAACTTGTCAGTAATTCGACTTTGGGAAACATCGTCATCAAGATTTAAGAACTCACCCGTAATTCAACTGAGGAAACTCTGCTGAGATTTAGGAACTGTCTGTAATTCAACGGAGGAACTTTGTCGAGATTTAGGTCCTTGTCTGTACTTCAACTAAGAGAACATCTTTGTTGAGTTTTAAGAACTTGTCAGTAATTCGACTTAAGAAAACATCTTCGTCGAGATTTAAGAACTCGCTTGTAATTCAATTGAGAAAACTTCTCTGTTGAGATTTAGGAACCTGTCTGTAATTCAACGGAGGAACACTTTTGTCGAGATTTAGGACCTTGTCTGTACTTCAACTGAGAGAACATCGCTGCTGAGTTTTAAGAACTTGTCAGTAATTCGACTTGGGGAAACATCTTCGTTGAGATTTAAGAACTCGCCCGTAATTCAACTAAGAAAACTTCTCTGCTGAGATTTAGGAACCTGTCTGTAATTCAATGGAGGTAAAAGCTTCATAGCTTTGAATTTTGTGAGAATTTAACTGCATCCTTCCTGAAAGATAAAGGTTAGTTGTATGTAATGCATGATATGTATCAGGCAAATGGAGTTCTCAAAATAAATGAGATTGTGTTGTATGATGCGTATATGCATGTGTCATGATGTATGAAAATGTGATGTTTTTAGCTGGGGGAAAATAAATCCCGGGTAGCTGCTGGAGAAAAGAGCTTAATTCTTCGTTTCCGCTGGAGATAGCGAAAGAAGATATTTGTGAGAATAAACCTGCAGGAGAGGATAACTCCGATGGGGAATAAACTGATGAGGAGATTAATCTGTGGGGAAGAGATGCTCTGTAGAGGATTCCGTTGATAAATTCCGCTGGGGATGAATTACCGTTGCTGGTGATACTGAATCCTGTTGGGGATTGGGCTCCTGTTTGTGAAAGGAATGAACTCTGCTGGGGGATGATTTTTTTGATAGCGACCTTACTGGGGATAACCTTTTAGGCTCTACTGGGGACAATCTGCCAGAGTCTACTGGGGATGATTTTCCAAACTTCACTAGGGAAACTTTTTTCAGACTGCACTGGGGAAACTTTCCAAACTCCACTGGGGATATTTTATACTCCTCCGGGGATGATAAGAATTTTCAGTGCTGATGATAGATAAACTCTGCTTGGGGAGAATATTACCGATTCATTCGCGGTTGTGAGTCTCAGTTGGTGAGAGCTAACATTATTGTCTTTTCTTACTCTACAGGGAGTGAATGTTACTGAGACGCATGTTAAGGGTATGACGATGGCTTCATATCAAGACTTTTTTGCCCCTGTATCTGCGGGAGAAAGTACCTGCGGAGGCCTTGTGGATCGAGTATTATTCCAACCTATGAGGTGTTTGGTACTTGCCGATTGAAATGACAAATCTTCTTCTGGTAGGCAAAGGACGAGATGACGGGACATAGTCGTACGCTCTAATCCCTACCTTTTTCTTGGACTGTCTTTTCAGATTTTCAGTCCACCAGGATACCCTTTTTTGCCCAAGCCGCCCTTTCGAGTTTTCGACTTTCCGGGTGTACAAATTTTTTGTTTTTATCCCTAATTTTTGCCCGAACCTTTTTGGTTTGCCGGGATGCCCTTATTTTTGCCTAGGTGTGTCAACCTATCGGGTCTTTGTTCATGCGCAGTATTTTTTGACTATGTCCACGCTCTTAGGGTGTAGGGAGTTGTCACTGTCAGTAGTGTTGTGCTGCCATACTACCAGGAGATGTTCGTTTGATCATGCAAGATTCGTTGCTGGAATTCATGTCCAATGCCCCAAGTGATTCAAATGAAGATTTGCCCCTGGCTATTTGGCATCTTTGAGAGATTCTTTAAATCTTGACTTAACATCCCCAGATGATGGACAATGATCATGCCGTGCCCTTTGATTGGAAGTGTTTTTCCACTTGAGGTGATCCTTTTTATTGAGAAGGTTTTTTTTTCACTAGATATTCGTCATGCGAATTTCTCTGCTGTTGAACAAATAGTCATATGCAACCAATGTTATTTTGAGAATGCAAAGCTTATGTCTATCTTGAAATTTTGAAAATGCATTTTTTCAGTAAAACAGGAAAATTTTGTAATATGTGATGTCAACTCTGGATTTATAGCAAGTCCTACAGGAGTCAGGATACCTTTTGTAACAGTATGCTTTCGAACTAACCCATGCTTCAGCTAGGACTTTTAAGGGTTATAACGTGGCCTGGTTCACGGTTTAAGAAACAAAGGATAAAGGATCAAAATTTATTTGTACCCACCTGTTCTTCGTGATGTTCTTCGATCCTAAACTCAGCTAATCGTGCATTAGATCCCGTTTGAGTCTTTGCTCTGATATTCCAGTGATGGTTCGGATACTAACAATTTATTTTGAACAGGCAGTTATTTTTGTTGAGAGTTTGTAGGATCTCTTTCTTTTTTATTTTATTATCCCTGTCTTTTGCCTGAACTATTTCTTTTTGTGATTACAGTCAGCGGGATGTCCCAGTTTTTTTCTTAAGTCTCCTTCATAGGTTTTGACTTAATGGGCTTTTATTCTTTGAGAGATAATGACTACTTGCCCTTACGATTATACGGAACCATCACCGTCTTTGTTTTGGAAGGATCTCTTTGATGCCATTCATTGTGCACCCGAATTAACTGAGAAACTACCCTGCCCCAGGTTGTGATTAAGGGTTTTAATATGTGTGAAAAGAAAAACTCCAACTTCTTTAGCTCCAAGGGGTTGACTAGGGATTATCTTCCTTATAACTCCACTGTTTAGGATTTGAAACAATGCCTGTACATCGTTAGCAGGGTCTGTTCAAAAGCATACTGTAGAGATTTTGATATCATTTTCGTCATCCTCCTTCTAAAGGCTTAGAATTTTTTAATCGAGAGTTGAACATCACAAAAAGGAAAGCATTTTAAATATAATGAATACGAATGGATTGATTCAAAACTGACATATGCAATGGATTGATAAAGTAACAAAGTTTGACATGAATAAATATTCGAACAAATCAAAAGAAAATTACAAATTGAAAATTCTAATAAACAAAAGCCTCTTTTGTAAGAACTTGTCACTTCAAATGGTGAGCCTTGGAGGATTGACAGAAACCTTCCAGTTGACCATCTTGTGTGAATTCCAATGCTCCTTCATCAATCAGGTTTTGAATTTTGTACTTCAACTTCCAACAGTCGTCAGTATCATGCCCCAGACTGTTGGAGTGATATGCACACCTTGCATAAGGATTGTAGTCAGGTGAAGAAGTCTTGGGATTCGGATGAGGTCCTATCAACGTCACCATGTTCATTCTCAATAGGTGTTGTAAAGCTTGAGACAGCGGCATGTTGAGCTTGGTAAACTGCCTCTTGGGGATATCCGATTTACTCTGATTAACCCTTTGTTTTTGGCGAGGTTGTTGTTGGACCCGTGAGGTAGTAGCAACTTGGAGAGGTCCATTCTTCACCAACCCAAACCCTTGTCTTATTGGATGTTGACCAACGACTTGGTCCCCGACCTTGACTGTTTGCTTCATACTTTTGTATCCGTCTTGACGAAGCTGGTTGATAATGGTTCTCAACTCTACTTGTTCCCGGGTGTTGTACCCCAAAATTTGCCCTCCCATATTGTGATCGGTGGATCTGGAACTGACTGTTTAACGCTAGTTCGCGAAATGTCGCAGAAGCAAGAGTCGCCACCGTCTTTTATTTTCTCCAAATGGAAAGGACAAAAGCACAGAAAAATTCCTTAAAGAGATTGCTCTCGGTTCGGGAGGTAGATTTATAGAAAGGAAGGTATTAGCACCCTTTCTATCCATGGTTATCCATGGGCTCTTAGATACTTGCTCATTTGTGTTTTCAAAAAATGGTTTGTTTGCTTTTCAATGTGGGTTTTAAAAAGTTTCTTTGAAAATTCCAGTTCGACTCTTGTATCAGTCCTCAAGAGTGTTTGAAAAATTGCTTTCGAAAGCTTTTTGAAAAGGTGTCGGTGTGAAAAGTATTTTTTGAATTTGTTTTGAAATTAGAGCAAGTATCTACGAGAACCTACCTACCCTAAGGAATTCGTCTGTGTAAATGTCCTTTAAAGTAGTGCCATCCCACCATTGAGAGGTAGGTAGCACCACCGTTGGAGGTGTTCGGGTCAATTCGAGGTTCGGAACATAGTGATCACCAGAGCAATGGGAAGACACCTTAGAAGCTACCCTCATGCCAGGTTCCCGGATCATGAGGACTTACTAAGACATCCTCTACTCGACGATCACCTTTCGAGGCAAGGCAACAGTGAGGCGTACCCTAGGGGTGGTGTGTGATTTGTGTGTCAGATTCAAGTGTTTTGTCTTTTGTCATGTTATTGGTGATCTAGCGTTTGTTTTTATTTTTGTCCATACATTCTTTCATGCCATTATTTAACAGTTAAAAATATTGCGGGAAAGTAAAAATTCTAAGCTATTACAAAAGGCGCGGGTCCACATCGCCAAAATTAAACCAGGACCCGATTTGACAGAAAATAAAGAAAGAATTAAAGAAAATAAAGTGCGAGCAATTAATTACAAGGCCTCGGGAGAGATACAGAAATGTTTAAACGAAATAAAATAAATATGCGAGTTAATAAGAATTAAACGAGGGCGTTGGACCCTTTTGCAAAATTAAATTACATGGAATTAATTAATAAAGAAAAGAAAAGGAGATGTTTTTGGTATTTTTTAATATTTTAGGATTTTCGTGAAAAAAGAATTAATTAAAATAAATACTAACCCTAATTCTAGTGGCTTTTAATTTATTAAGAAAATATTGAATTTTAACCTAAATTAACCCTAATTTTTATATACAAATTTAATTACAAAAATAAATATTTAATTATTTAATTATTATGGGAGAAAAAGAAAAAAGGATAAAAAATTAATATGAACCCTAGTTCTATGTTTTTTAGATTTTTATTAAGAGAATTAAAATTAAAACCTAATTTAAAACTAATTAATTTACATGCAAATTTATTTACAAGAAATATTAAAATAAAAAAAATATTTATTATTATTTTTTTTCTTTTCTGATTTTTTATGTTTTTTGTGTTTTTTTTATATTTATGAAAATAATTAATTAATTGAACAAAACAATAATCAAAAAGAAAAATAGAAAATAAAATAAAAAAACTAAAGAAAGTGGAAAGAATTGCAAACCTAGGGGGTCTGC
This sequence comes from Vicia faba, assembly GCA_948472305.1. Classification (NCBI taxonomy): domain Eukaryota; kingdom Viridiplantae; phylum Streptophyta; class Magnoliopsida; order Fabales; family Fabaceae; genus Vicia; species Vicia faba. The sequence goes on along the minus strand of OX451735.1, from coordinate 1,228,132,188 downwards.
CCCTTAATATGGAGGTTAAGCCCTAGTAATTCAGGCCCACTTATATCAAGCCTTTTGGACTTTTGCAGGACACGTGTATGTGCGTTGACTCAAGCTTATGGTGTTCCTCCAATCTGCGCCCTTGGATTGACCCTGATAGGCACGTGGATGGTTTGATCATGAAGGTGTATGATGGTCTTTGCTATGGAAACTGCATGTGAATTTTTATTGAAAAATAATATGGGAATACTGAAGACCTGGGGCTCGAACCCAGGTCATGAACGTTGCCACCACTACGCCTTGCCAGCTGAACCAATTCACGCGTGTTAATATATAATAACTAATAAATATTATAAAAGACAATTAGTCAGTAGCTTAAAAACGCGCGCAAAATTTGAATGACCCTATCACATCTTGCCACTTCATCGTCTCCTTCGCTTGGTTTTATTTTCCTGAAACATATAAAACATTGGCAACGATTTTCACATGTTGCCACAGGCATGATACAAGAAAATACCGAATAGCCCCAGGGGCTCCATAAATTAGGCGCAATGGTGGGTTTATGATCGTTTGAGTATGCTGAGGTGAATGGTCTAAGTCTTATGCTCCAATTTTTCCTTGAACGGGAACCCCTAATTCCAAGCTTCACAAACCCTAAATATCATCAATGGCGAAATCGTGTATAGCACATAAAAATTCAATTAAAATATGCAGTTAGTTTCAGAATCCATCGATTAGTAAGAATCCATGAACAAAATGTCATGAGGATGCCTGCAAATCAAAACACGAATATGCATTTTTCATGAAATATTTTGAGTTCTGTATACCGATTCTTGAGGTTAGATGATGTGATCTTGATTGGGAAAGCTTCCTGGATATGTCAGGGACGTAATGGAATGATTCTTTGGCCTGGAAAAATGCTTTTGATGTGAAAACAGTTTCAAGCTTTTTAGCAAAAAATTTCAATGTGGTTCTGAGTTTGAGGCGCAGCTTAATGGTCCTTGAGCACAAGGGTTTGATCAGGCTTATGTATTGAGTGAATTAGGTTAAAGAAAACACTCCAAATCATTTGCATTCATGGTTTTTGAAATTTGATTTTCAAAGATCTTTTTCAATCTTTTTGCATGTGTTTTTGTACAAATCATGATCAATTCTCTCCAAATCTTTCCATATTTGATTATGCACGAATTATTGAGTAGATTTCATGCACAAAAAGATTGTAAAACTTAGGTTAAATATTTTTCATGTATTTAATTTGATTTAAATGAATTATTATTAATAAAAATTCAAATAAATAAATAAAAAATGAAGAAATACTTCCCTTTGGGCCAAGTGGTCGTGCACATGCTTGGGATGATGAATTGTGGAAGAAAAATGGGCCCATTAGCAATTTTAGGTCATTTGAATCAATGTTGACTTTTCAAAATATCCAAAAATTTCCCAACTTCCACAAGGCATAACTTGCTCAATTTTTAAGATTTGCTCATGTTCTTGGACATTTTGGAAAGGTCTTTGAGTCCTCTAACCAATGTCTTTGGTCCCATGTCATTTTGATTTACCAATCTCAAGTTATGGCCTTTGACTTAAAGTCCCTTTTTGTTGACTTTTGAAAATGACCTATAATGTTGAAATTGATAACTTTTTGTGAGAGCATTTCTTGGACTTGAAGTATGAAGATTAGTTGTAGGAAATGTCTTTCTCTTCAAAATGAGCTTTGGATGGGATTTTTCTGATAATCCATGTGAAAGTTATGCCCTGGTCAATTTACAGTTGACTTTTTCAGCTGTCCAAATAAGGAAACTTTTGCATCTTGATGATTTTTGAGCCAAGCTTTGAGAATCATGATCAAGCATTGATCAAATGATGTTTGTGACTTCAAAATGAGATGTTGACCAAAAATTTGAACTTTTGACTGCCAAATGACCATTTTGCCCCTACAGTTGACTGTAGTGCAATTAGGGTTTTTGACTGTGCAATTTTGTGCTGAAAGTCTTGAAACTTGATATGAGAATGCTTGATCATATTTGTAGGCATATGGGACTTGATTGGACCTTTGGAAACTTCATTTTCTTGATCAGAACAAAAACCCTAATTTTGACTGTTAGGAGACCCTTGAACTGTGCAACCCTTGGGGAGATTTGAAGCATGACTTGGCAATTTCTTGAAGAATATGGGAGGGCAAATTTTGGGGTACAACAGTTGCCCCTGTTCAATCTTCTTAGACCTGAGGATGCAGATGGGCTGATGTGCCTTTCGTAATCCGAGGGTAGAAGATGATTGAACACTAGAGTGCCCAGAAATTTGTGCTCACATAGTAGCAGTGATGGTGGAAATGGGCTTACAGGTGCCATTTAGAGGTTGATGAATTGGATGATGGGCTTATAGATGCCATCTGGATGTTGATCGCATAAGAGATTCCTTAGCGAGAACCTGCATACCTGCAAAAGAAAAATGAGTACCTGTCATGTTGCAGGAGCTGGTTTTCAGATGCTTGATATAGATGTGTCCTGACTGGTTACAGGAGCTGGCCTGGAGTTTCAAACGGTGATGAATGAACCATGGATGGTTACTACCTCAGCATGAGCAGTGAGAGAACCTTGGGTGACTTTAACTTCAACAACGCTTCGTTGAGAAAATCTTGGTGGGAATTACCATCTTCGCAGTATCGGGAAGAGAACCATAGGCAATTATAACCTAAAAAGCGGACGTTTGAGAAAAACCTGGAATGGAATTATCATCTCCGCACCGCTGGGGAGAGAACCATAGGAAATTATAATCTCGAACGTCTGAGAAAAACCTAAAATGGAATTATCATCTCACGCACCGTCGGGGAGAGAACCAATAGGAAATTATAATCTCAAAAGCGAATGTTTGAGAAAAACCTGGGATGGAATTATCATCTCACGCACCGTCGGGGAGAGAACCAATAGGAAATTATAATCTCAAAAGCGAACGTTTGAGAAAAACCTAAAATGGAATTATCATCTCACGCACTGTCGGGGAGAGAACCATAGGAAATTATAATCTCAAAAGCGGACGTTTGAGAAAAGCCTAAAATGGAATTATCATCTCACGCACCGTCGGGGAGAGAACCAATAGGAAATTATAATCTCAAAAGCGAACGTTTGAGAAAAACCTAAAATGGAATTATCATCTCACGCACCGTCGGGGAGAGAACCATAGGAAATTATAATCTCGAACGTCTGAGAAAAACCTAAAATGGAATTATCATCTCACGCACCGTCGGGGAGAGAACCATAGGAAATTATAATCTCGAACGTCTGAGAAAAACCTAAAATGGAATTATCATCTCACGCACCGTCGGGGAGAGAACCATAGGAAATTATAATCTCGAACGTCTGAGAAAAACCTAAAATGGAATTATCATCTCACGCACCGTCGGGGAGAGAACCATAGGAAATTATAATCTCGAACGTCTGAGAAAAACCTAAAATGGAATTATCATCTCACGCACCGTCGGGGAGAGAACCATAGGAAATTATAATCTCGAACGTTTGAGAAAAACCTAAAATGGAATTATCATCTCATGCACCGTCGGGGAGAGAACCAATAGGAAATTATAATCTCAAAAGCGAACGTTTGAGAAAAACCTAAAATGGAATTATCATCTCACGCACCGTCGGGGAGAGAACCAATAAGCAATTATAATCTCAAAAGCGGACGTCTGAGAAAAACCTTTAATAACTTCTACTGAGTCTTCATCAGAAAAATCTGTTGGGAGTCGATTTAGCTGGACTGGAGAAGGCCTTGGACTGGATAAGAAATCTTTGGAGTTCATTAACTGAACTGGTCTAGGTCTTGAAATATGATTGAGAATTTAACTGCATCTTTCCTGAAAGGTAGAGGTCAGTCATATGCCATGCATGATATGGACCAAGCAATGATGTTCTCAACATAAATGAGATTTGTATGATATGATGCGTCTATGCATGCTATAATGATGTATGTGATGTTTTATGAATGTGTTTTTGTCTAGGAAAGTAGATCTTTGACGGGTGCCGGGAAGTCATATCCTGGGCTGATGTTTGGAGAATAGATTTCGCTTCCGCTAGGGATGATAATTGCAAGAATACCGGTAGGAGAAGATGACTCTGTTGGGGAATAAACTTGGCGAGTGGAATAACTCTGCAGGGAGGAAAGTACTCTGACGATCTTGCTGGGGAGCAATACTCTGTGGGGGAGAGAGATACTTTGCCGAGTTGTTGATAATAACTTGCTGGGGATACCATTGTTGTGGTGGAAGTGCTAATAGACTTCGCTGGGGATAACAAGACTTCGTCGAGGACGATCTTTCCGTGGCTTTTGGCTGAGGATAACCCAGTTATATCCTATTAAGGAAATAACTCTTTGAATAAAGCCGGACGCGTTCGTGCTCTGCGGGGATAAGCTTCCAGAATCTACTGGGGATAAGCTTACTGCTTGGGGAGATAAAGTCCAACTTTCCTGGGGGAATTGGATTGGACTCTCTTGGGGAAGTTTTGTTATGCGGGGGAAGTGATTCCTCTGGATATTTGATATGCCACCGGGGAACAATCTTTAGACCAAGACTGCCGGGGAATGTTGATATCTGCTGGGGGATACCCAACTTTCCTTAAGGCTGACTGTAGCTTTGCTTGGGGAGAGTGTACTGCCTTGCTGGCTCACTCTCTGGGGAATTAAGATATTTGGTTATGTTCTTTAGCTGAGCCTACCTTGGTACCTTGGAGGACGGAAACAATCAGATTGCTTAAACCACCCGTTATTGGCCCTGTTTCTATGGGGGGGGGTACATGTGGGATGCTGATAATTGTTGAGGGTCAAACCTTCTTCTGGTAGGCAGGTGACAAGATGACAGGACATAGTCGTACGCTTTGATCCCTAACTTTTGCCTGGACCGCCCTTTCGGGTTTTCAGTCCACCGGGATACCCATTTTTGCCCAAGCCGCCTTTTCAGGTTTTCGACTTGCCGGGTGTACAAATTTTTTCATTTCATCCCTCATTTTGCCCGAACCCTTTTGGTTCGCCGGGAAGCCCTTATTTTTGCCTAGGTATGTCAACCTAGCGGGTCTTTGATTGTGCGTAGTATTTTTTCGACTATGTCCGTGCTTTCAGAATGTAGGGAGTTGCCCCTGTTAGAAGTGTTTTGTCATGCCACCAGAAGGTGTTTGATCAAGCAAGATTCGTTGTTGGAGTGCCCCAAATGACTCAGGCGGAGATTTGCCCCAGGTTGTTTGGCCTTTGAGAGATTCTCCGAATCTTGATTGGATTGCCCTAGATGATGGACCATGGTCATGCCATGCCCCTTGATTGGAGATACTCTTGTTCATTAGACTTTCATTGTGCGAATTTCCCTGCTGTTCAAACAAAAAGTCATATGCAAACAAAGTTATGTTAAAAATGCAAAGCCTATGTATGTCTTGAAGATTTTGAAAATGCATTTTTTTCATAAAACAAGTGATTGTTTGTAAAATGTGATGTCAACACCGTATTTACCGTAGGCCTTAAGGAGCCAGGATACCTTTCGTAACAGTATGCTTTCGAACTAACCCATGCTTCAGCTAGGACTTTTAAGGGTTATAACGTGGCCTGGTTCATGGTTTAAGAAACAAAGGATAAAGGCTCAAATTATTTGTACCCACCCGCTCTTCGTGATGTTCTTCAAACCTAAGCTCAGTTGATCATACGCTAGACCTTGTTTGAGCCTTTGTTCTGATATACTAGTGATGATTCGGATATTGAACGTTTATTTGAGTAGGCAGTCATCTCCTTTTTTGCTGAGGGTTTGTAAGACCTCTTTCTTGATTTTTGTTATCCCTTTCTTTTTTTGCCTGAACTGTTTCCCTTTTTGGAATTACAGTCAGCGGGATGCCCCCGTTTTGTAAGTCTCCTTTATAGGTTTTGACTTAATGGGCTTTTCATTTTTTGAGATATAATGACTGCCTTTCTTTATTGATCATTCGGAACCATCACTGTCTTTCTTCGTTTTATTTAAGGACCTCTTTGGTGCCATTCGTTATGCACTTGGATCAACTGAGAGAACTACCCTTCCCCAGGTTATGATTAAGGGTTTTAATTTTCGAAAAGAAAAACTCCTACTTCTTTGGCTCAGAGGGGTTGACGAGGGATTATCATCCTTATAACTCCAGTGTTTAGGGATTGAAACAATGCCTGTACCTCATCAGCGGGGTCTGTTCAAAAGCATACTGTAGATTATGGTATCGTTTTCGTCATCCTCCCTCAAGAGGCTTAGAACTATTAATCGAGAGTTGACATCAGAAAAAATATGAAAATAATTTGCGTATAGTGAATACGAATATATTGCTTCAAAACAGACATATGCGATGCATTAATGGAATAACAATGTTTAACATGAATAAATGTTTGAACAATCAAAACACAACACAACTTGAACATTCGAATGAACAAAAGTTTCCTAGTCTCAGAGCTTGTCACTTCAAAAGGTGAGCCTTGGAGGGATGGTAGAAAAATTCAGCCTGACCATCTTGTGTGAATTCCAGTGCTCCTTCATCAATCAAGTCCTGAATCTTATTCTTCAAAGTCCAACAATCCTCTGTAGCATGCCCCGGGCTATCAGAATGATAAGCGCAGCGAGCGTTGGGGTTATACTTTGGTGACGTTGTATTTTGAAACTTCGGAGCCTCTTTTAGAGTTACCAGCTTGGTCTCCAGCAACTGTGGCAATATCTGGGATAAGGTCATGCTGAGCCGAGTGAACTGCCTCCTCTCGCTCTTTTGTTGGTTGTGATGTTGAATTTGTGACACTGGAGCCATCTGAGGAGCTCTCCCCTTACCTCCTTGTCTCAAAGGTGATTGAACGATGACTGGCTTTTTGCCCTTAGACTTTTGCCCCAATTGGTTACCCTGAAGCAGTTGGTTGACGAGAAACCAGAGCTCATCTTGTCTTTGAGCTAACCCTTGAATGGCAGTCACCTGCCCCAGCATCTGGACCTTCAATGCATCCACCTCAGCTTGTAGGTGTTTCAGCCTTTCATCCTCAGCACTGTTCCTGACAAAAGTCTCCATGAGAAGTGTCCTTAGCTCTTCCTGCCCCTTGGATAGATTCAGGAGGATTTCCCCAAACCGAGTCTCTTGAGCAAGAAGGTCCTGGTTATCTTGTCGGGAAGCCATTGCTGAAATAAACAGCGGAGATGGTAAGTGACTTGTCCAAAGGGTACCTGTTATGCAATGATATGTATGATATGCATGCAATGTTTTCAAGGACCTCGCGGGGTAAACAAGAAAATTTGTTAGAATTTGGGTCCGGTAGCTTGATTGAAGGAAACCCATGTTATTGAGAATTCTTCTTCAAGGGTCAAAGGCTCACCATATCCAGTGGGTCATAGCCTCTGACTTTAGTCATCATGTCTGGTTTTGATTTCCAAACAACCTTGGTTAGGGGAACCTTCTTCAAGAGTCAGAGCTCACCATATCAAGTGGGTCATAGCCCCTGACAACCTTGGCTAGAGGAAAATAAATCCTCTTTGCCCCTTGCTGGGATAGTTGATTCACCCTGACCTGCATCATAAGCCCTTGAGATCCTCGAAATGGGTTAGGATGTATGCAATGGTATGATGACATGCTATGCATGGGGTAATGTAAGTAACCCTGTTATGAGTCCCAATTAAGGACTGCAAACCAAAACCTGCAAGAAACTCGGTAAAACCTATCATGAGTCCCTATTAAGGACTAAAACAAACCCTGCAAGAAACTTGGTAAACCTTGTTATGAGTCCTAGCTAAGGACTTAAAACAAAAACCTGCAAGAAACTTAGTGAGCCTTGTTATAAGTCCTAGTTAAGGACTATAAACAAAACCTACAAGAAACTCAAGTGTCAGACAACAAGCATGCAAATAGCCAAGTACGAAGGCACACAAGTCACACAAGAGAAGCCCTTAGAGTTTAGGCCAGCCTGGGGTCTGGGTAGTACCCTCTTGAAGTTGGTGGGTTCAACCTGTCCTATTAGAAGTAACCGGGTTCTAAGGGTCCCAATATCACGGGATTACTTTCATTGTTCATCGTTTCGATTTAGCCACTGAACTGGCGACCAAAATATTCCAGGAAAGCAACCTTTAATTGAGCGTAGTATCGAGTATCAACCAACCTCGGACTGCACCAAAGTCAGTTATCTCACTACCCTAAAGAGGCCAAGATAGTTCAGTTAAGGTTCCTAAGGTCTGTTGATGCTTCACGACACCACGCGGAGGCCCCGTACTCTCCTTGACTAAACTAAAGGGTTACCGGTACACACCAAAGTGCCACATCAACGTAGCAGACTGTTTCAACCATGTCAGTATACCCCGCACAGTTCCCTCACAGCCTTGTTGCTACTTTCTAAGAAGGTATCCCCAGATCCGGGTTTAGGATCTATAAAACTCCCAAGCAACCCACAATTTAAAGCACACAAGGAAAACAATTGAAAACACAATTATGAACTACCCCTAAGGTACACCTCACTTTAAGTTTAGCATCCCCAGCAGAGTCGCCAGTTCTGTGATCGGTGGATCTGGAACTGACTGTTTAACGCTAGTTCGCGAAATGTCGCGGAAGCAAGAGTCGCCACCGTCTTTTATTTTCTCCAAATGGAAAGGACAAAAGCACAGAAAAATTCCTTAACGAGATTGCTCTCGGTTCGGGAGGTAGATTTATAGAAAGGAAGGTATTAGCACCCTTTCTATCCATGGTTATCCATGGGCTCTTAGATACTTGCTCATTTGTGTTTTCAAAAAATGGTTTGTTTGCTTTTCAATGTGGGTTTTAAAAAGTTTCTTTGAAAATTCCAGTTCGACTCTTGTATCAGTCCTCAAGAGTGTTTGAAAAATTGCTTTCGAAAGCTTTTTGAAAAGGTGTCGGTGTGAAAAGTATTTTTTGAATTTGTTTTGAAATTAGAGCAAGTATCTACGAGAACCTACCTACCCTAAGGAATTCGTCTGTGTAAATGTCCTTTAAAGTAGTGCCATCCCACCATTGAGAGGTAGGTAGCACCACCGTTGGAGGTGTTCGGGTCAATTCGAGGTTCGGGACATAGTGATCACCAGAGCAATGGGAAGACACCTTAGAAGCTACCCTCATGCCAGGTTCCAGGATCATGAGGACTTACCAAGACATCCTCTACTCGACGATCACCTTTCGAGGCAAGGCAACAGTGAGGCGTACCCTAGGGGTGGTGTGTGATTTGTGTGTCAGATTCAAGTGTTTTGTCTTTTGTCATGTTATTGGTGATCTAGCGTTTGTTTTTATTTTTGTCCATACATTCTTTCATGCCATTATTTAACAGTTAAAAATATTGCGGGAAAGTAAAAATTCTAAGCTATTACAAAAGGCGCGGGTCCACATCGCCAAAATTAAACCAGGACCCGATTTGATAGAAAATAAAGAAAGAATTAAAGAAAATAAAGCGCGAGCAATTAATTACAAGGCCTCGGGAGAGATACAGAAATGTTTAAACGAAATAAAATAAATATGCGAGTTAATAAGAATTAAACGAGGGCGTTGGACCCTTTTGCAAAATTAAATTACATGGAATTAATTAATAAAGAAAAGAAAAGGAGATGTTTTTGGTATTTTTTAATATTTTAGGATTTTCGTGAAAAAAGAATTAATTAAAATAAATACTAACCCTAATTCTAGTGGCTTTTAATTTATTAAGAAAATATTGAATTTTAACCTAAATTAACCCTAATTTTTATATACAAATTTAATTACAAAAATAAATATTTAATTATTTAATTATTATGGGAGAAAAAGAAAAAAGGATAAAAAATTAATATGAACCCTAGTTCTATGTTTTTTAGATTTTTATTAAGAGAATTAAAATTAAAACCTAATTTAAAACTAATTAATTTACATGCAAATTTATTTACAAGAAATATTAAAATAAAAAAAATATTTATTATTTTTTTTTTCTTTTCTGATTTTTTATGTTTTTTGTGTTTTTTTTATATTTATGAAAATAATTAATTAATTGAACAAAACAATAATCAAAAAGAAAAATAGAAAATAAAATAAAAAAACTAAAGAAAGTGGAAAGAATTGCAAACCTAGGGGGTCTGCCCCTTAATATGGAGGTTAAGCCCTAGTAATTCAGGCCCACTTATATCAAGCCTTTTGGACTTTTGCAGGACACGTGTATGTGCGTTGACTCAAGCTTATGGTGTTCCTCCAATCTGCGCCCTTGGATTGACCCTGATAGGCACGTGGATGGTTTGATCATGAAGGTGTATGATGGTCTTTGCTATGGAAACTGCATGCGAATTTTTATTGAAAAATAATATGGGAATACTGAAGACCTGGGGCTCGAACCCAGGTCATGAACGTTGCCACCACTACGCCTTGCCAGCTGAACCAATTCACGCGTGTTAATATATAATAACTAATAAATATTATAAAAGACAATTAGTCAGTAGCTTAAAAACGCGCGCAAAATTTGAATGACCCTATCACATCTTGCCACTTCATCGTCTCCTTCGCTTGGTTTTATTTTCCTGAAACATATAAAACATTGGCAACGGTTTTCACACGTTGCCACAGGCATGATACAAGAAAATAGCGAATAGCCCCAGGGGCTCCATAAATTAGGCGCAATGGTGGGTTTATGATCGTTTGAGTATGCTGAGGTGAATGGTCTAAGTCTTATGCTCCAATTTTTCCTTGAACGGGAACCCCTAATTCCAAGCTTCACAAACCCTAAATATCATCAATGGCAAAATCGTGTATAGCACATAAAAATTCAATTAAAATATGCAGTTAGTTTCAGAATCCATCGATTAGTAAGAATCCATGAACAAAATGTCATGAGGATGCCTGCAAATCAAAACACGAATATGCATTTTTCATGAAATATTTTGAGTTCTGTATACCGATTCTTGAGGTTAGATGATGTGATCTTGATTGGGAAAGCTTCATGGATATGTCAGGGACGTAATGGAATGATTCTTTGGCCTGGAAAAATGCTTTTGATGTGAAAACAGTTTCAAGCTTTTTAGCAAAAAATTTCAATGTGGTTCTGAGTTTGAGGCGCAGCTTAATGGTCCTTGAGCACAAGGGTTTGATCAGGCTTATGTATTGAGTGAATTAGGTTAAAGAAAACACTCCAAATCATTTGCATTCATGGTTTTTGAAATTTGATTTTCAAAGATCTTTTTCAATCTTTTTCCATGTGTTTTTGTACAAATCATGATCAATTCTCTCCAAATCTTTCCATATTTGATTATGCACGAATTATTGAGTAGATTTCATGCACAAAAAGATTGTAAAACTTAGGTTAAATATTTTTCATGTATTTAATTTGATTTAAATGAATTATTAATAATAAAAATTCAAATAAATAAATAAAAAATGAAGAAATACTTCCCTTTGGGCCAAGTGGTCGTGCACATGCTTGGGATGATGAATTGTGGAAGAAAAATGGGCCCATTAGAAATTTTAGGTCATTTGAATCAATGTTGACTTTTCAAAATATCCAAAAATTTCCCAACTTCCACAAGGCATAACTTGCTCAATTTTTAAGCTTTGCTCATGTTCTTGGACATTTTGGAAAGGTCTTTGAGTCCTCTAACCAATGTCTTTGGTCCCATGTCATTTTGATTAGGGTTTTGGTTCCTTCAGTGAATTTGAGGTTTTCAATGGTCCAATCAAGTCCCATAGGACTACACATATCCTCAAGCATCTACATGGCAAGTTTCAAGACTCACAGGGTCAAGTTGCACAGTCAAAAGCTTCATTTGGTTCACAATCAACTGTAGGGGCAAAATGGTCATTTGGCAGTCAAAAGTCAAAAATTTTGGTCAACATCTTATTTTGAAGCCACAATCATCATTTGATCAAGTCTTGATCATGATTCCACAAGCATGGTTCAAAAATCATCAAGATGCCAAAAGTTTCTATTTTTGACAGCTGAAAAGTCAACTGTAACTTGACCAAGGCATAACTTTTTCATGGTTCATCATAAAAATCCCATCCAATGCTCATTTTGAAGGGGATGACATTTCCTACAACTCATCTTCACACTCCAAGTCCAAGAAATGCTCTCACAAAAAGTTATCAATTTCTACATTATAGGTCAATTCCAAAAGTCAACAAAAAGGCACTTTAAGTCAAAGACCATAACTTGAGATTGGTAAATCAAAATGACATGGGACCAAAGGCATTGGTTAGAGGACTTCAAGACCTTTCCAAAATGTCCAAGAACATGTTCATATGATCAAAATTGAGCAAGATATGCATTGGAGAAGTTGGGAAATTTTTGGGAATTTGCAAAAGTCAACTTTGCCTAAAACACCTTGTTTTTGCTAATGGGCCTCAAATTCTTTCTTGAAACATTGCCCAAAGCATATGCACGACCCATTGAACTTAAATTGATTTATTTTCTTATTTTTAATTAATTAATTGAATTTTTATTAATATTAGTTAATTTAATTGTAGGAAAATTCAAAAGATATGGTTTTCAAATCTTTTTGTGATGCAAATACACTCAGGGCAAGCTGGCAATTCGTGTACATATCAAGGACATCAAAAGCTCCATGTTTGGAAAGTTTTGTCAATCAAAAATATGCAAAAAGATTTGATTGAAATCAAATATTGAAAACATGAATTCAAAGGATTTCTTGTGCAAGATTTACCCTAATTCCATTATACTATATATGCTGAAGCCAAACCTAATTCCATTCACGTGCAAAAACTGCTGCAAGAACCATAGCCAAATTCCAAAAATTCAAAGAAAACCAAAAAACTGTTTTTCATATTTCAGATCAACTCAAAGCCTTAGAGTGATTCCAATACATTGCTGGAGGTGTAAGGAACCTTTTGCAATCAAAATCAAGTGTTAACACCCAAAGAATCCCAAGAACAGTCGTACGGTTTGCCCACTCTTTTCCATAATCGAAACTCAAGTTTTATGCATCATTAACATGTTATGATTATTGCTTTGCATTGCTAACATCATTCTGAAGCTAATGGTACAGATTAATTGTATTATGGTGCCCTGAAAAGAAAACTGCCATTAAAGAAATCTAGGGTTTTGAAGCTTTGATTTTAGGGCTTTCTTGACCAAGCAAAATTGGAACCTCCCATGCTCATGGTTGAAACCGACTGAACGTGACGAATACAATGGACACCTCGCGCCATATTTATATGGCTTGGATTTCTATTCGCTATTATTGACAGTTTCACTTTGTGGGGGTTTAAAACCCCCGCTAACTGCCTTTGTTTTACAGGGAAAAAAGGAAGAAGACGATTACGTGTGGATGTGTGATTGGCTGGTTTGAATAATAGCGCGCGTTCCATTTATTTCCCAGCATAATTATTGTTTTCATACATTAATTTCATTGTCCATTATTATAACAAAAGCGTGCAGTTGGCTTAGTGGAAGAGGACGTGTCTGGCAATCGTTGGGACCTGGGTTCGATTCCCAGGTCCACCCAAAATACTTGTTCTATTTTTTCTAACAAATTCATATGCAGCGCTTATCAAGAATTCCACCATATGCCTCATGTCCCAGCCTGCCATGTGGCTTCAAGCAGTGATCCAAAGGCCAGGGATGGATGAACACCATGCTCCCTAGTCAACGTGCCTCAGGATAATTCAAAAAGTCAATGGGCTGGCCAACAAATGGGCCAGAATTGCTTCTTCAAAACCTCCCATGGGTCCAACACCCCCCCTGGTTTTCTTTCTATTTCTTTTTTCTTTCTTTTTATTTCCCTTTTTTAATTATTATAACTATTATTATTATTTAGTTCAACTCATAAATTAATTTTCATAATAAAATCAGGAACTTAAAATATTATTTATTTTTATTAATTATTAATTTCACTTTAATTCATTATTTTGTAAATAAAATACTAACAAATTAGTTAGTTTAATTAGGTAATTTTAACTTTTTTTTCATAATAAATAAAATAAACTTAGACTTAGGGTTTTCTTGACTTTTAATTCCTTTTATTTTATTTTCATTAAAAAACACAAAAAAACATTTTTTTCTTTTTAATTAAATAATTAATTAGTACTAGGTTTAATATTTTAATTAAATTAAAAGCAAAGGACAAACTAATTTCTTTATTTCTCAAAAAGGGTCAAAACCCTAAGGACGTCCTGATTAAATTTCCGTTGCGCATTATTCTTATTTTGATTATTTATGTATCTGCTCAAAGGATGTAATAGTTAATTAGGTTTTACCGTTTTCTTTTACTTTCCGCATTTATTTTCCAAAACGGGTTTTTGTTTTTGGCGATGTATAGACCCGCGCCTTGTAATAGCGTAGACTCATATTTCCGCACTTTATTTTCCGCACTCTTAACTGTTAAAAATGCCTGCAAGACTGTATGCTAAATAAAATTAACTCGTAGCTCACAAATGCATGATCAAAGATAAACATTAACTGAAAAATAGCACACATGCACATGCCACTCCTAGGGTACGCCTCACTCGGTTGCCTCGAACGTGGTCGTCAAGTATAGGGTGTTTTAGAGGTCGCCCTCCTGTCTAAGATCCAGTTGCCTCGAAACGGTTGCCTCGGATAAAAGGATCTAGGACATTAGGGTTACTTCTAAGGTGTCCTACTATTGCTTCGGTGACCACACTGTCCCTAATCATCGAATTGACCCGAACACCTCCAACGACGATGCTACCTACTTCTCAATAGTGGGATAGCACTGTTTAAAGGACTCTTACACAGCCTAATTACTTAGAGTAGGTAGATTTCTCTTAAGTACTTGCTCTCTCAAACAAACAAAAACATCTTTTCACACTGACACTTTCAAAAGTTTTCCAACAAATTTTTCATGCACTATTGAGGACAGATACAAGAGTTACCTAGAAATTTTTCAAACGAAACTTTTTCAAAACCCACACACACTTGAAAAGCAAACATATTTTGAAAACATAAGAGCAAGTACCTAAGAGCCCATGGATAACCATGGATAGAAAGGGTGCTAACACCTTCCCTTTCTATAATCTACCTCCCGAACCGAGAAACATCTCGAAAAGGAATTTTGTTGTGCTTTTGTCCTTTCCTTGTTGGAGAAAATAAAAGATGGTGGCGACTCTTGCTTACCGCGATATTTCGCGAACCATCTTTAAACAGTCAGTTCTATTTCCACTGATCACAGAACTGGCGACTCTGCTGGGGACATTTATAAGTGAGGTGTACCTTAGGATTAGACCACTATTATGTTTTCAATTGCTTGTTTTGATTGCTTTTATATTTGTGGGCATTGCATCGGAGTTTCATAGATCCTAACCCGGATCTGGGGATACCCCTTTAGGTAGCATAAGCTGTGAGGGACCTGTCCGGCGTAGACCGACACGGGTGAAGCAGTGGCTATGTTGGTGTGACACCTTGGTCTGTATCGATATCACTTGTATTGCAACGAGGAGAATATGGGTCTTCTGAGGAGTCATTAAGCACCAACCGACCTTAGAACCCTAAATTGACCCAACTTGGCCATAGAACCGTAGCAGTATGCTACACCCATTAGGCTAAACTCTCGCGATGGTTCTGGCCGCAAGAAAAGATTGCGACGCTGAAGTTATGACCAATTGAGGGTAGTCAGTGATATTGGGATCCTCTAGAACCCGGTTACTATTTTCTAGGACAGGTCTTAACCAACGAAACTAAAAGAGGGTAGTACCTAAACTTCATGCTGGCCTAAACTCTAAGGGATGTCTTGCGTGACTTGTGTGCCTTCAAACTTGACTACTTGCATGCTTGTTATCTGACACTTGAGTTTCTTGCAGGGTTTGTTTACAGTCCTTAATCTGGACTCATAACAGGGTTTACCTACATTACTCCACGCATAGCATAACATCATACCATCATACCATTGCATACATCCTGCATAAGGACTAACCCATTTCAAGGATCTCAAGGGCTTGTGATGCAGGTCATGATGAACCAAAATGTCTAGCAAGGGGCAAAGGGGATTTATTTTCCTCTAGCCAGGTTGATGACTTGAGTCAGGGGCGATGACCCACTCGATATGGTGAGCCTTGACTCTTGAAGAAGGACTCTCAATAACATGAAGTTCCTTCAATCAAGCTACCAGTTTTAGATTCTAACAATTTTCTTGTTTACCCCACTAGATCCTTGAAAACATTGCATGCATACATACATATCATTGCATTACAGGTACCCTTTTGACAGGTCACTTATCTTCTTCGCTATTTATTTCAGCAATCATCATGAATCTTGAATCATCCAATGAACAAGCTATCAAGGCCCTCCAGGCCCAGAATGCCCAGTTCCAGGAGTTGGTTATGAGCCTAGCCCAGGGTCAACAAAATTTGAAGACTCTGCTCTTGAAGAAGAAGAAGAGGACTGTGTTGTTCAACCCTAGACGCAAATCTGGGAATGGATCACAAAATGAGGCTGAGCTGACTACCCCATCAGTTGGGAAGGACAGTCCACAAGGGGGAAGGGTTCCTAGTCCCGTGGTCTCCGACAACGAGACGGATTTCAATGATGAACAGTACCCTCCTGCTGAGGATAAGTACAAACAGCTAGAGGACCGCCTAAGTGCTATAGAGATACAGAAAGTGCCCGGCCTGGACTTCGAAGATCTAGGTCTATCTTCTGGGGTGGTGATTCCCCATAAGTTTAAGGCACCTGCCTTTGCCAAGTATGACGGAGCTTCCTGTCCAAAGCTGCACCTCCGGTCATATGTGAGGAGGATCCAACCCTACACTGCTGACAAGAATCTATGGATCCATTTCTTTCAGGAAAGTCTTTCAGGGACTCAACTCGAATGGTTCTATCAACTGGATGGAGCCAGTATTCGTAACTAGGAGGACTTGGCTACTACATTCTACAAGCAATATCAGTATAATTCCGACCTTGCTCCTACGCGTACCCAACTCCAGGGTATGTCACTAGGGACGGGTGAAGGATTCAAGGAATATGCACAAAAGTGGAGAGACCTTGCTGGAAGGGTGCAACCACCTCTGACCGACCGCGAGCTCGTTGATATGTTCCTAGGGACCCTGTCTGGTCCGTTCTTCCACCATCTGATTGGTAATTCTTCTGCTGGGTTTACAGATATGATTTTGACCGGGTAGAGGATTGAAGCTGGTATCAAGGCTGGAAAGATTCAAGAAGCTGCACCTTCTGATGCTCATAAAAAGCCTTACCATGGAAAAAAAGAGTCCAACGCTGTGCATGGTAAAAAGAGCCGTCATGATCAACATGTAGGGGCAACCCAGATCTCTAATCCTATGCCTGCTCAGCAAAGACAGGGGCAGCAACGTAAGGAGGTCGCATCCAAACGAAAGTTCACTAAGATCAACATGTCACTAGATCAAGCACTACAGCAGATGTTGAAGGCAGGGATGATTACCTTAAGGGCTCCTCTCCGGAATCCAAACACTTCTGCTCCTAACTATCATCCCAACGCCCGCTGCGCTTACCACTCTGATAGCCCGAGGCATACTACGGACAACTGCTGGGCTCTGAAGAACAAGGTCCAAGACATGATTGACGCCAAGGAAATCCAGTTTGAAGCGCCAGAGACTCCAAACATAATCACTGCTCCTTTGCCAAATCATTGAAGGCTTTTGTTTTATTTGAATTTCCGAATTGTATTTTTCTTTGCTTATACAAACAATTAATGTCATAACAAACTCTTTAATTTCATTAATGCATCGCATATGTCTGTTTGAATTAATCTATTCGTATTCATTATATTCAAAATTGCTTTCATTTTTTGTGATGTTCAACGCTCGATTAATAATTCTAAGCCTATTGAGGGAGGATGACGAAAACGATACCATAATCTACAATATGCTTTTGAGCAGACCCCGCTGATGAGGTACATGCATTGTTTCAAATCCTAAACACTGGAGTTATAAGGAAGATAATCCCTCGTCAGCCCCTCTGATCCAAAGAAGTAGGAGTTTTTCTTTTCGAAAATTAAAACCCTTAATCATAACTTGGGGCAGGGTAGTTCTCTCAGCTGATCCAAGTGCGCAACGAATGGCACCAAAGAAGTCCTTACCAAATTAAAGACAGTGATGGTTCCCTACAATCGTCAAGACAGGTAGTCATTGCCAAAAAAAAAAAAAACTAAAGCCCAACAAGTCAAAACCTATGAAGGAGACTTACAAAAACTGGGGCATCCCGCTGACTGTAAATACAAAAAGAAACAGTTCAGGCAAAAAGACAGGGATAATAAAATAAAAAAGAAAGAGGTCCTACAAACACTCGACAAAAAAGAAATGACTGCCTATTCAAAATAAACTGTCAGTATCCGAACCATCACCGGAATATCAAAGCAAAGACTCAAACAAGGTCTAGTGCATGATTAGCTGAGTTTAGGATCGAAGAACATCACGAAGAGCGGGTGGGTACAAATAAAATTTGAGCCTTTATCCTTTGTTTCTTAAACCGTGAACCAGGCCACGTTATAACCCTCAAAAGTCCTAGCTGAAGCATGGGTTAGTTCGAAAGCATACTGTTACGAAAGGTATCCTGACTCCTTAAGGCTTGCGATAAAATAACGAGTTGACATCACAGCTTACAAAAATTCACTTGTTTTTATGAAAAAATGCATTTTCAAAAAAACTTCAAGACAGACATAAGCTTTGCATTTTTAACATAACTTTGTTTGCATATGACTTTTTGTTCGAACAACAAAGAAATTCGCACGAAGAATATCTAGTGAACAAAAGCACTTCCAACCAAAGGGGCACGGCATGATCATGGTCTATCATCTGGGGCAGTCCAGTCAAGATTCAGAGAATCTCTCAACAATGCCAAACAGCCAGGGGCAACTCTCCATCTGAGACACTTGGGGCATTGGGCATGGATTTCAGCAACGAATCTTAGATGATCAGAGATCTTCTGGTAGTATGGTGACGCAACACTACTGACAGGGGCACCTCCCTACATTCTGAGAGCATGGACATAGTCGGAAAAAAATACTACGCATAATCAAAGACCCGCTAGGTTGACACACATAGGCAAAAATAAGGGCTTCCCGGCAAACCAAAAGGGTTCGGGAAAAAATAAGGGATGAAAATGAAAAATTTGTACACCCGGCAAGTCGAAAACCCGAAAAGGCGGCTTGGGCAAAAAAGGGTATCCCGGTGGACTGAAAACTCGAAAGGGCGGTCCAGTAAAAAATTAGGGATCAAAGCGTACGACTATGTCCTGTCATCTCGTCACTTTCCTACCAGGAGAAGATTTGTCTATTGGCAGTTATCGAGCACCTCCACAGGTACCTTATCCCACAGAAGCTGGGGCAATAGGAATCGTCCGAATTGTACAAGTTGCTCTGTCCTCCAGGTACAAGGTAAATTCAGCTGAAGAACATGACCAAGATACCTTCACTCTCCGCAGAGTAGGACAAGACCCAGCAATACTCTCCTCAAGCAGAGTTGGTCCCCAATCAGCCCGAAGAGGCACAGTATCCCTAGCAAGTCAGCAACACTCTCCCCAAGCAGAGTTAGGCTACTGTCAGTCCTGAGGAAGCTGGATATCCCCAGAAAATCTCAATATTCCCCAGCGGAGTATACGGATATTCCTCAACAAGCATCCCCGACAGTCTTAATCTAAGATTGTTCCCCGGTGGAATATCAGACACCCTAGTGGAAACACTTCCCCAATACAATTCAAAAGTTTCCCCAGGAGAGTTGAATCAATCTCCCCAGTAGATTCTGGAAGCTTATCCCCGGTAGATTCTGGAAGCTTATCCCCTGCAGAGTACAAACATCTCTCCGACCATGTTCAGAGGTTATCCCCCCACCAGAGCCTATAACTGGGTTATCCTTAGCTAATTAACAACGAATAGACTGTCCTCGGCGAAGTTATTCCTATCCCCAACAGAGTTCATCAAATCCTCCAACAAAACTCATCAACGAAATCCCCAGCGGAATTATCAACAAAATCTCAGCGAAGTATAATTCCCCCACAGAGTAATTCCCCGCAGAGTAATCTCTTCATCAAGTTTATTCCCCAATGGAGTCATCTTCTCCTACCGGTTTATTCTTGCAATCATCATCCCCAGCGGAAACGAAGAACCCTACTCTTCAAACATCAGCCCAGGATTCAACAAGCTCCCGGAATTCGTCAAGGATTTATTTTCCTAGATGAAAACACATTCATAAACATCACATCTTCATACATTATAGCATGCATACGCATCATACGACACAATCTCATTTATTCTTGAGAACATCATGATATCATGCATTTCATACATCATGACATTGCATACAACTGATGTTTTGCCTTTTCAGGAAAAAGGTCAATCCAAAGATGATTACTATCAACTGTCGCAATTCCAGATTCGATACCTGTATCTAGCTAGGGCATATCTATGAGCGATTGATTGTGGATTCAATACCTGTATCTAGCCAGGGCATATCTACATTAAAGAGATTAAAGAGATAGCTGGGAAATGCTCCAGACATGATGCTGTTATTTTGCTTATTCAGATTCTTCAGAGATAGCTTAGAGATGCTCCGGATGCGGATGTTATTCTATTGCTTATTTAGACTTCCTTCTAGAGATAGCTTAGAGATGCTCCGGACACGGATGCTATTCTATTGCTTATTCCAGATGTCCTTCTAGAGATGGTTCAGATGTGACCCAGATATGGCTACGTTCTGATACTTATTCCAGATTCCCTTTCAGAGATAGCTTGGAGATGCTCCTGACCTGAATGCTATTCTTTTACTTATTCAAAGTTTCTTCTCAGAGATAGTTCAGATATGCTCTGGACCCGGATGCTATTCTGTTGCTTATTCAGAGTTACTCATTCAGAGATAGCTTAGAGATGCTCCAGACACGGATGCTATTCTTTTGCGTATTCAGACTTTCTCTCCAGTAATAGCTTAGAGATGCTCCAGACCCGGATGTTATTCTATTGCTTATTCAGAGATTCCTTTCAGAGATGGCCTAGAGATGCTCCAGATCCGGATGTTATTCTACTTCCTATTCAGATTTCCTTCTAGAGATAGTCCAGTTGCGACCCAGGCATGGCGACTTTCTGATACTTATTCCAGAGTTCCTTTCAGATATAGCTTAGAGATGCTCCTGACCCGGATGCTATTCTACTGCTTATTCATATTCAAACTTCTAAAGACAATTTAGAGATGCTCCAGACCCGGAGGCTATTCTATTGTTTAGTCCAGATTCATTCAAAAGACATTCCAGATACGATCCAGATTCGGATAACACTCTATCACTCACTCGGATACAATATGGACATACCCCAGACACGGCGGTCATTCTACTACTCGTTCAGACGTCAGCAGTTAGATATAGACTAGATATGCTCCAGACACGAAAGCTATTCTATTTCTTATTTAGATTCAACTCCATTACACTTCCAAATGGCATCTATAAGCCCATTCTCGACAAGGATCTGTCACATCTCCAGATGGCATCTATAAGCCCATCCTCTTACCCATCATCTCTCCAAATGGCATCTATAAGCCCATTCCCGTCATCACACTGCTGATACTTTACTATGCGATTGCAAATTTCTGGGCACTCTAGTGTTCAATCATCTTCCACCTTCGGATCACGAAAGGCACGCAAGCCAATCTACATCCTCAGGTCTAAGAAGATTGAACAGGGGCAACTGTTGTACCCCAAAATTTTCCCTCCCATATTCTTTAAGATTTGTCAAGATCAATCTTCAAATGGATCAAGGGGTTGCCCAGTCTAAACATCCTCCTAAGCCAGTCAAATTAGGGTTTTGGTTCCTTCAGTGAATTTGAGGTTTTCAATGGTCCAATCAAGTCCCATAGGCCTACACATATCCTCAAGCATCTACATGGCAAGTTTCAAGACTCACAGGGTCAAGTTGCACAGTCAAAAGCTTCATTTGGTTCACAATCAACTACAGGGGCAAAATGGTCATTTGGCAGTCAAAAGTCAAAATTTTTGGTCAACATATTATTTTGAAGCCACAATAATCATTTGATCAAGTCTTGATCATGATTCCACAAGCATGGTTCAAAAATCATCAAGATGCCAAAAGTTTCTATTTTTGACAGCTGAAAAGTCAACTGTAACTTGACTAAGGCATAACTTTTTCATGGTTCATCAGAAAAATCCCACCCAATGCTCATTTTGAACGGGATGACATTTCCTACAACTCATCTTCACACTCCAAGTCCAAGAAATGCTCTCACAAAAAGTTATCAATTTCTACATTATAGGTCAATTCCAAAAGTCAACAAAAAGGCACTTTAAGTCAAAGACCATAACTTGAGATTGGTAAATAAAAATGACATGGGACCAAAGGCATTGGTTAGAGGACTTCAAGACCTTTCTAAAATGTCCAAGAACATGTTCATATGATCAAAATTGAGCAAGATATGCATTGGAGAAGTTGGGAAATTTTTGGGAATTTGCAAAAGTCAACTTTGCCTAAAACACCTTGTTTTTGCTAATGGGCCTCAAATTCTTTCTTGAAACATTGCCCAAAGCATATGCACGACCCATTGAACTTAAATTGATTTATTTTCTTATTTTTAATTAATTAATTGAATTTTTATTAATATTAATTCATTTAATTGTAGGAAAATTCAAAAGACATGATTTTCAAATCTTTTTGTGATGCAAATACACTCAGGGCAAGCTGGCAATTCGTGTACATATCAAGGACATCAAAAGCTCCATGTTTGGAAAGTTTTGTCAATCAAAAATATGCAAAAAGATTTTATTAAAATCAAATATTGAAAACATGAATTCAAAGGATTTCTTGTGCAAGATTTACCCTAATTCCATTATACTATATATGCTGAAGCCAAACCTAATTCCATTCACGTGCAAAAACTGCTGCAAGAACCATAGCCAAATTCCAAAAATTCAAAGAAAACCAAAAAACTGTTTTTCATATTTCAGATCAACTCAAAGCCTTAGAGTGATTCCAATACATTGCTGGAGGTGTAAGGAACCTTTTGCAATCAAAATCAAGTGTTAACACCCAAAGAATCCCAAGAACAGTCGTACGGTTTGCCCACTCTTTTCCATAATCGAAACTCAAGTTTTATGCATCATTAACATGTTATGATTATTGCTTTGCATTGCTAACATCATTCTGAAGCTAATGGTACAAATTAATTGTATTATGGTGCCCTGAAAAGAAAACTGCCATTAAAGAAATCTAGGGTTTTAAAGCTTTGTTTTTAGGGATTTCTTGACCAAGCAAAATTGGAACCTCCCATGCCCATGGTTGAAACCGACTGAACGTGACGAATACAATGGACACCTCGCGCCATATTTATATGGCTTGGATTTCTATTCGCTATTATTGACAGTTTCACTTTGTGGGGGTTTAAAACCCCCGCTAACTGCCTTTGTTTTACAGGGAAAAAAGGAAGAAGACGATTATGTGTGGATGTGTGATTGGCTGGGTTTAATAATAGCGCGCGTTTGTTGGCTCCTAAATTCGACACCTTTGTTTTGACTGATGGCAGCCATTAAAAGCTGAAAGATGCTTTCGACTGGCTAAGCCTGTCGAAGTGCCCGTCGAAAGATGGCAAAATACTTAGAAGATTTCTTCCAAGGAAGAAGGCTGATTGTCTTCGACGTCGAAGGAGTTTTCGTCGAAGACGTTTCTTGATGAAAGTGTTCGATGGTCCAGAGTGGAGCAGTTTGAAATTCAAAGCTTTGGGGGGAAAACGGTTTCCAGCAGTTACTACGTGCAAACGTGCAAGGATCTGGAGCGTCGAGCATGGAGAACGTGCCAAGTGGCTTAATCTCGAAGCAGTGTAACTGCCCGACGGTTACTTGGAATGTTTTAGTATAAATAGGAGTAGACGTGTAGTTTCTCGTGTGTGTTCACAAATAGATACATAGTCACTCATTTAGATTCAAGTACCCAGTGTGAGCGAAAGAATTGTTGAGAAATGTATGTGTGAAACACCAATTTTATCAATTAAAGTCATTTACTTTTCCAGTATTTTACATGCTTTTCCCCTTTAAATTCTTGTCGAACCTTTACTTTAAAGCCTTGTTTATTTTACCAAGTCTTTCCTTTATGCAATTTACTTGAAACATTTTACTTAAAGCCTTATCCACCTTAATCAAACTTCAAAATCAACCTATGTCCATAGGATCAATCTGATCGATCCTGCGAGTAACCAAATAAGTAACCATTTGGAGGATCAGCGGTTGTTTACCAAAACCCAAGGTAAACAAATTGGCACACCTGGTGGGACTGTGTGTTGATTGTTGAAAATTATCTCATCTTTTCGAGTTGTATGTTATTGAGGAGTGGTAGAATATACACCAACGATAACAATACTGCCAGAAGAAGGGAAGAGATGGCGAATCCGCCAAACAACAACGAAATTCCACCACCAAGTGTGGGAGCAACGGTTAATATGACCGTGGGTGAAGCGACGAATGTTGGTTCGACACCAGCAGTGTCAGTCACAACCACGGGGCCAATAACTTCGTTAACAGGCCCCAGAATACCTTTGGGAACCCCCCCACCAAGGGGAAATATTGGCACAAGGCCAGTGGTTCCCCCAGGATTTATTCCATTCTATGGTATGCCAACTTCTGAAGTGGCAAGCCTGACGAATGCTGCGTCCACTTATTCAGACCCTTTCGTGAGTGCCTCTTCGCCACTCCAAGGCTCTGGAGTAGGCATGGCGAATAGAAATAGGACCCAACTCTTAGGAGGAACGTCCCAAGTAGCCCATGGCCTTACAAATGCCTCGACAGCAGTCTTGAGGCAACAGATGGACGAAAGCAACCATGATATGGTGCAAATGTTGGCACAAACTTTGAGTACAGTGCTAAATCCTCTAATACAAAATACTACTCAATCGAATCAGCAAGTTACAGCGCAAATGACGCGTTTGGCTGACTTCTTTGGAGTACCCCCACCTATTCGACAGCCCCAAAGGGCGCAAACGAGAGGAAATCAGGGGATATTTGTAGTGGAAGAAACCACCATTAATCAGGCTCAACAGCCTGTCGAACAACCTGTCGAAGAACCTAGGGTAATAGCCCCAGAGGTAAGGGTAGTTAACAGAAACCAAAATGCTGACGAAGTGGTTCAGCATGTCCAATACCAAAACATGGGTTTGGAAAACAATCTGGCAACCATGATCGAAAGAATCATGACTCAGAATGGAATGAACATGGGCTTTCGAAGGCCCAACTTTACATCTCCATTGTCAGAATATGTGTTACAAACTGACTTACCTCCTAGAAGCAAAGTCCCCAAATTTACTAAGTTCTCTGGGGACACGACAGAATCTACTGTCGAACATGTGGCGAGGTATTTGATCGAAGCAGGAGACATTTCAAATAATGAAAACCTAAGGATCAAATACTTCCCAAGTTCCTTAACCAAGAACGCTTTTACTTGGTTCACAACTCTACCCCCCAATTCGATCCACCATTGGACCCAGTTGGAAAGATTGTTCCATGAACAATTCTATATGGGGCAAACCAAGATAAGCCTGAAAGAACTGGCGAGTGTGAAGAGACGTTTCACTGAACCTATAGACGAATATCTGAATAGGTTTAGGTTGCTTAAGGCGAGATGTTTTACACAAGTGCCAGAACATGAGTTGGTCGAAATAGCCGCAGGCGGTTTAGATTATTCCATTAGGAAGAAGCTAGATACCCAGTACCTAAGAGACATGGCCCAACTGGCCGATAGAGTTCGACAAGTCGAACGCCTCAAAGCTGAAAAAGCTAAGGCAACGAAAACTCACAAGAGAGAGAGAATAGCGTACATTGAGATGGATGACGAAGATCTAGAATCCTTCGACGATACTTTAGCTGTCGAAGAAGGAGAAGTCGATTTAGCAGAACTAAAACAAGGGCCACCATACTCTTGTAAACAGTTAGTCCCCTCAAATGGGAAAAATCCCATTGGTCCAGACAGGACCAACGATAGGTTCCCAAAAAAGACTTATAGTTTTGACATCACAAAATGTGATGAAATATTCGACTTGCTAGTTAAAGATGGCCAAATGATAGTACCCCCTGGGGTAAAAGTGCCTCCTCTTGATCAAAGAAAGAAGAGAGGTTTTTGCAAATATCATAATTTTTTGGGCCATAAAACTTCTCAATGTTTTCTTTTCAGGAATCTTGTGCAAGACGCTATTGAGGAAGGGAGATTAAAGTTTGCTGACAAATCCCCCATGGCTGTCGACTCCAATCCACTGAAGGCTGAAGCCCACTATGCAGAACCCTCTGAGGTGAACATGATAGAGGCAACCAGGATCCAGTCGAAGAAGCCAGGCATTACCATGGTCGAAGTCTCAAAGGACCACATCAACATGCCAATCTTTGGCAGTTTTTCTGGAAATTTATCCAGGAAGACAATTGAGGCTGTCCAGAAAGCGGTCGAAGACCCGAAGTCGAAGACTGCTGAAGCACAAAAAACTGGACCAAAGCCCAGTTCCCACTTGGCCACTGTACAAGGCCAGACGGAGAATCTGGAGACACAAATGAAGCAACTAACTCTTGCTAATAAGGATACAATGAATATCAACATGGTTGAACTTTCTGACCCTAAAGCTTCAGAAGAAGCCATAAGGCAAGAGCAGGCAAATAAAACGGCTTTCCCTAGGGAAAACGAAAACTTGGCAGATTTTTTACAAAGATGCCAGAAGAAGAAATCAGAGGTGATGCTGTGTCCAAGATGCAGTTCTATCTTTGATAAAAAAGCTGCTGAGCACATACAAGGCGTGAGAGCAGCGAACAAGAGAAGGGAGAATGCTGACCTTCGACATGATCCCAGAAAGGGTTCTAATCAAGACAAGAGGCCATTGACTTTTAGGCCTCCAACAAATGTACCAGTAGACACTTGGTACAAAACATCTGGCCGGAAAAGGCCAAGTGAAGAGAAATGGCATTCTTTCGATGTGCCAAGAGGTTCCTCTTTAATTCAGAAGAAAGAGCCTCAAATTGCTGCACCCAAGGTTGCTCAAGTGTCCAGCAACTACAAGGGAAAAAATCCTATGTCTCGATCCCAATGGAGGAGATATCAAAGGAGGCGAAAAGCTGAAAGGGAGGCTGCCAACGAACCTAAGGCAGAAACTAGTTCGAATGTGCCTCAAAGGAAACAAAGAAAGCCTCTTGAGAGAGAACCAGTTACCAACAGGCTAGTTTGGCCTAATCAAAGTGAAGTCGAAGACGAAGATGATGCTGAGTCCGACGATACCCTGGATATAATGGTGAATATTGTTTCAGTACTACCTAGGGAATTCAATCGACAGGTAGAAGTCGAAGCCAGTGACTGGGAGGTGGAACAAGAAATGGCCAAACATAGGCCAGTGTGCTATTTTGTCATGGACAATGGCACTACAGAGGAACAAAATGGCTTCTTCGAGCCACCTACAGAGGCGATGAAGAATCACCTCAAACCTTTGTTCATAAGGGCTAAGCTCGAAGAGACCACTGTGAACAAAATATTGGTCGACTGTGGGGCTACTATCAATATTATCCCTCATTCTATGCTAAGGAAGATTGGCAAAAGGGATGAAGAAATCAAACCTCACAATATGGTCCTGTCCAACTATGAGGGAGGCATTGGGACCACCATGGGAGTGATCCAGCTAGACATAAAAGTTGGGTCGATCCTTCGACCAACAATGTTCATGGTCATATCGGCCAAACCTAACTACAACCTTTTGTTAGGCCGTGAGTGGATCCATGGTGTTGGCGCTGTGCCTTCATCGATGCATCAAAGACTGCTGCTATGGCGTCCAGATGGGATGGTCGAAAACATAGAGGCGGATCAAAGTTACTACCTTGGCGAAGTGAATCACTTGGGTGTAACAGATTTCGACAAAAACTTGGCTCACATAGGGCCATGTCCAACTCCTGACTTCGACATGGCGCCAGCGCCAAACACCTTTTGTTCCCTATACCTGCATCCTGAGCATGGTTTCCAATGGGACAAAGAAGACTTGTCCCACATAGACTTCAGTGGGCTAACTGATATCCAACCAACTGGTTGGGGAAGTGAATTCAGTGATAATGACTGAGTCACAATCTCTGAAGCGAATTTCGGCTTATGTGGCCGAAACCAAGATGATAGCGGCTCTCGAAGCCGAAGTAAAGTACATGGCCACACAGGCCAATGATCAACAATTATCTGCTGTTGGCCCAGGAAAGGATTTCGATCCAAGACCTCCTGATATCATGCCAGATGAAATGCAGGAACAGAGGCTCGACGCCATCTATGACGATGAGCCTTTGGGCTTCGAAAAGGATCCCTTGGCGAACAACATTAAGATGTTAGCACAAGACCCTTTAGAAGAAATCAACTTAGGCGAAGGATCAGAGAATAGGCCAACTTACATCAGCGCCAAAATTGATCCAGAGTTTAGGTTGGAAGTAATCCAATTGCTGAAAGAGTTTAAAGACTGTTTTGCATGGGATTATGACGAAATGCCCGGTCTCGACAGAGGATTGGTAGAACTTCAGTTGCCAATCAAACCTGGAAAGAAGCCAATCAAGCAAAATCCAAGACGCTTCGCTCCAGAAATATTGTCGAAGATCAAAACGGAGGTCGAAAGACTTCTGAAATGCAAATTCATCCGTGTTACAAGGTATGTCGAATGGATTGCAAATATTGTGCCAGTAATTAAGAAAAATGGCACATTAAGGGTGTGCATAGATTTCAGAGATTTGAATGCTGCCACCCCCAAAGATGAATATCCTATGCCTGTGGCGGAAATGCTAGTCGATTCTGCCGCTGGCTACGAATACCTGAGTATGCTCGATGGTTATTCGGGATATAATCAAATATTCATTGCTGAAGAGGATGTGTCGAAAACAGCTTTTTGATGCCCTGGGGCCTTAGGCACTTACGAATGGGTAGTGATGCCTTTTGGCCTAAAGAACGCTGGGGCAACGTACCAGCGAGCAATGAATACTATCTTCCATGATTTTATTAACACTTTTATGCAAGTTTATATTGATGATATTGTTATAAAATCTGTTTCCAGGAAGAGTCACATTGACCACCTTCGACAATCATTCGAAAGAATGAGAGAACATGGTCTGAAGATGAACCCTTTGAAGTGTGCGTTCTGTGTGAAAGCTGGAGATTTCTTGGGTTTCGTTGTCCACAAGAAAGGAATCGAAATCAATCAGAACAAGACGAAGGCAATTTTGGAAGCGAAAGCGCCATCGAATAAGAAGGAATTGCAATCTCTCTTAGGCAAGATAAATTTCTTGAGAAGGTTTATATCTAACCTAAGTGGGAAAGCTCAGGCCTTTTCACCCTTACTTCGACTGAATAAAGAAGGGTTCGAATGGGGGCAAGAGCAGCAAGAAGCCTTCGACAAAATCAAAGGGTACCTCACTAAGCCACCTATTTTGGTGCCTCCTTGTAGCAATAGGAGTATGAGATTGTACATAGCTGCATCTGACAAAACTCTGGGAAGTATGTTAGCCCAAGAGGATGAGAATGGAGTCGAAAGACCCATTTATTATCTCAGTCGAGTTTTGAATGATGCAGAAACTAGATATAGCGAAGTTGAAAAATTGTGTCTATGTCTGTATTTCTCTTGTACAAAACTCAAGCAATATATAAAACCAGTTGATGTTTATGTTTCGTCTCATTCTGATGTTTTCAAATATATGTTGTCGAAACCTATCTTGCATAGTCGAATTGGCAAGTGGGCA
Source organism: Vicia faba (assembly GCA_948472305.1). NCBI lineage: Eukaryota > Viridiplantae > Streptophyta > Magnoliopsida > Fabales > Fabaceae > Vicia > Vicia faba. Next base: position 1,228,102,581 of record OX451735.1, on the reverse strand, counting down.
TTAGCATTGACTGAATACTCCTTGACCTTTATGCCTCTTAAGGCAGTAAAAGGACAAGTGGTTGCAGACTTCATAGTCGACCACTCAATTCAGGTCGAGGATATTAATTATGTGGAGATAGAACCTTGGAAATTCTACTTCGATGGTTCCAGCCATAAAAATGGAACAGGAGTAGGAGTCTTGATTATTTCTCCAGATAAAATTCCAACAACATTCAAGTACCAAATAGAAGGTTCTTGTTCGAACAACGAGGCTGAGTATGAAGCTCTAATTACTGGCCTTGAAATATTGTTGGAATTGGGGGCAACTCGAGTCGAAATAATGGGAGACTCAGAGTTAGTCATCAAGCAAGTCACAAAGGAGTATAAATGCATAAGAGAGAATCTCATTATGTACTTTGTGATAGCAAATCGTTTATTGAAACAATTTGAAAGTGTCAATATTCGACACATACCCAGAGTCGAAAATCAAATAGCCAATGACTTGGCACAGATTGCATCAGGGTATAAGATTTCAAAAACGAGATTACAAAGAGCAATCGAAGTTCGAGAAAAGATAAAGGCAACTTGTCTATCACCATCAGACTTGGAATCGACGAGGCTAGGTTATGCTGATCACTCAAACTTCGAGATTTCGTTCATTGATAATTTGTCAGAGCAAGATTGGAGGAAACCCATTGTGGACTATCTTCAAAATCCAGGAGCTCCGACAGAACGAAAAACAAAATACAGGGCGTTGAGTTTTGTACTCATGGGTAATGAGTTATTCAAGAAGACGCCTGAAGGGGTGTTGCTGAAATGTTTAAGTGAAACTGAAGCATACATAGCCCTTTCGACTACGCATGCTGGGGCATGTGGGGCTCACCAAGCAGGCCATAAGATGAAATGGTTGTTGTTTCGACAAGGACTATATTGGCCCACTATGCTGAAAGATTGTGTTGAGTTCGCCAAAGGTTGCCAAGAGTGTCAAGTTCATACAGGCATCCAGCATGTACCAGCAAGCGAACTTCACTCGATAGTGAAGCCTTGGCCCTTTCGAGGATGGGCGTTGGATCTCATTGGAGAGATTCGACCAGCATCATCAAAGAGTCAGAAATACATATTGGTAGGCATTGATTATTTTACTAAGTGGATCGAAGCTGTCCCTTTAGTCAATGTAGACCAAGAAAATGTCATTGAATTCATTCAAAAGAACATTATATTTAGGTATGGAATCCCTGAGACAATAACAACTGATCAAGGTTCAGTTTTCACTGGTCGAAAGATGCAGGAATTCGCTCAGGAAACAGGTTTCAAACTCCTAACATCCACGCCTTACTATGCACAGGCGAATGGTCAAGTCGAAGCAGCTAACAAAGTAGTGATTGGCTTGATAAAGAAACATGTTGGGAAGAAACCAAAGAATTGGCATAAGACGTTAGACCAGATTTTATGGGCTTGTCGAACGTCCCCAAAAGAAGCCACTGGTACAACGCCATATAGGCTAACTTTTGGCCATGATGCAGTGTTGCCAGCAGAAATTTGTCTTCAATCTGCAAGAGTTCAGAGGCATTATGATATTCCTTCTGAGGTTTATTGGAATATGATGTTAGATGAATTGGTGGATTTAGACGAAGAGAGATTACACGCTCTCGACTTACTCAGGCTTCAGAAGAAAAGAGTAGAAGACTCTTATAATAGAAAGGTGAAACCTAAGGTATTTTTGCCTGAAGATTTAGTTTGGAAGGTAATTCTTCCCATGGATCGACGGGATCGAAGCATGGGAAAATGGTCACCCAAATGGGAAGGACCCTTCAGAGTTATCCAAACTTTTTCTGGTGGAGCCTATGAGGTCGAAGAGATAAGTGGTGATAAAAGGCTCTTGAGAGTAAATGGTAAATATTTGAAAAAATATAAGCCTATACTTCAAGAGATAAAAATAAAATAATAAAAGAACAAACTAAATTAACCATGAAAATGCCAAAATGGAAAATTTTATTAATTTCAGCCAAGATGGCAATTGTTGTCGAAAGCGATTACAGAAGATGGTTACAAAAGAGAATCAATCAAAAGGTAAGAGAATTCTTGAGTCGAAGATACTTGGCATACTGCAGCTCCAACCTCTTTTTGCACCAAGAGTTTTCTTGCACTAGTTTGGCAATTTGAGCATCGAGGCTTTGAGCCCTCTCAGCGAATTCCAGGCCTTGCTTGATCTCAGTCTGGCTCTCAGTGTCTGGGATGGTCGAAAGAATTTCCTCCTGGAGTACAGTGTTGGCGTTTATCTTCGCCTCTATCTCTGCAATTTGTGCTCGGAAGGAGACATTCTCTCGCTCAATAGCATCGACCCTTTCCTGTGCAGACGCTTTCTGTTTCGACAACTCGGCAATTCGAGAAGTCGAATCTGAGACGGCAGTCCACGCAGATGAGCTTTTGCCATGCAGCACTTCGAGCTGACTGTTAAAACCTCGTTGGCGCCTGTAATCCGCTGAGACTTGATCAATCATAGAATGTAATTCCATGATTAAGTCTGAGATTTCTGGGGCTACAGCTTCGAAGTCAACAGCATTCAAAACCTCTTTCAAGCATGATGGAGCAGTGGGATCCCCCTCTAAAGTCTTCATTAAATCTCTCTTGAAGAACTGGGCCTTAACCTTCGCCAATGCATCATCAAGAGGAGAAGTTTCAGTAGATTTCCCCGACAGGGTAGGAATTTCCTGACTAGTGTCAGAAGAACTCTTACTCTCGATGATTGCATTGAGGTAGCTGACAGGGTCAGTTTGTTTCAAGATTTCCAAGTCCTCTTTTGACTTGTGCTTTGAGGAGGTAACCCTTGCCACAGTATTATCTTGGGCTTGAGGCTGTTGAATGCTGAGTGCCTCGTTTGGTTGCTTTTCGACTTGGACTGAGGCGGTACTAGCGTCGACTTGTGGTTCTTCGTTAACATCACCTTGGGGTCCTTCGCCAGCGTCATTTTGTGGCTCTTCGCTAGCGTCACCCTGGTGTTCTTCGCCAGTACCACCTTGGTGCTCTTCGTCAACAGCATCTTGATTCTCTTCGCCATTGCCTTGGTCTCTTCCTTCAGGATTCTCTTCTGACGACAAGTCCACCACAGGAACCGTTTCTGGCTGTGTTTCCTCCACCATAGTTTCTTCTGTTGTCTTCTCCACTGTTTCAGCATTGGCCTCATTCTCAGTGTGGGCTTCGTCATTGCCCAAATCTTTTTCCTGAGGCCTGCTAAGGTCAGCAGATTCTAGAGTTTCTGAAGTCCTTGGTGGGGAACTTTCAGTAGTGTCCTGAAAAGGAGAAAGAAGACAAATCTTCAGATGTCGAAAGAGATACAGTTGAATACTGGTATATAGGCCTAAAATAGATTACCTGTGGATTAACTTCAGCCCCAGGGCTGGAATTATCACTTTCGACAGGCTTGGTAAGAAGAGCGTTCAGTTCCTCCTCAGTTGGCTCCTCGATGATCACTGCAGGTGGCCTAGGCTTTCTCACAGCGACCTTTATTCTGACGGTTCGACCTTCAGGGGCAGGAGTAGGAACAGAAGCGCCCTTCGTTAACTTTCGCCTCTTTAAGGGAGTAGGGGGGGAATCACTTTCGTCATCACTCCCCGATTCGACCACCAATGCTGCCCTTTTCTTGGGCGAAGGGGCCTAGAAAACCAATAGGAATTCGATTGAATAATTACATCGAAAATAAAAAATCGAAAGCCAGAAGAAAAATGAAGAAAATCTGGTTACCGATGCAGGAGGCCTCCTCGAAGAGCCTTCCCCCTGTTGGTTGCCCGTTGTCTTCGCCGGCGCTATAGTCTTCGCCGGCGGTGGAGGTTTTGTCGAAGGGACTCCTCCTTGTGGGCCTTCTGTAGTGTTGTACCCCAAAATTTGCCCTCCCATATTCATCAAGATTTGTCAAGCCAAGGTCACAAGATTCCCCAAGGGTTGTGCAGCTCAACTGTCTCCTAGACAGTCAAAACTAGGGTTTGAGTTCTGGTCAAGCAAATGAACTTTTCAAAGGCCCAATCAAGTCTCATGTGCCTACAAATGTGGTCAAGTATCCTCATATCAAGTTTCAAGGCATTCAGCTCAAAATTGCACAGTCAAAACCCTAGATTGCACTACAGTCAACTGTAGGGGCAAAATGGTCATTTGGCAGTCAAAAGTTCAAATTTTTGGTCAATACATCATTTTGAAGCCACAAACATCATTTGATCAATGCTTGATCATGATTCTCAAAATTTGGCTCAGAAATCATCAAAGATGCAAAAGTTGCTATATTTGGACAGTTGAAAAAGTCAACTGAAATTGACCAGGGCATAACTTTCACATGGATTATCAGAAAAATTCCATCCAAAGCTCATTTTGAAGAGAAAGACATTTCCTACAATTCATCTTCATGTTCCAAGTCCAAGAAATGCTCTCACAAAAAGTTATCAATTTCAACATTATAGGTCATTTTCAAAAGTCAACAAAAAGTGACTTTAAGTCAAAGGCCATAACTTGAGATTGGTAAATCAAAATGACATGGGACCAAAGGCATTGGTTAAAGGACTCAAAGACCTTTCCAAAATGTCCAAGAACATGTGAAAAGATTAAAAATTGACCAAGTTATGCCTTGTGGAAGTTGGGAAATTTTTAGGAATTTTGAAAAGTCAACATTGATGCAAAAGGCCTAAAAATGCAAATGGGCCCATTTTCCTTCCAAATTTCTTCATGCCAAGCCTATGCACGACCATTAGGCCCAAAGGGAAGTATTCTCATATTTTTTAATTATTTATTTGAATTAATATTAATTTATATTCATTTAAATGATTTTAATATATGAAAAATATCAAACTTAACCTAAAAAAATCTTTTCATGCATGTTTATTCATAATATTTCGTGCATATCTCAATTAGGCAAATTTGGTTGAGATTGGATCATGATTGAACAAAAACAACATGAAAAAAGATATGAAAAAGATTTTCCAAAATCAAATATTGAAATCCATGAATGCTTGAGATTTTGTGCAAAGTTTTTAACCTAAACCATTCCATACAAGTACTAGATGAGAACCCTAATGCTACAAGACTAAAAGCTGCGCATAAACAAGCTTTGGCATATTGAAAAAATTCTCATAAAACTCAAACACTGAAATCAACCTTAGGAGTCGATTCAAGCTTTGATTTTTGTTTCATTAGCATCCTGAGACGTCCCTAAACGTTTCTCAATCAAAAACAACAAGTCAAACGCCTTGAAACGGTATCACAAAGTCAAACTGAACCAAGAAAATATTGAAATCGCATAGCATGATTTAGACATCTTTTTGCATTTTTGTTTGTATATTCATGCTTCTTATGAAGTTTGTGAACTAACCATCATAATTAATTGGATTTTTGTGGCATAAACATGAATCTACCATGCGCGTTTTCTAGGTTTTCAGGTTCTTAAATTTAGGGCTTTTGCAATACAGTGAAATTGGCCCTTTAAACCACCATGGCTGGACTCAGCATATCAAGACGAAGCCACCTGGACCCTCGCGAACAATTTATGAAGCACAGGGTGCTAATCGCTATTTTCCAATAGGCACCTTTTGACAACGCTGTAAAAACCGTTCCCATAGTGTTTGTGTTACAGGGTAGGGGAAGGAGATGACATCGTGTCCATCAACCATTGGACAGTTTGAATTTCGCGCGGAATTCCAAAACACTAACGCGTTATTATTATATTGTTTATTATTTATTATATGTTAATTGAAACGCGCGTGGTTCAGTGGCTAGGTGTTGTGCTTGTAACCTTCAAGACCTGGGTTCAAGTCCCAGGTCTGGCAAATGCTTAATGTTATTTTTCAATACTTGATTCTATGCAGCACTAACGTCCAGGTGTACCATAGGCTCACCCTCTCAAGCCACACACGCGTCCATCTCACCCAGATCAACGGCCAAGAATCTAAGGAACACCTACGCTTAGTCAACGTGTCATACACGATCCAGGAAAGTCAGCACGTTGCAAGCTTATTGGGCCAGGCCTCTCAAATTTATACCTCCTTACTTGGGGCAACACCCCACCCTGGTTTGATTTTCTTTTCTTTTTGTTGTTTTAATTATTGTATTATATTATTTTTATTGCTTTAATTAATTAATTTATTTTTTCTATGAAATATAAAAACATTATAAAAATCAGAAAAAGACCAAAAAAATAATATCTATTTTATTATAATTATTTTATTAGCATGTAAATAAATTAATTTCAAATTAGGTTTAATTTATATTTTTTCATAACAAAAATCCAACAAAATAGAATTAGGTTAATTAATATTTTTTTTTATTCCTTTTAATATTTTTCCCTTTTTTTCAGAATAACAATATTATTATTTTATTTTCATAAATTAAAAATTGTACAAATTAATTTAGAGTTTAATTTAGGTTATAGTTTAATTTTTTCATAATAAATAAAAAAATATTAGAATTAGGGTTTGCCGTTTAATTTAATCTCAATTAATTTCTTTTTTTTCATTAAATCTAAAAAACACAAAAAATATCATTCTCATTTAATTTTAATTTTTAAGTCCTTATTAATTTTAATTATTTGCAAAAAGGGGTCCAACGCCCTAGTTTCGTTTTAATTATTTAATTTGCGCATTTATCTTATGTCGTTTAATTATAATTATGTAATCGTCCCTAAGCCATGTAATTTATTTTTCGCACTTTTATTTTATCGCATTATTTATTTTCCGCTAAATCGGGTCCGGTTTATTTTGGCGATGTGGACCCGCGCCATTTGTAATAGTCTAGCTTTATTTCCTCACAAAATATTTAACTGTTAACCAAGCATGCAAGAATGAATGTCTTAATAAAATCAAGCGTAGAACACGACAAACATGACAAGACAAATAACTGAAACATGACACACAATTCGCACACACCACCCATAGGGTACGCCTCACTGTTGCCTTTCGAAAGGTGGTCGTCGAGTAGAAAACGTCTTAGTAAGTCCTCATGATCCGGGAACCTGGCATGAGGGTAGCTTCTAAGGTGTCTTCCCATTGCTCTGGTGATCACCATGTCCCTAAAATCGAATTGACCCGAACACCTCCAACGGTGGTGCTACCTACCTCTCAATGGTGGGATGGCACTACTTTTAAGGACATTTACACAGACGAATTCCTTAGGGTAGGTAGGTTCTCAAGGATACTTGCTCTAATCTCAAAACAAAAAGACTTTTCACACCGACACTTTTCAAAAGCTCTCAAAGCAAATTTTTCAAACACTCTGACGTACGAGTCGATCTGAAATTTTTTCAAAAGAAACTTTTTTAAACCCACATTGAAAAGCAAGCAAACATTTTTGAAAACACATTGAGCAAGTATCTAAGAGCCCATGGATAACCATGGATAGAAAGGGTGCTAACACCTTCCCTTTCTATAACCTACCTCCCGAACCGAGAGCGATCTCTTTAAAGGAATTTTTCTGTGCTTTTGTCCTTTCCTATTGGAGAAAATAAAAGACGGTGGCGACTCTTGCTTACCGCGACATTTCGCGAACCAGCGTTAAACAGTCAGTTCCAGATCCACCGATCACAGAACTGGCGACTCTGCTGGGGACTTAAACTTAAAGTGAAGTGTACCTTAGGATTAAGATCACTGTGTTTTCAATTGTATTGCTTTGCTTGCTTTAAATTGTGGGACTGTCTTGGGAGTTCTATAGATCCTAACCCGGATCTGGGGGATACCTTCTTAGAAAGTAGCAACAAGGTTGTGAGGGAACTGTGCGGGGTATACCGACATGGTTGAAACAGTCTGCTACGTTGATGTGGCACTTTGGTGTGTACCGGTAACCCTTGAGTTCAGTCAAGGAGAGTACGGGGCCTCCGCGTGGTGTCATGAAGCATCAACAGACCTTAGGAACCTTAATTGAACTATCTTGGCCTCTTTAGGGTAGTGAGATAACTGACTTTGGTGCAGTCCGAGGTTGGTTGATACTCGATACTACACTCAATTGAGGGTTGCTTTCCTGGAATATTTCGGTCGCCAGTTCATTGGCTAAATCGAAACGATGAACAATGAAAGCAATCCCGTAATATTGGGAACCTTAGAACCCGGTTACTTTGATTAGGACAGGTATGAACCCACCAACTTCAAGAGGGTACTACCTAGACCCCATGCTGGCCTAAACCTAAGGGCTCTCTCTTGTGTGACTTGTGTGCCTTAGTACTTGACTATCTGCATGCTTGTGACCTAACATTTTGTTTCTTGCAGGTTTTGTTTCAGTCCTTAGTTAGGACTCATAACTGGGTTACTGACATCATCCCATGCATACCATAACATCATACCATTGCATACATCTTAACCCATTTCAAGGATCTCAAGGGCTTGTGATGCAGGTCATGATGAATCAAACATCTAGCCAGGGGCAGAGAGGATTTATTTTCCTCTAGCCAAGGTTGTCAGGGGCTATGACCCACTGGATATGGTGAGCTTTTGACCCTTGAAGAAGGACTCTCAACAACATGAAGTACCTTCAATCAAGCTACCGGCCTTCAACTCTAACAAGTTTCTCTGTTTACCCCGCGAGGTCCTTGAAATCATTGCATGCATGTCATACATCTCATTGCGTTGCAGGTATCCCTTTGACAGGTTACTTACCTTCTTCGCTGTTTATTTCAGCCGATCGTCATGAATCCTGGATCATCAGCTGAACAGTCCATCAAGGATCTCCAGGCTCAGAACGCCCAGTTCCAAGAGCTGATCCTGAATTTGACCCAGGGGCAACAAGACCTGAAGGCTCTGCTTTTGAAGAAGGACAAGAAAAAGAAGAGGACGGTTCTGTTCAGCCCTAGACGCAAATTTGGGAATACACCACAAGTTGAAGCTGAGAGGACAACCCCATCTGTGGGAAAAAGCAGTCATCATGAGAGAGAGGTTCCTAGTCCAGTGGTCTCCGACAACGAGACAGATTTTGATGAAGAGCAGTACCCTCCCGCTGATGACAGATATAAGCAACTGGAGGACAGAATGAAAGCTATGGAGGTTCAACAGGTACCTGGGCTGGATTTCGGAGATCTGGGTTTGTCGACTGGTGTGATTATCCCACATAAATTCAAAGCACCAACTTTCTCGAAGTATGACGGGGCATCTTGTCCCAAGCTGCACTTAAGGTCCTATGTTCGGAAGATTCAGCCGTACTCTGCGGATAAGAATCTATGGATCCACTTCTTCCAGGAGAGTCTTTCAGGGACTCATCTCGAATGGTTCTATCAGCTGGATGGGACCAAGGTTCGTAACTGGGAGGAGTTGGCTACTGCTTTCTACAAGCAGTATCAGTATAATGCCGACCTTGCTCCTACGCGTACCCAACTCCAGGGTATGTCGTTAGGATCAAGTGAAGGTTTCAAAGAATATGCGCAGAAATGGAGGGATCTCGCTGGAAGGGTACAACCACCTCTAACTGACCGTGAACTTGTGGACATGTTCTTGGGGACCCTGTCTGGTCCATTCTTCAACCACCTCATTGGTAACTCATCTGCTGGATTCACCGACCTCATCCTGACCGGCGAAAGAATTGAAGCTGGTATCAAGAGCGGGAAAATTCAAGAGGCCATACCTTCTGATATTCATAAAAAGCCTTACACGGGAAAGAAGGAATCTAATGCCGCATACAGTCAAAAGAGTCGCCGTGATCAACATGCAGGGGCAGTCATGATCTCTGGTTCTGCACCACGCCGCCAATCACAAAGGGGAAACCAGCAAAGGCCGGACGGGCCTAAAAGGCAGTTCACCAACATTAACATGCCATGGTCGCAAGCACTGCAACATATGTTGAAGATGAACCTGATTGCGGTGATCAACCCTCCTGCCAATCCTAAGACCTCCTCTCCCAGTTACAATCCAGACGCCAGGTGCGCTTATCATTCTGATAGCCCGAGGCACGATACTGAAGACTGTTGGGCACTAAAGTACAAAATTCAGAACATGATCGATGCCAAAGAGATCGAGTTCGAGTCTGCTGAGACTCCCAATGTGATCAATGCTCCCTTGCCAAAACATGGCTAGGATTGAGAATTTTTTTGTTCATTTGAATTCAAGTTGTATTTTTCCTTTCTTGTTCAGATAAACAATTATTATGTTAAACCTTTTTATTTCATGAATGCATTACACATGTCTGTCTTGATTTAATTATGTTTATTACGCTTAAAACTGTTTTCATATTTTTGCAATGGTCAACTCTTAATTGAAAATTCTAAACCTCTTGAGGGAGGATGACGAAAACGATACCATAATCTACAGTATGCTTTTGAACAGACCCCGCTGATGAGGTACAGGTATTGTTTCAATCCCTAAACACTGGAGTTATAAGGATGATAATCCCTCGTCAACCCCTTTGAGCCAAAGAAGTAGGAGTTTTTCTTTTCGAAATTTAAAACCCTTAATCATAACCTGGGGCAGGGCAGTCTCTCAGTTGATCCAAGTGCATAACGAATGGCACCAAAGAGGTCCTTACAAAACAGAGAAAGACAATGATGGTTCCGAATAATCAATAAAGAAAGGCAGTCATTACCAAAATCAAAAAAACCCATTAAGTCAAAATCCATGAAGGAGACTTACAAAGCTGGGGCATCCCGCTGACTGTAATAAAAAAGAAACAGTTCAGGCAAAAAAAGAAAGGGATAACAAAAATCAAGCAAGAGGTCTCATAACCAAAGCAAAAATGACTGCCTATTCAAAAGAAATCATCAACATCTGAACCATCAGTGGAACATCAGAACAAAGACTCAAACAAGGTCTAACGCACGATCAACTGAGTTTAGGTTTGGAGAACATCACGAAGAGCGGGTGGGTACAAATAGTTTGAACCTTTATCCTTTGTTTCTTAAACCGTGAACCAGGCCACGATATAACCCTTGAAAGTCCTAGCTGAAGCATGGGTCAGTTCGAAAGCATACTGTTACGAAGGTATCCCGACTCCTGAAGGTTTGCTGTAAAATATTGAGTTGACAGCGCACTGTATTACAAAAAAATGCATTTTCAAAATTCAAGGCAGACATAGACTTTTGCATTCTTAAAATAACCTTGTTTGCATATGATTATTTGTTTGAACAACAGGGAAATTCTCACGATGAACACCTTGTGAACAGAAGCACCTCCAATCAAGGGGCACAGTAGGAGCATTGCCCATTATCTGGGGCATGACAAAATACTTCCAACAGGGGCAACTCCCTACATTCTGAGAGCGTGGACATAGTCGAAAAAATACTACGCCTAATCAAAGACCCGCTAGGCTGACATGCCTAGGCAAAAATAAGGGCTTCCCGGCGAACCAAAAGGGTTCGGGCAAAATGAAGGGATGAAATGAAAAAAAAACATGTACACCCGGCAAGTCGAAAACCTGAAAGGGCGGCTTGGGCAAAAATGGGTATCCCGGTGGACTGAAAACCCGAAAGGGCGGTCCAGGTTAGGGATCAAAGCGTACGACTATGTTCCGGTATCTCATCACTTGTCTACCCGAAGATTTGTCAATCACCCACACAGGTATCCTCTTCCCTCATCTCCGAAACAGGGACAATAATGAGTTATCCAGGCGATCCAATTGCTCTGTCAACCAAAGTACAAAGGAAAAATCAACACAAGGATGATTACCATCTACCGTTACAAATTCCAGATTGTGGGTTAACATCCGAAACCAAACAGGACAATCATCCACTTAATCAAAATCATGCAACCCAACACCGGTTTCTTCCCAACCTTCAGACAAGGTCATACACAGACTCCTCCTCCACAAGATGACCTAACCCCGGTTCATCAAAGTTTTTACACAAACTTATCCAAGTAACCTAACCCCGGTTCCTCCTGAAGCCTTACATGGACCTATCTTAAGATGACCTAACCCCGGTTCATCAAAGTTTTACACAAACTTATCCAAGTAACCTAACCCCGGTTCCTCCTGAAGTCTTACATGGACCTATCTTAAGATGACCTAACCCCGGTTCATCAAAGTTTTTACACAAACTTATCCAAGTAACCTAACCCCGGTTCCTCCTGAAGTCTTACATGGACCTATCTTAAGATGACCTAACCCCGGTTCATCAAAGTTCTACACAAACTTATCCCAAAGCAACCTTCCCCGGTTCATCAAGAAATCTCACACGGATCTATCTCAAGGTAACCTAACCCCGGTTCCCCCAGAAGTCTCACAGGGACTCGCCTCCAGCAACCTTACCCCGGTTCGTCAAGAAATCTCACATGGATTTACCCCAAGGTAACCTAACCCCGGTTCCTCCAGAAATCTTACATGGATTTAGCTCAAGATAACCTCACCCCGGTTCATCAAGAAATTTTACACGAACTTACATCATCAAAATAACCCTACACCGGTTCCCCCTACTCAAGATGCAGTTTTACATGGACTCGTCACCCGGACACCCTACACAGGTTCTCCCTTTCCAAGAATGCAGTTTTACACGAACTCATCATCAAAATAACCCTACCCAGGTTCCTTCTTCATTTCAGATGCGGTTTTACACGAACTCATCGTCAAAATAACCCTACATAGGTTCCCTCTTTCAACCTACAGCATTACAGTTCAAAACTTCCCCAGAAAGTCCAACCCAGTTTCCCCAGGAAAGTTGGAATTCATATCTCCCCAAGCAGTAAGCTTATCCCCAGTAGATTCTGGAAGCTTACCCCTCGCAGAGCACGAACGCGTCGTCCCGGCTTGATTTAAAGAGTTATTTCCGTAACAGGATATAACTGGGTTATCCTCAGCCAAAAGCCACGGAAAGAGCGTCCTCGGCAAAGTATCTTCCTACCCCCAGCGAAGTCTATCAACACTTCCAGCACAACAAGGATATCCCCAGCATAACTCATCAACGGTATCCCCAGCGGAGGTATTTTCATCAACTCAGCAAAGCATCGCTATCCCCACAGAGTAGCACTCCCCAGCAGAGTCGTCAGTTCCAGATCCACCGATCACATGTAGCCTTCTTGGCTAGGGGCTTTCGAACAACTGAAAGCGAAAAGGAAAGTTAACAGGCTAACAGTCGAAGAGAAAGATAAAAAGTAATGTGAGAACATGAACTTACATTTCTTTACTTTGTCCAACACAAGGACAAAAGACTTCTGCAACTCTGCCATGAAGTCCTTCTCGTCGAAGAAGTACTCAGCATAATAGCTTCTCCACCACTCCTCAAAGGATGGTGAGCAAAGGAAATTAAGCTGGTAGTCAAACAGCGAGAGGATTGTTCGACCAGCATATCTTCCGATATGCTTGATGGCAGCGTCTTCTGTATAATCGTTGCAGAAGTACAACATTGACTTCTCTCTTTGAAAAATAGGAGAAGGCAGGGTTTGGATGATACCAAACTGGCGAGATACCAGATTTGGTTGATAGGCAAGCAGACTCAAATGAGTCTTAGAACTCTTAAATCGAAGAGGCATGATCCTGGGTGTCAGGAACGCCTCCCAAAGTACAGTGTGCTCATCGACATTGGGACCACTCGACTCCTTTGGATGTGGCCTTGTGAACCATGCTGGCCCCACCCTCCGTTGAGCAAATGGAGCCATAGTTGAAACAAATTCCTTCCTTCGAGCGAACATCAGAACGAAGTTAGTGAAGGTTTGTTGAAACTCCAGCCCATCTTCCACAGGTGTCAGTAGAGCCAGCCTAATTCCTTCGATACGTCTATTAGCTATCGCTGGGGCTTGTTCATTTATCTGAATCTTCTTGGGTAAGAAAGATTCGAAAGTGGCGTTGAGCCACAGTTGAAGTAGCCAGAAAGGCCCAGCGAGTAGCAAACTGGCCCTATCTTCGATATGTTTCAAGAGAGTAACCCCATTGCTGATTGAGTCATAAAGACTGGCCATAATTAGTTCTGCCAAACAGATGTTTTGGCGGTGATGCAGTTGGGTGGCAAGAGTGACCATCTTTTTGGTCACTTGTAGAGACTTCGAGCAAAACACAAAGCGAGTTAGCCATAAGGCTAGGAACGCTATGTGTTCGACATCCGACACTGTATCCGTCGACCTGTCGTGATAATGGTTGATAAAGGTGGTGTATGTTGGCTTCGTCTCAGAGAAGCCAATTTGGTCCTCCGACATCTCCTCCGGGTCGAAGTAATCTCCGGTTGGTCGAAGGCCAGTGATGGCCGCTACGTCGAAGAGTGTGGGGGTTAACATCCCACATGGAAGGTGAAAGGTGAAGTGAGAGTAATCCCAAAACAACAGCGAAGCTATAAGCATCTCTGGGGAGTAGTTTAAGCCTGTCTTCGACAGCATTACTAGGTCAAAGATTCCCATTTCCTTCCATACTGGAGTTTGATGTTTCTCCAACTTTGTTAGCCAAGCAATATAGTCAGAGGTCAGATTAGGGCAAGACCTGAAGACCCTAACACTTCTGTTGAAGAAACGGAGGTCGATTTTCTCGCGTGTAGGGTCTTCGTTGTCTTCTGCGTCCTTCTTGGCGCATGCTACTGGCTTGAGTTTCTCGACGATGGGGAAATAGCTCTTGATCTTCAGAGCTTCAGAGATGCTTGGGTTCATGGGGCCAGACATTGCGAAGATCTGGTTGGAATATCCAACCGGGATCATCAAGTGACGCGAGTAAGCATCGCGAACGGAGATGTCAGAAGGTTCAGGAACCCTTCGTTTCCCTGTAGAGTTCACTACCGGAGCAGTAACAAAGACCTTGGGTTTAACAAGTTGTTCAGTTGGTGCGTTAGTCTTGGGGGCAGTAGAAGCAGAGGCCATTGTTGAGGATGAAGATGAAGTGAAAAAGGAAGAGTTTTTTCTGCAAAGGGAGCAAGTTTGTACGAAAGCAAGAGAGTCTGAGGGCTAGTTTGCGTAAAAAGTCCCACAATGGGATATTCACTACTATTTATAGTAGTGGGAGAAATTCCCAATAACGAGGACATTAAATGTCATTTAATGCTGCAGGAATTAGTGGGACGCGTGGCAGCATCCTGTTGTTTTGGCCGTTTCTGCAGAAACAGAGAGACGCAGCGTGCGTCCTCGTTTTTGGGATTTGTCATAATGACAAATTCTGAAGTGATGTTTGGTACTGCACGCCGTACTGAAAGTGACGTCCTAGGATCAAATCAATGATGGTTTCTTGGGATTGCCAATAGTTGGTAAAAAGCAATAAAAAGTGCACAAGTTAACTTGTGACTAAGCGTGGAAAAACAGGTGTCGAATGGCGTTTTCAAAGAATGCCTTTTTCTTTCAGAGTCGAAATAAGGCATTCTTGGGGGGCAATTTGTTGGCTCCTAAATTCGACACCTTTGTTTTGACTGATGGCAGCCATTAAAAGCTGAAAGATGCTTTCGACTGGCTAAGCCTGTCGAAGTGCCCGTCGAAAGATGGCAAAATACTTAGAAGATTTCTTCCAAGGAAGAAGGCTGATTGTCTTCGACGTCGAAGGAGTTTTCGTCGAAGACGTTTCTTGATGAAAGTGTTCGATGGTCCAGAGTGGAGCAGTTTGAAATTCAAAGCTTTGGGGGGAAAACGGTTTCCAGCAGTTACTACGTGCAAACGTGCAAGGATCTGGAGCGTCGAGCATGGAGAACGTGCCAAGTGGCTTAATCTCGAAGCAGTGTAACTGCCCGACGGTTACTTGGAATGTTTTAGTATAAATAGGAGTAGACGTGTAGTTTCTCGTGTGTGTTCACAAATAGATACATAGTCACTCATTTAGATTCAAGTACCCAGTGTGAGCGAAAGAATTGTTGAGAAATGTATGTGTGAAACACCAATTTTATCAATTAAAGTCATTTACTTTTCCAGTATTTTACATGCTTTTCCCCTTTAAATTCTTGTCGAACCTTTACTTTAAAGCCTTGTTTATTTTACCAAGTCTTTCCTTTATGCAATTTACTTGAAACATTTTACTTAAAGCCTTATCCACCTTAATCAAACTTCAAAATCAACCTATGTCCATAGGATCAATCTGATCGATCCTGCGAGTAACCAAATAAGTAACCATTTGGAGGATCAGCGGTTGTTTACCAAAACCCAAGGTAAACAGCGTTCCATTTATTTCCCAGCATAATTATTGTTTTCATACATTAATTTCATTGTCCATTATTATAACAAAAGCGTGCAGTTGGCTTAGTGGAAGAGGACGTGTCTGGCAATAGTTGGGACCTGGGTTCGATTCCCAGGTCCACCCAAAATACTTGTTCTATTTTTTCTAACAAATTCATATGCAGCGCTTATCAAGAATTCCACCATATGCCTCATGTCCCAGCCTGCCATGTGGCTTCAAGCAGTGATCCAGAGGCCAGGGATGGATGAACACCATGCTCCCTAGTCAACGTGCCTCAGGATAATTCAAAAAGTCAATGGGCTGGCCAACAAATGGGCCAGAATTGCTTATTCAAAACCTCCCATGGGTCCAACACACCCCCCCTGGTTTTCTTTCTATTTCTTTTTTCTTTCTTTTTATTTCCCTTTTTTAATTATTATAACTATTATTATTATTTAGTTTAACTCATAAATTAATTTTCATAATAAAATCAGGAACTTAAAATATTATTTATTTTTATTAATTATTAATTTCACTTTAATTCATTATTTTGTAAATAAAATACTAACAAATTAGTTAGTTTAATTAGGTAATTTTAACTTTTTTTTCATAATAAATAAAATAAACTTAGACTTAGGGTTTTCTTGACTTTTAATTCCTTTTATTTTATTTTCATTAAAAAACACAAAAAAACATCTTTTTCTTTTTAATTAAATAATTAATTAGTACTAGGTTTAATATTTTAATTAAATTAAAAGCAAAGGACAAACTAATTTCTTTATTTCTCAAAAAGGGTCAAAACCCTAAGGACGTCCTGATTAAATTTCCATTGCGCATTATTCTTATTTTGATTATTTATGTATCTGCTCAAAGGATGTAATAGTTAATTAGGTTTTACCGTTTTCTTTTACTTTCCGCATTTATTTTCCAAAACGGGTTTTTGTTTTTGGCGATGTATAGACCCGCGCCTTGTAATAGCGTAGATTCATATTTCCGCACTTTATTTTATGCACTCTTAACTGTTAAAAATGCCTGCAAGACTGTATGCCAAATAAAATTAACTCGTAGCTCACAAATGCATGATCAAAGATAAACATTAACTGAAAAATAGCACACATGCACATGCCACTCCTAGGGTATGCCTCACTCGGTTTCCTCGAACGTGGTCGTCAAGTATAAGGTGTTTTAGAGGTCGCCCTCCTGTCTAAGATCCAGTTGCCTCGAAACGGTTGCCTCAGATAAAAGGATCTAGGACATTAGGGTTACTTCTAAGGTGTCCTACTATTGCTTCGGTGACCACACTGTCCCTAATCATCGAATTGACCCGAACACCTCCAACGACGGTGCTACCTACTTCTCAATAGTGGGATAGCACTGTTTAAAGGACTCTTACGCAGCCTAATTCCTTAGAGTAGGTAGATTTCTCTTAAGTACTTGCTCTCTCAAACAAACAAAAACATCTTTTCACACTGACACTTTCAAAAGTTTTCCAATAAATTTTTCATACACTCTTGAGGACAGATACAAGAGTTACCTAGAAATTTTTCAAACGAAACTTTTTCAAAACCCACACACACTTGAAAAGCAAACATCTTTTGAAAACATAAGAGCAAGTACCTAAGAGCCCATGGATAACCATGGATAGAAAGGGTGCTAACACCTTCCCTTTCTATAATCTACCTCCCGAACCGAGAAACATCTCGAAAAGGAATTTTGCTGTGCTTTTGTCCTTTCCTTGTTGGAGAAAATAAAAGACGGTGGCGACTCTTGCTTACCGCGACATTTCGCGAACCAGCTTTAAACAGTCAGTTCTATTTCCACCGATCACACCGGGCTAAGCCTTGGATAAGGTCCATCTGCCCCAGCATCTGGGTTTTCGTGGCACCTAACTCAGCTTGCAGTCGTTCCAGCCGTTCGTCCTTATTGTCTTCAGGACATTTCTTGACCAAGTTCTCGACAAGGAGTGTTTTCAACTCTTCCTGCCCCTTGGACAGGTTTAGGAATATTTCCCTGAACTGAGTTTCTTGAAGATCTCTGGTGTCTTGTTGGGGAGCCATTGCTGAAATAAACAACGAGAACATGAGAGACCTGTACTAGGAGACCTGTTATGCAATGATATGTATAATATATGTATGCAATGTTTTCAAGGATCTCGCGGGGTAAACAAGAAACTATTAGAATTTGAATTTGGCAGCTTTGATTGAAGAAACTTCGTGTCATCAAGAGTCCTTCTTCAAGAGTCAAGCTCACCATATCGAGTGGGTCATAACCACTGACTCAAGTTATCGTGTTTTGATCTCTAGACAACTTTGGCTAGAGGAAAATAAATCCCCTTTGCCCCTTGCTAGACGTTTGATTTACCATAACCTGCATCACAAACCTTTGAGATCCTTGAAATGGTTAAGGAAATTTTAAGGCATGATGTTATGATGTGTATGTTATGCGTTTAAGCAAAAGTACGAGGTAATGTAAGTAAGTAAATCCGGCAAGAAATCTAAGTTATTGGATAAGGACTGTAAACAAAACCTGCAAAGAACTCATGTTGTTAGATAACAAACATGTGCAAGTAGTTCAAGTTGAAAGCACACAAGTCACACAATAGCCCTTATATTTCAGGCTGGCATGGAGTTTAGGTATTACCCTCTTTCAGTTTAGTTGGTTCAACCTGTCCTAGTAATAGTAACCGGGTTCTAGAGGATCCCAATATCACTGACCACCCCCGATCGGTCATAATTCCAGTTTGGCAACCTTTTCTTGCGACCGAAATCATCGCGAGAGTTTGGTCTCAATGAGTGTAGCATACTGCTACTGTTCTATGGCCAAGTTGGTCAATTATAGGTTCTAAGGTCAGTTGATGCTTAATGACCCCTTAGAAGACCCATATTCTCCTTGTTCCACCATAAGGGATATCGGTACAAACTAAAGTGTCACACCAACGTAGCTACTGCTTCAACCGTATCGGTTTATGCCGTACAGTTCCCTCACAGTCTATTGCTACTTACCTAAATGGTATCCCCCAGATCCGGGTTAGGATCTATAGTAACAGCGATACAAGCCCACAAAGATAAAGTAAACAGATCAATCAATTGAAAACAATATAATGAACTATTCCTAAGGTACACCCCACTTATTAACGTCCCCAGCAGAGTCGCCAGTTCTGTGATACGGTGGGAAGAACTGGATGTTTTTTGGAATGTTGGCTTGCATTTTGCGTTTGTTTTTGCAAAATGTCGCGGTAAGTAAGAGTCACCACCGACTTTTATTTTATCCAACAAGGAAAGGAAAAAAGCACAAAAAAATTCCTTTTTCGATATATTTCTGAGTACGGGGGTAGATTATAGAAAGGGAAGGTATTAGCACCCTTTCTATCCGTAGTTATCTACGGGCTCTTAGGTACTTGCTCATCATTTTTAAAATTGTTTTCTTTGTGCTTGTGGGTTTGAAAAAGTTTTTGTTTTGAAACTTCGATTTAACTCTTGCTTCTGTCCTCAAGAGTGTAATGAAGTGTTTTGGAAAACTTTGTTCGAGAAGTATAAGTGTGAAGAGTTTTGTTTTTTTCTTTGAAAGAGCAAGTATCTAAGAACCATCTACCTACTCGAAAAAGGAATCATTCTATGCTATTTTCCTTTAGACGATGCTATCCCACTATTGATGAGTAGGTAGCACCGTCGTTGGAGTTTGAGGGTCAATTCGAATTAGGGACTTACGGTCACCAAAGCAATGTTAGGACGCCTTAGCGGTAACTCTAATGTCTTAGATTATTTGTTTTGAGGCAATTATATCTGAGGCAACCGTTTCGAGGCAACTATGATCTTTTAGACAAGAGGGCGACCTCTAAAGTTACCTATACTCAATGACCGTGTACGAAGGCAACCAAGTGGGGTGTACCCTAAGAGTGCGCATGTGCGAGTGTGTCGTTTTCAGTTATTTTTATCTTTATACATGTTAAGGGTGATCTAATTTGATTTTAAGATTAACATTCAGTCTTGTCATGCAAACCCTATTATCAAACATCTAGCAGTTATAATTTGCGGAAATAAAGTGCGGAATTTAAATTACAAGGCGTCGGGTATTTACATCGCCAAAGACAAACCCTTTTGAAAAATAAAATAAAGCGATAAAAATAATCAAAAAGTCCTATTTAATATTACAATCCGGAAATAGGTACATTATTGGATAAAAAAAGTAAATCGCGACGCAAAATTAAATCGGGCGCATGATTAGGGTTTTGACCCTTTTGGTTAAAGAAGAATATCTTTTGTTGTTTTTATTTTAAGAAAGAAATAACCTAAATTAATTACTAAATTAAATTAAATAAATAAATTAATAAAAATAAATTATTTTTGGAGTTTTTGATTATTTAGGAAAGAAATAATAATAACTAAATTAATGGTTAAAAACTAGTTAAGTCTAATTAATTTTATTTTACAAAAGGAATTAAAGTTTTCTAATTAAAACCTAATTAATTAATAAATTTATTAAGAAAAATAAAAGTTTAAAATTTGATTTGAAATAAAAACATTTTTTGTGATTTTTATTTAATAAAAACAGAATTTTGATTGGTTAGAAAAAAATTAAATAAAAATTATAAAACAATTAATAAAACAAACAAAATAAATAAAGAGAGGAGTTTGGGCCTGATTAGGTGGTGTTGGTAGCAATCCCTTGGCCCATTAGTGCTGGCCTTTTTTGACTTTTTTGATCCAATGTGGATGCATGGACTAGGCTCTTGGTGGACCTCCAGCCTTTTGACCACCAGATCTGGCCTTTGGCCATCTGGCGCTTGAGTGGATGAAGGACTATGGTGTACTGCAAGCTTGTGCGCGCATGAGAATACCTGAAGAACAAAATTATTGAGAAAGTGGGGGACCTGGGATTCGAACCCAGGTCCTGAAGGAGATTGCACTAACACGCTTGCCACCACGCTACATTGCTTTAGTTGTTAACATCACACATATTAATCATAATATATTAAAACAAAACAAATGCCAACAAAAATAAAAAACACGCAAAATTATTTGAATGTACCAGTAATGGGGTGCCACGCATCATCCCCAACCTCTCGTCCGTGGCTAAAACATCAAATACCTATACCAACGGACAGAAGTCCGTAGCTATAGGCATGTCCATCTCCCAAATCCTGTACAGGCCATAAAAATGAACTTCAAGGGCATAATCATGTTCGTCTCAACCTCCCGGTCATAACCATACTCTTCATGGAGGTCAATTGTTCCTGAAATAAAAACGCCCAAAAAACTCCAAGCAAAACCTAGCTATGGCGAATTGCAATACAGACCATATAAATGAAATTAAATGATGCAAAAAGCTTGGAAGTGTTCTTGTGATTACAAATATGCCAATAGTTTTCTCAAATGATGCAAGAATAAGTAAAATTGATTTCAAGAACAGGGATGTGTTTCGTGAGACTTACAGTGCTTGTAGAGGCCTGAAAATGCTTGCTTTTGATCGAGGTAGCTTGTGTGAATGCCCAAGAAGCGACTGGAACAAGTCTTGACCTCTGAAAATGCCTCTAACCTGGATTTCGACTTCTCACTTTTTTTGTGATTTTTTCACTTTTTGTTCTGCCTCTCTCCACAGTTTCCAACCCTTGTTTTCGTGTCTTTGCCTTCCTTATGTAATGCTCAGTGCATTAGGTCAACAAAATTGATCCAAATCTTGCCTTATCAATGCTTGCATATTTGATTTTATCTCCCTTTACAAACTTGCCAATTTTGCCTAATTATAATCTTTTTGCACATGATTTGGTTTGATTCGAATTTGATGATGATAATGATTAATCAAAGCCTGAAATAGCCAAAAGATCTTGTGTTATCAAAGTGTTGGATTTTATATGATTTTATTTGATTTAAAATGAATAAATCCAATTAAAAATCAAATTAAATAATAAAAATGAAATATGGGCTCATGGCTGAAGCTAGGACACGTGGGCAACTATGCAAGCTCAAATCAAGTGGAAAAGAATGGGCCCATTTGACAAAATTTGAAGTTTTGGGGATAGTTGACTTTTGGCAATTTTGAAAAAAGTCCAACTTCAACAATGCATAACTTCTTCAATTTTGAACTTTTGGAGGTGTTCTTGGACTTTTTAGAAATATTGAGATGTCCTATAAACAAATCTTTTTATATCATCTCAATTTGATATCCCATGATCAAGTTATAAGCTTTGGCAAAAAAGGTGTTTTTGTTGACTTTCAAAAATGACCTATAATGTCCAAATTCATAACTTCTTGTGAGTGCATTTTTTTAATCTTGGGATATGAATATGGATTTTAGGGAATTGAATACTATTCAAAATGAGATTTGGATGGGTCGTTTCTCATAAAGTATGAGGAAGTTATGCTTGGTCAAAGTTGAGTTGACTTTTCCAACAAAACCCTAATTTAGCAACTTTTGAGTCTTGATGAATTTTGAGAAATCCTTGATGAATCATGATCAACCCTTGATCAAATGATGAAATATCCTTCAAAGTGAGAATGTTGACCAAAAATCTTGAAGTTTGACTGTATATAGGTCACAGTTGACTTTTGCCCTAGCACAATCGATTTTTGGACCTTTGAGCAATTGCCTGAGCAAACTTCCTCTGCAAGGCTTGAAATTTGACATGGATGATCTTGAGAACATATTAGGACATTGGGGATAACTTGAGGTCATTTGTACTCAAAGATCTTGATGCAATACAAAACCCTAATTTGGGGTAGACTGCCTTAGGAGATAGCTTGTCTGACCAACTCTTGAGCAACCTTGGGCAACTTGGAGATTTTCCTTGCAATGTTTTGAGAAATATGGGATGGAAAATTTTGGGGTACAACATCTGACCCTATTCAATCTTCTTAAACCTGAGGATGTAGATTGTCTTTCATGCCTTTCGTGATCCGAAGGTGGAAGATGATTGAACACTAGAGTGCCTAGAAATTTGCACTCGCATGAAGTGGCATCAACCTTGTGATGTCGGGAATAGGCTTACATATGCCATTTGGAGATTGCTGACGGGAGGATGGGCTTAAAGATGCCATCTGCAGGAATGTCGATCGCATAAGAGATTCCTTAGCGAGAGCTTGTATGGTTGTTGTTGTAGAAGATTCCGCTGGGGAAGTGTAATTTTGTTGAGATTTAGGAACTTGCATGTACTTCAACTGAGAGAACATCTCTGCTGAGTTTTAAGAACTTGTCCGTAATTCAACTGGGGGGAAACATCTTCTTCGAGATTTAAGAACTTGCCCGTAATTCAACTGATAGAATTCTGCTGAGATTTAGGAATTCATCTGTAATTCGACAGAGGAATTTTGTCGAGATTTAGAACCTTATCTGTAATTCAACCGAGGATAATTCCGTTGAGATTTAAGAACCGGTCAGTAGTTCGACTGAGAGGAAACATCTTCATCGAGATTTAAGAACTCACTCGTAATTCAAATGAGAAAACTCTGCTGAGATTTAGGAACTCGTCTGTAATTCGACGGAGGAAATTGTTGAGATTTAGAACCTTATATGTAATTCAACTGAGGATAATTCGGTTGAGATTTAAGAACCGGTCAGTACTTGGAATTTTGGAAACATATTCATCGATATTTAAGAACTCGCCCGTAATTCAACTGAGAAAACTCTGCTGAGATTTAGGAACTCGTCTGTAATTCGACAGAGGAAATTGTCGAGATTTAGAACCTTATCTGTAATTCAACTGAGGATAATTCGGTTGAGATTTAAGAACCGGTCAGTACTTCGACTTTGGGAAACATCTTCATCGAGATTTAAGAACTCGCCCGTAATTCAACTGAGAAAACTCTGCTGAGATTTAGGAACTCGTCTGTAATTCGACAGAGGAAATTGTCGAGATTTAGAACCTTATCTATAATTCAATTGAGGATAATTCGGTTGAGATTTAAGAACCGGTTAGTACTTCGACTTTGGGAAACATCTTTGTTGTACCCCAAAATTTGCCCTCCCATATTCTTCAAGATTTGGCAAGATCAAGCTCCAAAATCCCTCAAGGGTTGCACAGTCCAATTGCCTCTTAACACAATCAAAATTAGGGTTTTGGTTCTGGCAAAGAAAATGAGGTTTCCAAGGGTCCAATCAAGTCCCATATGCCTACAAACATTGTCAAGCATCCATATGTCAAGTTTCAAGACTCACAGCATCAAATTGCATAGTCAAAAACCCTAATTGCTGTCAAGCATCCATATGTCAAGTTTCAAGACTCACAACATCTTATTTTGAAGCCACAAACATCATTTGATCAATTCTTGATCATGATTTCTCAAAGCATGGCTCAAAAAGTCTCAAGATGCAAAAGTTTCTATTTTTGGACAGGTGGAAAAGTCAACTGCAAATTGACCAGGGCATAACTTCCTCATGGTTTATCAGAAAAATTCCATCCAAAGCTCATTTTGAAGATAATGACATTTCCTACAACTCATCTTCACACTTCAAGTCCAAGAAATGCTCTCACAAAAAGTTATCAATTTCAACATTATAGGTCATTTTCAAAAGTCAACAAAAAGGCACTTTAAGTCAAAGACCATAACTTGATATTGGTAAATCAAAATGACATGGGACTAAAGGCATTGGTTAGAGGACTTCAAGACCTTTCCAAAATGTCCAAGAACATGTTCATAGCTTCAAAATTGAGCAAGATATGCCTTGGAGAAGTTGGGAAATATTTGGGAACTTTGAAAAGTCAACTTTGCTTCAAAAGCTTCAAAATTGCTAATGGGCCTCAAATTCTTCCTTGAATCATTACCCAAAGCATATGCACGACCCATTGAGCTAAAGATTATTTATTTTCTTATTTTTAATTAATTAATTGAATTTTTATTCATATTAATTCATTTAATTATATTTAAATATGAGAAAAATATCAAATAATGCTTTTCAAATCTTTTTGTGCAGCAAATATTCTCATTATAGGCTAAAGATTTCGTGCATCAATCAACAAGACAAGATTATCCATATTTGGCAAGATTTGCATGGAAAAAAGATTGAAAAAGATGTGATAAAAATCAAATATTCAAAACATAAATTCATGGATCTTTGGGCTTGTTTTTGACCTAGAATGCTTCATATACATATCCAAGACCTAACCTAATGCAAGGAGACACGAAAAGCTGCTCACAAGCATAGAACCAAATTGCAAATTTTCATCAAAAACTTGGAATCTGAAATCACATTTGCAGGATCATTCAAGGCCTAAAACCTATTCCAACACGTTGTTGGACCTTCCAGGAAACTATTGGCATCAAGAACAAGTCTCCATACTCCAAGAATTGGTAGAACTGAGTCACGTTTATCACAAACATTTCCATAATCGGTTTTTAATTTTCACGCATCATTCATGTGTTTTAATTGTTGATTTATGTTACTAACATCATTCTGAAGCGATTGGTAATGTTTAATTGGACTAACAATGCCTGTAGCCAGATCTGCCATTGATGAAACCTAGGGTTTCAGAAGCTCCAAAATAGGGCTTTCCTCGTATGAAAAAATTGGACCTTGAGACCTATGCCATTGAATTCAGGAGCTCCAGACGAAACGAACCAACACCTCGCGCCCTTTTTATATTTATTCCTCTTCTAATCGCTATTATCCACTGTTCCATTTAGTGGGGGTTTAAAACCCCCGCTACTTGTTTTACATAATTGCAGAAAGATGAAGAAGAAGCATACGTGGCATATTGTGACTGAAGTATTCAAATTGCGCGCGTAATTTTTTGTTTATATCACTAACCATTGTTTTTTATGTATAATATTTGTGTTTCATTATGTTAACAAACGCGCACAACAACTCAGATGGTGGGAACGTGACTTGGTAAACGCTGGGACCTGGGTTCGATTCCCAGGTCCCCCATACAATTGCTATTATTTTTTATAACTCAATTCCATGCAGCGCTTCATCCAGAACTCCACCATGAGCCTCACGCTTGAGCCTGCCAAGTGGCCAGGAGATCCAATCCAGTGGTCAGGAGACAACGCCTAGGGTGCACCTCAGTCAACCATCCCACACGTGATACCAAAAGTCAAACAAGGCCTTGTGTGCTTGGGCCTGAATTCCAAATTTGCTTCAAACAAACCTCCCTTTGGGGCCTGATACCCCTGGTTTGCATTTCTTTAATTTTCTTTTCTTTTCAATTTTAATTCTTTTAATTGTTTTTTAATTATTTTCTTTAATTCCATAAAAATAATTTTTTCCATAATAAAAACAGAAAAATCAAAATATGTCTAATTATTTATTAATTTACTCATTAATTTATTTTTGTAAATAAACTCTAACCATTAATTTAGTTTAATTTAGGTTTTAAACTTGAATCCTTTTCTTAATAAATAAAAAATATCTAGAATTAGGTCTTTGACATTTTTCATCCTTTTCTTAATTAATTATTTTTCTCATTATTTATTATAATTACTATTTATTTTTGTAAATAAACATGTACATTAATCAATTAGTAAATTAGGTTAATTTTAATACTTTCTTATAAATAAAATAATTTAGAATTAGGGTTTCTCTTGATTTTCAATTTTTCTTTATTTCATTAAATACCAAAAAACATAAAAAAAACAATTTCTTTTCTTTAATTAAATAACTAATTAGCTTTAACTTCAATTTAATTTCAAAAGGGTCAAAACCCTCGGACGTTCTATTTTTATTCTTTTCGCACGTTATTCTTTTTTCTTTTCGAATATTATGTAACTGCTCAAGGATTGTAATAGTAATTAGGTCTTTTACTTTCCGCATTTTTATCAAAACGGGTCTTTGTACTTTGGCGATGTATAGACCCGCGCCTTGTAATAGCGTAGCTTTATCTTTTCGCATTTAAATTCCCGCACTTTTAAATTATAAAAATTGCATGAAAGAATGTATGGCTAATTAAAAACAAGCGTAGCTCACAATCCCCTGATCAAAGATAAACTTAACATGAAAATAACACACAAATTCACACACCACTCTTAGGGTACGCCTCACCTGTTGCCTTCAAAACGTGGTCGTCAAGTATAGGACGTCTTAGTAAGTCCTTATGTCCATGATCCAGTTGCCTCAAAACAAGTTGCCTCAAAACGGTTGCCTCGGAATAGTTGCCTCGAAACGGTTGCCTCAGATTAAAAAAAGGATCAAGGACATAAGGGTAGCTTCTAAGGTGTCCTAACTGTTGCTTCGGTGACCACACTGTCCCTAAACTCGAATTGACCCGAACACCTCCAACGGTGGTGCTACCTACCTCTCAATGGTGGGATGGCACTACCTAAAGGATATCTACACAGCTTAATTCCTTAGGGTAGGTAGATGACTCATAGATACTTGCTCTATTCAAAAAAACAAATCAAAACTCTTTTCACACCGACACTTTCAAAAAGCTTTCAAAATAATTTTTCAAACACTCTTGAGGACTGATACAAGAGTTATTCAGAAATCTTTAAACGAAACTTTTTCAAACCTACTCACGATTGAAAAGCAAACATTTTGAAAACACAATGAGCAAGTATCTAAGAGCCCATGGATAACCATGGATAGAAAGGGTGCTAACACCTTCCCTTTCTATAAATCTACCTCCCGAACCGAGAAACTATCTCATAAGGAATTTTGCTGTGCTTTTGTCCTGTCCATGTTGGAGAAAATAAAAGACGGTGGCGACTCTTGCTTCCGCGACATTTCGTGAACCAGCGTTAAACAGTCAGTTCTAAATCCACTGATCACAGAACTGGCGACTCTGTTGGGGAATAATTATAAAAGTGAGGTGTAACTTAGGACTAAGATCACTTATGTTTTCAATTGTCTGAATTGTTTGCTTTATTATTGTGGGTACTGTCTTGGGAGTTCTATAGATCCTAACCCGGATCTGGGGGATACCTTCTTAGAAAGTAGCAACAAGACTGTGAGGGAACTGTGCGGGGTATACCGACATGGTTGAAGCAGTATGCTACGTTGATGTGGCACTTTGGTGAGTACCGGTAACCCTTGAGTCCAGTCAAGGAGAGTACGGGGCCGCCGCGTGGTGTCGTGAAGCATCAACTGACCTTAGGAACCTTAATTGAACCATCTTGGCCTCTTTAGGGTAGTGAGATAACTGACTTTGGTGCAGTCCGAGGTTGGTTGATACTCGATACTACACTCAATTGAGGGTTATTTTCTTGGAATATTTCGGTCGCCAATTCAGTGGCTAAATCGAAACGATGAACAATGAAAGCAATCCAATGATATTGGGACCCTTAGAACCCGGTTACTTCTGATAGGACAGGTTTTGAGCCCACCAACTTCAAGAGGGTAGTACCCCAGACCCCATGCTGGCCTAAACTCTAAGGGTTGTCTTGTGTGACTTGTGTGCCTTACCATGTTTGCTTTTTGTATACTTGTGGTGTGTCTTTACCATAACATCATAACATCATACAGCATCATATGCATTGACTAACCATTTCAGGGGTTCGAATCTTCATCTTTGTTCTTGTTTTGTAGGACATGGAAACTATCCGCAGAAAGACAATTCAGATCAGCCTTGTAAGGATCCCTTCTCAGCTTAAGGAACTTATATCCAGGATTCCTGAGAGCTCTTCTTTCAGTGAGAGGCATGGAAGACTCATCAGCTTGGTCAACACCAACATTGAGGAAGATATGATAAAGGCCCTCTTCCAGTTCTTTGACCCTCTGCACCATTATTTTACCTTCCTGGATTACCAACTGGTGCCTACATTGGAAGAGTTCTCCCGGCTTCTTAAGATCCATATCCTTAGTCAACTACCCTACAACGGTACGGAAAAGGAACCCAAACTTGAAGAGATTGCTAAAGCATTACACCTGCAACCATCTGACATCAAGGGACATTGGCAAGTTAGAAGTGGTATCAAAGGGTTCTTAGCCAGGTTTCTGTTTGAGAAGGCCCAAGAATGTTGGAATGCCCTTGACCTACAAGCTTTTGAAGAAGTGGTGCCCTCCTTTCCTATGGGTTGGTGTTGTTCCCTAATCCCGATCAGCTTATAGATATAAATGTTGTCCAGATCTTCATGTCCAGGAATCCTATACCTACGTTGCTTGGGGACATCCTTCACTCATGTTACACTCGAACCATGAGAAAAATAGGTGTTCTTATGTGCTGCACTCCTCTCTTGGGAAGGTGGTTTATTTCTGTTTACAGTGATTTCTGGTAAACAACCGCTAGTCCTCCAAACTATCGAATAAACTTACTGACTGTTATTCAATTTCTCTGGTAACTCGCAGGATCGACTAGATTGATCCTAGGACGTGTTGGTCATTAAGGTAACTCTCATGATCGAACTGATATTCATGGTTGGTATTTAGAATGTTGTGTAGGTGTCAAACTTATTTCGATTTCTCTATTAAAGATCTAAAGGTGTGATCAAATAAATGTGCGCGAAATTAAATTGCATGAATAAAGGTCAATTGTAAAGACATGTAAAAACTGCATAAAAGACAAATAAATGACTTCGAATCATAAAAACGGTTAATGTAAAAGATTCGAAATATGAAGAAAGTGTTTGAATGCAAGAAAACTGTAAAATGGCTTTAAGTAAAAAAAAAGGCGTTCGAATGATAAAAACTTGAAGATAAAGGCATGAAATGTATAACAGTTTCTGAAATGTAAAGTATTTGAAATGGAAAGAAAGCATTTAAATGTAAGGCATCAGTGAAAAGATTTCGAATAAAAACACTTTAGATGCAAAAACTTGTAAATGGGATTGACATAAGGATAAAGGAAAGTACTGGAAATGATAAAGAGTTTTCATTAAATCATAAACATGTGGTGTTATCATACGTACATTGCTCTTGCATTCGTTTCCCTAGCCATGTGGTAATTTGAATGTTTACTGAGTTTTTTTGTACAATAGATATGACACCCGAAATCCTAATGCTAAGACTTCTATTTATACTACTTCGACCATAACGGTCTTGCTACAAGATTCTGCCACGTTCAGAACATGCAGAGCAATGCCTCTCTCTTGCTTCCACGCGTCTTCGAATGCTCCAGCGCATATATTTCAAATTTCGAACATCCCGCTTGCATTTGAATTTCAAATGTTTTGGAACTTCTTCGCTTTGAACGCATTTCTTAGACACAGCCTTGTTATCATTTCGAGACTTCTTTGGATATATTCTCATAACTGTCACTCGAAGCTCTAAGCTTTGATATGCCCATTTGAAGCACTGCTTCTACCATTTCGAAACATGACGTTTTGTTTCATTTCAATCAAAACGTCCAATTTACTTTACTTCTAATAATATCATCAAAATCTTCAGCCAACAAAATGCCCCTTTAAAATATGTATTTCGATTCCTTTGAGAAATACTTATTTTAAACATATACACAAGATTTTGATGCGACCTTCGAATCATCGTAACATTTATTGCATATGACTCCAGTCACGTCAATCATAACGCTTTTCAGATTCCTTAACCGCCTTGAACCATTTCACAGTATGGTGCAGTTACAAAACAATGATTATCTTTAATCACGCCTATTACCAATGTTAACTTTACGCCACCTCTTCATCAAACCAACCCATGATTACCACGTATCACAACCTTACTCAGTGGATGCTTAAACTTCCACATTATAAAAACCCATCAACTTAGTCTTTTCTTTTCTTCCCACATTCTGAATCTTTTCTCCTTCTTTTCTCACCGAAACCCTAAGCTTTCAACATTCTTCCAACAATGTCTTCTTCAACTTCATCTCAACTAAAAAAGGCTTCTAAAAAGAAAGGAAAGACCGCAGGAACCACAATGGAAAGCAAGGTTGTCACTTACCAAGGTCAATCTGTTCTTGTTCCCCAGATGATCTCAAAAGAGAAAGAAATGCTTTATGCATCCCAGGTACTTATTCCTACTACCGCTGCTGGCAAGAGGTTAGCTTTAATGGGACCTCTTACAGTTTTTGAAATTTTAAAAGATACCAGAAATTTTTTCCCAGTTTGCTATAATTTCAAAC
The DNA here is from genome assembly GCA_948472305.1 of Vicia faba. NCBI lineage: Eukaryota > Viridiplantae > Streptophyta > Magnoliopsida > Fabales > Fabaceae > Vicia > Vicia faba. Next base: position 1,228,071,663 of record OX451735.1, on the reverse strand, counting down.
CTCTGTTTAATAAAATGGACGCCCCTAAGGCAATAGAGTCTTCTGGTTCAAACACCGTAGAAAATCCAATTGTTCCTCCTAAGGACCCTTTTGTATTAGACTATGTAAAGAGTAACTTCAAACCGTTTCGATCTTGTCCCACCTCCGACACTGCTTATCATAACTGGTTCACTAAAGTAGAAGCTAAGAAATCCCAGCAATGGGAAGAATTAGGTATCTACAACTTGATTAAGCTGTCGAAGCCAGGTTTTACTTATAGCCACCCATTATTATTCGCGTCCCTATATTTCTGGGACAGTACTTATAATACTTTCCATCTCCCTGGTGGAATGATCACCCCTACCTTTTTTGACATAGCGGCCATTACTGGGCTATCACCAATAGGAGAAACATATATCCCTGACAAAGAAGAGCATTCGAGTATTATCGACTTTGAAGTCAAGCTAGAAAGCTTTTCAAAGTTTATCAGCCACTATCACACTGAAGGAGACAGTGTGTCGGATGTAGAACACATTGCTTTCCTTACCTTATGGCTGTCAAGGTATGTCTTTTGCAGCAGATCCCTACAGGTAGCCAGTAGGTTTATTCCTCTAGCTAGAGATTTGCATGAGAATCGGAGGGTGTGCTTAAGCGAATTACTACTAGTTGATCTTTATGAAAGCCTAAGGTCAGCTGTTTCGAGTCTAAAATCTCACACCTCCAAGAATATCCTGCTAGCTGGCCCTTTCTGGTTACTTCAGTTATGGATAAATTCCATGTTCGAACCTTCATTATCAACTGCCAACACTATTGCTGAACAAGACCCTGAAATAACAGATAGAATCATCGAAGGCACTAGGCTGCGAAGACTAACCCCAAACGATGATAAGGATGACTTCAAAGTCCTATTCTCAAAATATATCATGATATTCTCCAAGAGGCATAAGTTCGAAGAGACCATGGCGCCTTTTGCTTCAAGGGCTCATGGACCTTCATGGTTCACCATGGCTCTCTCAGAAGCTGTCAAAAGCAAAGAGATTCAAGATGTATGGAGAGCCTTTTTGCTACCCAGACTAATCTCTTCAAGAATAACTCCTGCTAAGAATCAGATTTTCCTTTTCGCTTATCAGCCCAACTTCGTTTCGAGACAGTTTGGCTTGTGCCAACTAATTCCTGAACCCCTATTTCAAACGGAAAGTTCCATCACCTCTGGGCGAACCTTCAAGGCACGAGAAGCCAAACTACAGCAGGAACAATACCAAGGCTTCGCCCAGTTTGAACTAATAACTTTCGAACCCACACACATTACAGCAAAGGGGTTTCTAGAATGGTGGACAAAGTTCTATCAGACTTATATGTTCGATACTCTTACTATTCAGCAGAAACCAGCTGATGCATTCGATGTGCAGGTACCATGCAAGAAAGGTATGTTCACTCATGCCAAAGAGATTAAAGCTTTTCAAAATTATTTCGAAACCACTTATGATCCCACACACTTGGAATCCACTGTGCATCAAGCGGCTGAGACCCTGAAGGAAAAAGTCAAAGAAAAAGTTTCTAAGTTAAAACTTCCTTCAGGGTTGTCACCTGAGGATAGGTATAGGTTGGCATTCGAAATGCATCCACCTAAATTTCCCAGATTACCTACCTCAGAACTGGCTCTGGCTTGGTTTCCTCCATACCCTTGGTGGTTCACTTGCAAAGAAATGTTCAAACATCTCCAAAAGAAACCAAAGCCATCTGAGACTGTGACATGGGCTCGACACTAGCTCCACGATTTCCCAGGACATCTTCGCTATGACCTTTCTTCCATGTCGATTAAATCTGATCAAGGCACAAGTGCGAATGGTTGGGAAAAAACCCAAACGTTTTTCATTTTCTATATCTTTAACTTTTGCCTTAATTGTTTCGATTTTCAGCCATCAGGATAAAGACTGCTGCTTCAAAGTCAAAAGAAGGGAGCGCCTCTCAAGCCTCTATCGAAACCATTGACAATGTGAGTCCACCCGAACCAACAACAATTGCTGCAACAACAACAACAACACCAGTAGTAACCAGTATTCCAACTCCACAGGTAATCACTTAGCCTTGATGTTTCTAATACACTAATGCTTTATGATTTGCACCTAACTCTTTGTTTAAATCTTTTCAGACCAACAAACTTACGCCTACCACTCCAAAGAAGCGAAAATCAAACACTACTGGGGAAGACCCCAAGGTTGGAGGGAATTTACCAGCTGCTTCGAAGAAGAAGCAGAAGAAGGATATTTCAAAAAGTGCTGTACCAACTAGTGTCTCTGGACTCGATTCCAGGGATGCTGCTCCCTCACCTAAATCCAAAATTCCATCTTCGACCTCCAACGTAATGTTGGAACGCATAGCTAGCAACCTCTCTTCTGAGAGTCCACAGGTGATTTGAACTTTAAACCTTTGACAAAATAATTATTCATTACCTTGGTGCATGCTTTTAATATTATTTTGCTTCTTGTAGGATATTTTAAATCCAGATTTTACCACTTCGACCTCACCATCAAAAGCTGCTGCTCCGATCAACTCCTCTCCTCAAGGAGACTCCAGCAACCTTGTACAGAATAAAGGTTCCTCTAATATGGCGGTTCTGGCTGGGGTTTCTGAGCAGCAAGATGATCAGAGTACTTCTCCTCCCCTAAAAGAAACAAATGAAGCAACGCTTCATGAATCTGCAGAGGCTTTACAAAGAACTTCTCTCCAAAAGTCCCCTCTTGAAACCCTTCAAGAGGACCCAAAGGACACTCACGTTGAAGGAGAGAAAGCTGATTCTGGTCAAAGAAACGAAGAATCTGCAGAAGAAGGGTCTGAGGAGGAGGATGCCAACGATGGTTCGACTGCTGGGACAGAGTCCAATGCAAATAGCAGCGAAAACGAAGACATCGAAGTGGTGGATTTGGATGACGATGAAGAAGATAATGAACACGAAACGAATGAAGGGGATGGTGACACAACCAATAAACCCATGGAGGTCGAAATGGATGTGACTCCCCTGCGTGTGGAACTCCCTCAACCGTCTTTGTCTCGAATGACTGAAGAGGAGCTTGCACTCCTAAGACGAAATGACCCTATTGGGTACATGAAGGCGAAGCTGGCTCAAAGGGACATTCCACCTGATAGGGCTGGCACAAGTTCGACTAGACATCCTCTGCCCATAGATGAAAGAATTGTACTTCTTAACAGGATCAGGAGAACAATTCTTGATGTGGACATATTCGAAGTGCTTAAACAGGATAGCACTGCTTGCTACACTATGAAGGATTTGCTTACAAAAGTCAACCTTGCTACCTGCTCCTTGCCAGTTAGCACCATCTTGTTCGATCTTCAATCTTTGCTGGACAACGTGACTGGGTACCTTCTCCAAGATGAATTTGCTGCCATAAAGGTTCAAGAAAAACGCACTGCAATGGATGCTGCTTATGAATAAGCTTCAAAAATCTCTCAAGAAGCTGAGGATCAAGCCATGCATCTAAAGCAAGCAAAAACTGATTATGAGGCTCGAGCTGAGTCCATCCTTCTCTGGGAAAGGCAAATTCAGGAACTTCAACAGAAGGTTAAAGAGGCTAGAGAACAAAAATTAGCCTATGAAACAAATACTGCTGGTAACCAATTCGAAGAGCTTCTCAACCAGGGGCTTGCAGAAATGGAAACTGCAGAACAACTCAAGGGAGAAGTGGCAACCTTGGAGGGAGCCAGACGCTTTGCTCAACAGAGACTTGAATCTTTTCGAAGTACCTTCAACAGATTGAAGAATAATTCCTATTTCTAAATCTCAGTGTTCATTTGATTAAAATTTGGTTTTTTATATGTAATATTCGAACAACGCCATTTTGGCATCCCATATTGCCATTTTGGCATTTTTATGATATTTTGATTATGTTGTTACTATTCGAATCTCCTGCAGGCGTGGCTTATATTTCTTTAAATACTTCCCATTAACCTTTAGGATACGTTTATCATCCATCAGCTCTTCGATTTCATATGCATTGTTTGAGAATACTTTTAATATTCGAAAAGGCCCTTCCCAATGAGGTGACCATTTACCTAATGTTTTATTTTTCTTGTCCATGGGTAATATGACTTTCCAGACTAAGTCATTAATAATGAATGCTTTTCTTTTCACCCTTTTGTTATATGTCCTGGCCACTCTTTCTTTTTGTCTCATCAGGATTTCCAATGCATGTAATCTAACTTCGTCCAACTCAACTAATTCATTCATCATCATCTCCCAATATAATGCAGCTGGAATTTCATTTTGTCTTTGAATTCGAACTGATTGTAGATGAATTTCTACTGGCAGCACTGCATCATGACCAAATGTGAGTTGGAAAGGCGTGGTGTTAGTAGCCTCTTTAGGAGATGTTCTACAGGCCCATAGTATTTGGTCCAGATTTTTGTGCCAGTTCCTTGGTTTTTTACCAACATGTTTCTTGATTAACCCTATTATCACTTTATTGGCTGCTTCGACTTGACCATTTGCTTGAGCATAATATGGCGTTGATGTTAGTAATCTAAACCCCATTTCTTGGGCAAATTCTTGCATCTTTCTACCAGTAAACACAGAGCCTTGGTCTGTGGTTATGCTCTCTGGCAATCCGAACCTATAGATAATGTGTTTCTGTATAAACTCAATAATAGCCTCTTGATCAACAACTATTAATGGTATAGCTTCGATCCACTTGGTAAAATAATCTATTCCTACCAAGATATATTTCTGTCCTTTAGACGAAGCGGGATTTATTTCTCCTATTAAATCCAATGCCCATCCTCTAAATGGCCATGGTTTGATGATTGAATGCAACTCACTTGCAGGGGCATGTTGAATCCCTGCATGTTTCTGACATTCCTCACATCCTTTAGCAAAGTCTATACAATCTTTGAGCATGCTAGGCCAATACATGCCATATCGAAATAACAGCCATTTCATTTTATGACCTGCTTGATGTGCCCCACATGCCCCATTGTGGACTTCTGACAATGCTAAGTATGCCTCACTTTCTCCTAGGCACTTCAATAATACGCCCTCTTGGGTCTTTTTGAACAATTCGTTCCCCATGAGGACATATGATAATGCTCTGTATTTTGTCTTCCTATCAACATTCAGAGTTGGGTTTGTTAAATAACTCACCAATGGACTTCGCCAATCTGCATCTGATAAAGTGTTTATGGCTAATATTTCGAATCCCTGTTTCTCAGCATATCCCAATTTCATACTTTCTAGATCTGATGGTGTGAATCTAGTAGCCATAACTCTACCCCTTAATTCAACTAAATCCTCAAAGTTCCTGGCAGAAACTTTATAACCCGAAGCCAACTGTGCTAAGTCATTTGCTTCTTGGTTCTCTATTCTTGGTATATGTTGAATATCCATGTATTCAAATTTCTTAAGTAGTCTGTTGACTATGACGAAGTATATCATCAGGTTCTCCTTTATGCATTTATACTCCTTTGTTATTTGCTTGACCACTAATTCCGAGTCTCCTTTAATTTCGACTCTAGTTGCCCCCAATTCCAACAAAGCTTCAAGTCCAACGATGAGCGCTTCATACTCAGCTTCGTTGTTCGAGCAACGAGGACCATCTAATTTATACTTGAATTTTGTTGGAATTCCTTCAGGAGAAATTAGAAGGACTCCAACACCACTTCCATTCCTGTGGGTTGAACCATCAAAGTATAATTTCCATGGTTGCATTTCGACGTAACTCATCACAATCTGCTCAACCAATGAATGGTCCACAATAAAATCAGAAATCACTCGGCCTTTCACAGCTTTTAAAGGCATGAAAGTCAAAGAATATTCTGTTAAGGCTAAAGCCTATTTACCAACTCTGCTATGCATTATTGGTTTTGAAAGCATGTGTTTAATGACATCGAAATGAGATGAATCATAAACATCAACAGGCTTTATATAATACTTGAGTTTCATACAAGAGAAATACAAACAGAGACATAGCTTTTCTAAATTGCTATATCTGGTCTCTGCATCATTCAATACTCTACTTAAATAGTATATGGCTCTTTCGATACCATTGCTATCTTCTTGTGCTAACATACTACCTATACTAACTTCAGAGGCAGATATGTACAATCTCATGGGCTTCCCCCATGAAGGTGGAGACAAGATAGGAGGCTAAGATAGATATCTTTTTATCCTGTCAAATGCCTCCTGATGGGCTTCGTTCCATTTGAAGGCTTGGCCTTGCTTTAGACGAAGCAACGGAGAGAAAGCTTGGGTTCTTCCACTCAAATTCGAAATGAACCTTCTGAGGAAGTTAATCTTCCCTAGCAGAGATTGCAGCTCCCTTTTTGACGTAGGTGCTTTCGTCTCCATTATTGCTTTGGTTTTGTTCTGGTTGATCTCAATCCCTTTCTTGTGAACCACAAAACCAAGGAAATCTCCAGCCTGCACAAAAAATGCACATTTAAGGGGATTCATCTTTAAGCCATGTTTTCTCATTCGTTCGAATGATTGGCTCAGATGATGCAAATGTGTTTCTGCAGATATAGATTTGATGACTATATAATCAATATACACCTGCATAAAGGTTTCAATGAAATCATGAAAAATCGAATTCATTGCCCTTTGATAAGTTGCCCCAGCGTTCTTTAAACCAAAAGGCATCACCACCCATTTGTAAGTGCCTAAGGCTCCTGGGCAAGGAAATGCTGTCTATGCAAATTCTTAAAGAACCATTCTTCTTAATAACAGGTACTATATTTGCTAACCATTCGACATACCTTGTGGTTCTGATGAATCTGCAACGCAGCAACCTTTCGATCTCAGCTTTAATCTTTGTGAGAACCGCTGGTGCGAATCTTCTAGGAGTTTGTTTGATGGGCTTCTTGCCATCTTTGATTGGCAGTCTGTGTTCGACTAACTCCCTCTTTAGACCAGGCATTTCGTCATAATCCCATGCGAAGCAATCTTTATTTTTCTTGAGGACTTCGATCACTTCCTGCTTGAGGCCTCGGCTAAGTTTTGCACTTATGTAGGTTATTCTTTTCATGTTTTCATCCCCTAAGTTGACTTCTTCGAGTGGGTCCTGCCCCAACATTTTGGCACCTGAGTCTATGGGGTCCCTTTCGAAGCCTAAGGGTTCTTTATCATAGATGGCGTCCAGCCTTTGATCTATCTCAAGTTCTTTAAAGGGTGAGCATTTCGAGCCATCCCCACTTATTTCGTTCATCTTCACAGCTAATTTATTTATTTCAGCCTCTAAGGCCGCCTTTGATTCGTTCTCAGCCATATAGGCCGAAATCCTTTCAAAAAAGGAGGACTCAGTCATGGATAAGGTTGTCGAAGTCCCAGCCTGCTGGCCGTCTTTGTATAGTACTTTCGACTCCCTCGTCTTCACTGATTATTCTTCTATCCCAGTATAGGCCATCATGGCGAAGGGTCATGTAGTAGTGGGCGTTTCTGGTTTCGTTGATTTCATCATTTGGGACACACGGAGCAATCTTTGCCAGATGTTTGTCATAATCCCTCTTGTCAACTAAATTGACTGTTGACATGAAGTAACTCTGGTCTGCTTCAATGTTTTCCACGATCCCATCTTCTCTCCATAGAACCAAACGCTGATGCATTGACGAAGGAACTGCCCCTACGCCATGGATCCACTCCCTTTCCAGCAACAAGTTATAGTTGGCCTTGGCTTCGATCACCATGAACATGGTGGGCCTACAGCTTGAGCCTATTGTCAAGTCCAACTGAACCACCCCCAGTGTTTTGCCCACTTTCCCTTCATAATTGGATAGAACCATATTGTGGGGCTTGATGTCTCCTTCGCGTATTTTTAATCTTTTCATCATGAAGTGGGGTATCAAATTGACTGCAGCACCCCCATCCACTAGAACCTTATTCACACCATGGGCACCAACTTTTGCCCGAATAAATAGTGGCTTAAGATGGTTCTTCATAGCTGGTTCTGGACGTTCGAAGAACGCATTTTGCTCCTCGACAGCCTCATTGTCCATCACATAGTAGCACATAGGCCTATGCTTCATCAAGTCTATGGTATCTTCTTCCTCATATTCATCAATTTCAGTTTCCTGTCCAAATTCACAGGGAAGCACAGATACCACGTTGCAGTTTAGGTTGAACGAAGACTCCCCCTCTGATTCGAAGTTATCCGTTATCATATCTTCGTCTTCTTCTGGGCCTGGAGTGTATTCCTTTGGTTCATCTAGTTGTACTTCAGAGAAAAGCCTCCTATTAACTGGGGGTTTGTCTTCAGCTTGATTTTTTGGTGTGGGTTTGTTGGTGCTAGATTCACCTTGGTTCTTTGTTGAAGTTGCCCCTTTATTTGCCACAGCTTCCCTCTCAGCTTTTCGAATCCTCTGTTGCCTTCGCCACTGGGATCTCGACATGGGGTTCCTTCCTTTTTAGTTCTCTAATCTTACCTCTTCCCTTTTTGCTATGTTGAATTGCCTTCTGTATGTCATAGCATGGCGTGCGTTTCGTTCGGTGTTTCTCCATCTGTCTTTGCCTTTGTCATTTTTGACTTGCAACCATCTGTCAGTTGGCACTTCAGCAGGGAGTTTAAACGTCACTCTTCGAGCACCCTTGGGATGAGGACTATCAGGCCTTCGTTGTTTGTATTTGCTATCGAAACGTGGGCCCATCTGAATAGTCTCTTGATGGTTCCAGCAAGGGGCGAAGGGAATTGTTTCGAAGGCTCTGGCCATGCTTTGATCATACACAGCAGAACACCTTGGGCATATCAAGCACTTGGTTTCCCCTTTGTACCAGCGAAACACAAATTCCAGCAAACTTTCTCCAGCCTTAGGATAACACCTGAATAGCTGGTTATCCTGGCGCCAATTGTTGCCAGTTCGAGCCCTCTGTACCCTCTCAAAGTTCGCAGTGATTCTCTGATGGCAGAGGATGCTGCACCTAGGGCATAGTATCATTCCTGTATCTCCCTTGCGGCACGTCATAAGGTAATCCTTGAGACTAGCATCTCCAACATGATTATCCTCCATTTTATACTTCTCTTTTTCTAAGTATCTTTCTACCTCCTCCATCTCAGAGCGAGGTCTCTCCATATCCACCATGTTTACCTCAACATCCTCCCCCTTAGCCTCATCATCTCCCCATCCTGTGGGTTTTATATCTTCAATGTGGACTTTTGAACTCTCTGGGGCAGAATATTTGACCAAATAGTCAAATTTTCCACTTGGTTCCCCTAAAGTGTCCCATATTTCTTTCTGAGGGGAAGTTGGCTTCGTGATTTGGACTTTCTCCAATTCCAGCCTCAGGCCTTCAGTGACCTGTGTCAACTCTTGGTTTTGATTTTCCTGGCCTTCAGTAGCCTGGATTTCTTTTGCAAGAGCTAAAGGTGCTGCTTCAATCGAAGTCTCTGGTTGCTTCTGGACGTCTTCATTGACCTCCTTATCGACTTCTACTATCACCCAGCTTTCGTTTTCAGTACCTTTCTCTCCTATTGGGGCATCACTTTGGTCAGCTTCCACCATGTTAATCTCTCCAATGCATGCAGGCTCGGAGTAATTGGTGTCTGCGACGTCCAAGGGATCTTCGTCCACTTTCATTTTTGCTTTATCAGCAAACTTCAGTCTGCCATCTTTAATTGCATTCTGAATTAGGTCCCTGAAAAGAAAACACTGTGAGGTTTTGTGGCCTAGGAAACTATGATATTTGCAAAATCCTCTTTTCTTTCTTTGATCTAAAGGAGGTATTTTGACATTTGATGGCACAATGAGTTGGCCATCTTTGACAAGTAAATCAAAAATCTCGTCACATTTAGTGACATCGAAGGTATAAACCTTCTTTGGGAATTTGTCACTTTTCTCATTTTCAACAATCTCTTTCCCTTTTGTGGGAACCAATAATTTGCAGGAGTAAGGTGGTGCCTGTTTTAATTCAACGAGGTCGAGTTCGACCTCTTCGAATTTGAATTCAGGATAATCTTCTACTTCCTCAGTTCCAACATAGGAGATCCTTTCCTTCTTGTTATTTTTAAAGACTCTGGCCTTTTCGGCCTTTAGCCTTTCGACCTGTCGAACCCTGTCGGCTAACTGAGCCATGTCCCTCAAATATTGAGTGTCTAGTTTCTTTCGAATAGAGTAATCCAAGCCACCAGCGGCCATTTCGACTAACTCATGTTCAGGCACCACTGTGTAATATCTGGATTTCAAAAGCCTGAATCTATTTAGATAATCATCTATGGGTTCAGTGAACTTTCTCTTGACACTGGCTAATTCCTTCAAGCTTATTTTTGACTGTCCCATGTAAAATTGTTCATGGAATAATCTCTCTAAAAGAGCCCGAGTATCAATGGACCCAGGAGGCAAAGTGGTGAACCATGTGAAGGCGTTTTTAGTCAGGGAACTTGGGAAATATTTGATCCTGAGGTCTTCATTATTGGCTATGTCTCCCGCTTCGGTTAGATATCTGGCTATATGTTCGACTGTTGACTCATTGGTATCCCCAACGAACTTTGTAAACTTAGGGACTTTATATCCCCTTGGTAAATCAGTATGCATTATGTAATCTAATATAGGAGAAGCATAATTTGGCCTTCTAATTCCTGTATTGAGGCCATTCTGGGCCATGACTCTCTCTATCATGGTGGTTAAATTGTTTTCTGCCAAGATGTTATCGTTTCAAATTCTATGAACGACTGCATCAGTATCTTGATTTCGACCCACCATGACAACCCCCCTAGGTTGTTCTTCTCGAAACTCTGGGACTTCCAGCCTTTCGACCCTTGCCCCTGGTTCCATAATTTCTCTTTGTGGGCCTGGGATCATTGGGGCTTCTAGCCTTTGTGCCCTTGCCTCCAAGTTAACTTCTTCTCTAGGTGGTCTATAGGTTGGGTCGTTAGCAGCTTGTTCCATAATAGGTATGTTTGCTCGAACTCCCGCCTGATTCTTCCTACGCCTCTCTAGGGGAGCAAAGTAATCTGCTATTCGACTCATGTTTTCTGCGTTTTCTCTGTTTGTCACAGTCACATTCTGTACTATTGGGGCAAATATTTCCTGCATAGTTTGTGCTAATACCCCTATCATATTATGGTTACTGTCATCTATCAATTGCCTAAAAGCCAACTGGTTTTCTGTGGTTAAAATAGGCATTGCGCTATAACCCATTGATCCTTGGTTATTTGTCATAAACTAATTCGCCCCAGACCCAGACCCTAATTGTGGTGATGAATTCGATATGGAATTGTGTAAACCTGCCATAAAAGATGTTGGCATTCCATAAGAGGAATTTCTGGTTCTATTACCATCGAAACCAGGTGGTCTAGTTAGTGGGGTGGCAAAATGGGTTTGTGTCCCTGATGGTGGAACGAATCCCACAGGATAACCAATGGTTCCAGTATTTCCTAAGATCGAACTATTAGTTGATATTCCACTTACTCCATTAGTGGCTATATTACTGGTAGAAGATGCAACAGACTGTGCATTCGAAGGGATCACATTAGACGTTCCCATCGAAGTGGACACATTAGTGCCTGTTGTATGTGGGGCATTTTGTTCCCCTTGTTGATTGTCAGAATTAGACATCTTGTTCAAACGTTTTCTTCTGGATAAGGGTTGGTTGCTGTTGGTTATTTTACCACTTCTTAGGTTTATAAAAAAACAAAACTTATCACTCAGAGGGTATTTTTATAATGGTTACGTCTCAACAATCTTTATTTCTGTTCTAAATTCCATAATGTCCAACAATTTGGTCCCATTGGGCGTGCCAATTTGTTTACAGTGATTTCTGGTAAACAACCGCTAGTCCTCCAAACTATCGAATAAACTTACTGACTGTTATTCAACTTCTCTGGTAACTCGCAGGATCAACTAGATTGATCCTAGGACGTGTTGGTCATTAAGGTAACTCTCATGATCGAACTGATATTCATGGTTGGTATTTAGAATGTTGTGTAGGTGTCAAACTTATTTCGATTTCTCTATTAAAGATCTAAAGGTGTGATCAAATAAATGTGCGCGAAACTAAATTGCATGAATAAAGGTCAATTGTAAAGACATGTAAAAACTGCATAAAAGACAAATAAATGACTTCGAATCATAAAAACGGTTAATGTAAAAGATTCGAAATATGAAGAAAGCGTTTGAATGCAAGAAAACTGTAAAATGGCTTTAAGTAAAAAAAAGGCGTTCGAATGATAAAAACTTGAAGATAAAGGCATGAAATGTATAACAGTTTCTGAAATGTAAAGTATTTGAAATGGAAAGAAAGCATTTAAATGTAAGGCATCAGTGAAAAGATTTCGAATAAAAACACTTTAGATGCAAAAACTTGTAAATGGGATTGACATAAGGATAAAGGAAAGTACTGGAAATGATAAAGAGTTTTCATTAAATCATAAACATGTGGTGTTATCATACGTACATTGCTCTTACATTCGTTTCCCTAGCCATGTGGTAATTTGAATGTTTACTGAGTTTTTTTATACAATAGATATGACACCCGAAATCGTAATGCTAAGACTTCTATTTATACTACTTCGACCATAACGGTCTTGCTACAAGATTCTGCCACGTTCAGAACATGCAGAGCAATGCCTCTCTCTTGCTTCCACGCGTCTTCGAATGCTCCAGCGCATATATTTCAAATTTCGAACATCCCGCTTGCATTTGAATTTCAAATGTTTTGGCACTTCTTCGCTTCGAATGCATTTCTTAGACACAACCTTGTTATCATTTCGAGACTTCTTTGGATATACTCTCATAACTGTCACTCGAAGCTCTAAGCTTTGATATGCCCATTCGAAGCACTGCTTCTACCATTTCGAAACATGACGTTTTGTTTCATTTCAATCGAAACGTCCAATTTACTTTGCTTCTAATAATATCATCAAAATCTTCAGCCAACAATTTCTCACCTTCCACAATCAGTTTTGAAGAACGAGCGGGGTTTGAGATGGTCGCAACGATTGATGACTCTTACGCATGCTGATATACATCAGTGCTCTCGGTCCAGAGAGGATGTCACTATCATTGATCGTTGCGGGGAGTTTCCTAATGTTCCTTTACTTGGAATCAGAGGAGGTATTACTTACAACCCGTGTCTGGCTTGGAGACAGTTTGGTTATGCTCGGAGGGACGACCCTCATGACATGTTAATTCCTGACATAGTTTTTGACTTCGACAACGATGCACAAGGACTTCGCCAGAGATTTATCAGAGCTTGGAGGATGCCCAACAAGGTAGACAGCAAGACACTGGGGCACAGGAACTCCATCCCGTTGGAGCCTTATCTCAAGTGGGTACGAGCCCGCTCCCAGAAGCTAGTGATGCCATATCCTCATGTTCTCCCCGTGATCAAAGAGCCAGTTTTGGAAGGAGAGGTGTCCTACACCATTCAACATCCTGACATGCCTACATCCTGGGAAGAAATGCAGAAGAGCTGGATCCAGCTTAAGGAAGAACGGAATTCTCTTGAGTCCAGTCTACATGCTAGTGAGAAGAAGGTCTTGGAGCTCACCCGCCTACTGCACGAGGAAAAGACTCTCAACACTTACATAGCTCCGAAGAGGATGCGCAGTGTCTTTTGGGATTGATTTGCTTTGTAATGTTTGCCCATGAGGCCTTGATGTACTGAACAATTATTTCTTAATGATAACGTGTGTTCCTTTTTGTCTACAACAAATTTGAACTTTCGAACCCTTGAATGCATTGTATAAACACATATCATGCATCATGTGCATAGCAGGTACTCTTCTTTTCAGGTTGCTTAATGTTCTTCGCTGTTTATTTTAGCATCATGAACCCTGAATCATCTACTGAGCAATCCATCAAGGCCCTTCAGGCTCAGAACGCCCAGTTCCAAGAGCTGATCATGAGTTTGGCCCAAGGTCAAGAGGAGTTGAAGGCTCTGCTGGTCAAGAAGAAAAAGAAGAGAATTGTGCTATTCAACACTGGCCGGAGGTTTGGTAACACACTGCAGAATGAGGTTGATCAAGCTGGTTCTTCTGTGGGAAAAGGCAGTCCCCAAGGGGGAAGGGTTCCTAGTCCGGTGGTCTCTGACAACGAGACTGATTTCAATGAGGAGCAGTATCCTCCAGCTGAAGACAAGTACAAGCAGTTAGAGGATTGCCTGAATGCTATGGAAATTCAACAGGTGCCTGGGTTGGATTTTGGAGACTTGGGTCTATCTTCTGGTGTGGTGATCCCACACAAGTTCAAAGCACCATCTTTCGCAAAGTATGACGGGGCGTCCTGCCCTAAGCTACACCTCAGATCTTATGTGCGGAAGATCCAGCCGTATACTATGGACAAGAACTTATGGATCCATTTCTTCCAGGAGAGTCTTTCAGGGACTCATCTCGAATGGTTCTATCAGCTAGATGGAACCAAGGTTCGTAACTGGGAGGAATTGGCTACTGCTTTTTACAAGCAATATCAGTATAATGCCGACCTCGCTCCTACACGTACCCAACTCCAGGGTATGTCGCTAGGATCGGGAGAAGGTTTTAAAGAGTATGCGCAGAAGTGGAGGGACCTGGCTGGCAGGGTGCAGCCACCGTTAACCGACCGTGAACTCATGGACATGTTCTTGGGGACCCTATCCGGGCCGTTCTTCAATCATCTCATTGGTAATTCGTCTGCAGGGTTTACAGATCTCATTCTGACTGGGGAAAGGATAGAGGCTGGTTTGAAATCAGGGAAGATACAGAAAGGTGCGTCCTCAAGTTCTGAGAAGAAGCCTTTCAAAAAGGAAGCCAGTGCTGTGTATGGGCCTAGAAGGCAAAATAAACTAGAACACCGCCAAGCTGTCAACGCGGTGGTAATTGCAAAGCCTGCTGCCGCTCCTCGGCAACCTAACCAACCAAGGGGTGAGAGACCCAGAAGAGAATATACTCGGCTTAGTATGACCTTGTCACAGATCTTGCCGCAACTGCTATCGACCAACTTGGTAACCATCAGAGAGGCTCCAAAGGTGGTGAACACGACCTCCCCGAAGTACAATCCCAACGCCCGCTGCGCTTATCACTCTGATAGCCCGGGGCATTCTACTGATAATTGCTGGGCCCTAAGGAATAAGGTGTAGGACCTTATCGATGCCAAGGAAATACAGTTTGAGGCACCTGAAAGGCCCAACATTGTGACTGCTCCCATGCCCCATCATGGAGTAAATGCTATTGAGGAAGACCTGTATGCAGTTTCTGTGGATGATGTTGCTACCCCTTTGTTGAATGTTAAGAGGAACCTGTTGCTAGTTGGTTTATTTCCGGGTTGTAGCAAGGGTTGCCTTTTGTGTGCCGTTTCCCCTGCTGGTTGTTCGTTGCTGAAATCAGGCGTCCAAAACCTGATGGATAGCAAAGAAATCTTGTTCAAGAAGACCGTTGTTCCTAGTGTTCCTACTGAAGAAGTATCTGTTGTCACCATCTTCAACAATCCTACCAAGGCTCCCCCGAGGAAGCCAGTCAAAATCATGTCTGTTGCACCCATCATTATTACTGTTCCGGGGCCTCTCCCCTATAAATCTGACAAGGCTGTCCCATGGAATTACGGGGCAGATGTGTATGTGCTTGGAGTGAAGCAGGAGTTCAACACTAGTACCGGTATCAGTAACATCACCGGTCCCGCTAAAGTTACTCGCAGTGGCAGGCTCTTCTCGCCTGACATTGCGCCACCAGTTATCCGAAGACCTCTTATCATTACGCCGCCTACAAGTGCGCCTGTTTCCCCTTCTGATCAAGTTTCTATCCCTGCTGCCGAGTCATCTGACACTCGGGGCAAAGGGATTGCTGATGTGCCTGCCCGGATGGAGGCACCGAAGACTGTTAATGTTGAAGCCTCCCAGCAAGAGATGGAGGAAATCCTTAAGATCATCAAGAAGAGCGATTTCAACGTCGTTGAACAACTGGGGCATACCCCCCTCCAAGATCTCTATGCTATCATTACTGCTATGTTCAGAGGCCCATGCCAAGGCCCTGATTTCATTTCTGAAGACGGCCCATGTGCCACAAGAGACATCTGCGGATCAATTCACTGACTGTGTGGCCAACTTGACCGCCGACAATGGTTTGGGTTTCTCGGATGCTGATCTGACCGCTAAGGGAAAGAACTACAATGATGCCCTGCATGTCTCCATTGAATGCAGGGGCACTACTCTTGCACACGTGTTGGTGGACATCGGTTCTTCGCTGAATGTGTTGCCCAAGAAGGCCTTAGACAGGTTGGATTATGAGGGTCTGGAGTTGAAGCCTAGTAACATCGTTGTCCGAGCCTTTGACGGGTCGAAGAGGATGGTTCATGGTGAGGTGGACATTCCGATTCGTGTTGGTTCTCAAGTCTTCGATTCAACGTTCTATGTGATGGACATTCGTCCATCCTATTCTTGTTTGCTGGGTCGACCTTGGATTCACAAAGCTGGGGCTGTGACCTCCACTCTACACCAGAAGCTCAAATACCCTGTCAGAGGGAAGATTGTTACTGTGCAGGGGGAGGAAGAATACATGGTTAGTCATCTGAACTCGTTCCGGTATATAGAGATGGACGGGGAGTTTATTGAAACCCCCTTTCAACATTTTGAAGAGGTACCTCCAACATTGGCGTCAGCTGAGACGGTAATTGAAGAAGACTTTCCTTTGAAGATGGCCTCCTTAAAGGACGCCTGGGCTGTAATTGAAAAAGGTGAATGTGCTAACTGGGGCGGGCTCCCTGATTTTACTCCTAAGACTGACAAGTTTGGGCTGGGTTTTATTGCAGAGGCTCAGAGGGCTGTACGCAAAGCAAGGATCGGAAGACCTCCCGTGTTCATCTCCAACACGGGAGTGAATGCTATTGAAGGCGATGCGGAGGAATCAGAGTTTGATAGCTGGATCTACCCGACGACCGACGGTGGACTGAATAATTGGACTGCAAAAGACCACATACCTGTTACTTTTGTTACGCAGTAATAAATTCCT
Organism: Vicia faba; assembly: GCA_948472305.1. NCBI lineage: Eukaryota > Viridiplantae > Streptophyta > Magnoliopsida > Fabales > Fabaceae > Vicia > Vicia faba. The sequence continues at coordinate 1,228,054,768 of OX451735.1, read as the reverse complement.
TTGTTTTTTAATTTGTAATGAACAATAAATTGAAACTTTATGGCCCGGTGTCCTACCCGGGGCACCGTTGGCTTCATTTGTGAGGGCTTATTACTTGTCATTTCCATATATCATGAATAAAGACATTGGACGTTTTTCGCATTTCAAATCTTGTGCTCCCTTTCTTTCTTTCTTTCTTTATATTGCAAAACAGCTGTATTTACACACACTCACTCATACAGGTTCCAATCCACTCTGGATCTCACTGGTAACGACTCTGCTACTGCCAGTTATGACTTAGAAAATCCGATCAACTTAGCCGAAGACGAAGGTGAAGATGATTGCGAAGTGCTGGGTGAGCTTGCAAGACTGTTACTCCAGGAAGAGAGGGCCATTCAGCCACATGAAGAGCCAATGGAAACGGTAAATCTGGGTGCTGAGACAGACAGAAAGGAAGTTAAGATTGGTGCCAATCTAGAGCTTAGTGTAAAACAACAGTTGATCCAAATGTTGCATGATTACGTGGAAATCTTCGCCTGGTCCTACGAAGACATGCCTGGGTTGGATACCGATATTGTGGTCCATCACTTGCCTACCAAGGAAGACTGCCTCCGGTTAAGCAAAAGGTATGCCGTATGCGTCCAGAGATGTCCGAGAAGATCAAAGCTGAGGTTATGAAACAATTCGATGCCGGTTTTCTAGCAGTGACTTCTTACCCTCAGTGGGTTGCCAATGTAGTTCCAGTACCAAAGAAAGATGGTAAGGTCAGAATGTGTGTTGACTACAGGGATCTGAACAGGGCCAGCCCTAAAGATGACTTCCCTTTGCCTCATATTGATGTTCTTGTTGACAATACTGCTCAGCACAAGGTGTTCTCCTTCATGGATGGTTTTTCAGGTTATAATCAGATCAAGATGGCTCCTGAAGACATGGAGAAGACTACCTTTGTTACTCAGTGGGGCACCTTCTGTTACAAGGTCATGCCATTTGGGTTGAAAAATGCTGGGGCAACCTATCAACGTGCCATGGTTGCTTTATTTCATGACATGATCCATCATGAGATTGAGGTATATGTCGATGATATGATTGCAAGGTCCCAAACTGAGGAGGAACACCTTGGCCACCTACAGAAGCTGTTTGACCGTCTGAAGTTGTACAAGCTGAGGTTGAACCCGAACAAGTGCACCTTTGGGGTGAGATCCGGAAAACTGCTGGGCTTTGTTGTGAGCGACAAAGGTATTCAAGTGGACCCTGCCAAGGTTAAAGCCATACAAGAGATGCCAGTTCCCAAGACAGAGAAAGAAATCAGAGGCTTTCTGGGACGTCTGAATTACATTGCCCGGTTCATCTCGCACCTAACTGCTACCTGTGAGCCAATCTTCAAGTTGCTGAAGAAAGATTAGGTAGTACGTTGGAATGATGAATGTCAGGCCGCTTTCGACAGAATCAAAGAGTATCTCCAAGAACCACCCATTCTTATGCCACCGATTGAAGGGAGACCTCTAATACTATACTTGACAGTACTTGACAGCTCAATGGGGTGTGTGCTGGGGCAGCATGACGAGTCTGGCCGAAAAGAGCACGCCATTTATTACCTTAGCAAAAAGTTTACCGACTGTGAGACCCGATACTCACTGCTTGAGAAAACTTGCTGCACTTTGGTATGGTCTGCTCGCCGGCTGAGACAGTATATGCTGACTCACACTACTCTGTTGATTTCAAAGATGGATCCAATAAAGTACATATTCGAAAAGTCTGCTCTGTCTGGAAGAATAGCAAGATGGAAAATGATCTTGACAGAATACGACATCCAGTACACGACTCAGAAAGCTATCAAGGGAAGTGTATTGGCAGACCATTTGGCACACCAGGCAGTGGACGACTACCAGTCAATGAACTTTGAATTTCCTGACGAGAGCATCATGATAGTGACTGATTGTGAAGTACCTGGACCGGATGAAGGACCTGAGGAAGGATCCCGATGGTCTATGCACTTTGACGGAGCCTCCAACGCTTTGGGTAACGGTATCGGCGTTGTGATCATATCTCATCAAGGCACTCATACTCCACTCACTGCCCGACTATGTTTCAACTGCACCAACAACACGGCGGAGTATGAGGCACGCATCATGGGTCTTCAAGCTGCGATTGACTTAAGGATCAAGTTTCTGAGTGTCTTCGGAGATTCCGCTCTCGTGATCAATCAGATCAAAGGTGAGTGGGATATGAAACACCCGAACCTTATTCCTTACAAAGAATGTGTGTTGATGTTGATCCCCCATTTCAGAGATAACTTTTGAAAACTTCCCAAGAGAGGAGAATCAGTTGGAGGACGCGTTAGCTACAATGTCTTCCATGTTCAAAGTCAAATGGGACAACGAGGCTCCCCGGATCATTATCTGGAAACTGGACGAACTTGCATATTATTGTGATCTTGAGGCTGAGACAGTAACTGAAAAACCCTGGTATCATGAAGTAAAGAGGTACCTGGAAGCTCAAGAATATCCTGAAGGTGCATCTGTCAATGATAAGAAGTTTCTGAGAAGGTTCGCAGCGAAGTTCTTCCTCAGCAATGGCATTCTGTACAAGCGAAACCATGATTCAACCTTACTGCGTTGTGTAGATAAGACTGAAGCAGAAAAGATCATGGCAGAGCTACATGAAGGTACCTTCGGAACACATTCCAGTGGACACACCATGGCAAAGAAGATCCTTCGGGCAGGATATTTATGGTCCACAATAGAAGCCGACTGTTACCAACATTCTCGGACATGTCATAAATGCCAGATTTATGCAGATAAGGTGCACGTTCCTCCAGTTCCTCTGAATGTCTTGACTGCACCATGGCCTTTTGCAATGTGGGGCATTGATATGATCGGCGAGATTAAACCTACAGCATCCAACGGGCATCGCTTCATCCTGGTAGCGATTGATTACTTTACAAAATGGGTTGAAGCAGCTTCCTATGCTACAGTAACCAAGAATGTCGTGGCACGGTTCATTCGACATAACCTGATCTGTCGATACGGCGTCCCGGAAAGGATCATTACGGACAACGGTACCAATCTTAACAACAAGATGATCACTGAGCTCTGCGAGCAATTCAAGATATAGCACCACAACTCTTCTCCTTACCGGCCGAAGATGAATGGGGCTGTAGAAGCAGCTAATAAGAATATCAAGAAGATTGTGCAGAAGATGACAGTGACCTATAAAGATTGGCACGAGATGTTACCGTTCTCTCTTCATGGGTACCGTACCTCAGCAAGAACGTCAACCGGGGAAACTCCCTTTTCCTTGGTCTATGGCATGGAGGCAGTCTTGCCAATTGAAGTCCAGATACCCTCTCTCCGGATAATGAAGGATGCAGGCTTGAGCGAAGATGACTGGATCCAGACACGACTTGATCAGTTAAACCTAATTGACGAAAAGAGACTCACTGCTATCTATCATGGTCAAACGTATCAAAAACGGATGATCAGGGCATTTAACAAGAAAGTCAGACCACAAGAGTATCAAGTTGGGGACCTAGTAATCAAGCGCATCATTCTTCCTCAAAGTGATCCCAGGGGAAAATGGACCCCCACGTACGAAGGGCCATTTGTGGTTAAACATGTCTTCTCAGGAGGAGCCATGATCCTAACCACCATGGATGGTGACGACCTTCCTCACCCTGCCAATGCAGACATAGTAAAAAGATACTACGCATGATAAAAGACCCGCTAGGTTGACATACCTAGGCAAAAATAAGGGCTTCCCGGTGAACCAAAAGGGTTCGGGCAAAAATAAGGGATGAAATGAAAAAATCTGTACACCCGGCAAGTCGAAAACCTGAAAAGGCGGCTTGGGCAAAAATGGGTATCCCGGTGGACTGAAAACCCGAAAGGGCGGTCCAGGCAAAAGTTAGGGATAAAGCGTAATACTATGTCTCCTTGGATCACCTTGCATCCAGAATCCGGTATCAACATCAGGTTCAAACGACATCGATCAATCAGCTTCATCTTCAACCGAGCAGCCAAGTGATGAGACGCTCGAAGATATAAAGGCGATAGCAGAGTTGGAACCCAGTGGGATTATTCTTTTCACATAGCTGTTTTGTTTTCCCTTTTCGTAAAATTGTATAAACTCTGTTGTTCGGCGGCGTCCTCTTACTAGGACGTCAGTCTCTTGTACATAAACGCCTATTTACAGGAAAATTCAAAAATCAATACAAATTCACTTTTCAGCTAAATTGCCAATTGTTTTTCCTTTTCTGTTTTATTTTGCGAAGAACGCCCAATGTTCGATTGTGATATATGCATTTGACACTAATTGCTAACTCATAAATATTTGCATACGAAACAAAGGATTAATTACAGGTAATATTAGAAACAGGGGCAATAATGAGTGGTCTAAAGCGATCTAATTGCTCTGTCCACCAAGGTACCAAGGTAAGTTCGGCTGGAGAATGTAACCAAGATGCCTTAATTCCCCAGAGAGTGAGACATGATTCAACAATTCTCTCCCAAGCAGTTAGTCTCCCGCCAGCCCTAAAAGGCACCGTATCTCCAGCAAGTTAGCAATACTCTCCCCAAGCAGAGTTAGCCCACTGCCAGCCTTAAGGAAGTTGGATTATCCCCCGAAGATCTCAACATTCCAACGGAGTATACAAACATTCCATAACAAGCATCCCCAGCAGTCTTAATGTAAGATTGTTCCCCGGCGGTATACCGGACGTCCAGTGGAGCCATTTCCCCAGTCCAATCTCAAAAGTCTCCCCAGGAGAGTTCAATCAATCTCCCCAGCAGGTCTTGAAGATTATCCCCAGTAGATTCTGGAAGCTTGTCACCTGCAGAGCACGAATGCGTCTCCCGGCTTTATTCAAAGGTTATCTCCCCACCAGGATATAACTGGGTTATCCTCAGCCAAGTGCCACGGAAAGATCGTCCCCGACGAAGTCTTCCTATCCCAAGCGGAGTTCATCAAATTCTTCCAACAAAACTTATCAATGGTATCCCCAGCGGAGTTATCATCAATCTCAACAAAGTACCTCTATTTCCCCACAGAGTTCACTCCCCGCAGAGTAATCTATTCGCCAAGTTCATTCCCCAATGGAGTCATCTTCTCCTACTGGTATTCTTGCAACCATCACCCCCAGCGGAAACGAAGAACTCTACTCTTCAGCATCAGCCCAGGATTCAACTTCCTGGCACCCCGTCAAAGATTTATTTTCCTAGACAAAAACATACATTCATAAACATCGCATCTTCATACGTTATAGCATGCACATACGCATCATGAACATACAATCTCACTTATTCTGAGAACATCACGCATATCATACATCATGACATTGCATACAACTAACGTTTGTCTTTTCAGGACAAAAGATCAATACAAAGATAATTACTATCAATAGTCGTGATTCCAGATCCGATTCCTGTATCTTGCCAGGGTGTATCTGTTGAAGACTAATTCCAGACTCGATTCCTGTATCTTGCCAGGGCACGTCTGAAGAGTTCGAAGATCCGATTCCTGTATCTTGCCAGGGTGTATCTATTGACGACTATTTTCTGGACTCGATTCCTGTATCTTGCCAGGGCACGTCTGAAGAGTTTGAAGATCCAATTCCTATATCTTGCTAGGGTGTATCTGTTGACGACTAATTCCAGACTCGATTCTTGTATCCTTCCAGGGCACGTCTGAAGAGTTCGAAGATCTGATTCCTGTATCTTGCCAGGGTGTATTTGTTGACGACTATTTTCCAGACTCGATTCCTGTATCCTACCAGGGCACATCTGAAGAGTTTGAAGATCTGATTCCTGTATCCTGCCAGGGTGTATCTGTTGACGACTATTTTTCAGACTCGATTCCTGTATCTTGCCAGGGCACGTCTGAAGAGTTTGAAGATCTGATTCCTGTATCTTGCCAGGGTGTATCTATTGACGACTAATTCCAGACTCGATTCCTGTATCCTGCCAGGGCACGTCTGAAGAGTTCGAAGATCCGATTCCTGTATCTTGCCAGGGTGTATCTGTTGACGACTATATTCCAGACTCGATTCCTGTATCTTGCCAGGGCACGTCTGAAGAGTTTGAAGATCCGATTCCTGTATCTTGCTAGGGTGTATCTGTTGACGACTAATTCCAGACTCGATTCCTGTATCCTGCCAGGGCACGTCTGAAGAGTTCGAAGATCTGATTCCTGTATCTTTCCAGGGTGTATCTGTTGACGACTATATTCCAGACTCGATTCCTGTATCCTGCCAGGGCACGTCTAAAGAGTTTAAAGATTCGATTCCTGTATCCAGCCAGGGCACATCTACACAAAGAGTTTGAAGATCAACTCCTGTAACAGGCCAGGTAATTATCTTTCTTTCTCAGGTACGCAAGTTCTCGCTAAGGAATCTCTTACGCGATCGACACCCAGATGGCATCTATAAGCCCATCCACAGACCGACAGTCTCCAAATGGCGTCTATAAGCCCATTCTTGACGAAGTTCTGTCACAGCTCCAGATGGCATCTATAAGCCCATCCTCCTATCCATCATCTCTCCAAATGGCATCTGTAAGCCCATTCCCGCCATCACACTGCTGATACGCAACTATGTGAGTGCAAATTTCTGGGCACTCTAGTGTTCAATCATCTTCCACCTTCGGATTACGAAAGGCACGCAAGCCAATCTACATCCTCAGGTCTAAGAAGATTGAACAGGGGCAACTGTTGTACCCCAAAATTTGTCCTCCCATATTCTTCAAGATTTGGCAAGATCAAGCTCCAAAATCCCTCAAGGGTTGCACAGTCCAATTGCCTCTTAACACAGTAAAAATTAGGGTTTTGGTTCTGGCAAAGAAAATGAGGTTTCCAAGGGTCCAATCAAGTCCCATATGCCTACAAACATTGTCAAGCATCCATATGTCAAGTTTCAAGACTCACAACATCAAATTGCACAGTCAAAAACCCTAATTGCTCCACAGTCAACTGTAGGGGCAAAATGGTCATTTGACAGTCAAAAGTCAAAAAAATTTGTCAACATCTTATTTTGAAGCCACAAACATCATTTGATCAATTCTTGATCATGATTTCTCAAAGCATGGCTCAAAAAGTCTCAAGATGCAAAAGTTTCTATTTTTGGACAGTTGGAAAAGTCAACTGCAAATTGACCAGGGCATAACTTCCTCATGGTTTATCAGAAAAATTCCATCCAAAGCTCATTTTGAAGATAATGACATTTACTACAACTCATCTTCACACTTCAAGTCCAAGAAATTCTCTCACAAAAAGTTATCAATTTCAACATTATAGGTCATTTTCAAAAGTCAACAAAAAGGCACTTTAAGTCAAAGACCATAACTTGAGATTGGTAAATAAAAATAACATAGGACCAAAGTAATTGGTTAGAGGACTTCAATACCTTTCCAAAATGTCCAAGAACATGTTCATAACTTCAAAATTGAGCAAGATATGCCTTGGAGAAGTTGGGAAATTTTTGGGAACTTTGAAAAGTCAACTTTGCTTCAAAAGCTTCAAAATTGCTAATGGGCCTCAAATTCTTCCTTGAATCATTACCCAAAGCATATGCACGACCCATTGAGCTAAAGATGATTTATTTTCTTATTTTTAATTAATTAATTGAATTTTTATTCATATTAATTCATTTAATTAGATTTAAATATGAGAAAAATATCAAATAATGCTTTTCAAATCTTTTTGTGCAGCAAATATTCTCATTATAGGCTAAAGATTTCGTGCATCAATCAACAAGACAAGATTATCCATATTTGGCAAGATTTGCATGGAAAAAAGATTGAAAAAGATGTGATAAAAATCAAATATCCAAAACATAAATTCATGGATCTTTGGGCTTGTTTTTGACCTAGAATGCTTCATATACATATGCAAGACCTAACCTAATGCAAGGAGACACGAAAAGCTGCTCACAAGCATAGAACCAAATTGCAAATTTTCATCAAAAACTTGGAATCTGAAATCACATTTGCAGGATCATTCAAGGCCTAAAACCTATTCCAACACGTTGCTGGACCTTCCAGGAAACTATTGGCATCAAGAACAAGTCTCCATACTCCAAGAATTGGTAGAACTGAGTCACGTTTATCACAAACATTTCCATAATCGGTTTTTAATTTTCACGCATCATTCATGTGTTTTAATTGTTGATTTATGTTACTAACATCATTCTGAAGCGATTGGTAATGTTTAATTGGATTAACAATGCCTGTAGCCAGATCTGCCATTGATGAAACCTAGGGTTTCAGAAGCTCCAAAATAGGGCTTTCCTCGTATGAAAAAATTGGACCTTGAGACCTATGCCATTAAATTCAGGAGCTCCAGACGAAACGAACCAACACCTCGCGCCCTTTTTATATTTATTCCTCTTCTAATCGCTATTATCCACTGTTCCATTTAGTGGGGGTTTAAAACCCCCGCTACTTGTTTTACATAATTGCAGAAAGATGAAGAAGAAGCATACGTGGCATATTGTGACTGGAGTATTCAAACTGCGCGCGTAATTTTTTGTTTATATCACTAACCATTATTTTTTATGTATAATATTTGTGTTTCATTATGTTAACAAACGCGCACAATAGCTCAGATGGTGGGAACGTGACTTGGTAAACGCTGGGACCTGGGTTCGATTCCCAGGTCCCCCATACAATTGCTATTATTTTTTCTAACTCAATTCCATACAGCGCTTCATCCAGAACTCCACCATGAGCCTCACGCTTGAGCCTGCCAAGTGGCCAGGAGATCCAATCCAGTGGTCAGGAGACAACACCTAGGGTGCACCTCAGTCAACCATCCCACACGTGATACCAAAAGTCAAATAAGGCCTTGTGTGCTTGGGCCTGAATTCCAAATTTGCTTCAAACAAACCTCCCTTTGGGGCCTGATACCCCTGGTTTGCATTTTTTTAATTTTATTTTCTTTTCAATTTTAATTCTTTTAATTGTTTTTTAATTGTTTTCTTTAATTCCATAAAAATAATTTTTTCCATAATAAAAATAGAAAAATCAAAATATGTCTAATTATTTATTAATTTACTCATTAATTTATTTTTGTAAATAAACTCTAACCATTAATTTAGTTTAATTTAGGTTTTAAACTTTAATCCTTTTCTTAATAAATAAAAAATATCTAGAATTAGGTCTTTGACATTTTTCATCCTTTTCTTAATTAATTTTTTTCTCATTATTTATTATAATTACTATTTATTTTTGTAAATAAACATGTACATTAATCAATTAGTAAATTAGGTTAATTTTAATACTTTCTTATAAATAAAATAATTTAGAATTAGGGTTTCTCTTAATTTTCAATTTTTATTTATTTCATTAAATACCAAAAAACATAAAAAAAACAATTTCTTTTCTTTAATTAAATAACTAATTAGCTTTAACTTCAATTTAATTTCAAAAGGGTCAAAACCCTCGGACGTTCTATTTTTATTCTTTTCGCACGTTATTCTTTTTTCTTTTCGAATATTATGTAACTGCTCAAGGATTGTAATAGTAATTAGGTCTTTTACTTTCCGCATTTTTATCAAAACGGGTCTTTGTACTTTGGCGATGTATAGACCCGTGCCTTGTAATAGCGTAGCTTTATCTTTCCGCATTTAAATTCCCGCACTTTTAAATTATAAAAATTGCATGAAAGAATGTATGGCTAATTAAAAACAAGCGTAGCTCACAATCCCCTGATCAAAGATAAACTTAACATGAAAATAACACACAAATTCACACACCACTCTTAGGGTACGCCTCACCCGTTGCCTTCGAAACGTGGTCGTCAAGTATAGGACGTCTTAGTAAGTCCTTATGTCCATGATCCAGTTGCCTCAAAACAAGTTGCCTCAAAACGGTTGCCTCTGAATAGTTGCCTCGAAACGGTTGCCTCGGATTAAAAAAAGGATAAAGGACATAAGGGTAGCTTCTAAGGTGTCCTAATTGTTGCTTCGGTGACCACACTGTCCCTAAACTCGAATTGACCCGAACACCTCCAACGGTGGTGCTACCTACCTCTCAATGGTGGGATGGAACTACCTAAAGGATATCTACACAGCTTAATTCCTTAGGGTAGGTAGATGACTCATAGATACTTGCTCTATTCAAAAAAACAAATCAAAACTCTTTTCACACCGACACTTTCAAAAAGCTTTCAAAACAATTTTTCAAACACTCTTGAGGACTGATACAAGAGTTATTCAGAAATCTTTAAACGAAACTTTTTCAAACCCACTCACGATTGAAAAGCAAACATTTTGAAAACACAATGAGAAAGTATCTAAGAGCCCATGGATAACCATGGATAGAAAGGGTGCTAACACCTTCCCTTTCTATAAATCTACCTCCCGAACCGAGAAACTATCTCATAAGGAATTTTGTTGTGCTTTTGTCCTGTCCATGTTGGAGAAAATAAAAGACAGTGGCGACTCTTGCTTCCGCGACATTTCGCGAACCAGCGTTAAACAGTCAGTTCTAAATCCACCGATCACAATCTTCATCGAGATTTAAGAACTCGCCCGTAATTCAACTGAGAAAACTCTGCTGAGATTTAGGAACTCGTCTGTAATTCGAAGGAGGAAATTGTCGAGATTTAGAACCTTATCTGTAATTCAACTGAGGATAATTCGGTTGAGATTTAAGAACCGATCAGTACTTCGACTTTGGGAAACATCTTCATCGAGATTTAAGAACTCGCCTGTAATTCAACTGAGAAAACTCTGCTGAGATTTAGGAACTCGTCTATAATTCGACGAAGGAAATTGTCGAGATTTAGGACCTTGTCTGTAATTCAACTGAGGATAATTCTGTTGAGATTTAAGAACTTGTCAGTAATTCGAATTTGGGAAACATCTTCATCGATATTTAAGAACTCGCCCGTAATTCAACTGAGGAAACTCTGCTGAGATTTAGGAACTGTCTGTAATTCAATGGAGGAACTTTGTCGAGATTTAGGACCTTGTCTGTAATTCAACTGAGAAAAATATGTTGAGATTTAAGAACTTGTCAGTAATTCGACTTTGGGAAACATCTTCATCGAGATTTAAGAACTCGCCCGTAATTCAACTGAGGAAACTCTGCTGAGATTTAGGAACTATCTGTAATTCAACGGAGGAACTTTGTCGAGATTTAGGACCTTGTCTGTACTTCAACTGAGAGAACATCTCTGTTGAGTTTTAAGAACTTGTCAGTAATTCGACTTGGGGAAACATCTTCGTCGAGATTTAAGAACTCGCATGTAATTCAACTGAGAAAACTTCTCTGTTGAGATTTAGGAACCTGCCTGTAATTCAACGGAGGAACACTTTTGTCGAGATTTAGGACCTTGTCTGTACTTCAACTGAGAGAACATCGCTGCTGAGTTTTAAGAACTTGTCAGTAAATCAACTTGGGGAAACATCTTCGTTGAGATTTAAGAACTCTCCCATAATTCAACTGAGAAAACTTCTCTGCTGAGATTTAGGAACCTGTCTGTAATTCAACGGAGGTAAAAGCTTCATAGCTTTGAATTTTGTGAGAATTTAACCGCATCTTTCCTGAAAGATAAAGGTTAGTTGTATGTAATGCATAATATGTATCAGGCAAATGATGTTCTCAAAATAAAAGAGATTGTGTTGTATGATGCGTATATGCATGTGTCATGATGTATGAAAATGTGATGTTTTTAGCTGGGGGAAATAAATCTCGGGTAGCTGCTGGAGAAAAGAGCTGAATTCTTCGTTTCCGCTGGAGATAACGAATGAAGATATTTGTGAGAATAAACCTGCAGGAGAGGATAACTCTGCTGGGGAGTAAACTAATGAAGAGATTAATCTGTGGGGAAGAGATGCTCTGTAGAGGATTCCGTTGATAAATTCCGCTGGGGATGAATTACCGTTGCTGGTGATACTGAATCCTGTTGGGGATTGGGCTCCTGTTTGTGAAAGGAATGAACTCCGCTTGGGGATGATTTTTTTGATAGCGACCTTACTGGGGATAAACTTTTAGGCTCTACTGGGGACAATCTGCCAGAGTCTACTGGGGATGATTCTCCAAACTTCACTAGGGAAACTTTTTTCAGACTGCACTGGGGAAACTTTCCAAACTCCACTGGGGATATTTTATACTTCTCCTGGGATGATAAGAATTTTCAGTGCTGACGATAAGTAAACTCTGCTCGGGGAGAATATTACCGATTCATTCGCGGTTGTGAGTCTCAGTTGGGGAGAGCTAACATTATTGTCTTTTCTTACTCTACAGGGAGTGAATGTTACTGAGACACATGTTTAGGGTATGACGATAGCTTCATATCAAGACTTTTCTGCCCCTGTATATGCGGGAGAAAGTACCTGCGGATGCCTTGTGGATCGAGTATTATCCCAACCTATGAGGTGTTTGGTAATTGCCGATTGAAATGACAAATCTTCTTCTGGTAGGAAAAGGACGAGATGACGGGACATAGTCGTACGCTCTAATCCCTAACTTTTTCCTGGACTGTCTTTTCAGATTTTCAGTCCACCAGGATACCCTTTTTTGCCCAAGCCGCCCTTTCGGGTTTTCGACTTGCCGGGTGTACAAATTTTTTGTTTTTATCCCTAATTTTTGCCCGAACCCTTTTGGTTCGCCAGGATGCCCTTATTTTTGCCTAGGTGTGTCAACCTAGCGGGTCTTTGTTCATGCGCAGTATTTTTTGACTATGTCCACGCTCTTAGGGTGTAGGGAGTTGTCACTTTCAGTAGTGTTGTGCTGCCATACTACCAGGAGATGTTCGTTTGATCATGCAAGATTCGTTGCTGGAATTCATGTCCAATGCCTAAAGTGATTCAGATGAAGATTTACCCTTGGCTATTCGGCATCTTTGAGAGATTCTTTGAATCTTGACTTGACTGCCCCAGATGATGGACAATGATCATGTTGTGCCCTTTGATTGGAAGTGTTTTTCCACTTGAGGTGATCCTTTTTATTGAGAAGGTTTTTTTTTCCACTAGATATTCGCCATGCGAATTTCTCTGCTATTGAACAAATAGTCATATGCAACCAATGTAATTTTGAGAATGCAAAGCTTATGTCTGTCTTGAAATTTTGAAAATGCATTTTTTCAGTAAAACAGGCAAATTTTGTAATATGTGATGTCAACTCAGGATTTACAGGAAGTCCTACAGGAGTCAGGATACCTTTTGTAATAGTATGCTTTCGAACTAACCCATGCTTCAGCTAGGACTTTTAAGGGTTATAACGTGGCCTGGTTCACGGTTTAAGAAACAAAGGATAAAGGATCAAAATTTATTTGTACCCACCCGTTCTTCGTGATGTTCTTCGATCCTAAACTCAGCTAATCGTGCATTAGATCTCGTTTGAGTCTTTGCTATGATATTCCAGTGATGGTTCGGATACTGACAATTTATTTTGAACAGGCAGTCATTTTTGTTGAGAGTTACTAGGATCTCTTTCTTTTTTATTTTATTATCCATGTCTTTTGCTTGAATTGTTTCTTTTTGTGATTACAGTCAGCGGGATGTCCCAGTTTTTTTCTTAAGTCTCCTTCATAAGTTTTGACTTAATGGGCTTTTATTCTTTGAGAGATAATGACTACTTGCCCTTACGATTATACGGAACCATCACCGTCTTTGTTTTGGAAAGACCTCTTTGATGCCATTCATTGTGCACCCGAATTAACTGAGAAGTTACCCTGCCCTAGGTTATGATTAAGGGTTTTAATATGTGTGAAAAGAAAAACTCCAACTTCTTTGGCTTCAAGGGGTTGACTAGGGATTATCTTCCTTATAACTCCACTGTTTAAGATTTGAAACAATGCCTGTACATCGTCAACAGGGTCTGTTCAAAAGCATACTGTAGATATTTTAATATCATTTTCGTCATCCTCCTTCTAAAGGCTTAGAATTTTTTAATCGAGAGTTGAACATCACAAAAAGGAAAGCATTTTAAAATAGTGAATACGAATGGATTGATTCAAAATTGACATATGCAATGCATTGATAAAGTAACAAAGTTTGACATGAATAAATATTCGAACAAATCAAAAGAAAATTACAAATTGAAAATCGTAATGAACAAAAGCCTCTTTTGTCAGAACTTGTCACTTCAAATGGTGAGCCTTGGAGGATTGACAGAAACCTTCCAGTTGACCATCTTGTGTGAATTCCAATGCTCCTTCATCAATCAGGTTTTGAATTTTGTACTTCAATTTCCAACAGTCGTCAGTATCATGCCCCGAACTGTTGGAGTGATATGCACACCTTGCATCAGGATTGTAGTCAGGTGAAGAAGTCTTGGGATTCGGATGAGGTCCTATCAACGTCACCAGGTTCATTCTCAACAGGTGTTGTAAAGCTTGAGACATCGGCATGTTGAGCTTGGTAAACTGCCTCTTGGGGATATCCGATTTACTCTAATTAACCCGTTGTTTTTGGCGAGGTTGTTGTTGGACCCGTGAGGTAGTATCAACTTAGAGAGGTCCATTCTTCACCAACCCAAACCCTTGTCTTCTTGGATGTTGACCAACGACTTGGTCCCCGACCTTGACTATTTGCTTCATACTTTTGTATCCGTCTTGACGAAGCTGGTTGATAATGGTTCTCAACTCTACTTCTTCCCGGGCTAAGCCTTGGATAAGGGCCATCTGCCCCAGCATCTGGGTTTTCGTGGCACCTAACTCAGCTTGCAGTCGTTCCATCCGTTCGTCCTTATTGTCTTCAGGACTTTTCTTGACCAAGTTCCCGACGAGGAGTGTTTTCAACTCTTCCTTCCCCTTGGACAGGTTTAGGAATATTTCCTTGAACTGAGTTTCTTGAAGATCTCGGGTGTCTTGTTGGGGAGCCATTGCTGAAATAAATAGAGAGAACATGAGAGACCTGTATTGGGAGACCTGTTATGCAATGATATGTATAATATATGTATGCAATGTTTTCAAGGATCTCGCGGGGTAAACAAGAAACTGTTAGAATTTGTATTTTGCAGCTTTGATTGAAGAAACTTCGTGTCATCAAGAGTCCTTCTTCAAGAGTCAAGCTCACCATATCGAGTGGGTTATAGCCACTGACTCAAGTTATCGTGTTTTGATCTCTAGACAACTTTGGCTAGAGGAAAATAAATCCCCTTTGCCCCTTGCTAGACGTTTGATTTACCATAACCTACATCACAAACCTTTGAGATCCTTGAAATGGTTAAGGAAATTTTAAGGCATGATGTTATGATGTGTATGTTATGCGTTTAAGTAAAAGTACAAGGTAATGTAAGTAAGTAAATCCGGAAAGAAATCTAAGTTATTGGATAAGGACTGTAAACAAAACCTGCAAAGAACTCATGTTGTTAGATAACAAACATGTGCAAGTAGTTCAAGTTGAAAGCACACAAGTCACACAATAGCCCTTAAATTTCAGGCTGGCATGGAGTTTAGGTGATACCCTCTTTCAGTTTAGTTGGTTCAACCTGTCCTAGTAATAGTAACCGGGTTCTAGAGGATCCCAATATCACTGACCACCCTCGATCGGTCATAATTCCAGTTTGGCAACCTTTTCTTGCGGCCGGAATCATCGCGAGAGTTTGGTCTCAATGAGTGTAGCATACTGCTACTGTTCTATGGCCAAGTTGGTCAATTATAGGTTCTAAGGTCAGTTGATGCTTAATGACCCCTTAGAAGATCCATATTTTCCTTGTTCCACCATAAGGGATATCGGTACAAACTAAAGTGTCACACCAATGTAGCTACTGCTTCAACCGTATCGGTTTATGCTGTACAGTTCCCTCACAGTCTATTGCTACTTACCTAAATGGTATCCCCCAGATCCAGGTTAGGATCTATAGTAACTGCGATACAAGCCCACAAAGATAAAGCAAACAGATCGATCAATTAAAAACAATATAATGAACTATTCCTGAGGTACACCCCACTTATTAACGTCCCTAGTAGAGTCGCCAGTTCTGTGATACGGTGGGAAGAACTGACTATTTTTTGGAATGCTGGTTTATGTTTTGCGTTTGTTTTTGCAAAATGTCGCGGTAAGCAAGAGTCGCCGCCGACTTTTATTTTATCCAACAAGGAAAGAAAAAAGCACAGAAAAATTCCTTTTGCGAGATATTTCTGAGTACGGGGGTAGATTATAGAAAGGGAAGGTATTAACACCCTTTCTATCCGTAGTTATCTACAGGCTCTTAGGTACTTGCTCATCATTTTCAAAATTGTTTTCTTTGTGCTTGTGGGTTTGAAAAAGTTTTTGTTTTGAAACTTCGATTTAACTCTTTCTTCTGTCCTCAAGAGTGTAATGAAGTGTTTTGGAAAACTTTGTTCGAGAAGTGTAAGTGTGAAGAGTTTTGTTTTTTTTTCTTTGAAAGAGCAAGTATCTAAGAACCATCTACCTACTTGAAAAAGGAATCGTTCTATGCTATTTTCCTTTAGACAATGCTATCCCACTATTGATGAGTAGGTAGCACTGTCGTTGGAGTTTGAGGGTCAATTCGAATTAGGGACTTACATTCACCAAAGCAATGTTAGGACGCCTTAGCGGTAACTCCAATGTCTTAGATCATTTATGTTGAGGCAATTATATCTGAGGCAACCGTTTCGAGGCGACTATGATCTTTTAGACAAGAGGGCGACCTCTAAAGTGACCTATACTCAATGACCGTGTACGAAGGCAACCAAGTGGGGTGTACCCTAAGAGTGCGCATGTGCGAGTGTGTCATTTTCAGTTATTTTTATCTTTGTACATGTTAAGGGTGATCTAATTTGATTTTAAGATTAACATTCAGTCTTGTCATGCAAACCCTATTATCAAACATCTAGCAGTTATAATTTGCGGAAATAAAGTGCGGACTTTAAATTACAAGGCGTCGGGTATTTACATCGCCAAAGACAAACCCTTTTGAAAAATAAAATAAAGCGATAAAAATAATCAAAAAGTCCTATTTAATATTACAATCCAGAAACAGGTACATTATTGGATAAAAAAAGTAAATCGCGACGCAAAATTAAATCGGGCACATGATTAGGGTTTTGACCCTTTTGGTTAAAGAAGAATATCTTTTGTTGTTTTTATTTTAAGAAAGAAATAACCTAAATTAATTACTAAATTAAATTAAATTAATTAATTAATAAAAATAAATTATTTTTGGAGTTTTTGATTATTTAGGAAAGAAATAATAATAACTAAATTAATGGTTAAAAACTAGTTAAGTCTAATTAATTTTACTTTACAAAAGGAATTAAAGTTTTCTAATTAAAACCTAATTAATTAATTAATTTATTAAGAAAAATAAAATTTTAAAATTTGATTTGAAATAAAAACATTTTTCGTGATTTTTATTTAATAAAAACAGAATTTTGATTGGTTTGAAAAAAAATTAAATAAAAATAATAAAACAATTAATAAAACAACCAAAATAAATAAAGAGAGGAGTTTGGGCCTGATTAGGTGGTGTTGGTAGCAATCCCTTGGCCCACTAGTGCTGGCCTTTTTTTGACTTTTTTGATCCAATGTGGATGCGTGGACTAGGCTCTTGGTGGACCTCCAGCCTTTTGACCACCAGATCTAGCCTTTGGCCATATGGCGCTTGAGTGGATGAAGGACTATGGTGTACTGCAAGCTTGTGCTGCATGAGAATACCTGAAGAACAAAATTATTGAGAAAGTGGGGGACCTGGGATTCGAACCCAGGTCCTGAAGGAGATTGCACTAACACGCTTGCCACCACGCTACATTGCTTTAGTTGTTAACATCACACATATTAATCATAATATATTAAAACAAAACAAATGCCAGCAAAAATAAAAAACGCGCAAAATTATTTGAATGGACCAGTAATGGGATGCCACACATCATCCCCAACCTCTCGTCCGTGGCTAAAACATCAAATACATATACCAACGGACATAAGTCCGTAGCTATAGGCATGTCTATCTCCCAAATCCTATACAGGCCATAAAAATGAGCTTCAAGGGCATAGTCATGTTCGTCTCAACCTCCCGGTCATAACCATACCCTTCATGGAGGTCAATTGTTCCTGAAATAAAAATGCCCAAAAAACTCCAAGCAAAACCTAGCTATGGCGAATTGCAATAAAGACCATATAAATGAAATTAAATGATGCAAAAAGCTTGGAAATGTTCTTGTGATTACAAATATACCAATAGTTTTCTCAAATGATGCAAGAATAAGTCAAATCGATTTCAAGAACAGGGATGTGTTTCGTGAGACTTACAGTGCTTGTAGAGGCCTGAAAATGCTTGCTTTTGATCCAGGTAGCTTGTGTGAATGCCTAGTAAGCGATTGGGACAGGTCTTGACCTCTAAAAATGCCTCTAACCTGGATTTCGACTTCTCACTTTTTTGTGATTTTTTCACTTTTTGTTCTGCCTCTCTCCACAGTTTCCAACCCTTGTTTTCGTGTCTTTGCCTTCCTTATGTAATGCTCAGTGTATTAGGTCAACAAAATTGATCCAAATCTTGCCTTATCAATGCTTGCATATTTGATTTTATCTCCCTTTACAAACTTGCCAATTTTGCCTAATTCTAATCTTTTTGCACATGATTTGGTTTGATTCGAATTTGATGATGATAATGATTGTAATCAAAGCCTGAAATAGCCAAAAGATCTTGTGTTATCAAAGTGTTGGATTTTATATGATTTTATTTGATTTAAAATGAATAAATTCAATTAAAAATCAAATTAAATAATAAAAACGAAATACGGGCTCATGGCTGAAGCTAGGACACGTGGGCAACTATGCAAGCTCAAATCAAGTGGAAAATAATGGACCCATTTGACAAAATTTGAAGTTTTGGAGATAGTTGACTTTTGGCAATTTTGCAAAAAAGTCCAACTTCAACAATGCACGACTTCTTCAATTTTGAACTTTTGGAGGTGTCCTTGGACTTTTTAGAAATCTTGAGATGTCCTATAACCAACCCTTTTGGTCTCATCTCAATTTTATATCCCATGCTCAAGTTATAAGCTTTGGCAAAAAAGGTGTTTTTGTTGACTTTCAAAAATGACCTATAATGTCCAAATTCACAACTTCTTGTAAGTGAATTTTTTGATCTTGGGATATGAAATGGAATGTAGGGAATTGCATCCTCTTTAAAATGAGATTTGGATGGGTCATTTATCATAAAGTATGAGAAAGTTATGCTTGGTCAAAGTTGAGTTGACTTTTCCTACAAAACCCTAATTTAACAACTTTTGAGTCTTGATGAATTTTGAGCAATCCTTGATGAATCATGATCAAACCTTGATCAAATGATGAAATATAATTAAAAGTGATAATGTTGACCAAAAATCTTGAAGTTTTACTGTATATAGGTCACAGTTGGCTTTTGCCCTAGCACAATCGATTTTTGGACCTTTGAGCAATTGACTGAGCAAACTTCCTCTGCAAGGCTTGAAATTTGACATGGATGATCTTGAGAACATATTAGGACATTGGGGAGCACTTGAGGTCATTTGGACTCAAAGTTCTTGATGCAACACAAAATTCTAATTTGGGGTAGATTGCCTTAGGAGATAGCTTGTCTGACCAACTCTTGAGCAACCTTGGGCAACTTGGAGATTTTCCTTGCAATGTTTTGAGAAATATGGGAGGGAAAATTTTGGGGTACAACAATAATCCTTTAAAAATTCTAACCATCTTCGTTGCCTCATATTCAACTCCTTCTGATCAAACAGATACTTCAAGCTCTAATGATCATTAAACACTTCAAATCTAGAACCATAAAGATAATGCCTCCAAATCTTCAACACAAAAACAACATCAGCGAGCTCTAAATCATGCGTAGGATAGTTCTTCTCATGAGTCCTCAATTGCCTCTATGCATAAGCAACTACCTTACCACTCTGCATAAGCGCACCTCCTAAACCCATCTTAGAAGCATCACAATACACCACAAAAGGATCTCTTGGATTAGGCAACGTCAAAATCGGAGCCGACGTCAAACTCTTCTTCAATTCCGTAAAACTTTCTTCGCACTGAACATCCCATACAAACGCTCTACCTTTACAAGTCAACTTAGTCAACGAAAGTGACAACTTAGAAAACTCTTCAATAAACCTTCTATAATAACCAGCTAATCAAGCTTCTAATCTCAGTAACTGACTTTGGAGTTTCCCATTGCAACACAACATCAACCTTTGATGGATCTACAACAATGCCACTACCTAAAATCACATGACCAAGAAAACTAACCTATTTTAACCAAAATTCACACTTGGACAACTTTGCATACAACTTCTTCTCTTTAAGAATCTGCAATACTACTCTTAAATGTTCAGCATGCTCTTCTTCTGTCATAGAGTAAATCAAAATATCATCAATGAACACCACTACAAACCGATCCAAATAAGTATGAAAGATATGATTCATATATTCCATGAATACTCCCGGCGCATTAGTAACACCGAAAGGCATCACCGAATACTCGTAATGTCCATAATGTGTTCTGAAAGCCGTCTTCTGAATTTCTTCATCCTTCACTTTAATCTGATGGTAACCCGACCTCAAATCAATCTTGCTAAACACACGGGCATCCACCAATTGGTCCATCAAGTCATCTATTCTTGGAAGCGGATACTTGTTCTTAATCGTCACCTTGTTCAACTGTCTATAATCAACACAAAGCCTCATACTTCCATCTTTCTTCTTCACTAACAACACTGGAGCTCCCCACGGCGATACACTTGGTCTTACAAACTTCTTCTCAAGTAACTCTTCCAATTGCTTCTTCAACTCTGACAACTCAGATGCAGACATCCTGTATGGTGCCAGAGACACAGGTCTGGTACCAGGTACAAGATCAATTGCAAATTTAACTTCCCTCTCTGGCGGTACATCAGGAATCTCATCAGGGAAAACTTCAGAAAATTCACACACCACTGATAATTCCTCAATTATCGCTTGAGTCTCTACAAATAGCGACACCATCAACGAGAACATCTGTGCTTCCTCTTGCATCAACTTTCTCAACTGTCTAGCAGACAACAGACCATCTTCCTCTTCTTCAGAAGTAGAAAACTTCACCGACTTGTCATAACAATTAATATGAACACAGTTATGCTCTAACCAATTCATACCAAGAATCACATCCAAACCTCTTAACGACAAGCAAACCAAATCAACAACAAAGTCTCTATCGAAGATCGACAAGGGACACATAGCACACACAAAAGAAGTAGTCACCGATCCCTTGGCAGGAGTATCGACGACCATTTATCCACTCAAAGAAGACAACACAAGACCCAGTCTTTCAACACAATCAGCAGCAATAAAACAATGCGTAGCACCAGTATCAATAATAGTAATTAAAGGAGTACTATTAATGAAACATGTACCTCTAATAAGTCCGTCTTCAGCAGCTGTCTGATCCTCAACCAAAGCAAACACTTTACCGCTTGAATGAGCCCTCTTCAATTTCGGACACTGGCTACCAATGTGCCCTTCCTCTTTACAGTTGAAACAAACAACACTCTTGTGCTCACACTCAGAAACAACATGTCCGTTCTTGCCACAACGGAAACACCTCTTCACTTCAGTAGTGCACACATTACTCTTGTGTCCAGGTTTCCCACACTTAAAACAAACCACACCAGCAGGAGCATCTCCCCCACTAGTCCTCTGACCATGAGCAAATCTCTGTTTACCCTTACCAGCTGGGGCATCATAAGGTTTATCATGATTCTGTGGGTGCTTACCCATCTTCTCACTAATAATCTTATAATGAGCATTATTGTCTTCCTCATAAATCCTACAGCTATCAACCAAATCAGTAAAGACACAGATCTTCTGGTATCCCACTGCCTTCTTAATTTCCAGGCGCAACCCATTCTCAAACTTAATACACTTCAAAAACTCAGCATTTTCCTCAGCGTAATGCGGATAAAACTTGGCCAACTCAGCAAACTTGGCAGCATACTCAACAACAAACATACTTCCTTGCTTCAGCTCAAGGAACTCAATTTCCTTCTTACCACAGACATCTTCAGGAAAATACTTTCTCAAAAACTCCCTACGGAACACAGCCCAAGTGACATTCTCACCTACAGTTTCTAACTTCTGGCAAGTCTCTAGCCACCAGTCATCAACCTCGACTGCTAGCATATGAGTCCCATAACGAACCTTCTGCGCTGGAGTGTAGTCCATCACGCGAAAGATCCTCTCAATCTCTTTCAACCATTCCAATGCTCCGTCAGGATCATACTTTCCCTTGAACGTAGGTGGATTCTCTCTCTGGAAAGTCGCCAAGCTACGAGATCCAGCATTCCCATCAGCATTCGGCTGATTTTCCATCGCATGAGCCATAACTTCTAAAGCAGCAGCAAGGGCAGCATCATTCCTTTCAGCCATCTCAACTTATCACTACAACACGAACAACTGTTAGAACTCAAAATAACAATACTCGATTGTTAGACAACTAAGACTCAACGACAAGGTCGGACCAACCTTTTGCTCTGATACCAACTTTGTAACACCCCAATTCTATCCCAAGCGAATTATGCAAAATAAATCAGAGTTATAAAATTTCATTCATACAAACGAATCGGGACGTCACAAATTCTTCTAACAAATTCATTGCATTCATCATGGATATATAATACTTTTAAAACATCGGATGAACCATCGTCATAACATCTTTAATAAAATAATTCAACAACTACGCAGCGGAATTCTTCAATAACATCTCTAAATAAAACAACAACTTTGAAACATTTCATATTTAATAATAATCAATTCAAAACTCAACAACTGAAAATCAACAATCAAAAATCAGCAAACGTTCATCCCCCCGAGTGTTACATATCACAACAATGACACTAACTCAAACTATTGAAGGTATACAGCCTTCACTCGCGATTACCTGCACGTTACCAACATAAGGGCAACATTCAAATAGAAGGGGTGAGATATCTAACAATATAATAAAGCGCATGATAATTAATATATTAAATTAGATCAATAATATCACCACTTCTCATCTCATAATCAACAATAATTACAGCATATATACTCATTCATCAACATCAAATACATTTCATTATTCAATCCTATAATGCGACTCAAAACTATGCAAATGCATGTGGTACCATTGGAGCATAACTCCCATCTCAAAAATCTTCCAATTAATAGAGGCATCAACAAGGCATAGCCTTCATCTCAAAATTTGCCAATCCAGGCCATCTCAACGAGCATAAGCTCCATCTCAAAAATGCAATGTATGCGACTCATCATGAATGTAATATCAACACCCAAATCATCTCAAAACACATATCAAAACATCTCAATTAACACCTCAAAATCATAACATCTCAATTATCTCAAAACATCTCAATTAACAACATCTCATAACATCAAAATAATTTATTAAACATCATTTATTATCACAAAATCATCGAACACAACTTCATCAATAACATCTCACTAATACTCAACTGTATATTAATAGTACAGTAATCTGTCCAGTTATTCTGCTAATTTATATCGTTACTGTCACTAATCCTACTGCCATAATTCTAAACAGTAGTCTCTAACATCTCTTATTCATCATTCTGTTTAAAAATCAACACAACGGTCATCTACAGGAATTAATTCTAAATCATGCATTATCTGTTAGGATTACACTTCTTAATCATCATTTAATCATCTAGAATAAAGTTCTTCGCGTTAGTTAATCAATGCTTCGAACGACATCTCAAACAGCATCCTGAAACTCAAGTTACAGCAACTAAAAGTCAATTCTGTCAAAAACCAGACATTATGTATCGACACGAAACTCTATGGATCGACGCAACTGCTTCATCTGTACAACATGGGTCGACGCAAAACCCTATGGATCGACTCATCGTTACTTTAAAATGCAGCATGTATCGACACATGCACTTTACCGATCGACTTATCCTGAGTCTTGCAACTAACATGTATCGATGCAAGCCCTGCATGCATCGACTCATCCTGAGTCTAACATCGCCCATGTATCGACTCATCCAGCTTGAGGTCGACACATCCTGGTTCCTCCTACATAATTTTCTACATTTTCTACTGTAATTCACTATGGGAATCTAATTACAGTCCTACAAACCTCATTATAATCATGGTAATTCATCACCTAATCATTAACCTATCATACTACATCGATTAAACAACATCATAACGTCATTATTCATTCAAATTCACCAAATCTTCATCATACATCATCCAATTAAAGAACAAAAACAATAATCCTCTAACCCCACATATCAAACATCATGAACCCAATTATAAAGCCAGAACCCCACCCTTACCTTGGATCGAAGGTCGCTTTACAATTTTTGGGTTGAATCTTTGTTCTTGCCGTTTCCTTCGAATTCCAGCAGCTTCACGTTCTTCACAATCCTTATTTTCTTCTTACTGCTTCCTCCTTCTATTCTTTCTCACAAATAATAAAATAACCTAATATTATTATATTATTCCTTAATGGGCTCCAAACTTACACCCCCTTATTACTTCCACTCACACACTATAGGCCCACATTAAATAATATTAACTTCTAATATTATTTCACCACCCAATAATATAATACCTCAAATATATTATTATTTCTCCATTTAATAAAATAAATCCAATTATAATAACACTTCTTCACAAATATTCCAAAAATAATTTAATTAAATTACGGGCGTTACAGGATACCTGGTATACCTCCGAATGAGATCTACACACCACTTCGATACCTGACAAACTTTAACATGGGCGGAGATGAACCATCATCTAATGTTTTTTTCAATCCGTATATGCAGCCAGATGAAAACTTAAAAGAGAAAGACAAATTTCGTAATATAGAAGATTGTATCTGAGCCATAAAAAAGTTTCACGTGCTAAACTCGGTCAATTTTAAGGTTGATCGTGTAAATCCAGAAAGGTACAAGCTCAGGTGTGTCCACCCAGATTATATGTTCAAGCTCACTGCATCATATAAATTAAGAGGTGATTGTTGGGTGATAGGTTCTATGTCCACCCACATGTGCGTCATTTCTACTCAATCACAGGATCATCGGAAACTAAATTATGATCTCATATGTCAAGAAATTTTACCTCTCGTCAGTAATGATCCATCATTGAAGGTGAAAACCATAATCTCTCACATAACTACGGTATATAACTATACTCCGTCATACCGAAAGGCGTGGTTAGCAAAGACCAAGGCGATTGAAAAGGTATATGGAAACTGGGAGGAGTCATACAAAGAGCTTCCCCGCTACTTGCATGCACTTCAGACTTATTCTCTGGGTACTGTTTATATTATGGAAACACTGCCGACGTACGTCCCAGATGGTACTCATGTCACCGGAAATGGAATATTCAGTAAAGTGTTCTGGGATTTTCAACCTTGCATCACAGGGTTTGAGTCATGCAAACCTATTATTCAAATTGATGGGGCTTGCTTGTAAGGGAAATACAAAGGCACGCTACTGATGGCAGTTACACAAGACGGCAACAATAAGATTTTCCCAATTGTCTTTTCTCTAATCGAGGGAGAGACTGGTGGTGCTTAGAGTTTCTTTCTCAAGAATCTCCGAACACACGCGACTCCTTAACCAGATCTCTATTTGATCTCCGATGGACATGCATCTATTGAGAGTGCATACAATAATCCTGCAAACGGTTGGCATGACCCTCCTTCTACGCATGTCTACTGCATTAGACATATCATACAAAATTTCAAGAGGTAGATCAAAGACAAGGATCTTAGGAAAGCAATTATGAACACATGGTATGAATTAACATAACCTACGTTTAAACACTATCGCAACGAGATCAGATTGTCAAATCCGGACGCAGGTAGGTGGATCGATAATATTCCGGTGGAGAAATGGACAAGGTCATACGATAATGGATAACAATGGAGGCCACATGACATAAAATCTTATCGAATCCATGAACAATGTATTCAAAGGCGTATGAAACCTCCCAGTAACTGCTTTGGTTAAATCAACATATTTTAGGATGGCTTCGTTGTTTGCCAAAATAGGTGAAATGTGGAATGTTGTCTTGCAATCAGGACAACTATGGAGTGAAAGCTGCATGAAGTATATTAAGGCAAAAAGTGCCAAAGCCAATACCATCTGGTTATAAGGTTCGACCGACACAACCACAACTTCATTGTCAAAGAGACAATTGACCACAACGAGGGGCTGTCAAGACAAGAGTATAGGGTAATACTACCATCTCGTTGGTGCGATGATGGAAAGTTTCAAGCCTATCGTATGCCTTGATCTCATGTCATTGCGGCATGTGTGTATACTCATCAAGACGTATTACAACTTCTATCTCCCATTTACAAGTTTGAAACCTTGCTCAACGTATACAATAACAGCTTCCCATTGGTAGTGAAACTTGATTATTGGCCTGTATACAACGGGGAAATAGTATGACACAGCGATCAAATGTAAAGGAATAAAAAGGGTCATCCCAAAAGCAAGCGTATCACAACTGAAATGGACTCCCTTGACAAGCTAGAAAGAAAGTGTGGTTTATGTCGTCAGGTCGGACACAATTGAAAATATTGTCCCACTCGGGCTACTAGATGAACAACATAAAAATTATATGCAAACCATCTTTACTTTTTTAAGTTCTAAACATTACAGTTTTTCATTAAGAGCATTTGTTACAACAAACCTTACACAAACAACAAATAAAAACACGATAAAACGTCTAAGAAGTTACAATCGTTAAAACAATTTCATCTGACCCATGCATCATCAACATTACATCTCCGTCTGTTTTGACTTCCTCCAACCAAAAATTAGGTCTTCCAGTTGCAAGTGAGTTGGTTGTTCTTCTTAGCTGGATCCTTCTAATTTGTTCCCCATCCTCGATGTCTCCCTTAGCCATCGCATCAACTCTATCTTCAGACGCTTCGTGGAGTGAATGTGCCAAAATTTCATTTTTATCGGAGGTTTGGTGGCCGAGAAAATAATGTATCCATCTCTGGTGAAAATCATGGGAGATGTCATGATGCAAATAATAGAGAAAAATAAGAAGAAAGTGCGAGAAAGTGTGAAGAATGGCGGAGAATCATGTCATTTATTTAAAGAAATGTGCATTGCCCTAGGCGCCAAGTGAGATGACGCCTCCTCTCACATTTAAAGTGCATGCGCCATCTCACTTGGCTAAAAGTGAGAGCATGCGCCAAGTGAAAAGGTGCCTAGGGCATAATGGTAGATGCATGCGCCAATTGGGTTGGCTCCTCTTTTGTGGGGTTTTCTGAAACATGGTTATTTGTGTAATTTTCTCCAAAACATGGTTATTTGTGTATTTTTTTTCAAAACCTATTCATTGCAAAAAAATCACCACTTCCTTTAGCAAAACTGTAAATACAAAAGGACCATCGATGTATCTACCCAACGAACCTCAGTGCGAAAAAATATTTTCTACAAATGTTTAAACGAAACATGCCAAAAGTGAGGTCCTATAATTTGGATGTAAATAGAGGGACATGTTCCAGTATTCCTAATATGACATTTTCTTCAGAGAAATATTGATTTTCCAAGTAAAAATGGTTGATTTGTAGGGATATAGATAAAATAAGAGAAAGAATAAAAAGTTTTTAGATAAAATATGAAGTAATCATCATTTTTATTCAATGTTTTTTACACTCCAAATGACTTCTTAGTTATAGTGATGTGCTAATTATATCTTAAGCCAGGCCCAAGCCACGTCTCTTCCTACTCGATTGACACCGAGTCCAAAAATAACATCCTGACTCCGAACCTTGTACACTAATGAAAACATATCAATCTCCAAAGCAATAATAATATGACAACTTTTGAACGTGATTATGTATTATGAGTTCAAATAATATCTTAAAATTAGATATCTCTGAAGATAACATAAAGTTAAGAACTTTAAGAATTAGGACTGGAACCACTCAACAACGAAGATAAATAAATAAATTGTACCTCGTGAGGCAATGGAAGCAGGAAGCAGAAAGATTTGGAAGATCTAAAAATTTATAAAGTGATTCAATGATTTCTATTAGTCAAGTTTAACAAACAAAAGAGTGAGATGATAATAAATTAACTCAGAAGGAAACAATAAAAGAGAAACTTGTAAATTTGATGATGACATGTATTCAAGAGATAAAACAGAAAAAAAACATAGAAAATTGTAAAACCATACCTGAGTAATGAAAAATATAGAAAAAGTACAATAGGAAGTAAGATAACCTACAACCCATAACTGAAACATAAAATTTTCGAACAGTTAAGCTATCGCCTTAAAAAATCAGTGAAAGTACCATGAAAAAGAATCAAAGCTGAAACCTTAAATGGAATCAAACAATGACAACACAAACTCACATAATCAGAAATCGGGAAACACAAACAAATCATAACCCAAAACGGTGGTGTTGCAGTGTAACTGACCCATGTAGCTTCTCAAGTATTCAGTAGAAAACCTATATCAAGATCCACTTCTATTTCATCGGCGTACAAATCATCACCATCTTCACTAATTTCAGGGCATTTTGTACAAATCTGAGAAAATAATACAAAAACTGATCTTGCGGTAGATCAGAACCTGAAGAATAGCCGGAGGATGATCTTCAGTCGGGCTGAGGAGAGAGGGGGTTGTACCTACAAGGTACTCCAACAATCAAGTAAGAGTGGGAACAAGGAGGTACTAGAAAAATATCAGGTAGTGAGTAGTGAATATGTGATACCTAGCCCTAACAGGTGTGAGGGTTTATATAATGCCCCTGGCACGTGTTCATTGGTTCTTGATTTCTCCCCTAGATATGCGGGTTCGAAAAATCAGGTAACTTCCAGGACTTGGTCAAATCGGGAAGATATGCTCGTAACTAGCCGTTGGTTCTAGGGAGGAGGATGGTTGCAGGAATCTCTCTGGTCGGTCCCTGGTGGCCTGCACGACGCTGGTGTCGGGCAGGATGAGAAGATGCTCGAAGGACATCTTGGATCGACGCTGGACCAGAAGGGCAAAAAGGTGACATTTCCCGATAGGTGTGGGCAGTCCGGGTCACGGTCAGTGGGTGGCACCTATGAGATGTCTTAGACTGGGCCCACTCAAGCTTTCGGGCCAGTCCAGAACAATAGCCCCCACGAGTTGTTTCTTCTGGGAACATGAGTGAAGACTTTGATGTCTGCTTGAGGGACAGGGAAATGAGCGTTTGCCCGTTATACTTCTCTATCAGGGCGGCGAAACATTTGCCGTTGGGACTTTTGGATTTTGAGAGGTAGCGTGTTTTGGGAAATGTGCCGATCGAGCGGCGCAAATGATGGCCTAGGGCTAGGGTGTCATAATGACGACCCTGGGGTTCCCAAGGCGTGTGTTTGGTACGCGCAGGCTGTTTCGGCTATAAATACGAGAGGAACAAGGCGATCAGTATTTTTCGCTTTCTCCTTCAACTGCTTGTATTAGTTCGACAGTCGACCACCGATATTTTCTCAGTTTCTTCATTCGCGGTCATCCAGCTTCATCTCTTCTTCTTTTATCAGTGAGTTTTCATTCCTCCATTGTTGCATGTCTTAGTGTTTTCGTTTTTTGCCTTTTAGACATGCATGCGGTTAGGATTTAGGGTTCCATTAGGGAGGAGGTCGTTATAGACTCTAGGTGGCAGATGTTGTTCCTGTGGCGCATGGCTGCTGGAGTCACCGTGGGGCTTCCTCAGGGGCCTGGCGCTGTGTTATAGGTGATTCATTAGGGTTTGAGATTTTCTGCAATTTGTGCCTGTTAGAATACCTCAGGGGATTTCTGGGCTTTTTCTGCGATTCCAACCCATTAGTGTGCCCTAGTGAGGGATTAGGACTTTCTCCTGTGTTTTGTGACCGTCAGTGTACCTTAGTGAGGGTTCTGGTCGGAGATATGGTCCTCGTCTCTCAAGACCCTTTCACTTTGTGATACGGTGGGAGAACTGACTAGAGGTTTTGCGTTTGTTTTCGCAAATGTTTCGGTTGAGCAAGAGTCGCCACCGACTTTTTATTTTATCCTAAGGAAAGGTTAAAAAGCACAGCAAAAACCTTTGAGATGTTTTCTTGGGTTCGGGGAGTAGATTATAGAAAGGGAAGGTATTAGCACCCTTTCTATCCATGGTTATCCATGGGCTCTTAGTTACTTGCTTAGATCAACTTGCCTTAATTTTCAATTATTTGAAATGGTGCTTTTGCGTGTGTGGGTTTTTGAAAATGTTTTGAAAAGAGGCCAATGTGGTGGCAACCTTTGTAATGATCCATGTTGGGATGTATACAAAGATGTATGTCTTTTGAAAAGGTTTTCATTTGTTTTTGAAAGTTGTTTTTGAAAGTGTAGTGATGTGTGGTTTGGAAATAGGCAAGTGTTTTGTTTTGCAAGTTTGATTCAAGTAACTAAGAGCTTGTCTACTCCTAAATTTCTCAAAGATTTCTCCTATGTTTTTAACCCTTTTAACAATTTTGTTCCACCATTGCATTTGGTGGACAATCTTGTGTTAGGATGTGAAAGGGACGGGCGCGAGTCATCGTTTAGACCATAATTGCAATAGTGCCAAGTATCTTTGGGCAATTTTTCCTTGGAGGGACTTGATCATTTTTTAGGCAACTTTCGAAAGCGTCATCGAGGGACTATGATCATTGGAATTGTATTTGTTTTGCCCAAAGAGACCTAACATGCAATATGGCCCATTATTGAAGGCAACAAGTGGAATACCCTAGGGGTGCAAGTGTGATTAGTGTTGTCCATTTTCATGCTTGATTATCTTGAAGTTAGGTCAAACTATTTTGGTTAATTGATTTGCATACAAACCCTAATTCTAGCATGGTGTATTTAGAAAGCTTTAAAGTGCGAAAAATAAAGTTCCTAAGTTATTACAACACAATATATGGGAAGGGGGGTACAAATGTTCAAATGGGGGTATTTTGACAAGGAATTTAAACCTAGACTATTACATCAAATTGAGAATTTACAAGGTATTTAATTGCAATAATTAAATAAAAATGGAATAAATATGCAAAATGCAAAAATGTTTTTTATATGTATGAAAAAAGTGTTTTTATATGTCAAATAAACAAAATAAAAAGTATTAATTTTTTGGAGTTTTTATGTATTTAGGGCAAAACCCTAATTTTATGAATAAAATGTATTTATTATTTAATATTTATTAAGTATTATATACCATATTTATTAATTATGTATAAAAATAAAATAAAATGAAAAAAAAGGTATATTGAGATCAAAATATTAATAAAATAAAAATGTATTAATTCTTTGTATTTTCCTAAATATATTAACAAGTATATATGTATTTACTTTATTTATTAAATATATATTACATATACAAAATAAAAATATTTAATATTATAAAAAAATGTATTTTTATTATAAAATATTTTCAAGAGATAACATGAAATAAAAGTCAGAAAAATATGTTTGTATTGTTTTTAGTTATTTTAAATAATAATATATAAGTATTTATTTATGTACAAATGCCCATTTAAACAAATAAATGCCTAATAAATACAAAAATGGTTTAAAAAATAATTTTTATATTTTTATTATTATGAGAAAAAATAAATAAGTCAGAACAAAAAAGAAAAGGTAAAAAAATCATAAAAATAAGCATAATGGGCCAAGGGGGTTTAAAAGTAAAACTATGGTGCAAATAAGAAAAGTGAAACAGGCCCAGCCCAAAGACCCTGTCATCTTCAACCTCCAGCATTTCTGTTCAAACAAAACACGCGTTTGCTATCTCCAGATTCCTTGATCTTTTGCCAAATCTTCCAACATGAAACCTGTAGAGCTTGAAGCCGCGATTCTAGACATATAAAGAAATCAATCTAACTCTCAGAAATGAGAGAGAATTTCTTCTCCCCCAATTCCTGACCTAGTTTTTGTTCCATGTTCAGACATCAAATTCTCATAGCACACGTAACATAAATGAAAACTAATTATATGGGCATGTTCAGGGCTATGAATGTGACATAATTTCTTCACAAACCTAAAGCTAACAATGCCTGGATAGAGAGATACGAGTTCATGAACTTACCTGTTCAGTTGGAATCGTATCTGGTGATGGAGGTGCTTTCAATGCAAGGTGATGCTTGGTACAGCTTCCTTGATGTCCAGGGATGCTATTCCAAGCTTTAGTTTGCTTTGAAACCAAGTGAATCGTGTTATGGAACTTCAACTGCAAAACAAGAAAATGAAAATGGTGATGTTGCTTAGGAGTGTTACAGGTCGTGTTTGAGGCTTGGAATAGTTTCAAGGGATGATGTGGGATATGTTTGAAGTGGTTTTAGCAAGAATGCATGAATGGATGGTGTTATGGAACTCAATCTGCAGCAGGTGCCCTGTTCTTGCAGTTTTAGGGTGATTCTGTGTTTTAGAAGGTATAGAACTTGGTTGGCTTGTGTTTTAGTTTAGGTTTGATGATTAGAAAGTGTTTGATAACTTTGCTTAAGGTCTGGTTCACAGGAATGGGAGTTGTGTGTTGTTATGCTATGTTTCTTCAACTTTAAGCAACAAAGTGTCCACTTGAGTTTTAGACTGATAGAGGCCCCCCTAATGTGCTTCTAACCTTCCCCTTGATCAGTGTGTTTTATTCATAAACTTGTGCCAAAAGGATTTGCACTGTACTTGCTTGGATTGCTAATTGACATAAAGTTCTACTTTTCAAAAATGGCAAAAATGTTTTATCTAATTAAGGCTTAATCTAACATGTAATGTCCAAATGTACAAAATAATGCTAACACACAATGGATTGGCATTTAATTATTGAGTGCAAATGGGATTAGAGGCCTGTAACTAGCTTATGCATGCTGATTTGAAAAGTTGCCCAAGTTATGAACATGTAAATTGGCCAAGAACAAAGTGATTTTTTCCCAACTTGCCAAATTCGATTCTCCCTAACCATGAGGTTGTTTGATAAGTTCTTGGATATTTTGGAAAGCTTGGAATGTGTACTACAATCCATATTTGAAATTCAAATTGAAATTCCAAGTGGAAGTATGTGAAAAATGGTCTTGAAGTTAGGCAAAAATCCTGCCTAAAATGGTTCAAAATTTCTCTAAGTTAAGAATGGTTTGGTACCCTTGTTCCAAAAATTGTAACTTGAGCTACAAGCTTCTTTTGGGAAAACTTTGTGAATAAAAGTTGTAGATTTTGAAATGGACTACAACTTTCATGTTTTGACTTTTCCTTGAATCCAAATGAATCTTGGTGAGAAAGTGGGACAAAGTTAGGAAAAAATTAGGGTTTTTCATAACTTTGAAAAATTCTAAGTTATGAAAAATCATCATTTCAAACCCTAATTTGCAATTCTTGATTTCTTGATGAACAAGTTTCATGATTTGGCATGTTTTGATGAAAAATGAATCTTGACACTTGATTTTGACCAAAAAGTCAAAGTTTGACTTTTCAGTATACAGTCAAAATTGATCAATTGACTGGGAAATTCAACTGTCAATCTTGTGCATTTGGGATCTTTTGAACTTGTTGAGTATGTCAAGACAATTCCATGGGGTCCTTGAGTCCATATGTGAGCTTGGTTTGCCATTGGCTAGGTCAAACAGTCAAAAATTGCCTTTGTGCAGTCAAAACCCTAAAAATGACCATTTTGCCCTTTTGGTGATCTGATCAAATTTCTTGTGGAATTGTGATCCAAACTTGACCAAATGGTTCATATGAGTTCATAATGTTGATATGGGTCAATTTTCATGAGATTTGACTGTCAATTGGCCACAGTTGACTTTTTCCCCAATATAGTTGATTTCTAGGTCAACTGTCCAATTGACTGGGCAAAATTTGGAATCAAGACTTGAAACTTGGTATGGATAAACTTGGGAGTCCAACATGAAGCATGAAAGTCATCTTAGGCATTTTTAGGTCAAAATATCTTTGTTCAAACACAAACCCTAATTTGGGTCAACAGTGCAAGGAGAAGTCTTGAGCAGAGGAAACCCTAACTGGATCTTGAGCTCCAAGGGTCTTGTGGTGAGAAAATGTTGAGAGAAATGGGAGGGCAAATTTTGGGGTACAACAGTTGCCCCTGTTCAATCTTCTTGAACCTGAAGAGTTAGATTGGCAAGTTTTCCTTTCGTGACTCGAGGGTAAAAGGAGATTGGACACTAGAGTGCCCGGAAATTTGCACTCGCATGTTGGAGTATCAGCAATGTGATGTCGGGAATGGGCTTATAGATGCCATTTGGAGAGATGGTGGATAGGGAGATGGGCTGATAGATGCCATCTGGAGACGTGACAGAACCTTGTCGGGAATGGGCTTATAGATGCCATTTGGAAGTGTCGGTCGCGTAAGAGATTCCTTAGCGATAACTTGCGTGCTTTGAGAAAGACAGATGTTTTACTGGCTTGTTACAGGTGTTGGTCTTCAATCTCTTCATGCAGATGTGCCCTGGCTAGATACAGGTGTCGAATCTACAATCGGTTGCTCACAGATATGCCCTGGCTGGATACAGGAATTGAATCTGGAAATAGTCGTCAACAGATATGCCCTGGCTGGATACAGGAATCGAATCTTCGAACTCTTCAGATGTGCCCTGGCTAGATACAGGAATCGAATCCGGAATTGTGACAGTTGATAGATATGCCCTGGCTGGATACAGGAATCGAATCTTCAAACTCTTCAGACGTGCCCTGGCTAGATACAGGAATCGAATCCGGAATTGTGACAGTTGATAGATATGCCCTGGTTGGATACAGGAATCGAATCTTCAAACTCTTCAGACGTGCCCTGGCTAAATACAGGAATCGAGTCCGGAAATAGTCGTTAACAGATATGCCCTGGCTGGATGCAGGAATCGAATCTGGAATTAATCGTCAACAGATATGCCCTGGATGGATACAGGAATCGAATCTTCGAACTCTTCAGATGTGCCCTGGCTGGATACAGGAATCGAATCTTCAAACTCTTCAGACGTGCCCTGGCTGGATACAGTAATCGAGTCTGGAAACTGATCACTCACAGATGTGCCCTGGCTAGATACAAGAATCGAATCTGGAAACTGTGACAGTTGAAGGTAGTTGTCTTTTGGGTTGTCTTTTTCCCTGAAAAGGCAAAACATCAGTTGTATGCAATGTCATGATGTATGAAATGCATGATGTCATGATGTTCAACATGAGATAGTGTTGTATGCACTTTATCATGTATGTAAGCAAGATGTATGAAATATGAAGTGTTTATGAATGTATTTTCGTCTTAGGAAAATAAATCCTTGACGACCGGCCGGGGAATTAAATCCTAGGCTGACATTGAAGAGTAGAGCTCTTTGCTTCCGCTGGGGATGATGGTTACAAGAATACACGGGTAGGAGAAGATGACTCCGTTGGGGAATAAACTTGTTGGAGAGATTACTCTGAGGGGAATTACTCTATGGGAAGAGATACTTCGCTGAAGTTTTGACGAGAGCTCCACTGAGGATTTCAATGATGAACTCCGCTGGGGATGACAATGATAAATTCCACTGGGGATAGGAAGAACTTCGCTGAGGGCGATCTTCCGTGGTAATTAGCTGAGGATAACCCAGTTATAAGCCCTTGTGAGAAATAACTTTGAATAAAGCTCGGGAGAGACGTCCGTACTCTGCATAGGATAAGCTTCCAGAATCTACTGGGGATAAGCTTCAAGACTTGCTGGGGATAAGAATTCCACTTTCCTGGGGAAACTTTTGGAATTGCACTGGGGAATGGTTCCACTGGGGTGTCTATATTCTGCCGGGGAACAATCTTAGATCAAGACTGTCGGGGATGCTTGCTGATGAATGCCTATACTCCGCTGGGGAATGTTGATATCTTCTGGGGATACACAACTTCCTTCAGGCTGACCGTCGACTAACTCTGTTGGAGGAGAGTATTGCTTACTTGCTAAGGGAACAGGGTGCCTATTGTAGGGCTTGATGATAGACTAACCCTTCATGGGGAGAGTATTGCTGAATCCTGTCTTACTCTGTGGGGAGTTGAGGCAACTTGGTCATATTCTTCAGTTGAATCTACCTTGGTGCCCTGGCGGATAAAGCAACTAGACTGCATGGACAATTCTATATTGCCCCTGTTTTTGATGTCACCTGTAATTAGTCTTTTGTTTCAAATGCAAGTTTTTATGAATTAGCAATTTAATGTCAAATGCATATATCAAAAATGAACATTGGACGTTCTTCGCAAGACAACAGAAAAAGGAAAAACAATTGGCAATTTGTTTGGAAAAGTGAACTTGTATTGATTTTGAAATTTTCCCGTAAATAGGCGTTTTTTGTACAAGAGGCCGACGTCCTAGAACGCCACCGAATAACATAAAGTTTATACAATTTTGAAAAGGAAACAAAACAGCTATGTGCACAATATTCCCACTGGGTTCCAACTCTGCTATCGCCTTTATGTCTTCAAGCGTCTCATCACTTTGTTGCTTAGTTGAAGATGAAGCTGATTGATCGATGCCGAAGTCTGAGCCAGATAGTTGATGCCGAATTCTGGATGCAAGGTGATCCAATGAGACATAGTGTTACGCTTTATCCCTAACTTTTTCCTGGACCGCCCTTTCGGGTTTTCGGTCCACCGGGATACCCATTTTTGCCCAAGCCGCCTTTTCAGGTTTTCGACTTGCCGGGTGTACAAATTTTTTTCATTTCATCCCTTATTTTTGCCCGAACCCTTTTGGTTCGCCGGGAAGCCCTTATTTTTGCCTAGGTATGTCAACCTAGCGGGTCCTTTATTCATGCGTAGTATCTTTTTACTATGTCTGCATTGGCGGGGTGAGGAAGGTCGTCACCATCCATGGTGGTTAGAATCATGGCTCCTCCTGAGAACACATGTTTAACCACAAATGGCCCTTCGTACGTAGGGGTCCATTTGCCCCTGGGATCACTTTGAGGAAGGATGATGCGTTTGATCACCAGGTCCCCAACTTGATACTCTTGTGGTCTGACTTTCTTGTTAAATGCCCTGATCATCCGTTTTTGATACGTCTGACCATGACAGATAGCGGTGAGTCTCTTTTCGTCAATCAGGTTTAATTGATCAAGTCGTGTCTGGATCCAATCATCTTCACTCAAGTTTGCCTCCTTCATTATCCGGAGAGAGGGTATCTGGACTTCAATTGGCAAGACTGCCTCCATGCCATAGACCAAGGAAAAGGGTGTTGCCCCGGTTGACGTCCTTGCTGAGGTACGGTACCCGTGAAGAGCAAACGGTAACATCTCGTGCCAATCTTTGTAGGTCACTGTCATCTTCTGCACAATCTTCTTGATGTTTTTATTAGCTGCTTCTACAGCCCCATTCATCTTCGGCCGGTAAGGAGAAGAGTTGTGGTGCTGTATCTTGAATTGCTCGCAGAGCTCAGTGATCATCTTGTTGTTAAGATTGGTACCATTGTCCGTAATGATTCTTTCCGGGACGCCGTATCGACAGATCAGGTTATGCCAAATGAAACGCGTAATGACGCTCTTGGTTACCGTGGCGTAGGAAGCTGCCTCAACCCACTTCGTGAAGTAATCAATCGCTACCAAGATGAAGTGATGCCCGTTGGATGCCGTCGGTCGGATCTCGCCGATCATATCAATGCCCCACATTGCAAAAGGCCAAGGTGCCGTCAGGACGTTCAGAGGAACCAGAGGGATATGCACCTTATCAACATAGATCTGGCATTTATGACAAGTTCGAGAATGTTGGTAACATTCGGCTTCCATTGTGGACCAGAAATATCCTGCCCTAAGGATTTTCTTTGCCATGGTATGTCCACTGGAATATGTTCCGAATGTACCTTCATGCAGTTCTACCATGATCTTCTCTACTTCAGCCTTATCCACACAACGCAGTAGAGTTGAATCATGATTTCGTTTGTAGAGAATGCCGTTGCTGAGGAAGAATTTTGCCGCAAACCTTATCATGAACTTCTTGTCATTGACAGACGCACCTTCAGGGTATTCCTGAGCTTCCAAGTATCTCTTCACCTCATGATACCAGGGTTTTTCAGTCACCTCTTCGGCCTCAAGATCGCAGCAGTATGCAGGTTCGTCCAACTTCCAGATAGCGATCCGGGGAGCCTCATTGTCCCATTTGACTTTGAACATTGAAGACATCGTAGCTAGTGCGTCCGCTAACTGATTCTCCTCTCTTGGGAAGTGCTCAAAAGTTATCTCTTCAAAGTGGGGAAGCAAAGTCAACACATACTCCTTGTAAGGAATAAGATTTGGGTGTTTCGTATCCCACTCGCCTTTGATCTGATTGATCACGAGAGCGGAATCTCCGAAGACACTCAGAAACTTGATCCTTAAG
Organism: Vicia faba; assembly: GCA_948472305.1. Lineage (NCBI taxonomy): Eukaryota > Viridiplantae > Streptophyta > Magnoliopsida > Fabales > Fabaceae > Vicia > Vicia faba. The sequence continues at coordinate 1,228,016,556 of OX451735.1, read as the reverse complement.
TCGATTGCAGCTTGAAGACCCATGATACACACCTCATACTCCGCCATGTTGTTGGTGCAGTTGAAACATAGCCGGGCGGTGAGTGGAGTATGAGTTCCTTTGGGGGATATGATTACAGCGCCGATGCCGTTACCCAAAGCGTTCGAGGCTCCGTCGAAATGCATAGACCATCGGGATCCTTCCTCAGGTCCTTCATCCGGTCCAGGTACTTCACAATCCGTTACTACCATGATATCTTCGTCCAGAAATTCAAAGTTCAATGATTGGTAATCGTCCACAGGTTGGTGTGCCAAATGGTCTGCCAATACACTTCCCTTGATTGCTTTTTGAGTCGTGTACTGGATATCATATTCCATCAAGATCATTTTCCATCTCGCTATTCTTCCAGACAGAGCAGGCTTTTCGAATATGTACTTGATGGGATCCATCTTTGAAATCAACAGAGTAGTGTGAGTCAACATGTACTGTCTCAGCCGGCGAGCAACCCATACCAGAGCGCAGCAAGTTTTCTCGAGCAGTGAGTACCGAGACTCACAGTCGGTAAACTTTTTGCTCAGGTAATAAATAGCGTGCTCTTTTCGGCCAGACTCGTCATGCTGCCCCAGCACACACCCCATTGAATTGTCAAGCACTGTCAAGTATAGTATTAGAGGTCTCCCTTCCACTGGAGGCATAAGAATGGGTGGTTCTTGGAGATACTCCTTTATCTTTTCGAAGGCAGCCTGACATTCATCGTTCCAACGTACTACTTGATCTTTCTTCAGCAATTTGAAGATTGGCTCACAGGTAGCAGTTAGATGTGAGATAAATCGGGCAATGTAATTCAGTCATCCCAGAAAGCCTCTGACTTCTTTCTCTGTCTTAGGAGTCGACATCCCTTGTATGGCTTTCACCTTGGCAGGGTCCACTTGAATACCCTTGTCGCTTACAATGAAACCTAGAAATTTTCCAGACCTCACCCCAAAGGTGCATTTGTTTGGATTCAACCTCAGCTTGTATAACTTCAGTCGGTCAAACAGCTTCCGTAGATGGTCAAGGTGTTCCTCCTTAGTTTGGGACCTTGCAATCATGTCATCGACGTATACTTCAATCTCATGGTGGATCATGTCATGAAATAAAGCAACCATGGAACGTTGGTAGGTTGCCTCAGCATTTTTCAACCCGAATGGCATGACCTTGTAGCAGAAGGTGCCCCACTGAGTCACAAAGGTAGTCTTTTCCATATCTTCAGGAGCCATCTTGATCTGATTATACCCTGAAAAACCATCCATGAAGGAGAACACCTTGTGTTGAGCAGTATTGTCAACAAGAACGTCGATGTGAGGTAGGGGAAGTCATCCTTGGGGCTTGCCCTGTTTAGATCCCTGTAATCGACACACATTCTGACCTTACTGTCCTTCTTTGGCACTGGCACCACGTTGGCAACCCACTGAGGGTAAGAAGTCACTGCTAGAAACCCGGCATCGAATTGCTTCATAACCTCAGCTTTGATCTTTTCGGACATCTCTGGACGCATACGGCGGACCTTTTGCTTTACCGGAGGACAGTCTTCCTTGGTAGGCAGGTGATGAACCACAATGTCGGCATCCAAACCAGGCATGTCTTCGTAAGACCAAGCAAAGATCTCCATGTAATCATGCAGCATCTGGATCAATCGTTGCTTCACGCTGAGCTCTAGATTGGCACCAATCTTGACTTCTTTTCTATCTGTCTCAGTACCCAGGTTCACTGTTTCCACGGGCTCTTCATGTGGCTGAATGGCCCTCTCTTCCTGGAGTAGCAGTCTTGCGAGTTCACTAGGCACTTCGCAATCATCTTCACCTTCGTCTTCGGCCAAGTTGATCGGATTTTCGAAGTCATAACTGGAAGTAGCAGAGCTGTTACCAGTGAGATCCAGAGTGGATTGAAACCTGTATAAGTGAGTGTGTGTGTAAATATAGCTGTTTTGCAATATATAACACAGAAAGAAAAAAAGAGCACAAGATTTAAAATGCAACAAACGTCCAATGTTTTGATTAATGATATATGGAAATGTCATACAAAAAGCCCTCACAAATGGAGCTACGATGCCCCGGGTAGGACACCGAGCCAATAAAAGTTTCAACATATTGTTTGTTACAAATTGAAAACAAAAGAGTTAATTACTGCGTGACAAATGTAATAGGTGTAAAATCTTTTGCTGTCCAGTTGCTTGGTCCGTTGTTGGTGGTTGGATAGATCCAACTGTCAAATTCTGCTTCCTCTACGTCCTCCTCGATAGCATTCACCCTTGGGTTGGTGATGAACACCGGAGCCTTTTTGATCCTTTCCTTGCGAACAGCCCTCTGAGCCTCTGCAGTGAAGCCCAGCCCAAACTTGTCGGTCTTTGGAGTGAAGTCCGGAAGTTGACCCCAGTTTGCGCATTTTCCTTTCTCAATTACAGCCCGGGCATCCTTCAGGGAAGCCATCTTCAAGGGAAAGTCTTCTTCAACCACTGTCTCAGCCGACGCCAACGTTGGAGGTACTTCCTCAAAATGTTGAAAGGGGGTTTTGTGATCGGTGGATCTGGAACTGACTGTTTAACGCTGGTTCGCGAAATGTCGCGGAAGCAAGAGTCGCCACCGTCTTTTATTTTCTCCAAATGGAAAGGACAAAAGCACAGAAAAATTCCTTAAAGAGATTGCTCTCGGTTCGGGAGGTAGGTTATAGAAAGGGAAGGTGTTAGCACCCTTTCTATCCATGGTTATCCATGGGCTCTTAGGTACTTGCTCATTGTGTTTTCAAAATGGTTTGTTTGATTTTCAATTGTGGGTTAAAAAGTTTCTTTGAAAAAATTTCAGTTCGACTCGTACGTCAGAGTGTTTGAAAAAATTTGCTTTGAAAGCTTTTGAAAAGTGTTGGTGTGAAAAGTCTTTGAATTTTTGTTTTGAGGAGAGCAAGTATCTACGAGAACCTACCTACCCTAAGGAATTCGTCTGTGTAAATGTCCTTTAAAGTAGTGCCATCCCACCATTGAGAGGTAGGTAGCACCACCGTTGGAGGTGTTCGGGTCAATTCGAGTTTGTAGGGACATGGTGATCACCAGAGCAATGGGAAGACACCTTAGAAGCTACCCTCATGCCAGGTTCCCGGATCATGAGGACTTACTAAGACGCCCTCTACTCGACGATCACCTTTCGAGGCAAGGCAACAGTGAGGCGTACCCTAGGGGTGGTGTGTGCGATTCGTGTGTCGTTTTTATTGATATTTGTCTTGTCATGTTCATTGTGATCTACGCTTGATTTTAATTAAGGCCATTCATTCTTGCATGCTTATTTAACAGTTAATATTTGCGAGGAAAATAAATCTAAACTATTACAAAGGGCGCGGGTCCACATCGCCAAAATTAAACCGAACCCGATTTGACGGAAAGTAAATAAAGCAAATAAAAGTGCGAAAAGTATAAATTGTTACAAGGCTTTGGGACATGTACATAATGAATAATAAGCGATAAAGTAAATGTGCGAAATAAAATAATTAAGACAATGGGCGTTGGACCCTTTTGCAAAAAATTAAATTTAATGAGGAATTAGAATTAAAAAAAAAAGAATGTTTTTGGTATTTTTATATTTTTTAAGATTTAAAAGAAAAAAGAACTTTTTAGAATGAAATTTGAAATGCAAATCCTAATTCTAATGTTTTTTAGTTATTGTGAAAATGTTATATTAATCTAAATTAAACCATAATTTTTACTTATGTACATTTAATTATAAAAATAAAATAAATAAATAAATAATATTGTGATAAAAAAAAGGAAAATTTAAAAGGTATAAAAAGTCATTAAACCTAATGCTATATTTTTGGATTTTTAGTTATTAAGAAAGTATTAAAATCTAACCTAAATGCAACCCTAATTAGTTTACAAGTTTAATTATGAAAATTACTAATATTATGGCAAAAAACAAGGAAAGTTAAAAGGAATAAAAAAGTCATTAACCTAATGCTATATTTTTGGATTTTTTTATGGAAGAAAGAATTAAAGTTAAAACCTATTTTACTAAATTTATTTACATGTTAATTATTTACAAGAAAATAAATAAAATAAATATTTTTTATGTTTTTATCCTTTTTCTGATTTTTTGATGTTTTTGTATTTTGTTAAAAATAAATTAATTAAACTAATAAAGAAAATAATGATTTGAAAAGAAATAAAATAGAAAGAAAGAGAAGGCAAACCAAGGGGGGGGGGGGGGGGTAGCCCCAATTTGGAGGTAAGGCCTTAGCATTTCAGGCCCATTTGCGTTATGGCCTTGCTGACTTTTTGCTAGCCTGCTTCAGCGTTGACTGGAGTTTATTGTGCTCCTTGAATCCTTGCCTTTGAATTGGCCCAACTGGACGCGTGGATGATCAGGCTTTGAGGTGTATGGTATGCCCTGGACGTTAGCACTGCATAAGATCTTGTATTGAAAAATATTATTGAAATTTATACAGACCTGGGGTTCGAACCCAGGTCTTGGACGCTAATGCCTTGGTGGTTTGCCAGCTGAGCCATGAAACATATGTTAATATATTATAAGAAACAAATAATAAAAAAAGAAACAAATGCGTTAGTGGGTTTCTGGCGCGAATTTCAAACTGGCCTATCACGTATTGACACGATGTTGTCTTCTCCAATTTTCCTGAAAACACAAAACAAAGGCCACGGTTTCTTATGCGTGGGTTTAGACAGCTTTAGAAGAAATAGCGAATAGCGCTATGTGAATCATAAATTGATCGCGACTACATCAATCTAATCGTCCAGACGCGTTGAACTTAATGGTCTTAGTCCCAGCCTCTAATTTTGCCTGATTGCAAAAACCCCAATTTTAAGGTTGAAGAACCCTAATCTGCATCAATGGCATAATCATGGATATTGCACAAAAACGAAATTAAATGGTATGGTTAGCATCAGAACACAATAACAATCATGAATCAACAAATAAAACTTAAGAAAGATGCTTAAATCATGATGCACGACTCCAAGTTTTCATCTGTACAGTTTTGAGTCATTATACCAATTCTTCGCGTTTTGGTTGATGTTAGGGATTGGAATGTGATCAGGAGAGTTTGAGGAAGCTATTGAACCAAGTTTGGAGCCTTGAATTCACCTGTAACCTTGAAATCAGTTTTGTGTTTTTTATGGAAAATTTTCAATGTTGCAATAAGCTTTTGAGCGCAGCATATGGTGTCCAAGGCTTAGGGTTTGACTCAGTGCTTATGATAGAAGAGAATTAGGTCATTAGTTGGCCTTTATCCATGCCCATGAGAGAATTGGTCTTAGGTCTTTTTCATTAACAAACTTTTCCTTCTTTTAAGCCAAGACCAAGACTTAGTGTATAATCTAACCCTAGCATGAGTTGGTGAGTTGGCACATGATATATGGAAGTTGTCCAAATTCAAATGACACTATTTCATTGACTTTTGAATTTTATTTGAATTTTTAAAGATTTAAAATGAATTAAATTATCAAAAATTAAATAAAATAGAAAAATCAATATTTGGTCTTGAAATTAATCATGGGACACGTGTGTGGCATGACAAGGCTGAATCAAGTGGAAGAAAGTGGGCCCTTTTGTCAAAAATTGAAGTTTCAAGGATAGTTGACTTTTGCCATTTCACCAAAATTTCCCAACTTCTCCAATGCATAACTTGCTCAATTTTTAAGCTTTTCTCATGTTCTTGGACATTTTGGAAAGGTCTTTGAGTCCTTTAACGAATGCCTTTGGTCCCATGTCATTTTGATTTTCCAATCTCAAGTTATGGCCTTTGACTTAAAGTCCCTTTTTGTTGACTTTTGAAAATGACCTATAATGTTGAAATTGATAACTTTTTGTGAGAGCATTTCTTGGACTTGAAGTATGAATATGAGTTGTAGGAAATGTCTTTCTCTTCAAAATGAGCTTTGGATGGAATTTTTCTGATAATCCATGTGAAAGTTATGCCCTGGTCAATTTCAGTTGACTTTTTCAGCTGTCCAAATATAGCAACTTTTGCATCTTTGATGATTTCTGAGCCAAATTTTGAGAATCATGATCAAGCATTGATCAAATGATGTTTGTGGCTTCAAAATGATATGTTGACCAAAAATTTGAACTTTTGACTGCCAAATGACCATTTTGCCCCTACAGTTGACTGTAGTGCAATTTAGGGTTTTGACTGTGCAATCTTGAGCTGAATGCCTTGAAACTTGATATGAGGATGCTTGACCATGTTTGTAAGCATATGAGACTTGATTGGGCCTTTGAACACTTCCTTTTCTTGATCAGACTCAAAACCCTAGTTTTGACTGTATAGGAGACAGTTGGACTGTGCAACCCTTGGGGGAGTTTTATGACTTGGCCTGGCAATTTCTTGAAGAATATGGGAGGGAAAATTTTGGGGTGCAACAGTTTCCCCTGTTCAATCTTCTTAAACCTGAGGATGCAGATTGGCCGACGTGCCTTTCGTAATCCGAGGGTAGAAGATGATTGGACACTAGAGTGCCCAGAAATTTGCGCTCACATGTTAGCAATGATGGGGGAATGGGCTTATAGATGCCATTTGGAGGTCGCTGGATAGGATGATGGGCTTATAGATGCCATCTGGATGTTTGATTGCGTAAGAGATTCCTTGGCGAGAACCTGCATACCTGCAAAACAGAAAATGAGTACCTGACACGTTGCAGGAGCTGATTTCTAGATGCCTGGTATAGATGTGTCCTGACTGGTTACAGGAGCTGAGTCTGGAGCTTCAAACGCTGATGAATGAACCAGGGATGGTTACTGCCTTAGCATGAATGGTAAGGGAACCTTGGGCGATTTTAACTTCAACAACGCTCGTTGAGAAAAATCTTGGGTGTCTTTAACTTCAACAACACTTGTTGAGAAAAATCTGGGGTGTCTTCTACTGGGATAAGAATCAGGGAGATCTTAGGGTCGATCTGGCTGAACCAGAGAAGGCCTTCGACTGGATAAGCATCAAGAAAATCTTAGGGTCGATTTAACTGAACCGGTCTAGGTCTTGAAATGTCTTCAACTGGATAAGCATCAGGGAGATCTTAGGACGATTTAACTGAACCGGTCTAGGTCTTGAAATGTAGCTTGAGAACTTAATTGGATCTTTCCTGAAAGGTAAAAGTCAGTCATATGCAATGCATGATATGGATCAAGCAATGATGTTCTCAACATAAATGAGATTTGTAAGATATGATGTGTACATGCATGCTATAATGATGTATGTGATGTTTTATGTATGTTTTTGTCTAGGAAAGTGAATCCTTGACGGGTGCCGGGAAGTCGTATCCTGGGCTGATGTCGAAGAATAGATTTTGCTTCCGCTGGGGATGATAACTGCAAGAATACCGGTAGGAGAAGATGACTCCGTTGCGGAATAAACTTGGCGAATGGGAGATTCTGCGGGGAGAAAAGATACTCTAGCGACCATGCTGGGAAGCAATACTCTGTGGGGATAGAGATGCTTTGCTGAGTGTTGGGAGTTTGCTGAGGATGTCTTGTTGTTGGAAGTGTGAATAGACTTCGCTGGGGTGAGAAGACTTCGTCGAGGACGCTCTTTCTGTGGCTTTTTGCTGAGGATAACCCAGTTATATCCTGTTGAGGAAATAACTCTTTAAATCAAGCCAGACGACGCGTTCGTGTTCTGCGAAGGATAAGCTTCCAGAATTTACTGGGGATAAGCTTACTGCTTGGGGAGATGAATTCCATCTTTCCTGGGGAACTTGGATGGGACTCTCCTGGGGAGTTTTGATGTGCTGGGGAAGTGATTCCTTTGAATGTTGATGTATGCCACCGGGGAACAATCTTTAGACCAAGACTGCCGGGGATGCTTGTTAAGAATATATGCTGCTGGGGAATATTGGGATCTACTGGAGGATACCCAATTTCCTTGAGATTTGATACCTTGTAGGACAGAACAATTAGATTGCTCTTAGACAGCTCCTTATTGCCCCTGTTTCTGAGGTGGGAGAGGAAGACCTGAGAGGTGCTGATAGCTTGCTGATGGACAAACCTTCTTCTGGTAGGCAGGTGACGAGATGATAGGACATAGTCGTACGCTTTGATCCCTAATTTTTGCCTGGACCGCCCTTTCGGGTTTTCAGTCCACCGGGGTACCCATTTTTGCCCAAGCCGCCTTTCCAGGTTTTCGACTTGCCGGGTGTACAGATTTTTTCATTTCATCCCTTCATTTTGCCCGAACCTTTTGGTTTGCCGGGAAGCCCTTATTTTTGCCTAGGTATGTCAACCTAGCGGGTCTTTGATCGTGCGCAGTGTCTTTTCGACTATGTCCATGCTCTTAGAATGCAGGGAATTGCCCCTGTTAAAAGTATTGCGCTGCCGTACCACTAGAAGATGTCTGATCAGGCAAGATTCGTTGTCGGGATGCCCCAGGTGATCCAGATGGAGATTTGCTCCAGATGAAGGACCATGGTCATGTCTGCCCCTTGATTGGAGGTACTTCTATTCATTAGGCATTCGTCATGCAAATTTCCCTGCTGTTCAAACAAAAAGTCATGTGCAAACAAGGTTATGTTAAAAAATGCAAAGCTTATGTCTGTCTTGAAGATTTTGAAAATGCATTTTTTCGTAAAACAAATTAATGTTTGTAAAACATGATGTCAACTCCGTATTTACCGTAAGCCTTAAGGAGTCGGGATACCTTTCGTAACAGTATGCTTTCAAACTAACCCATGCTTCAGCTAGGACTTTTAAGGGTTATAACATGGCCTGGTTCACGGTTTAAGAAACAAAGGATAAAGGCTCAAATTATTTGTACCCACCCGCTCTTCGTGATATTCTCCAAACCTAAACTCAGTTGATCATACGTTAGATCTAGTTTGAGTCTTTGTTCTGATTTTCCAGTGATGGTTCGGATATTGATGATTTATTCTGAATAGGCAGTCATCATTTTGTCGAGGGTTTGTGGGACCTCTTTCTTTTTGATTTTGTTATCCCTATTTTTTTGCCTGAACTGTTTCCTTTTTTGGAATTACAGTCAGCGGGATGCCCCAGTTTTGTAAGTCTTCTTCGTTGGCTTTTGACTTAAGGGGTTTTTTATTTTTGAGATAATGACTGCCTTTCTTTATTGATTATTCGGAACCATCACTGTCTTTCTTTGTTTTGTTTTGTAAGGACCTCTTTGGTGCCATTCGTTAAGCACTTGGATCAACTGAGAGAACTACCCTGCCCCAGGTTATGATAAAGGGTTTTAAATTTCGCAAATAAAAACTCCTACTTCTTTGGCTCAGAGGGGTTGACGAGGGGTTATCTTCCTTATTACTCCAGTGTTTAGGGATTGAAACTATGCCTGTACCTCATCAGCGGGGTCTGTTCAAAAGCATACTGTAGATTATGGTATCATTTTCGTCATCCTCCCTCAAGAGGCTTAGAGTTTAGATCCAGAGTTGACATCAGAAAAAATATGAAAATAGTTTGCATATAGTGAATGCGAATATATTGATTCAAAAATAGACATAAGTGATGCATTAATGGAATAACAATGTTTTAACATAAATGTTTGAACAAAAGAAAATTGCAACTTGAACATTCGAATGAACAAAACTTTCCAGTCTCAGGATTTGTCACTTCAAATGGAAGATTCTCAGCAGAAGAATTTCATTTGGCCACCCGGCATGAACTCCAGCACCCTTTCGTCGACCAAGTCCTGGATCTTGTTCTTCAAGCTCCAACAGTCATCGGTGTCATGTCCAGGACTGTCAGAATGGTAGGCACATCTTTTATCAGGGTTATAAGTAGGAGCAGAGGTGCCAGGATTCTGGGGAGGACCTTTCAAAGTAATCAGATTGGCCTCCAATAAGTGTTTCAGCATTAGAGATGGTGATATGCCAGTCTCAGTGAAATGTCTTCCAGGAGTGTATCGCTTGCGCCGATTACCCCGTTGATGCTGGGCTTGTGAAGTAGTAGCAATTTGGAGAGGTCTATTCATTGGGCCCGGCCTTTGCCCTCTTGGAAGCTGTTCCATGACTTGGTCCCTGACTTGGGTTGGTTGCTTCATGTCTTGATGAAGCTGACTGATCATGGCCCTCAGCTCTCCTTGCTCCTGAGCTAAACCTTGAATGAGGGTCCTTTGCCCCAGCATCTGGGTCTTCAATGTGTCTACCTTAGCTTGTAGACGTTTCAGCTGTTCGTCCTTGTCATCCTCAGCATTGTTCCTGACCAAAGTCCCCGTGAGAAGTGTCCTTAACTCCTCCTGCCCCTTGGATAAATTCAGGAGGATGTCCCCGAGCCGAGCCTCTTGAGCAAGAAGGTCCTGGTTGTCTTGTTGTGAAGCCATTGCTGAAATAAACAGCGGGAAAGGTAAGTGACCTGCAACAAAGATACCTGTTATGTAAGGATGAGTATGATATGCATGCAATGTTTTCAAGGATCTCGCGGGGTAAACAAGAAAATTTGTTAGCATTGGAATTTAGAGCTTGATTGAAGGACACCCATGTTATTGAGAACTCTTCTTCAAGAGTCAAAGGCTCACCATATCAAGTGGGTCATAGCCCCTGACTTTAGTCATCATGTCTGGTTTTGATTTCCAAACAACCTTGGTTAGGGAACCTTCTTCAGGAGTCAGAGCTCACCATATCAAGTGGGTCATAGCCTCTGACAACATTGGCTAGAGGAAAATAAATCCTCTTTGCCCCTTGCTAGATGTTTGATTTATATGACCTGTATCACAAGCCCTTGAGATCCTTGAAATGGGTTAGGATGTATGCAATGGTATGATGTTATGATATGCATGGGGTAATGTGAGTAACCCTGCTATGAGTCCCAATTAAGGACTATAAACAGACCCTGCAAGAAATTCAGTATACTTTGTTATGAGTCCCAATTAAGGACTATAAACAAAACCTGCAAGAAATTTGGTAAACCTTGTCATGAGTCCTAGCTAAGGACTATAAACAAAACCTGTAAGTAGTTCATGTGTCAGCTAACAAGCATGCAAGTAGGCAAGTACAAAGGCACACAAGTCACACAAAAGAGCCTTTAGAGTTTAGGCCAGCATGAAGTTTGGGGTACTACCCTCTGGAAGTGGGTGGGTTCAACCTGTCCTAATCAAAGTAACCGGGTTCTAAGGTTCCCAATATCACGGGACTGCTTTCATTGTTCATCGTTTCGATTTAGCTACTGAACTGGCGACCGAAATATTCCAGGAAAGCAACCCTCAATTGAGTGTAGTATCGAGTATCAACCAACCTCGGACTGCACCAAAGTCAGTTATCTCACTACCCTAAAGAGGCCAAGATAGTTCAATTAAGGTTCCTAAGGTCTGTTGATGCTTCACGACACCACGCGGAGGCCCCGTACTCTCCTTGACTGAACTCAAGGGTTACCGGTACACACCAAAGTGCCACATCAACGTAGCAGACTGTTTCAACCATGTCGGTATACCCCGCACAGTTCCCTCACAGCCTTGTTGCTACTTTCTAAGAAGGTATCCCCCAGATCCGGGTTTAGGATCTATAGAACTCCCAAGCAACCCAAAATAATAAAGCAAGCAAAGAAGACAATTGAAAACATAGTTATGACCTAGCCCTAAGGTATACCTCACTTTAAGTTCATCCCCAGCAGAGTCGCCAGTTCTGTGATCGGTGGATCTGGAACTGACTGTTTAACGCTGGTTCGCGAAATGTCGCGGAAGCAAGAGTCGCCACCGTCTTTTATTTTCTCCAAATGGAAAGGACAAAAGCACAGAAAAATTCCTTAAAGAGATTGCTCTCGGTTCGGGAGGTAGGTTATAGAAAGGGAAGGTGTTAGCACCCTTTCTATCCATGGTTATCCATGGGCTCTTAGGTACTTGCTCATTGTGTTTTCAAAATGGTTTGTTTGATTTTCAATTGTGGGTTAAAAAGTTTCTTTGAAAAAATTTCAGTTCGACTCGTACGTCAGAGTGTTTGAAAAAATTTGCTTTGAAAGCTTTTGAAAAGTGTTGGTGTGAAAAGTCTTTGAATTTTTGTTTTGAGGAGAGCAAGTATCTACGAGAACCTACCTACCCTAAGGAATTCGTCTGTGTAAATGTCCTTTAAAGTAGTGCCATCCCACCATTGAGAGGTAGGTAGCACCACCGTTGGAGGTGTTCGGGTCAATTCGAGTTTGTAGGGACATGGTGATCACCAGAGCAATGGGAAGACACCTTAGAAGCTACCCTCATGCCAGGTTCCCGGATCATGAGGACTTACTAAGACGCCCTCTACTCGACGATCACCTTTCGAGGCAAGGCAACAGTGAGGCGTACCCTAGGGGTGGTGTGTGCGATTCGTGTGTCGTTTTTATTGATATTTGTCTTGTCATGTTCATTGTGATCTACGCTTGATTTTAATTAAGGCCATTCATTCTTGCATGCTTATTTAACAGTTAATATTTGCGAGGAAAATAAATCTAAACTATTACAAAGGGCGCGGGTCCACATCGCCAAAATTAAACCGAACCCGATTTGACGGAAAGTAAATAAAGCAAATAAAAGTGCGAAAAGTATAAATTGTTACAAGGCTTTGGGACATGTACATAATGAATAATAAGCGATAAAGTAAATGTGCGAAATAAAATAATTAAGACAATGGGCGTTGGACCCTTTTGCAAAAAATTAAATTTAATGAGGAATTAGAATTAAAAAAAAAGAATGTTTTTGGTATTTTTATATTTTTTAAGATTTAAAAGAAAAAAGAACTTTTTAGAATGAAATTTGAAATGCAAATCCTAATTCTAATGTTTTTTAGTTATTGTGAAAATGTTATATTAATCTAAATTAAACCATAATTTTTACTTATGTACATTTAATTATAAAAATAAAATAAATAAATAAATAATATTGTGATAAAAAAAAGGAAAATTTAAAAGGTATAAAAAGTCATTAAACCTAATGCTATATTTTTGGATTTTTAGTTATTAAGAAAGTATTAAAATCTAACCTAAATGCAACCCTAATTAGTTTACAAGTTTAATTATGAAAATTACTAATATTATGGCAAAAAACAAGGAAAGTTAAAAGGAATAAAAAAGTCATTAACCTAATGCTATATTTTTGGATTTTTTTATGGAAGAAAGAATTAAAGTTAAAACCTATTTTACTAAATTTATTTACATGTTAATTATTTACAAGAAAATAAATAAAATAAATATTTTTTATGTTTTTATCCTTTTTCTGATTTTTTGATGTTTTTGTATTTTGTTAAAAATAAATTAATTAAACTAATAAAGAAAATAATGATTTGAAAAGAAATAAAATAGAAAGAAAGAGAAGGCAAACCAAGGGGGGGGGGGGGGGGTAGCCCCAATTTGGAGGTAAGGCCTTAGCATTTCAGGCCCATTTGCGTTATGGCCTTGCTGACTTTTTGCTAGCCTGCTTCAGCGTTGACTGGAGTTTATTGTGCTCCTTGAATCCTTGCCTTTGAATTGGCCCAACTGGACGCGTGGATGATCAGGCTTTGAGGTGTATGGTATGCCCTGGACGTTAGCACTGCATAAGATCTTGTATTGAAAAATATTATTGAAATTTATACAGACCTGGGGTTCGAACCCAGGTCTTGGACGCTAATGCCTTGGTGGTTTGCCAGCTGAGCCATGAAACATATGTTAATATATTATAAGAAACAAATAATAAAAAAAGAAACAAATGCGTTAGTGGGTTTCTGGCGCGAATTTCAAACTGGCCTATCACGTATTGACACGATGTTGTCTTCTCCAATTTTCCTGAAAACACAAAACAAAGGCCACGGTTTCTTATGCGTGGGTTTAGACAGCTTTAGAAGAAATAGCGAATAGCGCTATGTGAATCATAAATTGATCGCGACTACATCAATCTAATCGTCCAGACGCGTTGAACTTAATGGTCTTAGTCCCAGCCTCTAATTTTGCCTGATTGCAAAAACCCCAATTTTAAGGTTGAAGAACCCTAATCTGCATCAATGGCATAATCATGGATATTGCACAAAAACGAAATTAAATGGTATGGTTAGCATCAGAACACAATAACAATCATGAATCAACAAATAAAACTTAAGAAAGATGCTTAAATCATGATGCACGACTCCAAGTTTTCATCTGTACAGTTTTGAGTCATTATACCAATTCTTCGCGTTTTGGTTGATGTTAGGGATTGGAATGTGATCAGGAGAGTTTGAGGAAGCTATTGAACCAAGTTTGGAGCCTTGAATTCACCTGTAACCTTGAAATCAGTTTTGTGTTTTTTATGGAAAATTTTCAATGTTGCAATAAGCTTTTGAGCGCAGCATATGGTGTCCAAGGCTTAGGGTTTGACTCAGTGCTTATGATAGAAGAGAATTAGGTCATTAGTTGGCCTTTATCCATGCCCATGAGAGAATTGGTCTTAGGTCTTTTTCATTAACAAACTTTTCCTTCTTTTAAGCCAAGACCAAGACTTAGTGTATAATCTAACCCTAGCATGAGTTGGTGAGTTGGCACATGATATATGGAAGTTGTCCAAATTCAAATGACACTATTTCATTGACTTTTGAATTTTATTTGAATTTTTAAAGATTTAAAATGAATTAAATTATCAAAAATTAAATAAAATAGAAAAATCAATATTTGGTCTTGAAATTAATCATGGGACACGTGTGTGGCATGACAAGGCTGAATCAAGTGGAAGAAAGTGGGCCCTTTTGTCAAAAATTGAAGTTTCAAGGATAGTTGACTTTTGCCATTTCACCAAAATTTCCCAACTTCTCCAATGCATAACTTGCTCAATTTTTAAGCTTTTCTCATGTTCTTGGACATTTTGGAAAGGTCTTTGAGTCCTTTAACCAATGCCTTTGGTCCCATGTCATTTTGATTTTCCAATCTCAAGTTATGGCCTTTGACTTAAAGTCCCTTTTTGTTGACTTTTGAAAATGACCTATAATGTTGAAATTGATAACTTTTTGTGAGAGCATTTCTTGGACTTGAAGTATGAAGATGAGTTGTAGGAAATGTCTTTCTCTTCAAAATGAGCTTTGGATGGAATTTTTCTGATAATCCATGTGAAAGTTATGCCCTGGTCAATTTCAGTTGACTTTTTCAGCTGTCCAAATATAGCAACTTTTGCATCTTTGATGATTTCTGAGCCAAATTTTGAGAATCATGATCAAGCATTGATCAAATGATGTTTGTGGCTTCAAAATGATATGTTGACCAAAAATTTGAACTTTTGACTGCCAAATGACCATTTTGCCCCTACAGTTGACTGTAGTGCAATTTAGGGTTTTGACTGTGCAATCTTGAGCTGAATGCCTTGAAACTTGATATGAGGATGCTTGACCATGTTTGTAAGCATATGAGACTTGATTGGGCCTTTGAACACTTCCTTTTCTTGATCAGACTCAAAACCCTAGTTTTGACTGTATAGGAGACAGTTGGACTGTGCAACCCTTGGGGGAGTTTTATGACTTGGCCTGGCAATTTCTTGAAGAATATGGGAGGGAAAATTTTGGGGTGCAACAGGTTTCAATAAACTCCCCGTCCATCTCGATATACCGGAATGAATTCAAGTGACTAACCATGTATTCCTCCTCACCCTGCACAGTAACAATCTTCCCTTTGACAGGGTATTTGAGCTTTTGGTGTAGAGTGGATGTTACCGCCCCAGCCTTGTGAATCCAGGGTCGACCCAGTAAACAGGAATAAGATGGACGAATATCCATCACGTAGAACGTTGAGTCGAAGACTTGGGAACCCACACGAATAGGAATGTCTACCTCACCGTGCACCATCCTCTTAGAACCGTCGAAGGCTCTAACAATGATGTTACTAGGTTTCAATTCTAGGCCCTCACAGTCCAACCGATCTAAGGCCTTCTTGGGTAAAACATTCAGGGAAGAACCGGTATCCACCAACACGTGTGCGAGAGTAATGCCCCTGCATTCTATAGAGACGTGCAGGGCATCATTATGGTTTTTTCCTTTGGCGGTAAGGTCTGCATCTGAGAAACCCAAGCCATTGTCAGCTGTCAAATTAGCCACACAATCAGTGAACTGATCTGCAGAGGTCTCTTGCGGCACGTGGGTCGTTTTCAGAAATGAAATCAGGGCCTTGGCGTGGGCCTCTGAACATAGCAGCAATGATAGCATAGAGATTTTGGAGGGGGTATGCCCCAGCTGTTCAACGACATTGAAGTCACTCTTTTTAATGATTTTAAGGATTTCCTCCATCTCTTGTTGGGAGGCTTCAACAACAGTCTTTTTTTGTGCCTCCGTCCGGGCAGGCAAATCGGTAGCAACTTCTTTGCCCCGAGCATCAGAGGACTCGGCGGCAGTAGTAGACACATGAACTTGATTTGGAACATGTACACTTGCGGGTGTGATGATAAGAGGTTTTCGGATAACTGGTGGTGCAATGTCAGGCGAGAAGATCCTGCCACTGCGAGTAATCTTGGCGGGACCAGTGATGTTACTGATACTGGTACCGGTGTTGAACTCCTGCTTCACTCCAAGCACATACACGTCTGCCCCATAGTGCCATGGGACAGCCTTGTCAGATTCATAAGGGAGAGGCCCAGGAACATTAATGGTAATGGGTGCAACAGACATAATTTGGACTGGCTTCCTCGGGGGAGCCTTGGTAGGATTGTTGAAAATTGTGATGACAGATACTTCTTCAGTGGAAACAAACGGAACAGCAGTTTTCTTGAACAAAATTTCTTTGCTATCCATCAGGCTTTGGATGCCTGATTTCAGCAGTGGACAACCGGTAGGGATAACAGCACACAGGAGGCAACCCTTGCTACAACCCGGAAATAAACCGGTTAGTAGTAGGTTCCTCTTAACAGTCAATAGAGGGGTAGCAACATCATTCACCGAAACAGCATATAAATCTTCCTCGACGGCATTTACTCTATGCTGGGGCATAGGAGCAGTTACAACATTTGGCCTCTCAGGCGCCTCAAACTGAATTTCCTTCGCATCGATAAGGTCTTGAACCTTATTTCTCAGGGCCCAGCAATCATCAGTAGTATGCTCGGGGCTATCAGAATGATAAGCACAACGGGCATTTGGGTTATACTTAGGAGATGCAGTATTCACGACCTTTGGAGCCTCTTTGATGGTCACCAAGTTGGTTGATAACAGTTGCGGCAAGATTTGTGACAAGGTCATACTCAGCCGAGTATACTGCCTCTTGGGCCTTTCACCTCTTTGTTGATTGTACTGCTGAGGAGCAGCAACAGGCTTTGAAATGACCAAGGCATTGACGGCTTGGCGGCTTTCTGGCTTGACTTGTCTTCTAGGACCATAGACCGCACTAGCTTCCTTCTTAAAAGGTTTCTTCTCAGTACTTGCGGAGGCACCCTTCTATATTTGTCCTGACCTGATGCCAGCTTCTATCCTTTCACCCGTCAGGATCAAATCTGTAAACCCAGCGGAGGAATTACCAACCAGATGATTGAAGAATGGACCAGACAAGGTCCCTAGAAACATGTCAACCAGCTCACGGTCAGTCAATGGAGGCTGCACCCTGCCAGCCAAATCTCTCCATTTTTGTGCATATTCTTTGAACCCTTCGCCCGTTCCTAGAGACATACCCTGAAGTTGGGTACGCGTAGGAGCGAGGTCAGAATTGTATTGATATTGTCTATAAAATGCGGTTGCCAAATCTTCCCAATGTCGGATACTGGTTCCATCTAGCTGATAGAACCACTCAAGCTGTGACCCCGAAAGGCTATCTTGGAAGAAGTGGATCCAAAGGTTCTTATCTGTCGTGTAAGGTTGGATCTTCCTTACGTATGATCTGAGATGCAGCTTTGGACAGGAAGCCCCGTCGTATTTGGCAAAGGCAGGCGCCTTAAACTTGTGTGGGATTACCACCCCAGAAGATAACCCTAAATCTCCGAAATCCAGCCCCGACACATTTTGAATCTCCATGGCGCTCAAGCGGTCCTCTAATTGCTTGTATCTGTCAGTAGCGGGAGGTTATTGTTCGTCATTGTAATCCGTCTCGTTGTCAGAGACTGCAGGACTAGGAGCTCCTCCCCCTTGGGGACTATCTTTCTCTGCAGAGGAAGTAGTTGGATCAGCCTCGTTATGGAGTGTGTTCCCAAACCTGCATCCAGTATTAAACAACACAGTCCTCTTCTTCTTCTTCTTCTTTAGGAGCAGAGCCTTCAACTCTTGTTGCCCTTGGGCCAGGTTCATCACCATCTCTTGAAACTGGGCACTCTGGGCCTGGAGGGCCTTGATTGCTTGTTCACTGGATGATTCTGGATTCATGATGACTGTTCAAAATAAACAGCGAAGAAGATTAAGCAACCTGTAGAAAAAAGGGTACCTGTTATGCACATGATGCATGAGATGCTATCTATGCAATGCATTCAAGGATTTTAGAAATTCACAATTGTTGCAGACAAAAAAGAATGCACGTCATATTAATAAGAAGAAATTTGTTAGTACATAAGTGCCCCATGGGCCAAATATTACAAAAACAACTTCTCAAGGTAAAAAGACGTTGCGCATCCTCTTTGGCGCAATGTAGGTGTTGAGGGCCTCTTGCTCATGGAGTCGGCGGGTGAGCTCTAAAACCTTCTTCTCGCTGGCGTAGAAGCTGGCTTCAAAAGTGTTTCGTTCCTCCTTGAGTTGGATCCAACTCTTCTGCATCTCCTCCCACTATGTAGGCATGTCAGGATGTAGGATGGTGTAGGGAACCTCTCCTTCCTTGACGGGCTCTTTAATCACAGGGAGAACATGAGGATAAGGCATCATTAGACTCTGGGCTCGGGCTCGTACCCACTTGAGATAAGGTTCAAGAGGGATGGAGTTCTTGTGTCCCAGTGTCTTGCTATCAACCTTGTTGGGCATCCTCCAAGCTCTGATGAATCTTTGGCGAAGTCCTTACGCATCGTTGTCGAAGTCAAAAACTAGGTCAGGAATCAACATGTCGTGAGGTCCATCTCTTCATGCATATCCAAATTGCCTTAAAGCTAGGCAAGGGTTGTAGGTAATGCCCCCTCTAATGCCAAGTAATGGAACATTAGGGAACTCTCCACAACGATCGACGATGATGACATTTTCTCTGGACCGATCAGAGTGAGTAAGAGTCATCAACCGTTGGGACCACCTTGAGCCTTGGTCATTCTTCAAGACAGATTGTGGAAGGTGCGAAATAAACCACCTTGCAAGGAGAGGAGTACAGCACATGAGAACACCCCTCTTTCTCATTGTTCGTGTGTAAAATGAGTGAAGGATGTCCCCAAGAAATGTTGGTATTGGATTTCTAGACAAGAAGATTTTGACGGCGTTGACCTCTACAAGCTGGTCAGGATTTGGGAACAAGACCAACCCATAGATAAGGAGTGCCACAATTTCTTCAAAGGCTTGCAGGTCCAATGAGTTCCAACATTCTTGTGCCTTCTCAAACAAGAATTTTGCTAAGAAACCTTTGACGCCGTTTCTAGTTTCCCAATGCCCCTTGATGTCAGAAGGCTGTAGATGTAATGCTAGAGCAACATCTTCCGGCTTTGGTTCCTTTTTCGTACCGTTGAAAGGTAGTTGATTAAGGATAGGAATTCTCAGGAGTTGAGAAAACTCCTCCAAAGTGGGCACCAACTGATAGTTGGGGAAAGTGAAACAGTGATGAAGAGGGTCAAAGAACTGGAATAGCAATTTCATCATGTCCTCTTCAATGTTGGTGTTGACTAAGCTGAGCAGTCTACCATGTCTTTCACTGAAGGATGAGCTTTCCGGAATCCTTGAGGTGAGCTCCTTGAGTTGAGGAGAGATTCTCACAAGGTTGACTTGGATGGTTTTTCTGCGAGGAATTTCCATGACCTACAAAACAAGAACAAAGATGAAGATCTAAACCCTTGAAGTGGTTAGTAAATGCATATGATGCTTGTGATCGGTGGATCTGGAACTGACTGTTTAACGCTGGTTCGCGAAATGTCGCGGAAGCAAGAGTCGCCACCGTCTTTTATTTTCTCCAAATGGAAAGGACAAAAGCACAGAAAAATTCCTTATAGAGATTGCTCTCGGTTCGGGAGGTAGATTATAGAAAGGGAAGGTGTTAGCACCCTTTCTATCCATGGTTATCCATGGGCTCTTAGATACTTGCTCACTTGTGTTTTCAAAATGGTTTGTTTGCTTTTCAACTGTGGGTTTAAAAAGTTTCTTTGAAAATTCCAGTTCGACTCTTGTATCAGTCCTCAAGAGTGTTTGAAAAATTGCTTTCGAAAGCTTTTTGAAAATGTGTTGGTGTGAAAAGTATTTTGTTTTGTTTTGAAATTTAGAGCAAGTATCTAGAGTCGTCTACCTACCCTAAGGAATTCGTCTGTGTAAATGTCCTTTAAAGTAGTGCCATCCCACCATTGAGAGGTAGGTAGCACCACCGTTGGAGGTGTTCGGGTCAATTCGAGGTTCGGGACATGGTGATCACCAGAGCAATAGGAAGACACCTTAGAAGCTACCCTCATGCCAGGTTCCCGGATCATGAGGACTTACTAAGACATCCTCTACTCGACGATCACCTTTCGAGGCAAGGCAACAGTGAGGCGTACCCTAGGGGTGGTGTGTGATTTGTGTGTCAGGTTCAGTTATTTTTGTCTTTTCATGTTATGGGTGATCTACGCGTTCGTTTTTATTTTGTCATTCATTCTTGCATGTCATTATTAACAGTTAAGAATTGCGAGAAGTAAAGTTCCTAAGCTATTACAAAGGCGCGGGTCCACATCGCCAAATTATATCCAGGACCCGATTTGACAGAAAGATAAAGAAATTAAAAGTGCGAGAAGTAATTAAAATGTTACAAGGCCTTGGGAGAGATACATAAATATTTAAGCGAAATAAAAGAAATATGCGAATTAAGAATTAAATCGAAACGAGGGCGTTGGACCCTTTTGCAAAATTAAATATCATGGCATTAATTAATTAAGAAAAAGGAATAACTTGTTTTTTGGTATTTTTAGTATTTTAGGATTTAATGAAAAAAAGAATTAATTAAAATTAAAATAAAATGCCAAACCTAATTCTAATTATTTTTAATTTATTAAGAAAAATGTTGAAGTTTTTTTAACCTAAAATTAATCCTAATTAATTTACATGCAAATTTAATTATAAGAAATAAATATCTAATTATTTAATTATTTAATCATTATGAAAGAAAAATAAAAGGATGAAAAATTAATTAAACCTAATTCTACATTTTTTAGATTTTTATTAAAAGTATTAAAATTAAACCCTAATTTACACTAAATTCAATTATATGCAAATTTATTTATGAAAATACTAAAATAAAAATTATTTATTGTTTTTTTTTCTCTTTTCTGATTTTTATATGTTTTTTTATATTTATGAAAATAATTAGTTAATTAATAAAACAATAATAATTAAAAGCAAATAGAAAAATAAAAATAGAAAATATAATGGCAAACCTAGGGGGGTGGTAGTCCCCAACATGGAGGTGAATCCTTAGGAATCTGGCCCATTAACTTTGGCCTTTTTGGACTTTTGCCAGGTAGCGTGCTGAAGCGTTGACCAGGGTTTATGGTGTTCCTCAATTCTGAGCCTTTGATTTGAATCTGTTGGACGCGTGGACGTTGGATAGTGAGAGTGCATCATGGTCTTCAACGTTGGCGCTACATGTGAATGTTAATGGAAAAATAATATTGAAAACATGCAGACCTGGGGCTCGAACCCAGGTCATGAGGATTAACACCACTACGCCTTGCCAGCTGAGCCAGTTTACATATGTTAATATATAATAACTAATAAACATTATAAAAGAAACAAGCGTTAGTGGGGCCTCTGCGCGCGAATTTTTAAACTGGCCAATCCATTGACGCCACGAGGTCATCTTCTTCCTCATCCCTGAAACACAAATACATTAGGCAACGTTTTTTTACGTGTTCTTTTAGGCCGGTTTTGGAAAAATAGCGATTAGCCATTAGGTGTTCATAAATTGAGTGCGAGTATGGGTTCTTCTTCGTCCAAGCTTGCTGAATACATTCATGGCACTATGGTTCTCTAATTTTACGCTATTTGAAAACGCCCAATTCACAACTCTGAAAACCCTAGAATTTGGCAATGGTGAAATCGTCTACAGCTTGCAAAAACTCAATCAAGATAGATGGTTAGCTTTAGAATCACACCAGGAACATGAATCAATAATTAAAATGCCATGAAAATGCATAGATTTTAAAACACGATTATGAATTTTTCATGAGATATTTCAAGTTCTGTATACCAATTCTTTCAGCTTTGAAGAATGTTCTTGATTGGGAAACGTTCAGTGATGCTTGAGGAAGCTAATGAGATAAAAATCGTGCCTTGAATCAACCTGCAAAGATGTTTTCAGTTATGAGTTTTTTGCAAAAAATTCCAATTTGTGAATGGAGTTTTCTGAGCAGCTGCGTGTGTAATGGCACTAGGGTTGTATTCAGGCTTATGTATTGAGTCAATTAGGTCAAGAAAAATAGAACAAATCCATTGCATTCATGGTTTTTGGAAATTTGATTTTCTAGGATCTTTTTTCAATCTTTTCCATGTGTTTTTGTACCAATTAAGATCAATTCTCTCCAAATCCTTCCCTATTTGATTTCACACGAATTATTGAGTAGATTACATGTGCAAAAAGATTTGATACTTAGGTTAAATATTTTCCATGCATTTAATTTGATTTAAATGAATTAATATAAATAAAAATTCAAATAAATAAATAAAAAATGAAGAAATACTTCCCTTTGGGCCAAGTGGTCGTGCACATGCCATGGATGATGAATTATGGAAGAAAAATGGGCCCATTAGCAATTTTAGACCATTTGAATCAATGTTGACTTTTCAAAATATCCAAAAATTTCCCAACTTCCACAAGGCATAACTTGCTCAATATTTAAGCTTTTCTCATGTTCTTGGACATTTTGGAAAGGTCTTTGAGTCCTCTAACCAATGCCTTTGGTCCCATGTCATTTTGATTTACCAATCTCAAGTTATGGTCTTTGACTTAAAGTCCCCTTTTGTTGACTTTTGAAAATGACCTATAATGTTGAAATTGATAACTTTTTGTGAGAGAATTTCTTGGACTTGAAGTATGAAGATGAGTTGTAGGAAATGTCTTTCTATTCAAAATGAGCTTTGGATGGAATTTTTCTGATAATCCATCTGAAAGTTATGCCCTGGTCAATTTACAGTTGACTTTTCCAACTGTCCAAATAAGGAAACTTTTGCATCTTGATGATTTCTGAGCCAAATTTTGAGAATCATGATCAAGCATTGATCAAATGATGTTTGTGGCTTCAAAATGATATGTTGACCAAAAATTTGAACTTTTGACTGTCAAATGACCATTTTGCCCCTACAGTTGACTGTAGTGCAATTAGGGTTTTGACTGTGCAATTTTGTGCTGAAAGCCTTGAAACTTGATATGAGGATGTTTGACCATATTTGTAGGCATGTAAAACTTGATTGGACCTTTAAAAACTTCATTTTCTTGATCAGAACAAAAACCCTAATTTTGATTGCTTAGGAGGCTCTTGCACTGTACAACCCTTGGGGAATTTTGGAGTTTGGACTTGGCAAATCTTTGAAGAATATGGGAGGGAAAATTTTGGGGTACAACAGTTTCCCCTGTTCAATCTCTTTAATCCTGAGGATGCAGATTGGCTGACGTGCCTTTCGTAATCCGAAGGTGGAAGATGATTGAACACTAGAGTGCCTAGAAATTTGCGCTCACATAGTAGCAGTGATGGTGGAAATGGGCTTACATATGCCATTTAGAGGTTGATGAATAGGATGATGGGCTTATAGATGCCATCTAGATGTTGATTGTGTAAGAGATTCCTTGGCGAGAACCTGTATACCTGCAAAATAGAAAATGATTACCTGACACGTTGCAGGAGCTGATTTTCAGATGCTTTTGTGTAGATGTGTCCTGACTGGTTACAGGAGCTGAATCTTTAAACTTTTCAGACGTGCCCTGGAGAGGTACAGGAATCGAGTCTGGTAATGTTAGTCTTCAACGGATACACCCTGGCAAGATTCAGGTATCGGATCCTCGAACTCTTCAGACACACCCTGGCAAGATACAGGAATCGGATCTGGTAATGTTAGTCGTCAACGGATACACCCTGGCAAGATTCAGGCATCGGATCCTCGAACTCTTCAGACACACCCTGGCAAGATACAGGAATCAGATCTGGTAATGTTAGTCTTCAACGGATACACCCTGGCAAGATTCAGGTATCGGATCCTCGAACTCTTCAGACACACCCTGGCAAGATACAGGAATCAGATCTGGTAATGTTAGTCTTCAACGGATACACCCTGGCAAGATTCAGGTATCGGATCCTCGAACTCTTCAGATACACCCTGGCAAGATACAGGAATCGGATCTGGTAATGTTAGTCTTCAACGGATACACCCTGGCAAGATTCAGGTATCGGATCCTCGAACTCTTCAGACACACCCTGGCAAGATACAGGAATCGGATCTGGTAATGTTAGTCTTCAACGGATACACCCTGGCAAGATTCAGGTATCGGATCCTCGAACTCTTCAGACACACCCTGGCAAGATACAGGAATCGGATTTGGTAATGTTAGTCTTCAACGGATACACCCTGGTAAGATTCAGGTATCGGATCCTCGAACTCTTCAGACACACCCTGGCAAGATACAGGAATCGGATCTGGTAATGTTAGTCTTCAACGGATACACCCTGGCAAGATTCAGGTATCGGATCCTCGAACTCTTCAGACACACCCTGGCAAGATACAGGAATCGGATCTGGTAATGTTAGTCTTCAACGGATACACCCTGGCAAGATTCAGGTATCGGATCCTCGAACTCTTCAGACACACCCTGGCAAGATACAGGAATCGGATCTGGTAATGTTAGTCTTCAACGGATACACCCTGGCAAGATTCAGGTATCGGATCCTCGAACTCTTCAGACACACCCTGGCAAGATACAGGAATCGGATCTGGTAATGTTAGTCTTCAACGAATACACCCTGGCAAGATTCAGGTATCGGATCCTTGATTTCTTCAGACACACCCTGGCAAGATATAGGAATCGGATCTGGTAATATTAGTCTTCAACGGATACACCCTGGCAAGATTCAGGTATCGGATCCTCGAACTCTTCAGACACACCCTGGCAAGATACAGGAATCTGATCTGGTATTGTTAGTCTTCAACGGATACACCCTGGCAAGATTCAGGTATCGGATCCTCGAACTCTTCAGACACACCCTGGCAAGATACAGGAATCGGATCTGGTAATTGGTCATCAACAGATACACCCTGGCAAGATTCAGGAATCGGATCTTTAGTTGCGACCATTGGTGGTAATCATTTTTGTACTTTTGTCCTGAAAAGACAAGCGTTAGTTGTATGCGATGTCATGTGGTATGACATGCGAGATGCTCTCTGAATACGTGAGATTGTATGTTCATGATGCGTATATGCATGCTATAATGTATGAAGATGTTTATGAATGTATTTTTCGTCTAGGAAAGTAAATCCTTGACGGGTGCCGGGAAGTCACTCCTGGGCTGATGTTGGAGAATAGATTTTGCTTCCGCTGGGGATGATAGTTGCAAGAATACCGGTAGGAGAAGATGACTCCGTTGAGGAATAAACTTGGCAAATGGAAGATTTTGCGGGGAGAAAAATACTCTAGCGACCATGCTGGGAAGCAATACTCTGTGGGGAGAGAGATGCTTTGCTGAGTGTTGATAATAATTTGCTGGGGATAAGAAGATTCTGTCGACGACGATCTTTCCATGGCTTTTGGCTGAGGATAACCCAGTTATATCCTGTTAAGGAAATAACTCTTTGAATAAAGCCGGACGACGCGGTCGTGCTCTGCGGGGATAAGCTTCCAGAATCTACTGGGGATCAGCTTACTGCTTGGGGATATGAATCCCAACCTTCCTGGGGAAACTAGATTAGACTCTCTTGGGGAAGTTTTGAGCTGCGGGGGAAGTGATTCCTTTGAATGTTGATATGCCGCCGGGGAATGTTGAGATCTACGGAAGTATACCCAACTTCCTTAAGACTGACTGTAACTTTGCTGGAGAAGAGTATGTGGACTTGTTGACGTACTCTCTGGGGAATTAAGATATACTGGTTACGTTCTTTAGCTGAACTCACCTTGATACCTTGGTGGACAGAGCGATTAGATTGTTTGGACAACTCATCATTGCCCCTATTTCTGAGGTGGGAGAGGAAGACCTGTGAGGGGTTGATAGTTGTTGATAGACCAAGCTTCTTCTGATAGGCAGGTGACAAGATGACAGGACATAGTCGTACGCTTTAATCCCTAACTTTTGCCTGGACCGCCCTTTTGGGTTTTCAGTCCACCGGGATACCCATTTTTGCCCAAGCAGCCTTTTCAGGTTTTCGACTTGCCGGGTGTACAGATTTTTCCATTTCATCCCTTCATTTTGCCCGAACCCTTTTGGTTCGCCGGGAAGCCCTTATTTTTGCCTAGGTGTGTCAACCTAGCGGGTCTTTGATTATGCGTAGTATCTTTTCGACTATGTCCATGTTCTCAGAATGTAGGGAGTTGCCCCTGTTAGAAGTGTTTTGTCATGCCACCAGAAGGTGTTTGATCAGGCCAGATTCGTTGTTGAAATGCCCCAAGTGACTCAGGCGGAGATTTGCCCCAGGCTATTTGGCCTTTGAGAGATTCTCCGAATCTTGATTGGATTGCCCCAGATGATGGACCATGCTCATGTCTGCCCCTTGATTGGAGGTACTTATGTTCATTAGGCATTCGTCGTGCGAACTTCTGCTGTTCAAACAAAAAGTCATATGCAAACAATGTTATATCAAAAATGCAAAGCTTATATCTGTCTTGAAGATTTTGAAAATGCATTCTTTTTCATAAAACAAATGAATGTTTGTAAAACGTGATGTCAACTCCGTATTTACCGTAGGCCTTCAGGAGTCAGGATACCTTTCGTAACAGCATGCTTTCGAACTAACCCATGCTTCAGCTAGGACTTTTAAGGGTTATAGCGTGGCCTGGTTCACGGTTTTAAGAAACAAAGGATAAAGGCTCAAATTATTTGTACCCACCCGCTCTTCGTGATGTTCTTCAATCCTAAACTCAACTGATCGTGCGTTAGACCTTATTTGAGTCTTTGCTCTGATTTTCCGGTGATGATTCAGATGTTGATAACTTATTTTGAATAGGCAGTCATTCCTTTTTGTTGAGGGTTTGTAAGACCTCTTTCTTGTCTGATTTTTGTTATCCCTTTCTTTTTTTGCTTGAACTGTTTCCTTTTTTGGAATTACAGTCAGCGGGATGCCCCAGTTTTGTAAGTCTCCTTCATGGGTTTTGACTTAATGGGTTTTTATTTTTGAGATATAATGACTGCCTTTCTTCATTGATTATTCGGAACCATCACTGTCTTCTTTTTTTTCGTAAGGATCTCTTTGGTGCCATTTGTTGCGCACTTGGATCAACTGAGAGAACTACCCTGCCCCAGGTTATGATAAAGGGTTTTAATTTTCGAAAATAAAAACTCCTACTTCTTTGGCTCAGAGGGGTTGACGAGGGATTATCTTCCTTATTACTCCAGTGTTTAGGAATTGAAACAATGCCTGTACCTCATCAGCGGGGTCTGTTCAAAAGCATACTGTAAAGATCGTGGCATCATTTTCGTCATCCTCCCTCAAGAGGCTTAGAATTATTGAGAGTTGATCATCAGAAAAAATATGAAAATAATTTGCATAGAGTGAATACGAATATATTGATTCAGAACAGACATATGCGATGCATTAATGAAATAACAACGTTTGATATGAATGGAATGCTTGAACAATCAAAAGAAAATTACAACTTGAAAGATTCTAATGAACAACAATTTCTCAATCCTAGCCATGTTTTGGCAAGGGAGCGGTGATCACGTTGGGAGTCTCGGCGGGCTCGAACTCGATCTCTTTAGCATCGATCATGCTCTGAATCTTGTACTTCAGTGCCCAACAATCCTCAGTATCGTGCCCCGGGCTACCAGAATGGTAAGCGCACCTTGCTTCTGGGTTGTAATTTGGAGAGGAAGTCTTTGGATTTGCAGGAGGGTTGATCACCGCAATCAGGTTCATCCTTAACATGTGCTGCAAAGCTCGTGACCATGACATGTTGATGTAGGTGAATTGTCTCTTAGGCTCGTCCGACCTGTTCTGATCAACCCGCTGTTCTTGGCGCGGTCGTTGTTGGACCTGAGAAGTAGTAGCAACTCGGAGAGGTCTATTAATTGGACCCGACCTTTGCCTTCTTGGAAGCTGTTCTATGACCTGGTCCCTGATTTGGGCTGGTTGCTTCATGCCTTGAGGAAGTTAGCTGATCATGGCTCTCAGCTCTCCTTGCTCCTGAGCTAAACCTTGAATGAGGGCCCTTTGCCCCAGCATCTGGGTTTCCAATGTGTCTACCTCAGCTTGTAGACGTTTCAGCTGTTCGTCCTTGTCATCTTCGGGACTCTTTCTGATCAGATTCCCCATGAGGAGTGTCCTCAACTCT
The DNA here is from genome assembly GCA_948472305.1 of Vicia faba. NCBI lineage: Eukaryota > Viridiplantae > Streptophyta > Magnoliopsida > Fabales > Fabaceae > Vicia > Vicia faba. The sequence continues at coordinate 1,227,988,117 of OX451735.1, read as the reverse complement.
TCCTGCCCCTTGGATAGGCCTAGGAAGATTTCCCTGAACTGAGTCTCTTGAGCGTGAAGGTCCTGGTTATCTTGTTGTGAAGCCATTGCTGAAATAAACAGCGAGAAAGGTAAGTGACCTGCAACAAGGATACCTGTTATGCAATGATGTTTATGACATGCATGTAGTGTTTTCAAGGACCTCGCGGGATAAACAAGAAAATTTGTTAGAACTTGGGTCCGGTAGCTTGACTGAAGGAACTCTATGTTGCTGAGAATCCTTCTTCAAGGGTCAAGGGTCACCATATCGAGTGGGTCATAGCCCCTGACTCAAGTCATCAACCTTATTTTGCTTTCCAAACAACCTTGGCTAGGGGAACCTTCTTCAGGAGTCAAAGCTCACCATATCAAGTGGGTCATAGCCTCTGACAACTTTGGCTAGAGGAAAATAAATCCTTTTTTCCCCTTGCTAGATGTTTGATTCATCATGACCTGCATCACAAGCCCTTGAGATCCTTGAAATGGGTTAGGATGTATGCAATGGTATGATGTCATGATGCATGGGGTAATGTAGGTAACCCTGTTATGAGTCCCAATTAAGGACTGCAAACCAAAACCTGCAAGAAACTCAGTAAGCCTTGTCATGAGTCCCAATTAAGGACTAAAACAAACCCTGCAAGAAACTTGGTAAACCTTGTTATGAGTCCTGGTTAAGGACTAAAACAAAAACCTGCAGGAAATTCAGTAAACCCTGTTATGAGTCCTGGTTAAGGACTATAAACAAAACCTGTAAGAAACTTAGTAAGCCTTGTTATGAGTCCCAATTAAGGACTATAAACAAAACCTGCAAGTAGTTCATGTGTCAGATAACAAGCATGCAAGTAGTCAAGTACGAAGACACACAAGTCACACAAGAGAAGCCCTTAGAGTTTAGGCCAGCATGAGGTCTAGGTATTACCCTCTTGAAGTTGGTGGGCTCAACCTGTCCTATTAGAAGTAACCGGGTTCTAAGGGTCCCAATATCACTGGATTGCTTTCATTGTTCATCGTTTCGATTTAGCCACTGAACTGGCGACCGAAATATTCCAGGAAAGCAACCCTCAATTGGGTGTAGTATCGAGTATCAACCAACCTCGGACTGCACCAAAGTCAGTTATCTCACTACCCTAAAGAGGCCAAGATAGTTCAATTAAGGTTCCTAAGGTCTGTTGATGCTTCACGACACCACGCGGAGGCCCCGTACTCTCCTTGACTGAACTCAAGGGTTACCGGTACACACCAAAGTGCCACATCAACGTAGCAGACTGTTTCAACCATGTCGGTATACCCCGCACAGTTCCCTCACAGCCTTGTTGCTACTTTCTAAGAAGGTATCCCCAGATCCGGGTTAGGATCTATAGAACTCCCAAGACAGTCCCACAATTTAAAGCAAACAAGGAAAGCAATTGAAAACACAGTTATGAACTAACCCTAAGGTACACCTCACTTTAAGTTAATTCCCCAGCAGAGTCGCCAGTTCTGTGATCGGTGGATCTGGAACTGACTGTTTAACGCTGGTTCGCGAAATGTCGCGGAAGCAAGAGTCGCCACCGTCTTTTATTTTCTCCAAATGGAAAGGACAAAAGCACAGAAAAATTCCTTATAGAGATTGCTCTCGGTTCGGGAGGTAGATTATAGAAAGGGAAGGTGTTAGCACCCTTTCTATCCATGGTTATCCATGGGCTCTTAGATACTTGCTCACTTGTGTTTTCAAAATGGTTTGTTTGCTTTTCAACTATGGGTTTAAAAAGTTTCTTTGAAAATTCCAGTTCGACTCTTGTATCAGTCCTCAAGAGTGTTTGAAAAATTGCTTTCGAAAGCTTTTTGAAAATGTGTTGGTGTGAAAAGTATTTTGTTTTGTTTTGAAATTTAGAGCAAGTATCTAGAGTCGTCTACCTACCCTAAGGAATTCGTCTGTGTAAATGTCCTTTAAAGTAGTGCCATCCCACCATTGAGAGGTAGGTAGCACCACCGTTGGAGGTGTTCGGGTCAATTCGAGGTTCGGGACATGGTGATCACCAGAGCAATAGGAAGACACCTTAGAAGCTACCCTCATGCCAGGTTCCCGGATCATGAGGACTTACTAAGACATCCTCTACTCGACGATCACCTTTCGAGGCAAGGCAACAGTGAGGCGTACCCTAGGGGTGGTGTGTGATTTGTGTGTCAGGTTCAGTTATTTTTGTCTTTTCATGTTATGGGTGATCTACGCGTTCGTTTTTATTTTGTCATTCATTCTTGCATGTCATTATTAACAGTTAAGAATTGCGAGAAGTAAAGTTCCTAAGCTATTACAAAGGCGCGGGTCCACATCGCCAAATTATATCCAGGACCCGATTTGACAGAAAGATAAAGAAATTAAAAGTGCGAGAAGTAATTAAAATGTTACAAGGCCTTGGGAGAGATACATAAATATTTAAGCGAAATAAAAGAAATATGCGAATTAAGAATTAAATCGAAACGAGGGCGTTGGACCCTTTTGCAAAATTAAATATCATGGCATTAATTAATTAAGAAAAAGGAATAACTTGTTTTTTGGTATTTTTAGTATTTTAGGATTTAATGAAAAAAAGAATTAATTAAAATTAAAATAAAATGCCAAACCTAATTCTAATTATTTTTAATTTATTAAGAAAAATGTTGAAGTTTTTTTAACCTAAAATTAATCCTAATTAATTTACATGCAAATTTAATTATAAGAAATAAATATCTAATTATTTAATTATTTAATCATTATGAAAGAAAAATAAAAGGATGAAAAATTAATTAAACCTAATTCTACATTTTTTAGATTTTTATTAAAAGTATTAAAATTAAACCCTAATTTACACTAAATTCAATTATATGCAAATTTATTTATGAAAATACTAAAATAAAAATTATTTATTGTTTTTTTTTTCTCTTTTCTGATTTTTTATATGTTTTTTTTATATTTATGAAAATAATTAGTTAATTAATAAAACAATAATAATTAAAAGCAAATAGAAAAATAAAAATAGAAAATATAATGGCAAACCTAGGGGGGTGGTAGTCCCCAACATGGAGGTGAATCCTTAGGAATCTGGCCCATTAACTTTGGCCTTTTTGGACTTTTGCCAGGTAGCGTGCTGAAGCGTTGACCAGGGTTTATGGTGTTCCTCAATTCTGAGCCTTTGATTTGAATCTGTTGGACGCGTGGACGTTGGATAGTGAGAGTGCATCATGGTCTTCAACGTTGGCGCTACATGTGAATGTTAATGGAAAAATAATATTGAAAACATGCAGACCTGGGGCTCGAACCCAGGTCATGAGGATTAACACCACTACGCCTTGCCAGCTGAGCCAGTTTACATATGTTAATATATAATAACTAATAAACATTATAAAAGAAACAAGCGTTAGTGGGGCCTCTGCGCGCGAATTTTTAAACTGGCCAATCCATTGACGCCACGAGGTCATCTTCTTCCTCATCCCTGAAACACAAATACATTAGGCAACGTTTTTTTACGTGTTCTTTTAGGCCGGTTTTGGAAAAATAGCGATTAGCCATTAGGTGTTCATAAATTGAGCGCGAGTATGGGTTCTTCTTCGTCCAAGCTTGCTGAATACATTCATGGCACTATGGTTCTCTAATTTTACGCTATTTGAAAACGCCCAATTCACAACTCTGAAAACCCTAGAATTTGGCAATGGTGAAATCGTCTACAGCTTGCAAAAACTCAATCAAGATAGATGGTTAGCTTTAGAATCACACCAGGAACATGAATCAATAATTAAAATGCCATGAAAATGCATAGATTTTAAAACACGATTATGAATTTTTCATGAGATATTTCAAGTTCTGTATACCAATTCTTTCAGCTTTGAAGAATGTTCTTGATTGGGAAACGTTCAGTGATGCTTGAGGAAGCTAATGAGATAAAAATCGTGCCTTGAATCAACCTGCAAAGATGTTTTCAGTTATGAGTTTTTTGCAAAAAATTCCAATTTGTGAATGGAGTTTTCTGAGCAGCTGCGTGTGTAATGGCACTAGGGTTGTATTCAGGCTTATGTATTGAGTCAATTAGGTCAAGAAAAATAGAACAAATCCATTGCATTCATGGTTTTTGGAAATTTGATTTTCTAGGATCTTTTTTCAATCTTTTCCATGTGTTTTTGTACCAATTAAGATCAATTCTCTCCAAATCCTTCCCTATTTGATTTCACACGAATTATTGAGTAGATTACATGTGCAAAAAGATTTGATACTTAGGTTAAATATTTTCCATGCATTTAATTTGATTTAAATGAATTAATATAAATAAAAATTCAAATAAATAAATAAAAAATGAAGAAATACTTCCCTTTGGGCCAAGTGGTCGTGCACATGCCATGGATGATGAATTATGGAAGAAAAATGGGCCCATTAGCAATTTTAGACCATTTGAATCAATGTTGACTTTTCAAAATATCCAAAAATTTCCCAACTTCCACAAGGCATAACTTGCTCAATATTTAAGCTTTTCTCATGTTCTTGGACATTTTGGAAAGGTCTTTGAGTCCTCTAACCAATGCCTTTGGTCCCATGTCATTTTGATTTACCAATCTCAAGTTATGGTCTTTGACTTAAAGTCCCCTTTTGTTGACTTTTGAAAATGACCTATAATGTTGAAATTGATAACTTTTTGTGAGAGCATTTCTTGGACTTGAAGTATGAAGATGAGTTGTAGGAAATGTCTTTCTATTCAAAATGAGCTTTGGATGGAATTTTTCTGATAATCCATCTGAAAGTTATGCCCTGGTCAATTTACAGTTGACTTTTCCAACTGTCCAAATAAGGAAACTTTTGCATCTTGATGATTTCTGAGCCAAATTTTGAGAATCATGATCAAGCATTGATCAAATGATGTTTGTGGCTTCAAAATGATATGTTGACCAAAAATTTGAACTTTTGACTGTCAAATGACCATTTTTCCCCTACAGTTGACTGTAGTGCAATTAGGGTTTTGACTGTGCAATTTTGTGCTGAAAGCCTTGAAACTTGATATGAGGATGTTTGACCATATTTGTAGGCATGTGAAACTTGATTGGACCTTTAAAAACTTCATTTTCTTGATCAGAACAAAAACCCTAATTTTGATTGCTTAGGAGGCTCTTGCACTGTACAACCCTTGGGGAATTTTGGAGTTTGGACTTGGCAAATCTTTGAAGAATATGGGAGGGCAAATTTTGGGGTACAACAATGCTTTATGATGTTTATGATGTATGCACAACATATGTACAAGCAATTCACACCAAACCCTAGTTTCAGGCTTGCATGGTGTTTCATAGGTAAGTACCCTCTTGAGTGTAGTTGGCTTAAAAAACCTGTCCTATAAATAGTAACCGGGTTCTAAGGAGCTCAATATCACTGGATTGTTTTCATTGTTCATTGTTTTGGTTTAGCCACTTAACTAGCGACCAAAATATTCCAAGAAAACAACCCTCAATGAGTGTAGTATCGAGTATCTACCAACTTCGGACTGCACCAAAGCCGGTCATCTCACTACCCCTAAAGGATATCTACACAGCTTAATTCCTTAGGGTAGGTAGATGACTCATAGATACTTGCTCTATTCAAAAAAACAAATCAAAACTCTTTTCACACCGACACTTTCAAAAAGCTTTCAAAACAATTTTTCAAACACTCTTGAGGACTGATACAAGAGTTATTCAGAAATCTTTAAACGAAACTTTTTCAAACCCACTCACGATTGAAAAGCAAACATTTTGAAAACACAATGAGCAAGTATCTAAGAGCCCATGGATAACCATGGATAGAAAGGGTGCTAACATCTTCCCTTTCTATAAATCTACCTCCCGAACCGAGAAACTATCTCATAAGGAATTTTGCTGTGCTTTTGTCCTGTCCATGTTGGAGAAAATAAAAGACGGTGGCGACTCTTGCTTCCGCGTTATTTCGCGAACCAGCGTTAAACAGTCAATTCTAAATCCACCGATCACAATCTTCATCGAGATTTAAGAACTCGCCCGTAATTCAACTGAGAAAACTCTGCTGAGATTTAGGAACTCGTCTGTAATTCGACGGAGGAAATTGTCGAGATTTAGAACCTTATCTGTAATTCAACTGAGGATAATTCGGTTGAGATTTAAGAACCGATCAGTACTTCGAATTTGGGAAACATCTTCATCGAGATTTAAGAACTCGCTTGTAATTCAACTGAGAAAACTCTGCTGAGATTTAGAAACTCGTCTGTAATTCGACGGAGGAAATTGTCGAGATTTAGAACCTTATCTTTAATTCAACTGAGGATAATTCTGTTGAGATTTAAGAACTTGTCAGTAATTCGACTTTGGGAAACATCTTCATCGAGATTTAAGAACTCGCCCGTAATTCAACTGAGGAAACTCTGCTGAGATTTAGGAACTGTCTGTAATTCAATGGAGGAACTTTGTCAAGATTTAGGACCTTGTCTGTAATTCAACTGAGAAAAATATGTTGAGATTTAAGAACTTGTCAGTAATTCGACTTTGGGAAACATCTTCATCGAGATTTAATAACTCGCCCGTAATTCAACTGAGGAAACTCTGCTGAGATTTAGGAACTATCTGTAATTCAACGGAGGAACTTTGTCGAGATTTAGGACCTTGTCTGTACTTCAACTGAGAGAACAACTCTGTTGAGTTTTAAGAACTTGTCAGTAATTCGACTTGGGGAAACATCTTCGTCGAGATTTAAGAACTCGCATGTAATTCAACTAAGAAAACTTCTCTGTTGAGATTTAGGAACCTGCCTGTAATTCAACGGAGGAACACTTTTGTCGAGATTTAGGACCTTGTCTATACTTCAACTGAGAGAACATCGCTGCTGAGTTTTAAGAACTTGTCAGTAATTCAACTTGGGGAAACATCTTCGTTGAGATTTAAGAACTCGCCCGTAATTCAACTGAGAAAACTTCTCTGCTGGGATTTAGGAACCTGTCTGTAATTCAACGGAGGTAAAAGCTTCATAGCTTTGAATTTTGTGAGAATTTAACCGCATCTTTCCTGAAAGATAAAGGTTAGTTGTATGTAATGCATAATATGTATCAGGCAAATGATGTTCTCAAAATAAATGAGATTGTGTTGTATGATGCGTATATGCATGTGTCATGATGTATGAAAATGTGATGTTTTTAGCTGGGGGAAATAAATCTCGGGTAGCTGCTGGAGAAAAGAGCTGAATTCTTCGTTTCCGCTGGAGATAGCGAATGAAGATATTTGTGAGAATAAACCTGCAGGAGAGGATAACTCTGCTGGGGAGTAAACTAATGAAGAGATTAATCTGTGGGAAAGAGATGCTCTGTAGAGGATTCCGTTGATAAATTCCGCTGGGGATGAATTACCGTTGCTGGTGATACTGAATCCTGTTGGGGATTGGGCTCCTGTTTGTGAAAGGAATGAACTCCGCTGGGGGATGATTTTTTTGATAGCGACCTTACTGGGGATAACCTTTTAGGCTCTACTAGGGACAATCTGCCAGAGTCTACTGGGGATGATTCTCCAAACTTCACTAGGGAAACTTTTTTCAGACTGCATTGGGGAAACTTTCCAAACTCCACTAGGGATATTTTATACTCCTCCGGGGATGATAAGAATTTTCAGTGCTGACGATAAGTAAACTCTGCTCGGGGAGAATATTACTGATTCATTCGCGGTTGTGAGTCTCAGTTGGGGAGAGCTAACATTATTGTCTTTTCTTACTCTACAGGGAGTGAATGTTACTGAGACACATGTTTAGGGTATGACGATAGCTTCATATCAAGACTTTTCTGCCCCTGTATCTGCGGGAGAAAGTACATGCGGAGGCCTTGTGGATCGAGTATTATCCCAACCTATGAGGTGTTTGGTAATTGCCGATTGAAATCACAAATCTTCTTCTGGTAGGCAAAGGACGAGATAACGGGACATAGTCGTACGCTCTAATCCCTAACTTTTTCCTGGACTGTCTTTTCAGATTTTCAGTCCACCAGGATACCCTTTTTTGCCCAAGCCGCCCTTTCGGGTTTTCGACTTGCCGGGTGTACAAATTTTTTGTTTTTATCCCTAATTTTTGCCCGAACCCTTTTGGTTCGCCGGGATGCCCTTATTTTTGCCTAGGTGTGTCAACCTAGCGGGTCTTTGTTCATGCGCAGTATTTTTTAACTATGTCCACGCTCTTAGGGTGTAGGGAGTTGTCACTTTCAGTAGTGTTGTGCTGCCGTACTACCAGGAGATGTTCGTTTGATCATGCAAGATTCATTGCTGGAATTCATGTCCAATGCCTGAAGTGATTCAGATGAAGATTTGCCCTTGGCTATTCGGCATCTTTGAGAGATTCTTTGAATCTTGACTTGACTGCCCCAGATGATGGACAATGATCATGTCGTGCCCTTTGATTGGAAGTGTTTTTCCACTTGAGGTAATCCTTTTTATTGAGAAGTTTTTTTTTCCACTAGATATTCGTCATACGAATTTCTCTGCTGTTGAACAAATAGTCATATGCAACCAATGTAATTTTGAGAATGCAAAGCTTATGTCTGTCTTGAAATTTTGAAAATGCATTTTTCAGTAAAACAGGCAAATTTTGTAATATGTGATGTCAACTCAGGATTTACAGGAAGTCCTACAGGAGTCAGGATACCTTTTGTAATAGTATGCTTTCGAACTAACCCATGCTTCAGCTAGGACTTTTAAGGGTTATAACGTGGCCTGGTTCACGGTTTAAGAAACAAAGGATAAAGGATCAAAATTTATTTGTACCCACCCGTTCTTCGTGATGTTCTTCGATCCTAAACTCAGCTAATCATGCATTAGATCTCGTTTGAGTCTTTGCTATGATATTCCAGTGATGGTTCGGATACTGACAATTTATTTTGAACAGGCAGTCATTTTTGTTGAGAGTTACTAGGATCTCTTTCTTTTTGATTTTATTATCCATGTCTTTTGCCTGAACTGTTTCTTTTTGTGATTACAGTCAGCGGGATGTCCCAGTTTTTTTATTAAGTCTCCTTCATAGGTTTTGACTTAATGGGCTTTTATTCTTTGAGAGATAATGACTACTTGCCCTTACGATTATACGGAACCATCACCGTTTTTGTTTTGGAAGGACCTCTTTGATGCCATTCATTGTGCACCAGAATTAACTGAGAAATTACCCTGCCCTAGGTTATGATTAAGGGTTTTAATATGTGTGAAAAGAAAAACTCCAACTTCTTTGGCTCCAAGGGGTTGACTAGGGATTATCTTCCTTATAACTCCATTGTTTAGGATTTGAAACAATGCCTGTACATCGTCAGCAGGGTCTGTTCAAAAGCATACTGTAGATCTTTTGATATCATTTTCGTCATCCTCCTTCTAAAGGCTTAGAATTTTTTAATCGAGAGTTGAACATCACAAAAAGGAAAGCATTTTAAATATAGTGAATACGAATGGATTGATTCAAAATTGACATATGCAATGCATTGATAAAGTAACAAAGTTTGACATGAATAAATATTTGAACAAATCAAAAGAAAATTACAAATTGAAAATCGTAATGAACTAAAGCCTCTTTTGTCAGAACTTGTCACTTCAAATGGTGAGCCTTGGAGGATTGACAGAAACCTTCCAGTTGACCATCTTGTGTGAATTCCAATGCTCCTTCATCAATCAGGTTTTGAATTTTGTAATTCAATTTCCAACAGTCGTCAGTATCATGCCCTGAACTATTGGAGTGATATGCACACCTTGCATCAGGATTGTAGTCAGGTGAAGAAGTCTTGGGATTCGGATGAGGTCCTATCAATGTCACCAGGTTCATTCTCAACAGGTGTTGTAAAGCTTGAGACATCGGCATGTTGAGCTTGGTAAACTGCCTCTTGGGGATATCCGATTTACTCTAATTAACCCGTTGTTTTTGGCGAGGTTGTTGTTGGACCCGTGAGGTAGTATCAACTTGGAGAGGTCCATTCTTCACCAACCCAAACCCTTGTCTTCTTGGATGTTGACCAACGACTTGGTCCCCGACCTTGACTATTTGCTTCATACTTTTGTATCCGTCTTGACGAAGCTGGTTGATAATGGTTCTCAACTCCACTTGTTCCCAGGCTAAGCCTTGGATAAGGGCCATCTGCCCCAGCATCTGGGTTTTCGTGGCACCTAACTCAGCTTGCAGTCGTTCCAGTCGTTCGTCCTTATTGTCTTCAGGACTTTTCTTGACCAAGTTCCCGACGAGGAGTGTTTTCAACTCTTCCTTCCCCTTGGACAGGTTTAGGAATATTTCCCTGAACTGAGTTTCTTGAAGATCTCGGGTGTCTTGTTGGGGAGCCATTGCTGAAATAAATAGAGAGAACATGAGAGACCTGTACTGGGAGACCTGTTATGCAATGATATGTATAATATATGTATGCAATGTTTTCAAGGATCTCGTGGGGTAAACAAGAAACTGTTAGAATTTTAATTTTGCAGCTTTGATTGAAGAAACTTCGTGTCATCAAGAGTCCTTCTTCAAGAGTCAAGCTCACCATATCGAGTGGGTTATAGCCATTGACTCAAGTTATCGTGTTTTGATCTCTAGACAACTTTGGCTAGAGGAAAATAAATCCCCTTTGCCCCTTGCTAGACGTTTGATTTACCATAACCTGCATCACAAACCTTTGAGATCCTTGAAATGGTTAAGCAAATTTTAAGGCATGATGTTATGATGTGTATGTTATGCGTTTAAGCAAAAGTACAAGGTAATGTAAGTAAGTAAATCCGGCAAGAAATCTAAGTTATTGGATAAGGACTGTAAACAAAACCTGCAAAGAACTCATGTTGTTAGATAACAAACATGTGCAAGTAGTTCAAGTTGAAAGCACACAAGTCACACAGTAGCCCTTAAATTTCAGGCTGGCATGGAGTTTAGGTGATACCCTCTTTCAGTTTAGTTGGTTCAACTTGTCCTAGTAATAGTAACCGGGTTCTAGAGGATCCCAATATCACTGACCACCCTCGATCGGTCATAATTCCAGTTTGGCAACCTTTTCTTGCGGCCGGAATCATCGCGAGAGTTTGGTCTCAATGAGTGTAGCATACTTCTACTGTTCTATGGCCAAGTTGGTCAATTATAGGTTCTAAGGTCAGTTGATGCTTAATGACCCCTTAGAAGACCCATATTCTTCTTGTTCCACCATAAGGGATATCGGTACAAACTAAAGTGTCACACCAACGTAGCTACTGCTTCAACCGTATCGGTTTATACCGTACAATTCCCTCACAGTCTATTGCTACTTACCTAAATGGTATCCCCTAGATCCAGGTTAAGATCTATAGTAACTGCGATACAAGCCCACAAAGATAAAGCAAACAGATCGATAAATTAAAAACAATATAATGAACTATTCCTAAGGTACACCCCACTTATTAACGTCCCCAGCAGAGTCGCCAGTTCTGTGATACGGTGGGAAGAACTGACTATTTTTTGGAATGCTGGTTTATGTTTTGCGTTTGTTTTTGCAAAATGTCGCGGTAAGCAAGAGTCTGCGCCGACTTTTATTTTATCCAACAAGGAAAGGAAAAAAAGCACAGAAAAATTCCTTTTGCGAGATATTTCTGAGTACGGGGGTAGATTATAGAAAGGGAAGGTATTAGCACCCTTTCTATCCGTAGTTATCTACGGGCTCTTAGGTACTTGCTCATCATTTTCAAAATTGTTTTCTTTGTGCTTGTGGGTTTGAAAAAGTTTTTGTTTTTAAACTTCGATTTAACTCTTGCTTCTGTCCTCAAGAGTGTAATGAAGTGTTTTGGAAAACTTTGTTCGAGAAGTGTAAGTGTGAAGAGTTTTGTTTTTTTTCTTTGAAAGAGCAAGTATCTAAGAACCATCTACCTACTTGAAAAAGGAATCGTTCTATGCTATTTTCCTTTAGACAATGCTATCCCACTATTGATGAGTAGGTAGCACTGTCGTTGGAGTTTGAGGGTCAATTTGAATTAGGGACTTGCATTCACCAAAGCAATGTTAGGACGCCTTAGCGGTAACTCCAATGTCTTAGATCATTTGTGTTGAGGCAATTATATCTGAGGCAACCGTTTTGAGGCGACTATGATCTTTTAGACAAGAGGGCGGCCTCTAAAGTGACCTATACTCAATGACCGTGTACGAAGGCAACCAAGTGGGGTGTACCCTAAGAGTGTGCATGTGCGAGTGTGTCATTTTCAGTTATTTTTATCTTTGTACATGTTAAGGGTGATCTAATTTGATTTTAAGATTAACATTCAGTCTTGTCATGCAAACCCTATTATCAAACATCTAGCAGTTATAATTTGCGGAAATAAAGTGCGGACTTTAAATTACAAGGCGTCAGGTATTTACATCGCCAAAGACAAACCCTTTTGAAAAATAAAATAAAGCGATAAAAATAATCAAAAAGTCCTATTTAATATTACAATCCAGAAACAGGTACATTATTGGATAAAAAAAGTAAATCGCGACGCAAAATTAAATCGGGCGCATGATTAGGGTTTTGACCCTTTTGGTTAAAGAAGAATATCTTTTGTTGTTTTTATTTTAAGAAAGAAATAACCTAAATTAATTACTAAATTAAATTAAATAAATTAATTAATAAAAATAAATTATTTTTGGAGTTTTTGATTATTTAGGAAAGAAATAATAATAACTAAATTAATGGTTAAAAACTAGTTAAGTCTAATTAATTTTACTTTACAAAAGGAATTAAAGTTTTCTAATTAAAACCTAATTAATTAATTAATTTATTAAGAAAAATAAAAGTTTAAAATTTGATTTGAAATAAAAACATTTTTCGTGATTTTTATTTAATAAAAACAGAATTTTGATTGGTTAGAAAAAAAATTAAATAAAAATAATAAAACAATTAATAAAACAAACAAAATAAATAAAGAGAGGAGTTTGGGCCTGATTAGGTGGTGTTGGTAGCAATCCCTTGGCCCATTAGTGCTGGCCTTTTTTTGACTTTTTTGATCCAATATGGATGCGTGGACTAGGCTCTTGGTGGACCTCCAGCCTTTTGACCACCAGATCTGGCCTTTGGCCATCTGGCGCTTGAGTGGCTCTTGGTGTACTGCAAGCTTGTGCGCGCATGAGAATACCTGAAGAACAAAATTATTGAGAAAGTGGGGGACCTGGGATTCGAACCCAGGTCCTGAAGGAGATTGCACTAACACGCTTGCCACCATGCTACATTGCTTTAGTTGTTAACATCACACATATTAATCATAATATATTAAAACAAAACAAATGCCAGCAAAAATAAAAAACGCGCAAAATTATTTGAATGGACCAGTAATGGGATGCCACGCATCATCCCTAACCTCTCGTCCGTGGCTAAAACATCAAATACATATACCAACGGACATAAGTCCGTAGCTATAGGCATGTCTATCTCCCAAATCCTATACAGGCCATAAAAATGAGCTTCAAGGGCATAGTCATGTTCGTCTCAACCTCCCGGTCATAACCATACCCTTCATGAAGGTCAATTGTTCCTGAAATAAAAATGCCCAAAAAACTCCAAGAAAAACCTAGCTATGGCGAATTGAAATACAGACCATATAAATGAAATTAAATGATGCAAAAAGCTTGGAAATGTTCTTGTGATTACAAATATACCAATAGTTTTCTCAAATGATGCAAGAATAAGTCAAATCGATTTCAAGAACAGGGATGTGTTTCGTGAGACTTACAGTGCTTGTAGAGGCCTGAAAATGCTTGCTTTTGATCCAGGTAGCTTGTGTGAATGCCTAGTAAGCGATTGGGACAGGTCTTGACCTCTGAAAATGCCTCTAACCTGGATTTCGACTTCTCACTTTTTTGTGATTTTTTCACTTTTTGTCCTGCCTCTCTCCACAGTTTCCAACCCTTGTTTTCATGTCTTTGCCTTCCTTATGTAATGCTTAGTGTATTAGGTCAACAAAATTGATCCAAATCTTGCCTTATCAATGCTTGCATATTTGATTTTATCTCCCTTTACAAACTTGCCAATTTTGCCTAATTCTAATTTTTTTGCACATGATTTGGTTTGATTCGAATTTGATGATGATAATGATTGTAATCAAAGCCTGAAATGGCCAAAAGATCTTGTGTTATCAAAGTGTTGGATTTTATATGATTTTATTTGATTTAAAATGAATAAATTCAATTAAAAATAAAATTAAATAATAAAAACGAAATACGGGCTCATGGCTGAAGCTAGGACACGTGGGAAACTATGCAAGCTCAAATCAAGTGGAAAATAATGGACCCATTTGACAAAATTTGAAGTTTTGGGGATAGTTGACTTTTGGCAATTTTACAAAAAAGTCCAACTTCAACAATGCACGACTTCTTCAATTTTGAACTTTTGGAGGTGTCCTTGGACTTTTTAGAAAGCTTGAGATGTCCTATAACCAACCCTTTTTGTCTCATCTCAATTTTATATCCCATGCTCAAGTTATAAGCTTTGGCAAAAAAGGTGTTTTTGTTGACTTTCAAAAATGACCTATAATGTCCAAATTCACAACTTCTTGTAAGTGCATTTTTTGATCTTGGGATATGAAGATGGATTGTAGGGAATTGCATCCTCTTCAAAATGAGATTTGGATGGGTCATTTATCATAAAGTATGAGAAAGTTATGCTTGGTCAAAGTTGAGTTGACTTTTCCTACAAAACCCTAATTTAACAACTTTTGAGTCTTGATGAATTTTGAGCAATCCTTGATGAATCATGATCAAAACTTGATCAAATGATGAAATATAATTAAAAGTGAGAATGTTGACCAAAAATCTTGAAGTTTTACTGTATATAGGTCACAGTTGACTTTTGCCCTAGCACAGTCGATTTTTGGACCTTTGAGCAATTGACTGAGCAAACTTCCTCTGCAAGGCTTGAAATTTGACATGGATGATCTTGAGAACATATTAGGACATTGGGGAGCACTTGAGGTCATTTGGACTCAAAGTTCTTGATGCAACACAAAATTCTAATTTGGGGTAGATTGCCTTAGGAGATAGCTTGTCTGACCAACTCTTGAGCAACCTTGGGCAACTTGGAGATTTTCCTTGCAATGTTTTGAGAAATATGGGAGGGAAAATTTTGGGGTACAACAATAATCCTTTAACAATTATAACCATCTTCGTTGCCTCATATTCAACTCCTTCTGATCAAACAGATACTTCAAGCTCTAATGATCATTAAACACTTCAAATCTAGAACCATAAAGATAATGCCTCCAAATCTTCAACACAAAAACAACATCAGCGAGCTCTAAATCATGCGTAGGATAGTTCTTCTCATGAGTCCTCAATTGCCTCTACGCATAAGCAACTACCTTACCACTCTGCATAAGCGCACCTCCTAAACCCATCTTAGAAGCATCACAATACACCACAAAAGGATCTCTTGGATTAGGCAACGTCAAAATCGGAGCCGACGTCAAACTCTTCTTCAATTCCGTAAAACTTTCTTCGCACTGAACATCCCATACAAACGCTCTACCTTTACAAGTCAACTTAGTCAACGAAAGTGACAACTTAGAAAACTCTTCAATAAACCTTCTATAATAACCAGCTAATCAAGCTTCTAATCTCAGTAACTGACTTTGGAGTTTCCCATTGCAACACAGCATCAACCTTCGATGGATCTACAACAATGCCACTACCTGAAATCACATGACCAAGAAAACTAACCTCTTTTAACCAAAATTCACACTTGGACAACTTTGCATACAACTTCTTCTCTTTAAGAATCTGCAATACTACTCTTAAATGTTCAGCATGCTCTTCTTCTGTCTTAGAGTAAATCAAAATATCATCAATGAACACCACTACAAACCGATCCAAATAAGTATGAAAGATACGATTCATATATTCCATGAATACTCCCGGCGCATTAGTAACACCGAAAGGCATCACCGAATACTCGTAATGTCCATAATGTGTTCTGAAAGCCGTCTTCTTAATTTCTTCATCCTTCACTTTAATATGATGGTAACCCGACCTCAAATCAATCTTGCTAAACACACGGGCATCCACCAATTGGTCCATCAAGTCATCTATTCTTGGAAGCGGATACTTGTTCTTAATCGTCACCTTGTTCAACTGTCTATAATCAACACAAAGCCTCATACTTCCATCTTTCTTCTTCACTAACAACACTGGAGCTCCCCACGGAGATACACTTGGTCTTACAAACTTCTTCTCAAGTAACTCTTCCAATTGCTTCTTCAACTCTGACAACTCAGATGCAGACATCCTGTATGGTGCCAGAGACACAGGTCTGGTACCAGGTACAAGATTAATTGCAAATTTAACTTCCCTCTCTGGCGGTACATTAGGAATCTCATCAGGGAAAACTTCAGGAAATTCACACACCACTGATAATTCCTCAATTATCGCTTGAGTCTCTACAGATAGCGACACCATCAACGAGAACATCTGTGCTTCCTCTTGCATCAACTTTCTCAACTGTCTAGCAGACAACAGACCATCTTCCTCTTCTTCAGAAGTAGAAAACTTCACCGACTTGTCATAACAATTAATATGAACACAGTTATGCTCTAACCAGTTCATACCAAGAATCACATCCAAACCTCTTAACGGAAAGTAAACCAAATCAACAACAAAGTCTCTATCGAAGATCGACAAGGGACACAGAGCACACACAAAAGAAGTAGTCACCGATCCCTTGGCAGGAGTATCGACGACCATTTATCCACTCAAAGAAGACAACACAAGACCCAGTCTTTCAACACAATCAGCAGCAATAAAACAATGTGTAGCACTAGTATCAATAATAGTAATTAAAGGAGTACTATTAATGAAACATGTACCTCTAATAAGTCCGTCTTCAGCAGCTGTCTGATCCTCAACCAAAGCAAACACTTTACCGCTTGAATGAGCCCTCTTCAATTTCGGACACTGGCTACCAATGTGCCCTTCCTCTTTACAGTTGAAACAAACCACACTCTTGTGCTCACACTCAGATACAACATGTCCGTTCTTGCCACAACGGAAACACCTATTCACTTCAGTAGTGCACACATTACTCTTGTGTCCAGGTTTCCCACACTTAAAACAAACCACACCAGCAGGAGCATCTCCCCCACTAGTCCTCTGACCATGAGCAAATCTCTGTTTACCCTTACCAGCTGGGGCATCATAAGGTTTATCATGATTCTGTGGGTGCTTACCCATCTTCTCACTAATAATCTTATAATGAGCATTATTGTCTTCCTCATAAATCCTACAACTATCAACCAAATCAGTAAAGACACAGATCTTCTGGTATCCCACTGCCTTCTTAATTTCCAGGCGCAACCCATTCTCAAACTTAATACACTTCAAAAACTCAGCATTTTCCTCAGCGTAATGCGGATAAAACTTGGCCAACTCAGCAAACTTGGAAGCATACTCAACAACAGACATACTTCCTTGCTTCAGCTCAAGGAACTCAATTTCCTTCTTACCACGGACATCTTCAGGAAAATACTTTCTCAAAAACTCCCTACGGAACACAGCCCAAGTGACATTCTCACCTACAGTTTCTAACTTCTGGCAAGTCTCTAGCCACCAGTCATCAACCTCGACTGCTAGCATATGAGTCCCATAACAAACCTTCTGCGCTGGAGTGTAGTCCATCACGCGAAAGATCCTCTCAATCTCTTTCAACCATTCCAATGCTCCGTCAGGATCATACTTTCCCTTGAACGTAGGTGGATTCTCTCTCTGGAAAGTCGCCAAGCTACGAGATCCAACATTCCCATCAGCATTCGGCTGATTTTCCATCGCATGAGCCATAACTTCTAAAGCAGCAGCAAGGGCAGCATCATTCCTTTCAGCCATCTCAACTTATCACTACAACACGAACAACTGTTAGAACTCAAAATAACAATACTCGATTGTTAGACAACTAAGACTCAACGACAAGGTCGGACCAACCTTTTGCTCTGATACCAACTTTGTAACACCCCAATTCTATCCCAAGCAAATTATGCAAAATAAATCAGAGTTATAAAATTTCATTCATACAAACGAATCGGGACGTCACAAATTCTTCTAACAAATTCATTGCATTCATCATGGATATATAATACTTTTAAAACATCGGATGAACCATCGTCATAACATCTTTAATAAAATAATTCAACAACTACGCAGCGGAATTCTTCAATAACATCTCTAAATAAAACAACAACTTTGAAACATTTCATATTTAATAATAATCAATTCAAAACTCAACAACTGAAAATCAACAATCAAAAATCAGCAAACGTTCATCCCCCCGAGTGTTACATATCACAACAATGACACTGACTCAAACTATTGAAGGTATACAGCCTTCACTCGCGATTACCTGCACGTTACCAACATAAGGGCAACATTCAAATAGAAGGGGTGAGATATCTAACAATATAATAAAGCGCATGATAATTAATATATTAAATTAGATCAATAATATCACCACTTCTCATCTCATAATCAACAATAATTACAGCATATATACTCATTCATCAACATCAAATACATTTCATTATTCATTCCTATAATGCGACTCAAAACTATGCAAATGCATGTGGTACCATTGGAGCATAACTCCCATCTCAAAAATCTTCCAATTAATAGAGGAATCAACAAGGCATAGCCTTCATCTCAAAATTTGCCAATCCAGGCCATCTCAACGAGCATAAGCTCCATCTCAAAAATGCAATGTATGCGACTCATCATGAATGTAATATCAACACCCAAATCATCTCAAAACACATATCAAAACATCTCAATTAACACCTCAAAATCATAACATCTCAATCATCTCAAAACATCTCAATTAACAACATCTCATAACATCAAAATAATTTATTAAACATCATTTATTATCACAAAATCATCGAACACAACTTCATCAATAACATCTCACTAATACTCAACTGTATATTAATAGTACAATAATCCGTCCAGTTATTCTGCTAATTTATATCGTTACTGTCACTAATCCTACTGCCATAATTCTAAACAGTAGTCTCTAACATCTCTTATTCATCATTCTGTTTAAAAATCAACACAACGGTCATCTACAGGAATTAATTCTAAATCATGCATTATCTGTTAGGATTACACTTCTTAATCATCTTTTAATCATCTAGAATAAAGTTCTTCGCGTTAGTTAATTAATGCTTCGAACGACATCTCAAACAGCATCCTGAAACTCAAGTTACAGCAACTAAAAGTCAATTCTGTCAAAAACCAGACATTATGTATCGACACGAAACTCTATGGATCAACGCAACTGCTTCATCAGTACAACATGGGTCGACGCAAAACCCTATGGATCGACTCATCGTTACTTCAAAATGCAGCATGTATCAACACATGCACCTTACCGATCGACTCATCCCGAGTCTTGCAACTAACATGTATCGATGCAAGCCCTGCATGCATCGACTCATCCTGAGTCTAACATCGCCCATGTATCGACTCATCCAGCTTGAGGTCGACACATCCTGGTTCCTCCTGCATAATTTTCTACATTTTCTACTGTAATTCACTATGGGAATCTAATTACAGTCCTACAAACCTCATTATAATCATGGTAATTCATCACCTAATCATTAACCTATCATACTACATCGATTAAACAACATCATAACGTCATTATTCATTCAAATTCACCAAATCTTCATCATACATCATCCAATTAAAGAACAAAAACAGTAATCCTCTAACCCCACATATCAAACATCATGAACCCAATTATAAAGCCAGAACCCCACCCTTACCTTGGATCGAAGGTCGCTTTACAATTTTTGGGTTGAATCTTTGTTCTTGCCGTTTCCTTCTAATTCCAGCAGCTTCACGTTCTTCACAATCCTTATTTTCTTCTTACTGCTTCCTCCTTCTATTCTTTCTCACAAATAATAAAATAACCTAATATTATTATATTATTCCTTAGTGGGCTCCAAACTTACACCCCCTTATTACTTCCACTCACACACTATAGGCCCACATTAAATAATATTAACTTCTAATATTATTTCACCACCCAATAATATAATACCTCAAATATATTATTATTTCTCCATTTAATAAAATAAATCCAATTATAATAACACTTCTTCACAAATATTCCAAAAATAATTTAATTAAATAATTAATTAAATTACGGGCGTTACAGGATACCTGGTATACCTCCGAATGAGATCTACACACCACCTCGATACATGACAAACTTTAACATGGGCGGAGATGAACCATCATCTAATGTTTTTTTCAATCCGTATATGCAGCCGGATGAAAACTTAAAAGAGAAAGACAAATTTCATAATAGAGAAGATTGTATCTGAGCCATAAAAAAGTTTCACGTGCTAAACTCGGTCAATTTTAAGGTTGATCGTGTAAATCCAGAAAGGTACAAGCTCAGGTGTGTCCACCCAGATTATATGTTCAAGCTCACTGCATCATATAAATTAAGAGGTGATTGTTGGGTGATAGGTTCTATGTCCACCCACATGTGCGTCATTTATACTCAATCACAGGATCATCGGAAACTAAATTATGATCTCATATGTCAAGAAATTTTACCTCTCGTCAGTAATGATCCATCATTGAAGGTGAAAACCATAATCTCTCACATAACTACGGTATATAACTATACTCCGTCATACCGAAAGGCGTGGTTAGCAAAGACCAAGGCGATTGAAAAGGTATATGGAAACTGGGAGGAGTCATACAAAGAGCTTCCCCGCTACTTGCATGCACTTCAGACTTATTCTCTGGGTATTGTTTATATTATGGAAACACTGCCGACGTACGTCCCAGATGGTACTCATGTCACCGAAAATGGAATATTCAGTAAAGTGTTCTGGGATTTTCAACCTTGCATCACAGGGTTTGAGTCATGCAAACCTATTATTCAAATTGATGGGGCTTGCTTGTATGGGAAATACAAAGGCACGCTACTGATGGCAGTTACACAAGACGGCAACAATAAGATTTTCCCAATTGTCTTTGCTCTAATCGAGGGAGAGACTGGTGGTGCTTAGAGTTTCTTTCTCAAGAATCTCCGAACACACGCGACTCCTTAACCAGATCTCTATTTGATCTCCGATGGACATGCATCTATTGAGAGTGCATACAATAATCCTGCAAACGGTTGGCATAACCCTCCTTCTACGCATGTCTACTGCATTAGACATATCATACAAAATTTCAAGAGGTAGATCAAAGACAAGGATCTTAGGAAAGCAATTATGAACACAGGGTATGAATTAACATAACCTACGTTTAAACACTATCGCAACGAGATCAAATTGTCAAATCCGGACGCAGGTAGGTGGATCGATAATATTCCGGTGGAGAAATGGACAAGGTCATACGATAATGGATAACAATGGAGGCCACATGACAAAAAATCTTATCGAATCCATGAACAATGTATTCAAAGGCGTATGAAACCTCCCAGTAACTGCTTTGGTTAAATCAACATATTTTAGGATGGCTTCGTTGTTTGCCAAAATAGGTGAAATGTGGAATGTTGTCTTGCAATCAGGACAACTATGGAGTGAAAGCTGCATGAAGTATATTAAGGCAAAAAGTGCCAAAGCCAATACCATCTGGTTATAAGGTTCGACTGACACAACCACAACTTCATTGTCAAAGAGACAATTGACCACAACGAGGGGCTGTCAAGACAAGAGTATAGGGTAATACTACCATCTCGTTGGTGCGATTATGGAAAGTTTCAAGCCTATCGTATGCCTTGATCTCATGTCATTGCGGCATGTGTGTATACTCATCAAGACGTATTACAACTTCTATCTCCCATTTACAAGTTTGAAACCTTGCTCAACGTATATAATAACAGCTTCCCATTGGTAGTGAAACCTGATTATTGGCCTGTATACAACGGGGAAATAGTATGACACAACGATCAAATGCAAAGGAATAAAAAGGGTCATCCCAAAAGTAAGCGTATCACAACTGAAATGGACTCCCTTGACAAGCTAGAAAGAAAGTGTGGTTTATGTCGTCAGGTCGGACACAATTGAAAATATTGTCCCACTCGGGCTACTAGATGAACAACATAAAAATTATATGCAAACCATCTTTACTTTTTTAAGTTCTAAACATTACAGTTTTTCATTAAGAGCATTTGTTACAACAAACCTTACACAAACAACAAATAAAAACACGATAAAACGTCTAAGAAGTTACAATCGTTAAAACAATTTCATCTGACCCATGCATCATCAACATTACATCTCCGTCTGTTTTGACTTCCTCCAACCAAAAATTAGGTCTTCCAGTTGCAAGTGAGTTGGTTGTTCTTCTTAGCTGGATCCTTCTAATTTGTTCCCCATCCTCGATGTCTCCCTTAGCCATCGCATCAACTCTATCTTCAGACGCTCCGTGGAGTGAATGTGCCAAAATTTCATTTTTATCGGAGGTTTGGTGGCCGAGAAAATAATGTATCCATCTCTGGTGAAAATCATGGGAGATGTCATGATGCAAATAATAGAGAAAAATAAGAAGAAAGTGCGAGAAAGTGTGAAGAATGGCGGAGAATCATGTCATTTATTTAAAGAAATGTACATTTCCCTAGGCGCCAAGTGAGATGACGCCTCCTCTCACATTTAAAATGCATGCGCCATCTCACTTGGCTAAAAGTGAGAGCATGCGCCAAGTGAAAAGGTGCCTAGGGCATAATGGTAGATGCATGCGCCAATTGGGTTGGCTCCTCTTTTGTGGGGTTTTCTGAAACATGGTTATTTGTGTAATTTTCTCCAAAACATGGTTATTTGTGTATTTTTTTTTCAAAACCTATTCATTGCAAAAAAATCACCAATTCCTTTAGCAAAACTGTAAATACAAAAGGACCATCGATGTATCTACCCAACGAACCTCAGTGCGAAAAAATATTTTCTACAAATGTTTAAACGAAACATGCCAAAAGAAAAATCACTATGAATTCAAGATAAGTGAGGTCCTATAATTTGGATGTAAATAGAGGGACATGTTCCAGTATTCCTAATATGACATTTTCTTCAGAGAAATATTGATTTTCCAAGTAAAAATGGTTGATTTGTAGGGATATAGATAAAATAAGAGAAAGAATAAAAAGTTTTTAGATAAAATATGCAGTAATCATCATTTTTATTCAATGTTTTTTACACTCCAAATGACTTCTTAGTTATAGTGATGTGCTAATTATATCTTAAGCCAGGCCCAAGCCACGTCTCTTCCTACTCGATTGACACCGAGTCCAAAAATAACATCCTGACTCCGAACCTTGTACACTAATGAAAACATATCAATCTCCAAAGTAATAATAATATGACAACTTTTGAACGTGATTATGTATTATGAGTTCAAATAATATCTTAAAATTAGATATCTCTGAAGATAACATAAAGTTAAGAACTTCAAGAATTAGGTCTGGAACCACTCAACAACGAAGATAAATAAAGAAATTGTACCTCGTGAGGCAATGGAAGCAGGAAGCAGAAAGATTTGGAAGATCTAAAAATTTATAAAGTGATTCAATGATTTCTATTAGTCAAGTTTAACAAACAAAAGAGTGAGATGATAATAAATTAACTCAGAAGGAAACAATAAAAGAGAAACTTGTAAATTTGATGATGACATGTATTCAAGAGATAAAACAGAAAAAAAAAACATAGAAAATTGTAAAAACATACCTGAGTAATGAAACATATAGAAAAAGTACAATAGGAAGTAAGATAACCTACAACCCATAACTGAAACATAAAATTTTCGAACAGTTAAGCTTTCGCCTTAAAAAATCAGTGAAAGTACCATGAAAAAGAATCAAAGTTGAAACCTTAAATGGAATCAAACAATGACAACACAAACTCACATAATCAGAAATCGGGAAACACAAACAAATCATAACCCAAAACGGTGGTGTTGCGGTGTAACTGACCCATGTAGCTTCTCAAGTATTCAGTAGAAAACCTATATCAAGATCCACTTCTATTTCATCGGCGTACAAATCATCACCATCTTCACTAATTTCAGGGCATTTTGTACAAATCTGAGAAAATAATACAAAAACGGATCTTGCGGTTGATCAGAACCTGGAGAGTAGCCGGAGGATGATCTTCAGTCGGGCTGAGGAGAGAGGGGGTTGTACCTACAAGGTACTCCAACAATCAAGTAAGAGTGGGAACAAGGAGGTACTAGAAAAATATCAGGTAGTGAGTAGTGAATATGTGATACCTAGCCCTAACAGGTGTGAGGGTTTATATAATTCCCCTGGCACGTGTTCATTGGTTCTTGATTTCTCCCCTAGATATGCGGGTTCGAAAAATCAGGTAACTTCCAGGACTTGGTCAAATCGAGAAGATATGCTCGTAACTAGCCGTTGGTTCTAGGGAGGAGGATGGTTGCAGGAATCTCTCTGGTCGGTCCCTGGTGGCCTGCACGACGCTGGTGTCGGGCAGGATGAGAAGATGCTCGACGGGCATCTTGGATCGACGCTGGACCAGAAGGGCAAAAAGGTGACATTTCCCGATAGGTGTGGGCAGTCCGGGTCACGGTCAATGGGTGGCACCTATGAGATGTCTTAGACTGGGCCCACTCAAGCTTTCAGGCCAGTCCAGAACAATAGCCCCCCCGAGTTGTTTCTTCTGGGCACATGAGTGAAGACTTTGATGTCTGCTTGAGGGACAGGGAAATGAGCGTTTGCCCGTTATACTTCTCTGTCAGGGCGGCGAAACATTTGCCGTTGGGACTTTTGGATTTTGAGAGGTAGTGTGTTTTGGGAAATGTGTCGATCGAGCGGCGCAAATGATGGCCTAAGGCTAGGGTGTCATAATGACGACCCTGGGGTTCCCAAGGCGTGTGTTTGGTACGCACAGGCTGTTTCGGCTATAAATACGAGAGGAACAAGGCGATCAGTATTTTTCGCTTTCTTCTTCAACTGCTTGTATTAGTTCGACAGTCGACCACCGATATTTTCTCAGTTTCTTCATTCGCGGTCATCCAGCTTCATCTCTTCTTCTTTTATCAATGAGTTTTCATTCCTCCATTGTTGCATGTCTTAGTGTTTTCGTTTTTTGCCTTTTAGACATGCATGCAGTTAGGATTTAGTGTTCCATTAGGGAGGAGGTCGTTATAGACTCTAGGTGGCAGATGTTGTTCCTGTGGCGCATGGCTGCTGGAGTCACCGTGGGGCTTCCTCAGGGGCCTGGCGCTGTGTTATAGGTGATTCATTAGGGTTTGAGATTTTCTGCAATTTGTGCCTGTTAGAATACCTCAGGGGATTTCTGGGCTTTTTCTGCGATTCCAACCCATTAGTGTGCCCTAGTGAGGGATTAGGACTTTCTCCTGTGTTTTGTGACCGTCAGTGTACCTTAGTGAGGGTCCTGGTCGGAGATATGATCCTCGTCTCTCAAGACCCTTTCACTTTGTGATACGGTGGGAGAACTGACTAGAGGTTTTGCGTTTGTTTTCGCAAATGTTTCGGTTGAGCAAGAGTCGCCACCGACTTTTTATTTTATCCTAAGGAAAGGTTAAAAAGCACAGCAAAAACCTTTGAGATGTTTTCTTGGGTTCGGGGAGTAGATTATAGAAAGGGAAGGTATTAGCACCCTTTCTATCCATGGTTATCCATGGGCTCTTAGTTACTTGCTTAGATCAACTTGCCTTAATTTTCAATTGTTTGAAATGGTGCTTTTGCGTGTGTGGGTTTTTGAAAATGTTTTGAAAAGAGGCCAATGTGGTGGAAACCTTTATAATGATCCATGTTGGGATGTATACAAAGATGTATGTCTTTTGAAAAGGTTTTCATTTGTTTTTGAAAGTTGTTTTTGAAAGTGTAGTGATGTGTGGTTTGGAAATAGGCAAGTGTTTTGTTTTGCAAGTTTGATTCAAGTAACTAAGAGCTTGTCTACTCCTAAATTTCTCAAAGATTTCTCCTATGTTTTTAACCCTTTTAACAATTTTGTTCCACCATTGCATTTGGTGGACAATCTTGTGTTAGGATGTGAAAGGGACGGGCGCGGGTCATTGTTTAGACCATAATTGCAATAGTGCCAAGTATCTTTGGGCAATTTTTCCTTGGAGGGACTTGATCATTTTTTAGGCAACTTTCGAAAGCGTCATCGAGGGACTATGATCATTGGAATTGTATTTGTTTTGCCCAAAGAGACCTAACATGCAATATGGCCCATTATTGAAGGCAACAAGTGGAATACCCTAGGGGTGCAAGTGTGATTAGTGTTGTCCATTTTCATGCTTGATTATCTTGAAGTTAGGTCAAACTATTTTGGTTAATTGATTTGCATACAAACCCTAATTCTAGCATGGTGTATTTAGAAAGCTTTAAAGTGCGAAAAATAAAGTTCCTAAGTTATTACAACACAATATATGGGAAGGGGGTACAAATGTTCAAATGGGGGTATTTTGACAAGGAATTTAAACCTAGACTATTACATCAAATTGAGAATTTACAAGGTATTTAATTGCAATAATTAAATAAAAATGGAATAAATATGCAAAATGCAAAAATGTTTTTTATATGTATGAAAAAAGTGTTTTTTATATGTCAAATAAACAAAATAAAAAGTGTTAATTTTTTGGAGTTTTTATGTATTTAGGGCAAAACCCTAATTTTATGAATAAAATGTATTTATTATTTAATATTTATTAAGTATTATATACCATATTTATTAATTATGTATAAAAATAAAATAAAATGAAAAAAAAAGGTATATTGAGATCAAAATATTAATAAAATAAAAATGTATTAATTCTTTGTATTTTCCTAAATATATTAACAAGTATATATGTATTTACTTTATTTATTAAATATATATTACATATACAAAATAAAAATATTTAATATTATAAAAGAAATGTATTTTTATTATAAAATATTTTCAAGAGATAACATGAAATAAAAGTCAGAAAAATATGTTTGTATTATTTTTAGTTATTTTAAATAATAATATATAAGTATTTATTTATGTACAAATGCCCATTTAAACAAATAAATGCCTAATAAATATAAAAATGGTTTAAAAAATAATTTTTATATTTTTATTATTATGAAAAAAAATAAATAAGTCAGAACAAAAAAGAAAAGGTCAAAAAATCATAAAAATAAGCATAATGGGCCAAGGGGGTTTAAAAGTAAAACTATGATGCAAATAAGAAAAGTGAAACAGGCCCAGCCCAAAGACCCTGTCATCTTCAACCTCCAGCATTTCTGTTCAAACAAAACACGCGTTTTCTATCTCCAGATTCCTTGATCTTTTGCCAAATCTTCCAACATGAAACCTGTAGAGCTTGAAGCCACGATTCTAGACATATAAAGAAATCAATCTAACTCTCAGAAATGAAAGAGAATTTCTTCTCCCCCAATTCCTGACCTAGTTTTTGTTCCATGTTCAGACATCAAATTCTCATAGCACACGTAACATAAATGAAAACTAATTATATGGGCATGTTCAGGGCTATGAATGTGAAATAGTTTCTTCACAAACCTAAAGCTAACAATGCCTGGATAGAGAGATACGAGTTCATGAACTTACCTGTTCAGTTGGAATCGTATCTGGTGATGGAGGTGCTTTCAATGCAAGGTGATGGTTGGTACAACTTCCTTGATGTCCAGGGATGTTATTCCAAGCTTTAGTTTGCTTTGAAACCAAGTGAATCGTGTTATGGAACTTCAACTGCAAAACAAGAAAATGAAAATGGTGATGTTGCTTGGGAGTGTTACAGGTCGTGTTTGAGGCTTGGAATAGTTTCAAGGGATGATGTGGGATATGTTTGAAGTGGTTTTAGCAAGAATGCATGAATGGATGGTGTTATGGAACTCAATCTGCAACAGGTGCCCTGTTCTTGTAGTTTTAGGGTGATTCTGTGTTTTAGAAGGTATAGAACTTGCTTGGCTTGTGTTTTAGTTTAGGTTTGATGATTAGAAAGTGTTTGATAACTTTGCTTAAGGTCTGGTTCACAGGAATGGGAGTTGTGTGTTGTTATGCTATGTTTCTTCAACTTTAAGCAACAAAGTGTCCACTTGAGTTTTAGACTGATAGAGGCCCCCCTAATGTGCTGCTAACCTTCCCCTTGATCAGTGTGTTTTGTTCATAAACTTGTGCCAAAAGAATTTGCACTGTACTTGCTTGGATTGCTAATTGACATAAAGTTATACTTTTCAAAAATGGCAAAAATGCTTTATCTAATTAAGGCTTAATCTAACATGTAATGTCCAAATGCACAAAATAATGCTAACACACAATGGATTGGAATTTAATTATTGAGTGCAAATGGGATTAGAGGCCTGTAACTAGCTTATGCATGCTGATTTGAAAAGTTGCCCAAGTTATGAACATGTAAATTGGCCAAGAACAAAGTGAGTTTTTCCCAACTTTCCAAATTCGATTCTCCCTAACCATGAGGTTGTTTGATGAGTTCTTGGACATTTTGGAAAGCTTGGAATGTGTACTACAATCCATCTTTGAAATGCAAATTGAAATTCCAAGTGGAAGTATGTGAAAAATGGTCTTGAAGTTAGGCAAAAATCCTGCCTAAAATGGTTCAAAATTTCTCTAAGTTAAGAATGGTTTGGTACCCTTGTTCCAAAAATTGTAACTTGAGCTACAAGCTTCTTTTGGGAAAACTTTGTGAATCAAAGTTGTAGATTTTGCAATGGAATACAACTTTCATGTTTTGACTTTTCCTTGAATCCAAATGAATCTTGGTGAGAAAGTGGGACAAAGTTAGGAAAAAATTAGGGTTTTTCATAACTTAGAAAAATTCTAAGTTATGAAAATTCTTCATTTCAAACCCTAATTTGCAATTCTTGATTTCTTGATGAACAAGTTTCATGATTTGGCATGTTTTGATGAAAAATGAATCTTGACACTTGATTTTGACCAAAAAGTCAAAGTTTGACTTTTCAGTATACAGTCAAAATTGATCAATTGACTGGGAAATTCAACTGTCAATCTTGTGCATTTGGGATCTTTTGAACTTGTTGAGTATGTCAAGAAAATTCCATGGGGTCCTTGAGTCCATATGTGAGCTTGTTTTGTCATTGGCTAGGTCAAACAGTCAAAAATTGCCTTTGTGCAGTCAAAACCCTAAAAATGACCATTTTGCCCTTTTGGTGATCTGATCAAATTTCTTGTGGAATTGTGATCCAAACTTGACCAAATGGTTCATATGAGTTCATAATGTTGATGTGGGTCAATTTTCATGAGATTTGACTGTCAATTGGCCACAGTTGACTTTTTCCCCAATACAGTTGATTTTTAGGTCAACTGTCCAATTGACTGGGCAAAATTTGGAATCAAGACTTGAAACTTGGTATGGATAAACTTGGGAGTCCAATATGAAGCATGAAAGTCATCTTAGGCATTTTTAGGTCAAAATATCTTTGTTCAAACACAAACCCTAATTTGGGTCAACAGTGCAAGGAGAAGTCTTGAGCAGAGGAAACCCTAACTGGATCTTGAGCTCCAAGGGTCTTGTGGTGAGAAAATGTTGAGAGAAATGAGAGGGCAAATTTTGGGGTACAACACACTTGTTTAGCGGTGGAAGGGTGGTTTTCGCATTGATGTCGAGCTCATCCTTTTCCTCTACTTTTGATGTGCTATGGCTTATGACGTACAGGTTGTCATTTCAAGCGAGTCTATAGAATCCTCTAGGAGCTCTTCGAGCGAGACTAGTGGTAGCTCGTCGAGCATATTGGAAATCTCCGGGGAGCAGGAAAACCAGACGGATCAACAGATGGGGGAGTCCGACATGGGGGAGACCTCTTCGGCTCGGGGTGGCCTGTTTCCTTCTCGAGATGATGAGGATCCTCTAGATTGGGTAGTGAAAGACCCTTGGGAGTGACAGTCATATTTTTATGAGCACGAGGAAGACGTTTTCACCGATGTTTACACCCACGAGGAGGGGGCCCGGGAGGAGTGGTCGTTGTATATTTGACTCGTCGTTTTACTGACTCTTCTCTTTTTTTGTGTGTTTTGCAGAAAATATGAATCCTTCTCGGGAACGTCTAGCCAAGACATTTGCTACTCGGGCGAGAAAGGCCAAGAAGGATGCACAGACTAGTGTGGGGCCAGTTCCTGCTCCTGGATTGGG
This sequence comes from Vicia faba, assembly GCA_948472305.1. Classification (NCBI taxonomy): domain Eukaryota; kingdom Viridiplantae; phylum Streptophyta; class Magnoliopsida; order Fabales; family Fabaceae; genus Vicia; species Vicia faba. The sequence goes on along the minus strand of OX451735.1, from coordinate 1,227,958,039 downwards.
TGGATCGTCCTCGACTTCGACCATAATTGCTTTGTCTCCATCTGCTGTTTCCTCGAAGGTGAAGAGGCCTCGACCCGAGGGGAGCATTGACCTTACCGGGGAGATAGGGAAAGGGACTTATGATTTGCCTCCTTGCTAGCTGGAGAGGTCTTTTTTCGAGAGCGCGACTCTTTATTTTCCTAGGGCTGAATCTCTCATTCTCGAGGGAACAAGCCGTCCAGAAAAGAGGGCGACATTGGGCCAAGACGCGGGTGGTTTGATGTGGATCTTAGAGATAGCCGTCGCGTACACCGAGGGGAGTTCACCCAGGAGATGGAAAATAAGAATCTCCGGGTCAAGTTGGAGGCGACCGAGAAGGCCTTGGTCGATAAAGACAAAGCCCTAAAGCTGTCTGAGGCAGAGTCGGGGAAGTTGTCCGAGGAGCGCAACACTCTTATGCTTAAGAGAGAGAGTCTCGAGGGGAAGGTAGCGGCCTTGACTGCCGAGATTGCGCCTGATGAGGATGACCCAGAGGACACTAAGAACTTGAGGACTCGAGCTGAATTGGTTTCCCGTTTCCAGCTTACCGTGGACGATACTCAGGCCGCTTCCAAGGGGAGTTTCGATAATGCGGTGAATCAGATGCATGTGTTGAATCCCATTGTTGAGCTCAACACTTAGGGCATGGGGGTCAACTACTACGTAGTTGACAGACAGATTCTAGTTCCCGACTACCTGAGGGATATTACTGATCAACCGACTGGGGATCCTGCTCTATTGTCGCCTATCGTCGAAGGAGAAGCACAAGGGTGATTGTGTATTTGTTTCGGCCTGCATGTCATTTTTGTAATATTTGTTATTTCACGGGCTGTTGCCCGTTTGTGTAACACTCAAACAATTTCGACCCAAGTGGTCGCTTTATTTATTTTTCGGCCATTGGTCGTTTTCCTTTGAATATTTAACTTATGTTATTTGCATGTCCGTTGACAAGTTAGCCTGATTAAGATTTTTTATATTTTGTAAAGAGTTTGTATCAGGGATGTGCTCATTTCGTATGTTCGTTAGTACGGGGAAACCAATCAAATGGCCAGGGTGAATACCGAGCGAGGCTGAAACTCAGGTCCTGTTTTGAGGGGCCCGGGTTCGGCGGCGTGAACATCCCATAGCGAGTCGGGCGTACTACCGTCGTGGCACAAAGACTATGGAGCTCGGTCGAGTTATCCATGTCGGGCTGATGGCGCGCTTGTCAACCGAGCAGTGCCTTTCCCCTTCTGAATACTTTGGGTGCTACGCTCGTGCCTAGGCGTGCACGCGTAGTCAGGCTTAGGTGAGCCTGTCTTGTCGGCTGAACCTGCCGACTGCTCAGTGTTTTTAACTGTAGTGTTATTTTAGATTTTCAGTGTTCAATAATCGAACGAGCCATTCCTCTTGTAAGTTCTCTAAGTAATACGTTTTTGTTCTCATTTTGGCATAGACGCGATAAGGACCTTCCCAGTTTGTTACGAGCTTGCACTCGCGAGATTCTTTGTGATTTCTCTTCAAGACAAGGCTGCCGACCTCGAACTCTCGACGTATCACCTTAGCATCATAGCGTATGGCTATTTTTTGTTTGAGCGAGGCCTCTCGTAGGGATGCTCCCTTTCTGATTTCTTCCACCAGATCCAGTTCTTCTCCGAGGGCGACATCATTCATATCCTCGTCGAGAGGTGCCTCGGTTCGTCTGGAAGGTTCCTCGATTTCTACGGGGATAATGGCCTCCATCTCATATGCTATCCGGAACTGAGACTCCCCGATAGACGAGTGAGTGGTCACTCGATACGCCCAGAGCATGTTGTGTAGCTCTTCGATCCATCGTTTCTTGGTTTCGTCCAACCTTCGCTTGAGGCCTCTGAGTATCACCCTGTTCGCAGCGTCGGATTGGACGTTGGTCTGGGGGTGCTCGACGGAGGCGAAATGTTGGGTTGTGACAAGTTTGGTGATGAATTCATGGAAGGTGTGGTCCGTGAACTGAGTTTCATTGTCGGTGACTATCGCTTTTGGGATGCCAAAGTGAGCGGGGATATTTCTTTTGTAGAAGCGAATAACGTTCTGGGAAGTGATTTTGGCCAAGGCTTCAACTTCTATCCATTTGGTAAAGTAGTCGACCGCTACTATCAGATATTTGTTCTGATTGGTTCCGACCATGAATGGGCCGAGGAGGTCTAGTCCCCACCAGGCAAAGGGCCAGGGAGAGGAGAGGGATTTGAGCTCGCTAGGAGGAGCTAAATGCATGTCCCAGTGTCTTTAGAATTTATCACATTTCTTCACATGTTCTCTTGCATCGTGTTGCACGGTGGGCCAGTAGTATCCTGCCCGCAAGGCTTTCCTCGCGAGGGATCTTCCGCCCAGATGCTGACTGTTGATGCCCTCGTAGATTTCGAGCAGTATGCCTTCTACTATGCTTCGATCAACACACTTGAGGAGTGGGATGGAAAATCTTCTTCTGTAAAGTTTGCCTTCGACTAAGACGTACGAGCAGGCCCTTCGTCTGATAATGACCTATTCTTTTGGGTCGTCGGGGAGTTTGCCTTTAGTGAGGTAATCATGTACGGGGGTCATCCAGCAGTCGCTATCTCTGATGGCGAATACTCCTAGGGTGGCAGATGGTTTCTGGGTGCTTGGATGATGAAGTACTACTTGTATTACAGATTTATTTCCTCCCTTCTTCTTTGTGCTCGCCAATTTGGGTAAAATGTCTGCGCGGGCATTGTGCTAGCGGGGAACGTGTTGAACGTCCACATACTTGCATTTCTTCTTTGCCTCCTGAACTAGGGTCCAATATTCAGCGAGTTGGCAATTTTTGACCTGATATTCACCTCAGACTTGCGATGCGACCGACTGAGAATCGATAAATATTTTTACTTCCTCGGCTCCCAAATCTTAGGCTAGCCATAAGCCTGCGAGGAATGCCTCATATTCAGCTTGATTGTTGGAGGTCGGAAAAGACAGTGCGAGGGAAACTTCGACCAGGGTCTCTTCCTCGTTCTCTAGTATGATGCATGCGCCGCTTCCGGTTGCACTAGAGGCGCCATCGACGAAGATCGTCTAGCGGCGCGAGCCTTCTGGATCTCCGGGCGAGGTCATTTCTGCTACGAAGTAGGCCAAGGATTGAGCCTTAAGGGCTTTCCTGCTTTCATACTGGATATCAAATTCAGAGAGTTCCAGAGACCACTTCAGCATTCTACCGGCCATGTATGGCCTTCCGAGCAACTGTTTTATTGGATGATTCATCCGGACCACTATGGTATGGGCCAGGAAGTAGTGTCTTAGCCTCCTCGCAGCGTTAATGAGGGCCAATGCTACTTTCTCGATTTATTGATATCTCGCTTTCGGGCCCTGCAGGGCCTTGCTCGTTAAATAAATTGGCCTTTGTCCCTCTGGGGTTTCTCTTATTAGTGTCGCGCTTATTGCCTAAGAGGCGACAACTAGATAAAGGTAGAGGACTTTGTCTTTCCCAGGCCGGGATAAGATGGGCGGCTGTGAGAGTTCTCTTTTCAAATGGGCCAAGGCTCGTTCGCATTCGGGCGTCCACTTGAAGGTGGCTTCCTTGCGCAGGAGTTTGAACAAGGGGAGCGCGTGCTGGGCGAATTTTGCCATGAATCAGGAAAGAGAAGTGAGCATGCCGTTTAAGATATGGATGGATTTCTTCGAGGTGGGCGTCGGAAAATTGGAGAAGGCCTGACATTTGTCGGGGTTCGCCTCGATGCCCCGTTTTGTCAGATAGAACCCGAGGAACTTTCCTGCCTGTACGTCGAAGGTGCATTTTTCCAAGTTGAATCGCACCCGGCACTTTCGGGCTTGCTCGAACACCTTTTCAAATGGGCGGCATGGTCGAGCTCTTCGATGGACTTGACGATCATGTCTTCCATATAGACTTCGAGCATGTTGCCTATTTCGTTGCAAAAGACTTTGTTCATCATGCGCTGGTAGGTAGCGCCCATGTTTTTCAGGCCGAAGGGCATTACGTTATAGTAATAATTGCCCGACTCGGTCATGAAAGCGATATATTTTTTATTAGTTTTTGCCATGGGAATCTGGTTGTAACCAGAGTATGCGTCCATGAAAGATAACAGTTTAAAACCGGCCGAATTGTCGACTAGTTTGTCAATATTGGGGAGGGGATAAGCATCTTTCGGGAAAGCCCGATTGAGATCAGTATAGTCAATGCATATTCTCCATTTTCCATTATATTTTTTAACGAGGACAGCATTTGAGAGCCAGGTTGTGTACTGGGCTTCAGAAATAAAATATGCCTTTAAGAGGTCTTTTACAACTAATTCAGCAGCCTTTGACTTCTCGGTCGACTGCTTTCTTCTGTGTTGCGCGATCACCTTGATGGTGGGATCAATGGTCAGGTGATGGCATGCGCCACTGATCTTGCGAGCGGGGGAAAGGATGGTCTTTCCGGGCATGTAAAGATCATTATGGTCGGCCATGATAAGAGAGATGGATCTTGAAAGAAAAGTTGCTTTAATCTTAGGTTCCGAGGGAAGAAAGATGGGGATAGCAGTTTTCCACAGACGGCGCCACTGATTTTGTGTTTGATCAGAACCTGGAGAATGGTCAGAGGATGATCTTCAGTCGGGCTGAGGAGAGAGGGGGCTGTACCTGCAAGGTACTTCAACGATCAAGTAAGAGTGGGAGCAAGGAGGTACTAGCAAAATATCAGGTAGTGAGTAGTGAATATGTGATACATGGCCCTCACAAGTGTGAGGGTTTATATAATGCCCCTGGCGCGTGGTCATTAGTTCCTGATTTCCCGCCTAGATATGTGGGTTCAGAAAATCAGGTAACTGCCAAGACTTGGTCAAACCGGGCAGATGTGCTCGTAACTAGCCGTTGGTTCCGGGAAGGAGGCTGGTTGCGGGCATCTCTCTGGTCGGTCCCTGGTGGTCTGCATGACACTGGTGTCGGGCAGGCTGAGAAGACGCTCGACGAGCATCTTGGATCAGCGCTGCACCAAAAGGGCAAGAGAGTGACATTTCCCGACAGGTGCGGCCAGTCTGGGTCACGGTCAGTGGGTGACACCTATGAGATGTCTTATACTGGGCCCACTCAAGCTTTCGGGCCAGTCCAGAATAAAAACCATAAATATCAACAGATGAAAAATGAAAATTCTTAAAGAAAAAAACTGGGTCGGCGTAGTGGTTTCTTCGTTGAAGAAAGTGAAAGAGAAGAACTGGAAAAATAAGGATTAGGGTTTTCTCAAGAGAAAGAGAGATAGAGAGAGAGAGAGAGAGAGAGAGAGAGAGAGAGAGAGAGAGAGAGAGAGAGAGAGAGAGAGAGAGAGAGAGAGAGAGAGAGAGAGAGAGAGAGAGAGAGAGAGAGAGAGAGAAGATTCTGAAAATTTTGAAATTTGAATTAAAGTAGACATTGATAGAAGAGAAAAGAGGAAAAGAAATTTAATTTGGACCAAGTGACATCATCAATCCATTCAAACCTAATGATCAAAGATAAAAAACAACAACTATGTAATTGAAAAAGAATTGTGACATCATTAGTTGAAAATATAATTTTTTAGACATAAGATGCCCTCAATTTGGTGAGGTGTTGCAAGAAGGGAAAATGTTAGAAAAGTGTTATTCAGATACTCAAATTTTCTTATATGGTAGATGTTGCAGTTAGTGACTAAATTTTGTTCGGATCGTTAGCATGAATTTTGAATTTGAGATCATTCAAGATGTCTTCTTCCACATGAACCTGAAATAGAAAATTACTGATGTGCAGTGAGACAAACTCAAAAAGGAAAGAGAGAACTTATTGCAAAGTTGAAATAAAATAGCCACAAAATCTAACATATACTTTGAATAGAATTCTACCAATTTGATTTCAATAATCAAGATACTGAAAAGATAATATTAGATAAAAGTGATGGTCCATGCCCCAACAAAATGACATTATCATAATTCATATAGCAGATAGTTGCAAAGATAAAATATGAATAAGTAACAGTATGCGGTAAAATAATAACCATTGATACAAACTGCTATTATAATACCTTATATTGATACAAACTGCTATCAAAATGATTTACTGCACTATCTTACACTATTTGAAGTGGAACAATCACGATACGATAGAAGGAATGAAACAAAACACCGTTAACATCATAAACCATTACCAGTCCAAAATATAAAGAAAACCACCGTTAAACAATAAAAAATTGAGATAGAAACCATAAACCATTATCCCGGCAAAATATAAAAAACACAAACCAACAAATAGCAAAACCACTCTCATATTACTTAAAAATGTAGTAAAAATGAAAAATTTATGTTGAAATATGTAGTTCAAATATTATAGCAAGCAACTAAAACATAGATCTAAAAAAATCAAATAAAAAATGCAAAATTAAAGAGGACTTATTCCAACCCAACTAACCTATTTCTCAGAAAAAGGAGTAACTCGCGATGGATCTTGGCAGATCTGAAACACGAGCTTCGATGATTGACGACAATAAAGGGTGATGAGCGGACAACCTAGAGGATGGTGATGATGTGACCGAAAATGAAATCTCGACGAAAGCGGCGACTGTGGTATTCATGTCGGAGTTGTGAGTTGCAGCAGCTATGGCGTGTTGCAACAACGATGGATCGTTTGTGTCTCTTCCTTCAGTGAGATACCAAAAGAATAAAACAACGTTGAGAAATAAGAAGAAGATGAGGGAGAAGGAAGAAGAATGAGGAAGACAAAAGCAGATCGAGAGAGATAAAAAAAGAGACAAAGAGAGAAAGGACAAGACAAGGAGAGAGATTCAGAAGATAATTATAATTTTGAATTACAACTGACATTGAAATAACAGAAAAGAAAAAAAGAAATTGAATTTGAACCATGTGACATTATCGACTAATTCAAACCTATCAAGTAAATGCATAAAACAACAATCATGTAATTGAAATTGAACAATATGACATCATTAATTGCAAAAAAATAAATTTTAAATCCAAATTACCCTCATTTTGTTAAGTTGACAGAATTAAAGAGAAAGTTAAATGAGAGTTTTCCACCTACCTTTGTTTTCTTATACAGTACATCCTCTAGACACATTTATAAATAACAAAAAATTATTTAGATTTATTGAATAAATAATTTAGCTAATAATTATTTTATATCAACTACATCAATTATTCAATAAATCTAAAAAAATTTTGTACTAATTATTAATGGGTCACGAGCATGTAAAGTGTAAATAATAGACTATGAACACTTCAAAAGAGCATTAGGATATAGTTTTTGTGTAGGGATGTCATTTCCCATTTCAAAATTGCAGAGACCCAAAAAAAAGAAGAATAAAAAAATAAAAAAAAACCAGTTTTACAAAATTGCACCAAAACCAAATACAAACTCCTTAGACCCAAAACTAACCTCAAAATCAAAACCACTTCTCTGGCAGCGTAAGTAAGCTTCTTCGTCAAACTGGCCACTTAACAAGTGCGCCAGCAAAACATGAAGAGAGCATTACGCCGCTATACCAGAACCTTCCACTTCCACACCTTCAATTTCCATCCATTTCCTCCAGTTTCTACCTTCACCACCACCCACCACCACCACCCCGCCGCAACAACAACAACAACAACATCTTCATTCAACACGCACTCATCTACCACTGACTTCAACAAACACCTAACTTCCCTAACAATCACCGACCAACACCTGACCGCCATACACCTTTACAACCAAATCGAATTCAACAAAATCATCACCCCTTGTATAATCACTCTCACAATCATAATAACCTCTTTCTCTCATCTGGGTCATGTCTCTTTATCATTCTCCCTTTTCGGTAAAATTCTCAAACGTGGTTATGTTCTAGATACTGTAGCATTAAATGCACTTCTCAAAGGTTTATGTTTCAATGGTCAAGTTTTGAAGGCGTTAGAGTTTCATGACGAGCTTGTTGATAAAGGGTTTCAATTGAATGATGTTAGTTACGGGATTTTGATTGATGGCTTGTGTCGAGAAGGAAGAGTTAATGCAGCTATTCATTTGTTGAGATTGGTTGAGAAAAATTGTTTTTTTGTCAAGGCTAATGTTGTTATGTATAGTACTGTTATTGATTGTTTGTTTAGAAATGGGTTTGTGAATGAGGGTTTTGATTTTTATTGTAATGAAATGTTGGTTAATGGTGTTTGTCCGAACGAGTTTACGTATGGATCATTGATACGTGGATTGTGCGGTGTAGGGAGAGTGAGGGAAGGTTTTGGATTGTTGGATGAGATGGTTAGGGAGGGTTTTTATGTGAGTGTTTATAATTTTACGGTTTTGATTGATGGGTTGTGTAAAAAGGGGATGTTAGTGGAAGCACGAGAGGTGTTTGATGAAATGGTTAAGAGAGGTTATGAGGTGAATGTTGTTACTTGTACTGCTTTGATGGGTGGGTATTGTTCGAAGGGGAATGTGGATGAGGCTAGGGAGTTGTTTGGTAAGGTTGTTAATTGGGGTTTTGCGCTGGATGTTTGGACTTGTAATGTTTTGATTCATGGGTATTGTAAGGTTAAGAGATTGGATGATGCTATGAAGGTTTACAATGCAATGCGTCATGAGGGCTTGGTTCCGAATGTTGTTACTTATAATACTCTGATTGATTCCTTTTGTAAATCAGGTGGAGTTTCGCGGGCTTGGGAGATTGTTAAGACAATGCACGATAGTGGTTTGACGCCTGATACTGTTACTTATTGTATCTTGTTAGATGCTTTGTGCAAAAGCCAATGTCTTGACCAAGCAATTTTGCTGTTTAATCAACTGGTTGAAAGGGGATTGGAACCTGATGTTTGGACTTATACTATTTTGATTAATGGGTTTTGCATGAATCGAAGAATGGGTGAGGCCATGATTCTATTGAAAGAAATGGATCTTAAGAATTTGGTTCCTCATATTGTAACTTATAGTTGTCTTATTGATGGCTTGTGCAGATCTGGGAGAATATCATGTGCATGGAAGCTTCTTAATAAGATGCATGATAATGGTCCACCCCCGGATAATATCACTTATAGTATCATGTTAGATGCTTTATGCAAAAGCCAACATCTCGACCATGCAATTTTTTTATTTAATCAAATGATTAGAAGAGGTTTGAGACCCGACGTTCTGTGTTATACCATCATGATCGATGGATATTGCAAGAGTAAAAGAATAGATGAAGCCATGAATCTTCTCAAAGAAATGTATCTGAAAAATTTGGTTCCCGATATTGCAACTTACACAATACTTTTTGACGGGTTGTTCAAATCTGAGAGATTCTCGTATGTATGGCAGCTTGTTAATATGATTCGTGACAGTGATCCACCTCCTGATGTTCTCAATTACCTAGATGCACTTTGCACAAGTGAGCATCTTTACCACAACGGCCTTGCTTCAGCCTATCATTAGCAGAGGAATTTGTTATTGTGAGTGCAGTTAACTATACTCACTAATTGTTTGTTTGAAGTTGGAATAAATAGTACACAATATTTTCTAAGCATATTTTGATTAAAGGCTGTTGTCGATAACGACTCTTATTAATGGGTTTGAATAAAGTTGGAATACTAAATACCAACTGAGGTTTTCCATACACGTTAGATGTAGTTAACAAATACTAGGGACACATAAGCTTATTCAAATTATAGTTAATGTCAGGTTAATGGTCCATCTGCATACTGTAGTCAAGATTGAGTGCTGGATCGTAAGATCTTATGTGTTAAGGATGCCTACGATCAGAGAAAGATCATTTTCGTCGCCGGTGTGGTCAAGATCGAGCTTTTTGAAGCAAGATCGTAAAAAAATGTGTTGGGGCTTTTTTTTGGGCCTGTATTATAATTTTCATGTTTTTGTGTATGTGTGAATATATAAATGTATGAAATTACCATTTTTCCCTTCAGTAGGATCTTACCTGTTGTGGTAAGTAACAATAAGAGTTCTATGATCTTTCACAAGCTGACCAATCCTACTTAAGATCCCGTGTTTGACTTACGTACTCAAAATCTGGCACCATTGGAGTTTAGCTCCATGTGTAATATAGCTGCCAGATTTGCAAATCATTTTTTGAAATGAATTATATAGATAGGAAAAGTGTGCACTTTGTCAATTGTAGATTTAAATTATAAGTCCCTACTTTGCATTTGATTTTTTTTTTTTGTAATAATACTATACATTTTTTGATAGGATCCAATGACTGCTTCTTTATGATGTTTAAGCTACATTGCATGTGGGTCTTTCCTACTTTCTGCTATCTTCAATTCTGAGAGCAACCTGTTATTGAATGCAGGTAATTTTTTCAGCTCTAGATAAATGTGTGAAGAAGGAAGCACAGGTTGAACACAAGGGAAAACATAATTCTTATCATCTATTTGAGATGTTAAAGACTTCCATTGTTTAAATGCTGAAATTTTTCCGAAGGAGTTAGCATCCTACTCAGGAGCTCTACAGACATCAGTTAATCAACACATGACTTGGGGTTCGATATACTATATCTAATATCAGATTGCCATTTCATAATCTTTTATTATTGCTTGTATTTCTGATTATCTGTTTGACAATTCTAGAAAAGCAACAATGGAAATGATGTATATGCGCTTCCTGTCTATTCAGCCAGTAGGGGGCCTATATGAATATCAACTTAGTGCAATGGACTTTCAATGGTATAGTACTATTGCTACATATGCAAAACAAAATTGGTTGATGAAAGGTACTCTTTTGGTTCTTATTTATTAGTTCAAAATATTTAGTATTGAAACTGTTGTTTCCTTTTCCTATTATTATGAAAAACTGTTGGTCGCCAGAGGTAATGTAAGAGGAAAATAAAATCCAATTTTCTTTTGTTTTGATTTCAGTTATACTGACTAATGTTGAAATTGACACTGTTAATTTTTTATCTTTCCCCAATTCTTTTTCAAGTTATCAAATGTTTACATCTTTTACTACCAGGACACATGTTAATCGCAGAGATATCTTGATTGTACTGTCGGCGAAATTGTTCCCTCTGATAAGTATAACCCTGCGCTCTTGTAACTCTGCTGGATTCAACTCCTCACTGATGACTGGCTATGCAACCCAAGATCCTCCAATGATGCTATGTCCAAGTAGTTTGAGCAGCAGTGCCCTTATTAAAGGGAAGAAGCTGAAGCATCATTTCAAATTTTGACCCAATTCCTGATTTGAGCTTTTGGAGAAAATTAGGTCAATTTTGCAGGTATGAGTCACTAAGTAGAAAACTATTAACGAGCTCATCAATGACCATCTAGCTTCTTTCCTCATGCACCAATTCCTACTGAAATGGCAAGTGTTTTGGAGTGAAAGAGAGATGTCAATAATCCTCTAATCCTTGGTTGGCGGTGTCTGGCCAAGAATGGGCCACCATTTGTTTTATCTTCAATCAAAGACGGTAAATCCTTAACATGGCAGATATTGCTAAAGAAATGTTTATTGTTTGCAAACATGGTCACTGTTATTCTCTGGAATTTCTTCCTCATGTTCACACATAACATAACACTTTTGTAAGTCCACTTCAGCTTTTAACATTAGGCATGTTAACTATAGCTCAATAGTTGTCTATGTCTTGCTGTCAAATTTGTGATTCAACAATACTCTTTTGCAAGTCTTTCTTTCCTACTCAATCTTCTCAATTTGTATTGCAGATTTGAAGAATTTATTCTTATTCCCTGAGGAAACTCAAACAACAAATCTCAAGATTTTGGAAGACAGTTGTTTGACTTTATCTATAATGACTTCAATCATGATTATGTCCTGTGTTATTTGATCACTTATCTAACAAAACATTACCCCCCTCTGTTATATAATAAGTCAACATATTTCTATACCGTGAGTGTTGACAATTTTTAATTCATACAAGACTTTGTAAAACACTTTTTTTTCATATTTATTGAAAGTTAAAAGAGTTTTTGTGTGTACTATGGTAGGTACTAGGTATCAAGTGAATTTCAATAAAAAAATGTTAGAAATACGTATAAGCATATTTTTTTAACATTTTTGCATTCTTAGCTATGTTAGCTATGTTTGGATTGATGGAATGGAGTGAGATGTGATGGAATTGAGTGGTATAAATTAATGTGCTATTGTTTGGATTAATTAAAATTTGATGAAATGGAGCATAACTTGATAAAATTGGATGGAATGGAGCGGAGCTTGATGCATGTCATTCTATTGTTTAGATATTTCATGATGGAATAAAGTTATTTTATGATTCCGTCTAAATTGGAGGGTATAAAAAATGATGAAATGTTCTCCTAAATTGTTTTAGAGCTTTTTGGAGTTTATGTAATTTAACTTATAAATTGTGTTTTAGGGTAGAAAATTCAATTTTTTTTAGTGTTTGCAATGTTAGGAGTCAAAAGAAACGTGTTAGGTGCGTATTTTTTTTTACGACCAATGACTGTTTTTTTTATGTCATTAGGGCGGAGCTTCGCCATTTACGAAGTTGAAATGTTGCAGGTCGTACCGGAGATGCATTTCCAATTTTTATTAATGTTTAGTCAAAAATCGGAAATACATATCCGATTTTAGTCAGTCTGCATTTTTTATTTTATTTTTTTGAATCTAAGTCTTATTGTTAACGTTTATTTCGTTCTTCTACAAGAGTAATGGCTGAGAGACTATCTAGGTTGAGGCACAACAAGCTTGCACAACATATTTCTGTGAAAAGGGAAAGGAGTCAGGCATCTCAGTCTCCTTCTAAAGGTAGAGAAAACACAAGAAATGGGGGTTTGAATTGTGTTCATAGAAAATATTCCCCATTAAAATTCTAAACACTCAAATGATAATAACAATAAAGACAATGAAGATAAATGACACAAATATTTTACCCAGGTTCGCCGTTAACTAGGTTACTCATGTCCACCATCACAAGGATGATTTCGTCTTATCCAAGGACTTAATCCACTGTAACCAAATTGATTGCAATCGCACGGGTAACCGGCGGTGACTAACACACAATGACACGTTCAGGGATCCAACATGATATAACGTTCATTGAGCCAATAGAACCCGATCACTCAAGATCTCCTATCAGGATTTCTTTGCAATGATATCCATCAGGGATCTCACAAGAGTCTGACCTTCACTCGGTCCTCTTTGAGATATGACTACCATTGACTCAATAGAATCTGATTCCTCAAAATCTCCTATCAGGATTTCTCATAATGACCAGCAACCATTATCTTCCTGTGATCGACCTTCACTCAATCTCTCAAGGAACCTTTCAATGATATGTTCAGTGATCCAATCAGATATAACAATCAATGACCCAATAGAATCTGATCCTGCAAAATCTCCTATCAGGATTTTCCATAATGACCAGCAACCATTGTCTTCTTGAGATCAGACTTTCACTCAGTCTCTCAAGGAACTAATCAACAACAGTTGATGGGGTTTTTGTGTTTACATGGTGGCTTCTTATAAGTAGATTACACAAAATATTTAAGCACATATTGTTTAACACTTCTACGAACAACAACTCAAGTGTTAAAACAATTTACATGAAGAGATATGAATATAAACACTATCCGTACAACAACTCTAGTGTTTATTATAAAATTCTACAAAGATGTATATGATAAGTGTAACGCCCGTAATTTAATGAATTATTTAATTAAATTATTTTTGGAATAATTGATGTGTTGTGATTAGTTGGAGTTAATTATTTTATTAAGTGGTGGAATAATATTAGAAGAATGATAATACTAGTTGATGCGGGCTTGTTTTAAAGGAATGGAAATAGTAAAAAGGGGGTGTATTAGTTCTAAGCCCATTAAGGTATTAAGAGAATAATAGGTTATTTTATTATTGTTAGAAGTAGTAAGAAAGAAGAAGCAATAGAAGAATAAGGGTTGGAAAGAAGAACGTGAAGCTGTTGGAAAAGAGGAAAAAAAGGCAGAACGAGAATCAACCGGAAAAGTTATAGAGCGACCTTCAATCCAAGGTAAGGGTGGGGTTCTGACTCTATAATAGGGTTCATGATAATTGGTATGTGGGGTTAGAGGTAAAATGTTGCTTTGTTCATGATTGAATTATATATGATGTTGTATGATGGAAATTGATGATTGAAAGATGAATAACGATGTCCTAATACTGTATATTTGATGTAGAATTATAGGATAATGATAATCGATGAATTAACTATGATTAGGAGATGTTTTTAGGGCCTAAAGTGTGGAACCCGTAGTGAAAACGCAGAGAAAATCGCAGAAATTACCCATGACAGAGCAGTATGTGTCGACCCCAAATGGTATGTGTCGATACAAGAAGATCTTTAGACTTAGGATGAGTCGACACGAAGGAGTCATGTGTCGATACAAGAGGGCTTTCAGACTCAGGATGAGTCGATAGGTAAGAGCATGTATCGATACATGCAATGTGACAAACTCAGTATGAATTGATACAAGAGAGGATGCGTCGACTCATGTAGCGCGATCAGTTCAGTACGCGTCGACCCAAGGCATTATGCATCGATCCATGTTGTCTGGTTTTTGGCAGAATCGTTTGGAAATTACTGTAACTTGAGTTTTCGGACTCCATTTGAGGTGCCGTTCGAAGCGTTGAATAGCTAACGTAATGAAATTCATTCTTCAGGATTAAAATGAAGAGTAGGAAGGGTAATCATAGTATCCAAATTAGGATTTGAATTAGTTCCCGTGTTGATTGTTGTGTTGATTTTTGTGAAGAATGATGGGGATGAAATGTTTATAGATTGTTGTTTGGGTTGTAGCAGTAGGATCAATGATGAGAATGAATGCAGTATTACAGAATAGTAATATGTAGAGGTTTGGTAATTTAGAAGTATGCCTTATATGATTAATTAATTATAGGCAATATCATGTCGTGGGCTTATGGCCAACGTTGCGAGATTGACGAATTGCTGTTGTAATGTTGTTGTGGCTGAATTGCTGTGAATTATGATGATATATGATGTTTGATGAATTGCGATGATACACGATGTTTGATGATTTATGATGATATATGATGTTTGATGATTTATGATGATATATGATGTTGATGAAAGATGTTGAGATGTCTCTAATAATTGGCAGCTTTTAAGATGTAGGCTTATGGCCAACGATGATGTTTATGTTGAGATGTTGTTAATTATGGTGTTGTTATTACATTCATGATTGTGTCGCATACATTGCATTTCAAGATGGAGCTTATGCTCGTTAAGATGGCCTGTATTGGAGAATATTAAGATGAAGGCTTATGCCTTGTTTATGCCTCTATTTATTGGCAGATTTTTGAGATGGGAGTTCTGCTCCAATGGTACCACATACATTTGCATAGTATTAAGTCGCATTATGCGATTGCATAAAGAAATTGTGTATTGATGTTGTAAATGTGTATTATTGTTGCGATTATTATTGATTATAAGATGAGAAGTGGTGATGTTATGTGATCTAATTTAATATATTAATTATCATACGCTTTATTATATTGTTAGATATCTCAAACCCCTTTTGTTTGAATGTTACCCTTACGTTGGTAACGTGCAGGTAATCGAGAGTGAAGGCTGTATACCTTCGGTAGTTCGAGTCGGTGTCATTGCTCCGATATGTAACACTCGCGGGGATGAAAGCTTGTTACTTTTGATTGTTGATTATTCAGTTGTCGAACTTTGAGTTAATTATTATTAAACATGTGTTGTTTTGAAGTTGCTGTAACGATGTTAAAGATGTTATTAAGAATTCCGCTGCGTAGATGTTAAATTGTTGAATTATTTAATTAAAGTATTTATGTTGATGGTTCATCCGAAGTTTTAAAGTATTATGTATCCACGATGAATGCAATGAGTTTTTAATGAAGAATTTGTGGTATCCTGATTCGTTTGCATGAATAAATTTTATGACTCTGATTTATTTATATAATTGTCGGGTAGAATTGAGGTGTTACAAAGTTGGTATCAGAGTAAAAGGTTGGTCTGACCTTGTCGTCGAGTCGTAGTTGTCTAACAATCGAGTATTGTTAATTCGATTTCTAACGGTTGTTTATGTTGTAGTGATAAGTTGAGATGGCTGGAAGGAATGATGCTGCACTTGCTGCTGCTTTAGAAGCAATGGCTCATGCAATGGAGAATCAGCTGAATGCTGACGGGAATGCTGGATCTCATAGCTTGGAAACTTTCCAGAGAAAGAATCCGCCTACGTTCAAGGGAAAGTATGATCCTGACGGATCATTGGATTGGTTGAAAGAGATTGAGAGAATCTTCCGTGTGATGGATTGCACTCCAGCGCATAAAGTTCGTTATGGTACTCATATGCTAGCAGTCGAGGCTGATGACTGGTGGCTAGAGACCTGCCAGAGATTGGAAGTTGTAGGTGAGAATGTCACTTGGGCTGTGTTCTGTAGGGAATTTTTGAGGAAGTACTTTCCTGAAGATGTTTGCGGTAAGAAGTAGATTGAATTCCTTGAGCTGAAGCAAGGGAATATGTCGGTTGTTGAGTATGCTGCCAAGTTTGCTGAGTTGGCTAGGTTTTATCCGCACTATAGTGAGGCGAATGCCGAATTTTCAAAGTGTATCAAGTTTGAGAACGGGTTGCGCCCGGAGATCAAGAAGGCAGTTGGATACTAGAAGATCTGTGTCTTTGCTGATTTGATTGACAGTTGCAAGATTTATGAGTAGGATAATAATTCTCATTATAGGATTATCAGGGTAAGCACCAACAGAATCGTGGTAAGCCTTATGATACCCCAACTGGTAAAGGTAAATAGACAGTTGCTCAGGGTCAGAGGACTAGTGGGGGAGACGCTCCTGCTGGTGTGGTTTGTTTTAAATGTGGGAAACCTGGGCATAAGAGTAATGTGTGTACTACTGAAGTAAAGAGTTGTTTCCGTTGTGGTAAGAATAAACATGTTGTATCTGAGTGCAAACATAAGAATGTGATTTGTTTCAACTGTAGTGAAGAAGGACACATTGGTAGTCAGTGTCAGAAACCAAAGAGGGCACATACAAGTGGTAAAGTGTTCGCTTTGGTTGAGGATTAGACAGCTGCTGAGGACAGACTTATCAAAGGTACATGTTTCATTAATAGTACTCCTTTAATTACTATTATTGATACCGGTGCTACTCATTGCTTATTGCTGCTGATTGTGTTGAAAGATTGGATCTTATGTTGTCTTCTTTGAATGGAGAAATGGTCGTCGATACTCCAGCCAATGGGTCAGTGACTACTTCTTTTGTGTGTTTGAAGTGTCCCTTGTCGATCTTCGACAGAGACTTTGCTGTTGATTTGGTTTGTTTATCGTTAAGAGGCTTGGATGTGATTTTGGGTATGAACTAGTTAGAGCATAACTATGTTTATATTAACTGTTATGACAAGTCTGTGAGGTTTTCTACTCTTGAATAAGAGGAAGATGGTCTGTTGTCTGCTAGACATTTGAGGAAGTTGATGCAAGAGGAAGCACAAATGTTCTCGTTGATGGTGTCGCTATCTGTAGAGACTCAAGCTATAATTGAGGAATTGCAGGTGGTGTGTGAATTTCCTGAAATTTTCCCTGATGAAATTCCTGATGTACCATCGGAGAGAGAAGTTGAATTTGCAATTGATCTTGTACCTGGTATCAGACCTGTGTCTATGGCACCATACATGATGTCTGCATCTGAATTGTCAGAGTTAAAGAAGCAATTGGAGGAGTTACTTGAAAAGAAGTTTGTAAGACCAAGTGTATCACCGTGGGGAGCTCTAGTGTTGTTAGTAAAGAAGAAAGATGGAAGTATGAGGCTTTGTGTTGATTATAGACAGTTGAATAAAATGACGATTAAGAACAAGTATCCGCTTCCAAGAATAGATGACTTGATGGACCAATTGGTGGATGCTCGTGTGTTTAGTAAGATTGATTTGAGTTCGGGTTACCATCAGATTAAAGTGAAGGATGAAGATATCCAGAAGACGGCTTTCAGAACGCATTATGGACATTATGAGTATTCGGTGATGCCTTTCGGTGTTACTAATGTGCCGGGAGTATTCATGGAATACATGAATCAAATCTTTCATACTTATTTGGATCAGTTTGCAATGGTGTTCATTGACGATATTTTTATTTACTCTAAGTCAGAAGAAGAGCATGCAGAACACTTAAGAGTAATATTGCTAGTTTTGAAAGAGAAGAAGTTGTATGCAAAGCTGTCCGAGTGTGAATTTTGGCTAAAGGAGGTTATTTTTCTTGGTCATGTGATTTCAGGTAGTGGCATTGTTGTAGATCCATCGAAGGTTGATGCTGTGTTGCAATGGGAAACTCTGAAGTCAACTACTGAGATTAGAAGCTTCTTGGGATTAGCTGGTTATTACAGAAGGTTTATCGAGGGTTTTTCTAAGTTGGCACTTCCACTGACTAAGTTGACTTGTAAATGTAGAGCATTTGTGTGGGATGTTCAGTGCGAAAAGAGTTTTATAAAATTGAAGAAGAGGTTGACGTCGACTCCGATTTTGACGTTGCTTAATCTAGGAGAGCCTTTTGTGGTGTATTGCGATGCTTCTAAGATGGGTTTAGGAGGTGTGCTTATGCAGAATGGTAAGGTAGTTGCTTATGCGTCGAGGCAGTTGAGGACTCATGAGAAGAACTATCCTACGTATAATTTAGAGCTTGTTGCAGTTGTCTTTATGTTGAAGATTTGGAGGCATTATCTTTATGGTTCTAGATTTTAAGTGTTTAGTGACCATAAGAGCTTAAAGTATTTATTTGATCAGAAGGAGTTGAATATGAGGCAACGAAGATGGTTGTAATTGTTAAAGGAATGATGATTTCGGTTTGAATTATCATCCAGGAAAAGCGAATGTGGTAGATGATGCGTTGAGTCAAAATACTTTACATATGTCGATAATGATGGTTAAAGAGTTGGAATTAATTGAGCAGTTCAGAGATATGAGCTTAATTTGCAAGGTTCCTCTGCAGAGTGTTATGTTGGGTATGTTGAAAATTAATAATGAATTTCTAGACAATATCATAGAAGCTCATAAGTTGGACATGAAACTGGTAGATTCGATGGTTGGAATCGACCAGTATGAGAATAGTGATTTTAAGCTAGGTACGCAAGGTGTGTTGAGATTTCGTAATCAGATTTGTATTCCCGATGATGCTGAGATGAAGAAAGTGATACTTGAAGAGAGTCATAGAAGTAAGTTGTGTATTCATCCATGAGCTACAAAGATGTACCAAGATTTGAAAGGTTTATTTTAGTGGCCTGGAATGAAGAGTGATGTGGCTCGATTTATGTATCCATGTTTGAATTGTCAGAAGTCGAAAGTTGAACATCAGAAACCTGCAGGGTTGATGCAACTGTTAGAAGTTCCAAAATGGAAATGGGATAGAATTTCGATGGACTTTGTAACAGGTTTACCTAATACTTTAAGAGGACATGATTCGATTTAGGTGATTATTGATAGGCTTACAAAGTCGGCTTATTTTATTCCTATTAACATCAGTTTTCCAGTGTCGAAGTTGGCTGAGATTTACACTAGTGTGATTGTGAAGCTGCATGGTGTTCCTTTGTGCATTGTGTCAGATAGAGATCCAAGATTTACTTCTGATTTTTGGAAGAGTTTGCAAGAAGCGTTGGGTTCTAAGTTGAGGTTGAGTTCAGCGTATCATCCTCAGACAGATGGTCAGACTGAACAGACGATTCAATCGTTGGAAGACTTGTTGAGGGAATGTGTTCTTGAGCAGGGATGTTTGTGGGATACTTATCTTCCATTGATAGAGTTCACTTATAACAACAGTTACCATTCCAGTATTGGGATGGCGCCTTTTGAAGGGTTGTATGGTCGAAGATGTAGAACTCCTTTATGTTGGCATGAATTTGGTGAAAGTGTAGTACTTGGACCTGAATATGTTCTTGAGACTACTGAGAAGGTGAAGTTGATTCAAGAAAAGCTGAAAGCTTCCCAAAGTAGACAGAAGAGTTATCATGACAAGAGAAGGAAAGATTTAGAATTTCAAGCGTGTGACCATGTGTTTTTGAGAGTTACACCTGTGACTGGTGTTGAGCGAGCATTGAAGTATAAGAAGTTCACTTCTCGTTTTATTGGACCATATCAGATTTCGGAGAGAGTGGAGAATGTTCCTTATAGAGTGGCTTTACCGCCTAATCTTTCGAATTTGCATGATGTGTTTCACGTGTCACAACTCCGGAAATATATTTCAGATCCATCTCATGTGATTCATATGGACGATGTGCAAGTACGGGATAATCTTACAGTGGAGACGATGCCTGTACGGATCACGAATCGTGAAATAAAGACTCTGAGGGGCAAAGAGATTGCTTTGGTTAAAGTGGTTTGGCTAGGAGCTGCCAATGAAAGCATGACATGGGAGTTGGAGAGCAAGATGCGGAACTCCTATCCCGAGTTGTTTGATTAAGGTAAATTTTCGAGGACGAAAATATTCAAAGTGGAGGAGAGTTGTAACACCCGTAATTTAATTAATTATTTAATTAAATTATTTTTGGAATAATTGATGTGTTGTGATTAGTTGGAGTTAATTATTTTATTAAGTGGTGGAATAATATTAGAAGAATGATATTAGTTGATGTGGGCTTGTTTTAAAGGAATGGAAGTAGTAAAAAGGGGGTGTATTAGTTCTAAGCCCATTAAGGTATTAAGAGAATAATAAGTTATTTTATTATTGTTAGAAGTAGTAAGAAAGAAGAAGCAGTAGAAGAATAAGGGTTGGAAAGAAGAACGTGAAGCTGTTGGAAAAGAGGGAAAAAAGGCAGAACGGGAATCAACCGGAAAAGTTATAGAGCGACCTTCAATCCAAGGTAAGGGTGGGGTTATGACTCTATAATAGGGTTCATGATAATTGGTATGTGGGGTTAGAGGTAAAATTTTGTTTTGTTCATGATTGAATTATATATGATGTTGTATGATGGAAATTGATGATTGAAAGATTAACGATGTCCTAATACTATTATTTGATGTAGAATTATAGGATAATGATAATCGACGAATCACCTATGATTAGGAGATGTTTTTAGGGCCTAAAGTGTGGAACCCGTAGTGAAAACGCAGATAAAATCGCAGAAATTACCCATGACAGAGCAGTATATATCGACCCCAAATGGTATCTGTCGATACAAGAAGGTCTTTAGACTCAAGATGAATTGACACGAAGGAGTCATGTGTTGATACATGAGGGCTTTCAGACTCAGGATGAGTCGATACGTAAGAGCATGTATCGACACATGCAGTGTGACAGACTCAGTATGAGTCGATACAAGAGAGGATGCGCCGACTCATGTAGCGCGATCAGTTTAGTACGCGTCGACCCAAGGCATTATGCATCGATCCATGTTGTCTAGTTTTTGGCAGAATCGTTTGGAAAAGGCTGTAACTTGAATTTTCGGACTCCATTTGAGGTGCCGTTCAAAGCGTTGAATAACTAACGTAATGAACTTTATTCTTTAGGATTTAAATGAAGAGTGGGAAGGGTAATCATAGTATCCAAATTAGGATTTGAATTAGTTCCCGTGTTGATCGTTATGTTGATTTTTGTGAAGAATGATGGGGATGAAATGTTTATAGATTGCTGTTTGGGTTGTAGCAGTAGGATCAATGATGAGAATGAATGCATTATTACAGAATAGTAATATGTAGAGGTTTGGTAATTTATAAGTAAGCCTTAGATGATTAATTAATTATAGGCAATATCATGTTGTGGGCCTATGGCCAACGTTGCGAGATTGACGAATTGCTGTTGTTGTGGCTGAATTGCTGCGAATTATGATGATATATGATGTTTGATGAATTATGATGATACATGATGTTTGATGATTTATGATGATATATGATGTTTTATGATTTGTGATGATATATGATGTTGATGAAAGATGTTGAGATGCCTCTAATAATTGGCAGCTTTAAAGACGTATGCTTATGGCCAACGATGATGTTTGTGTTGAGATGTTGTTAATTATGGTGTTGTCATTAAATTCATGATTGTGTCGCATACATTTCATTTCAAGATGGAGCTTATGCTCGTTAAGATGGCCTGTATTGGCGAATATTAAGATGAAGGCTTATGCCTTGTTGATACCTCTATTTATTGGCATATTTTTAAGATGGGAGTTCTGCTCCAATGGTACCACATGCATTTGCATAGTATTGAGTCGCATTATACGATTGCATAAAGAAGTTGTGTATTTATGTTGTGAATGTGTATTATTGTTGTGATTATTATTGATTATAAGATGAGAAGTGGTGATGTTATGTGATCTAATTTAATATATTAATTATCATACGCTTTATTATATTGTTAGATATCTCACCCCTTTTGTTTGAATGTCACCCTTACGTTGGTAAAGTGCAGGTAATCGAGAGTGAAGGTTGTATACCTTCGGTAGTCCGAGTCGGTGTCATTGCTCGGATATGTAACACTCGGGGGGGGGGGGGGGGGATGGACGCTTGTTGCTTTTAATTGTTGATTATTCAGTTGTCGAACTTTAAGTTGATTATTATTAAACATGTATTGTTTTGAAGTTGCTGTAACGATGCTAAAGATGTTATTAAGAATTCCGCTGCGTAGATGTTAAATTGTTGAATTATTTAATTAAAGTATTTATGTTGATGGTTCATCTGAAGTTTTAAAGTGTTATGTATCTACGATGAATGCAATGAGTTTTTAATGAAGAATTTGTGGCATCCTGATTCGTTTGCATGAATGAATTTTATGACTCTGATTTATTTATATAATTGCCGGATAGAATTGGGGTGTTACAATAAGAAGTTGAGTATCATCTTGTAGTGTTCTTCTTCATCTTCTTGTTGAGCAAGCTACGAGCAAAAACTCTTTGTTTCTTTTGAGATCTATCAAGATGTATGTGATTGAAAGTAGAATAACATCTTGTAGTCTTCTTCTTCTTTTTTCCTTTTTCTCTCTTCTTTAGTGGTCTTCAGTACATATAGCATTGAAACTTTAACATCTTTAGAGTCCACTACTTTCCTTTCACAAGATGAAGCTTGTTGGCCAATGGCATCGACTAAATCCCTAACTAGCAATTTATCTTTGAAGCTTTGATCTTCTTTTATAGTCCTTGACAGAGAGAGATGTTGTAAGGATAGAACAAACTTTTCCTGCTCCAACGGTTAGTTCCCAATGGATAGAATAAGGTGTAAGAGTTTAGACAGTATAAAATAATATTTTTGTATCCTGTCACTGTTCAATGATAGCTTTCCACCTTTTTCTCTGAATAGTATTTTTGTATTAAGCTTGTAAATAGAGATCCGTTAAGTAAAGAAAGATAGTTGTAAATCCAACTGTTTGTTCCCAACGGTCACAATGAGAGTGGTTGATAATACAATATAAAGGATTGTCCTTACGTCACCCTAGAAGGTAGAGGTCACAAACACTTTATGTACCTTTTGCACAACATCACACGTTAACCATTTGGACATTCTTCTTATCTTCAGAGGCTTTAGATATTTGAATATTGAACATTGAAGCTTGTTGTAGAAGAATATTTCTTATGAGCCTTAGAACGTAAGTCTCTGAGTCTTCAGAAATTATCACATATAACCTTGTTCTTCAGAGTCTTCAACACTTGGTTGTAAGAACTTCCTTTTCTTCAGATTATCAGAACTTGTTCAACAGAATCTTATCTTCATAATCTTCAGAACTTATAACACAGAAGTAAAGCTTTAGAAGGCCTTCAAAGCTAAACCACAAAGACACAATCAGAACTTCTTGTACTAACGTTCCTAAGACACGTTGCAAAAGATCAGTTCAGAACCTTGACTTTACCGAAACATGTAACCATATGTTGTCTTCCAGAGTGTATGTTCAGAACCTGATGACGTCACACACCTTGTACTAGAATCAGAATATTATAGCAGTAGCTACACACTATATAAAACCATTAGTGTATACAATTATTCTCCAAAATAGAATAATTTATACAGGGTAATCACCGTAACTGACAAATTCAGAGTTAAGCTCACAACTCCCCCTGAATCTGTTAAACCCAAAATTTCATTTAAGCTTGTCCAGAGTCTCCCCCTGAGCCCAAGACTCACAAAATAAATTCTGAGTATCAGAATATAAGAATAAAGCAGTAACACTTCCATACAATAACTCATTAGAGTCTGACTAGAATTCCTAGTCTTCATCTCAGAACCTGGTATCTATCATCACTTGATGAAGAATCAAAACTTGATTTGAGCCTGATTGAATAATGCCACACATTATATATCAATGCTTCTGGACCATGATTCTGATATCATAACCAAAACACTATGCTTCTCAAGCATCAACACTTGATCTGATATTCTCCACTATTTTAGACATTCAAACATTTCGCAACTTCTGAATAGAGCATACGTTGTTGGAGCACTCGTATTAGAGCACAAATTCTGGGTGGCATCTTTGTATGAGCATGCATCAAAATGTTGACTTGTCTTCCTTTCAGAAGATCACATCTTCTGATGAGTAAAACTTGTCTTCCTGCACCAACGGTTAGTTCCCAACAAATAGAATAAGGTGTAAGAGTTTAGACATTATAAAATAATATTTTTGTATTCTATCATTGTTTAATGATAGTTTTTCACCTTTTCTTCTGTATAATATTTTTCTATTAAGCTTGTAAACAGAGATCCGTTAAGTAAAGAAAGATAGTTGCAAATCTAGTTGTTTGTTCCCAACAGTCACAATGAGAGTGGTTGAAAATACATTATAAAAGATTATCCTCATGCCACCCTAGAGGGTAGAGGTCACAAACATTTTATATACCTTTTGCACAACATCACATATTAACCATTTAAACTTTCTTCTTATCTTCAGAGGCTTCAGATATTTTAATGTTGAATGTTGAAGCTTATTGTAGAAAAATCTTTCTTAAGAGCCTTAGAACCTGTTCTGGACTGGCCCAACGACTAGAGTGGGCCCAGTGTGACCTCCTCCTTCGACACAACCCATGCAATCATGGCCCAGGATCCCCCACCTTCTGCCAGGAACCATCGATCGTTTGTCCTCCTGGACCGGCACTGATCTATAATGATCGACGAGCACCTATCAGTCTACCCGACCTCAAGTCGGCCAAATACCAAGGAAGCGACCAGATCGCTGCTCGTAACCTACCTCCTCCTCGGAACTAACAACTAGTTACAGTCACACCTACCTGTTATGACCAAGTCCTGGCAGTTATCTATTTTTGTGGATCCGCATATCTAGGCCCAAAAATAAGAACCAATGGCCATGTGCCATGGGAATTATATAAACTCTCACACATGTGAGGGACATATATCGAATATTCAATATTCACCACAAAAACCCTAATACTTTGCTTGTATCTCTTTGCTCTCACACTTACTTGATCATCATAGTGTCTTGCACGTACAACCCCCTTTTCCTCCTCGATATTCCAGCCCGATAGAAGATCATCATTCAACCACCTTACATGTTCTGATCAACCGGTAAGATCAGTGGCACCGTCTGTGGGAAACTATCTTCCCAGTTTTCTGTTCCCCGGAATCTTAAGACCAAAGATCCTCCTCATTCAACAAATCATGACCGACCATGATGATCACCCATATGGAAAGGCTAGACTTTCCCCAGCGTATAAGACCAATGAAAGTCAAGAACACCCTCACCTCAAGGATAACCTCGACTTCCGTGACGGTCGGACTGCGTCCCTAGATTCAACTAATGCCTAGCACGACGACCATCAGTTCTCGAATGAGCAGCGTCCCAAAAACCCCACCAAGGAACTTCCAAAGATTCTGCAACCAGTTCCCATTCCTCACAACTTAGACCCGACCATTGCAACATTAGTCTACTATCAACAAGACTAACACCCTTATCCTGCAGCAGAACAAGAAGATATGGGTTTGGGAGAAGAAGAAATCAAAGTCTCCTCCTCGGAGACACTAACAACAAGATTCCCCCAGCATATCCCCACCTAGACGTGGCCATCCGCCAAGAAGGGAGAAACGCGATATTTCTTTCTTCAAGAAACGCAACTGCACACCTCCAACAAAGGACCAAAGCTCTCCATCCTCCAAGAATAAGGAGAGCGACCGTCAAGTAGACTGTGGCCGATCACTATCACCCAAGCCAAGACAACAATGAAGGATCCCTTCCCCCTAATGAGACATTGATGCTCGATGGGAAAAGAACTATCACTCATTGTCTCCATCCTCCATGGAAAGCGACGATGATGAGCCCCGTGGCCTATTATCAAGAGAGATTATAGAGACCTAACTTCCAGTCGTCCTAGAGAAGCCACCCTCGCTGGGAACATATGATGGTACGACCGATCCTGATGAACACATAGAGAATATCGACGCCCTCCTTGACTACCGAGGGGTCAGGGGAGCCATCAAGTGCAAACTGTTCCCAACCACTCTTAGGAAAGGAGCAATGCCTTAGTACAAAAGTCTTCTAGACGAGTCTATTACCTCCTGGAAACAGCTGAGGAGGATGCTCTCAAGGAACTTCACCGCCTCCCAGCGAAATCCAAAATCAGAGGCTTCCCTTGAAGCAATTATCCAGGGCAGAGATGAGTCTCTGCGAGCATACATCGAGCGCTTCAACAAAGAAGCAGTACAAGTCTCCACAACCGACACCATGAAGAAATACCTTCTTAAACGCGGGCTCCGTCCCCGTAGCGACTTTGCAAAAGCAATGGGAATCGAATCACCAGCCATACTCGACTCCCTCCTCCTCAAGGTGCAAGCATATATTCAGTACAAGGAGAAAGAAGCCGCCAACAATGTCAGGGATTCAAAGCACAAAGAAAGTGCCAAGTCCTCAAGAAGTGACGACCCCTCGACATCCCGTCGGGGAGAAAAGAAGTGGGAAGACAAATCCCTACACTCCAAAGACTACAAGGAGCCTGTTGGTTAATTTCATGACTACTCACCTATGACTACTTAGAGGGAATGTATTATGTCTGAATGTGCCAATTCCGAATTCAAACAGGCTAGGGTGTGCTTTCCCCGACAGTCGCCTTCCAAACTCGGAATCGACAAGAGCTAATACTACATGTTCCATAAAATCCATGGTTACAACACTGATGATTGAATCCATATCAAGGATGCAATCGAGATACTAATCCGAGACGGGAACCTCAAGTAGTACAAGAAGAAAGAGAGCACCCGCGAAGAGGCTCCAGAAACTAAGAGCGTCGAAGAGGGGAAGGAGTCCCCCAACATCAACACAATAATGGTCGCTGATAGCATCTCACAACCAGAAGATTTTTACTTCTCATACATGGAGAATGTCCCATTGTACTTCTCCTCTCACAGTCCTTGGGAGTCACTCCCTGCTGATATGGTCATCTCCGACAAGTGATTCAACAAGCATACGGTGGGATCCGTCAAAAGAAGATTCGAGCAACTTATTGAAGCCAACTCTGACATGGACGCCATGTTAGTTAAATTCCGAGGAGGCTCTCATCCGCTCACTTTCTACAGGGAGGAACTGTCAGATGGAGCCCCCAACTCGACCACCCTACTGCTCGTAAGGGCTCACATGGAGAACTTCGATGTTCGGCGCATCCTGGTCGATTAAGGTAGCTCGGTAGACATCATGTACCTCCAAGGCTTCAACGGAGCCAGTACCAAACCTTGGGGGTATGTCGAGTTGATCATCATCTTTAGGAGAGAAATAACCTCCAGAGCCATCAAGACTCAATTTATGGTAGTGGATTGCTCATCTCTCTACTAATGCATCTTTGGGAGGCTCACTCTCGCTGAACTGATCATGGTGCCCTCCACCGTGCACCTCAAGATGAAGTACTACATTGCAGAAGATTTGGTCGCCACCCTCCACAGGGAAATCCAGGCGAAAAGAAGATGTTTTGATGTCTCGACCAGGGGCTTGAGTTCCATCAATGATGAACCATGAACGGCCACTGGGCCGCACTTCCCTCCAGCTCCAAAGAAGTGAAGCCACTTCCGAGGGTCGACACCATCGATCTCGATAACTGCTTCTCCAAAGAAGATTGTTCAAAAAAGAGAAAGAAAGGGAAAGAGTCCATGGTCGAAGATGAAGGTTCAACCTCATCTGCAAATAGAGAGGAACTCTCATATCCCACACGATCCATCCTAGATGGTGACTTCGAACTCGTCCCCCTCGGTAGCGATCCCACCAGAGGAATAAGATCGGAGCTGACCTCCCCGACTTGGCAAAAAGGCAAATTAAAGCTTGCTTAAGGGAGAATGTTGATATGTTTGCCTGGAGCGCGGCCGAAATGGCCGAATTGAACCCAAAGATTGCATGCCATCACCTGACCATAGACCCTGCCCTTAAGGAGGTCACCCAGCGTAGGAGAAAACAATCCCCTGAAAAAATAGAGGCTGCCGAACTAGCTGTAAAAGACCTCCTAGAGGCACATTTTATTTCTGAAGCCCAGTACACAACTTGACTCTCAAATATAGTTCTTGTAAAAAAATCTAATGGAAAATGGCGCATGTGCATTGATTATACCGACCTCAATCGGGCTTGCCCGAAAGATGCTTATCCCCTCCCCAATATTGACAAGCTGGTTGACAATTTAGATGATTTTAATTTGATATCTTTTATGTATGCATATTCTAGTTACAACCAGATTTCATTGGCGAAAACAGACAAAAAATATACCACTTTCATTACCGAGTCGGGCAACTACTACTACAATGTAATGTCGTTCGGCCTAAAAAATACGAGTGCTACATATAAGTGCATGATGAGCAAAGTCTTCCGCAACAAGATAGGCAACATGCTCAAAGTATACATGGACGAAATGATATTCAAATCAACGAAAGAGAACAACCACACACTCCACTTGAAGAAAGTGTTCGAGAAGACCAGAAAGTGTCGGATGCGATTTAACCCAGAAAAATATATCTTTGGCATACGAGGGGGAAAACTCCTCGGATTCTACCTCACAGAACAAGGAATTGAGGCAAACCCCGAAAAATTTCGAGCATTTTCTGAGTTTCCAATGCCCACTTTGAAAAAGTTTATTCAAATCTTGAACGACATGCTCACTTCCCTCTCTCGATTCATGGTGAAATCTGCCCAGTACGCGCTCCCCCTCTTCAAGCTCCTCTGCAAGGAAGCTGCCTTCAAATGGACGGCCGAATGCGAGCAAGCTCTCGCCCACTTGAAGCAAGCATTATCGTAATTTCCCGTCCTCTCTCGACCAGAGAAGGAAGAAATCCTCTATCTCCATCTGGTCGTCGCCTCCGAGGCAATAAGCGTAACACTAATCAGAGAAACCCCAGAAGGACAGAGACCAATCTACTTTACAAGCAAGGCCTTACAGATTCTAGAAATGAGATATCAACAAATTGAAAAGGTGGCCCTAGTCCTCGTCAACACAGCGAGGAGGCTCGGGCATTATTTCGTGGCGCATACTATAGTAGTCCGAACGAATCAGCCAATAAAGCAACTGCTTGGAACACTTGACACAGCGGGTAGAATGTTAAAATGGTCGTTAGAACTCTCCAAGTTTTATATCGAGTACGAGGGAAGGAAATCCCTCAAAGATCAAGCACTGGGCGACTTTGTGGCTAAAATGACCGCGCCCGCACCCACGGACGGAGTGTGCCAGTGGACAATTTTCGTCAACGGTGTCTCCAGTTAGATGGAAAGTGACGCATAAATTATATTGGAAAACAAAGAAGGAACCCTAATTGAGGTCTCCCTCACATTATCTTTCCCAACATCGAACAACCATGCCAAATATGAGGCATTACTGGTAGGCTTATGCCTAGCCGAAGACCTAGGAGCCGAGGAAGTGAAAATCTTCACCGACTCTCAACTGGTTGCGTCCCAGGTCCAAGGAGAATATCAGGTGAAAAACGATCACCTCGCTGAATATTGGGCCCTGGTCCAGGAGAGGAAAAATAAATTCAAATCCGTGGACATGTAACATGTTCCTTGCAAACATAATGCCTGAGCAGATATCTTATCCAAACTAGCAAACTAGGTAAGTAACCTCTTGAAGTTTAGTTGGCTCAAACCTGTCCTTGTAATAGTAACCGGGTTCACAGGAGCTCAATATCACTAGTTTATTTCTTTGGGCATTGTTTCAGCGCAAGCCTCCTTAATGGAGACCAAAATATCCCAAAAAACCAAACCTCAATGAGTGTAGTATCGAGTATCTACCAACTTCAGACTGCTCCAAAGCCGGTCATCTCACTACGTCCTAATGGATAAGTTGGTCAAGTAAAGGTTCTAAAAGTTCATTAGTGCTTCATGACATCACTCAGCAGCCCCGTATTCTCCTTGACTACTCAAGGGCTACCGGTACCCACAAATATGTCGCACTAACGTAGCTATTGCTTAGACCATGTCCGTATACCCCACATAGTTTCCACAACGTATTTCTACTTACCTATAAGGTATCCCAAATCCGGGTAGAGGATTCAAACCCAAACAAAGAACCATAATATAAAGCATACAAGTCAAACAATGAAAGCAAGTAGATGTTATCTAACCCTAAGGTAACCCCACTTTTAAAATTTTCCCCAGCAGAGTCGCTAGTTCTGTGATACGGTAGGAGAACTGACTTGGGTGTTTTTCGTTCGATCGCAAATGTTGTGGTTTAGCAAGAGTCGCCACCGACTTTTATTTTATCCAAAAGGAAAGGTGAAAAAGCACAGGAAAGACCTTTGAGATTGTTTCTTGAGTTCGGGGGGTAGATTATGAAAAGGGAAGGTATTAACACCCTTTTCATCCATGGTTTTCTATGGGCTCTTAGTTACTTGCTAGATCACTTGCTTTTGTTTGGAATTGTGCTTTTTGTGGTTTTCGAAAGTATTTTGTAAAGAGGCCTTTGTTTAGGCAAACTTTGTAATGATTCTCGTTCGCAAGAATGTATATAAAGGTGTTGATCTTTTGAAAATGTTTTCAAGTTTGAAAGGTGTTTTTTAAAAGTGTTGGTGTTTGTTTTGAAATAGAAAGGATGTTTTTATTTTGAAATGGAGCAAGTGTTGTACCCCAAAATTTGCCCTCTCATGTTTTCAAAGGTCTTCCCTTACATGGTTGGTCACAAACCCTTGCCTAACGAAAATAAAGTTTTTTTGAAGATGTACAAAGTGTCTTTCGATTGGCATCTGGGAAAAGTCTTCGATTGGGTATCCAAAATCCTTCGATACATGCTTGGTTCACCAGTCTTCGATTGGGCATTTGGCACTCTTCGATCAGGCTTGGTTCACTAGTCTTCGATTGGGCATTTGGCACTCTTCGATCAGGCTTGGTTCACCAGTCTTCGACTGGGCATTTGGCACTCTTCGATCAGGCTTGGTTCACCAGTCTTCGATTGGGCATTTGGCACTCTTTGATCAGGCTTTGATTAGTAAGCTTCGATTAGGTGTTTGGAACCCTTCGATCAAGCTTTGGTGCGCAAGTCTTCGATTGAGCGACGGACCCCTTCGATCAAGTCAATTTCACAATGCTTCGACTAGTACTTCAGAGGGTCCTTCGACTGGAACTTCATACTTTACCTCAATCAGAACATCAGAATGAAATGACCTTCGAATGGCATTTCAGTGCAGAGTTTCTCTTAATCTAAGATGCTCTGATGAAGGAAGTTCTGGACACTTCAAATCAGAACTTAGACTCATCACAAGGCCAAGGGCTGGTCGAAGTTGTCTAATAGGGAATGTTCTAAATTGATTCGAATTGGACTTTGAAGCTGGCAAAGAAGGCAGATTCGAAGGAATGAAGTAGGCTGGCATGACTAAGCAAAAACACATATCCTAACCTGTCCAGGTTCACCCAAAGTTCACAATAGCATGTGTCCCTTGCAAATATAGAAATAATTAAATGCTGATTGTGGACTCAATTATTTGAATTAAAGGCCAGATTCTTGCCTTGTTTTCTCCCAACCCTACAAGAGCTGATTCGACTAGGGTGATCCTTTTCAAATCAAGCAATCGAAGCAGAGGGAGGCTCAATCGAAGGGGCTATGCAATTGAAGTTGGAGTAATTCGATTTGGGACTTTGAAGCTATCAAAGAGAAGCATTCAAAGGGCCATTCGAAGAACATTCAAAGGGTCAATTCAAAGAACATTCAGAAGGCCCATTCGAAGGGCACATAAGAAGTCCATTCGAAGGAGGCAACTCAAGACCAATCGAAGAGCATGGCCTGGAGGCATTCGAAAATCAAAGGTGTCCAGGTTCATTCAAGATTCCAAAGAGACATGAATATTTCAAAAAAGGAAATCTTTTAATATGCCTGATTCTTGTCTCATGGCTTTAAAGGCCTGTTTAATTGGTTGTCTCTTGCCGTTACTAGACCATCATACTCCTATAAATACAAGGGCCAGCATAAAGTGCAGAGGGACGAAAAAAGGGGAAGAAAAGAAAACTCTGCAGAAACAAAACAGAGGAACGAAAAAAGAAAAGAAGAGAAACAGGGAGGATTTGGAGATACGCTGCCCACAAACCCACCAAAGGTTATCAGCATTTTCATAAGTAATCCAAGCCAAAGCAGCCATTCAGCAAACATCTCCACACCCAGAGCCACATATCATACATCTTTAATTGGTAAGGGTTTGCAAAACCAAAATTGCACCTTCATGAAATTTAAATACACATTGCATATGTATTCTTGTTATTACTGATTGTGTTGCATGTAAGCTACAGCGTAAAGATGAGATCATGCCATTGCTTGGGCACGATCTAAGTTTCTCCTTCGAATCTCAGAATAAAACAAACCCAGACCCAGATTCAGCAGATTCAAATTGAGGAAGGATTCGAATTGGGAGGAGATTCAAATCAGGGGGTAAAATCCCCCCTGGACCTTTAACATTTGTCTCGTTTTTGCTGGAAATATCTTCTCAGAATCTTGTTCAGAGTTTCGAAGCTTAGCAGCTTAGCTTCGAACTGGATCCAGGATTTCCAGATCGAAGGATGACATATCCAGATCAAACACCCCCAGAGTGCAGCCCCTCAGGCACCTTCGATCAAGCCTCTTCACTGGGTCGAAAGACAACCCACACCTCTTTCGACCCAGGCCTCCAGAATTATACCTTTTTTTGATTTACTGCCTGTTCCTTCGATTTCATCTTTGTTTTGACTATTTTATTTCTTTTTTTTTTAATTAACATAAAATCAATTAAAAAAGAAAACCACAAAAACATTAGGCTAGTTTTTTCTATTAAATTAAATTTGTTAATTAATCTTAACATTTTCTCAAAACTAAAATTAAGTAGATTTAGATCATTTTCCCAAAATAAAATAAAACAACAAAAAGATTTTATTCTTAGGATTTTTAGAGGTTATGTTCAGATTCGCGCACGTTTATTTTATTGTAACTGCCTACTGGTTTGTAATAGCTTAACTAAGACTTTTACACTTTACTGCTTTATTCCCCCAATTTTGGACATGTAAATAATCCCCCTCCCCGAAGCCTTATAATAGCGTAGGATTTACAATTCCCGCACTTTAAATTCCTATACATATATTAACTGTTTAGATGTATGATAACTAGGATTGCATGACAAGATCTATCTTGACTTGAAATCAACAGTAGCTCACCATGACATGTAAAGATAATATAAACTGAAAATTGACACACTCGCACATGCCACTCTTAGGGTACACTTCACTTGGTTGCCTCAAACGTGGTCATTAAGTATAAGAAGTTTTAGAGGTCGCCCTCTTGTCCAAAGATCATAAGTTGCCTCGAAACGGTTGCCTCGGATAAAATGATCTAAGACATTAGGGTTACCACTAAGGCGTCCTGACATTGCTTTAGTGACCACACGTCCCTTAAATCGAATTGACCCGAAAACTCCAACGACGGTGCTACCTACTCCTCAATAGTGGGATAGCACTGTCTAAAGGACATTTGCACAGTTTAATTCCTTTTTGAGTAGGTAGAGGTTCTTAAGTACCTGCTCCTTTTAAAACAAAATAAAACTTTTCGCACTTACACTCTCTTCAAAACAAAAACTCTTTCCAAACCCACAAACACAAAGAAAAGCAAACTTTTGAAAACATAGTGAGCAAGTACCTAAGAGCCCGTGGATAACCATGGATAGAAAGGGTGCTAACACCTTCCCTTTCTATAATCTACCTCCCGAACCCGAGAAACATCTCGAAAAGGAATTTTTCTGTGCTTTTGTCCTTTCCTTGTTGGATAAAATAAAATACGGTGGCGACTCTTGCTTACCGCGAAATTTTGCAAAAACAAACGCAAACGCGAACCAGCATTCCAAAACAGTCAGTTCTCATTCCCACCGATCACAACAAGTAACTAGGAACATTCTATCTACTCAAAAGTCTTTCATGTTCATTTGCTTTTTCCTTTGACATTGTTATCTTACCATTGATTTGGTAAATAACCCTATCTTTGGATGTAAAAGGGATGGGCGTGGGTCATCGTATAACCATGACTAGCAATGTTGCAAGATATATTAGCATTTTCTTTAGGGACTAAGTTCATTTTGAAAGGTAACATAGATAGCGTCATCGAGGGACTATGATCTTGTACTTTGCTTGTTTTTGCTAAGATACCCCGCATGCATAATATGGCCATTTTTATAAGGCAACCAAGTGGATTTACCCTAGGGGTGTTTGTGTGCAAGTTTATTAGTTTACAACATGCTTGATTTGTCTTTGATTAGAGTTTGATATTTTGTTGGTTTTAGTCTTTCCATACAAAACCTTAATTCCTAGCACTTGTATATAAAGCGCTAAATTGCGGAATTTAAAATCACTATGCTATTACATCACTTAGGGGAGGGGGTGTACAAATTACAAATGGGGACTGCAAGGGATTTAAAGTCCTAATTATCTATTACAACCATATTGAAATAATGTACAAGAAATGAAATGGATTTGTTTTGTTTAAGAAAATATTTTTAGTCTTTTGGTTTTAAAAGAAATAAAATAAAGTATGTGAATATAAAAAAGTTTTTTGTGTTTTTGATTAATGGAAATAAAAATGATGATAAAGAATACTAAGAGAAAAAGGGGTCAGAATCAAAATCAGCACATTGCTGAAGTAAGAAGCTATGACTCTGGTGCGCTGCAAGTCAGAAGGAAAATGTTAGCAGAAAAGGGGACAGTCAAAAGTTTTGGGTCCGGGTACACTAAAGTTCTAGGGTTGCTGGGGACAAAGGAAATCCTAGGAGTTCTGATGCAACTGTCAACCTAGAATTTCTAATATTACTGAAAGGTCAGAAGTTCCGGTTATTGAGAGAATCTAGAAGTTCTGATGTAGCTGGACATCTAGAAATTCTGATAATGGGTAAGTGAAGTGTCAATGCTGTTGGATGGGAATGTCTAGAAGTTTTGGTCCAGGATCAACGTTTTGATAAACAATTAA
This sequence comes from Vicia faba, assembly GCA_948472305.1. Classification (NCBI taxonomy): domain Eukaryota; kingdom Viridiplantae; phylum Streptophyta; class Magnoliopsida; order Fabales; family Fabaceae; genus Vicia; species Vicia faba. The sequence continues at coordinate 1,227,922,788 of OX451735.1, read as the reverse complement.
AGGGATTGATCTAGAAGTTCTGGTCAAATTAATGGGGTAAAAGTGTCAGGAAATAAATGTAAAAAGGGGTGTTTCTGGGGTTAGAACTCAGGACCCTTCACACTAATGTCTTATGCACACACTCTCTACCAATGGGGTGGCTATACATCTGGTATTAGAAGCAAAAACATAAACATATAACACAAACCAAGTTCTGATGATGAGCTTCATCTCCACGCCAGTTAGAGCATCTGCAACTTAGCCATTTCTCAACAAAAATAGAAAATGCACACATAACAATTATGTCAAGTTTCATCATGGTTTCAGAAGTATAAAATATTAGAACTGTAAATCAGAAGCAAACATGAATTTTTCTAATCCTAATTTTGAGTCCTAGTTTCCTCAAGAAGTTCTGAACTGAGATTCTCTCTACTTAGGCAAAAATACATGAAATATGAGTATGTACATAATCAGAGCCATGATATCTACATTGTATCTTTGAAAATACAAGCCTAGAAATGCATAAGCAATGAGATAAAAGTTATAAGAAACTTACCTTGCTTCTGGAGATTGTTCTGAATTAGAGTCTGGTTCAGGCTGCTGTGATATTCTGGTCAGCTTTTTCACGTGCTCAGAAGGATGGAACAATCTTTAACTTGAGCTAAGGAATGGCTGGAAAATTCTGGAACAACCAAGAATCAAAGTTCTGATTTTTGAAATGGAAGTTGGTGGAGATGGAATTGCAGTTGTAAACAGAAGTTGGAATTGTTTCTAATTTGGCCAAGAGATGTGCAATAAAATTAGAGTTTGGGCGTGAAAAGAAACATAAGCTTAGCAGGTTTTTGTGTTTATGATTTTAGTTTCCAGTTCTTTGAAATTTCAGCAAGGTTTCAAGGATAATTTTAAAATTCTCCCCCCTCCTTATAGCTGCAAATGAAGTTTAATTTACAGGCAAGGGTTTAGTAGCTTGGAGAAGTCAAAAGTACATCCATCATACACTAGGCGCTGACTTATTCTTGAAGCAAGTTCAAACAAGTAAGGTTCAACGACAAAGTAAGGTGGTTAGCAGCTTTTAGCCGTGCCTAAGCTGGATTTGTAAGCCTAAATTAAGGAAAAGTACCCTCAGAGGCAAAAGAAAAGCATGGGCCCAGCATAAACTTGTACAAAAGTTTGCTTTTCAAGGACAACAATGGTACTTTTATCTCACACGTGGGAAAATCCTTTGGGTAAAAACTCAAAAGTGGTTGTGAGCATTAAATGATGATGATATTTATCAAACTAGAAATCCTACGCTATGATATTATGCATCATAGCTTAGATCTGAGCCAGAAGTTCAGCATCAGTGCAACTTAGAACAAAACATCCAACTTCTGATCCTTTAATCTTTTCGCTCCAGCATGTTCTGAAGGAGTTCTCAGACTTTTCTGAAAGTTTGTGACACGCTTTGTAGACTTTCTTTGAATTGCTTTTGCAAACTCTGGCTGAACATTCGTGAAAACTGGCTCAGAAGTTCTAACCAAAATCTGTCTTGAAAGTGTCCAGAATTTGCTGAGTGCTTCAGTTTCAGGGACGTGTATTTGAGGATTTATAACTTGAAATCCCAGCATTTCCAAGAGAAGTTCTGTTCTACAATATTTTAGGTCTTATTGAGATCTAAAACTCTTGTGTTAGAAATTCTTCCAGAATCAGCTTGCATCATGGTGATAATCTGATCAGAAGTTCTGAGCTTGTCATATTTCTTAAACACTTAGAAAAATTCTAAGTATTTTAGAATTTTTACTTTTGAATTTATTGATGAAATAAACTTCATATTTCAACACGTCTTGATTGAATATGATTCTTGAAACTTGATTTTGATCAAAAGTCAAAGTTTAACTTTTCAGTGTACAGTTGACTTTTGATCAATTGACTGAAAATTCACTATCAATCCAATTGATCTTGAGAAATGTTTTGGGTCATGCCATTAGATCAAAATGATGCAATTGAACTCTTGAGATCATGCCTCAAACCACTTAACTATTTGCTAAGTCAAAAATCAAAAATTGCCTTTCCTCAGTCAAAACCCTAATTTTGACCATTTTTCCCTTTTGATGATTTAATCAGATTTCTTGAGGAATTATGGTACAAACTTGATAAAATGATACATATGAGTTTATAATGTTGATGTGGATAAAAAATTATGAAGTTTGACTGTAAATTGGCCAAAGTTGACTTTTCCCCCAAATCTAGTTGATTTTTAGGTCAACTGCTCAATTGACTGAGCAAAAGTGTGATCCAAGGCTTGAAACTTGGCATGAGTAATCTTGGGGGTCCACAATAATCCATTAAAGTCATATGAGTCATTGAAAGTTCAATTATCCTTGTGCAAATCTCATACGCTAATTTTGGTCATCAGTGCTTAAGGAGGTGTCTTGAGTTGATCAACCCTAGTGTAGTCTTGAACCAAGAGAGATCTTTGTGAGAAAATAATTGATAAGTGAGAGGGCAAATTTTGGTGTACAACGCAATTGTATCTACATTTTATCTTTGAAAATGGAAGCCTAAGAGCGCCTATATGAATAGTTCAAAAGTCAGAAAACTCACCTTGCAATAGGGTATCGTGTTTTGAGTTTGAGCAACTTTTGATGAGTTATAATGATTGGGTTAGCTTCCTCAAGTTCCCAAGAAGATAATTTGATGCTTGGTTCAAGCTGAAAGTGGGTGAGGAGTTCTGAAGAAGTCAAGGTGCAATGTGCTGTTTTTGAAAATGGTGGATGATGATAGAGGTGTTACAATTGTGTTGCAGGTGTTGGAATTGTTTGTATATGTTATTTAGAAGATTTTGAAAGCAAAAGACCAAGAAACGCACGAGAAAATTTAGAGATTGGGTTCAAAACTCAGAAATGGCAAGTTTTGAGATGTTTTTGGTGGTTCTGTGCTTTAGGGGGTTTTCAGGGCTTGAGCATGCGTGTGTTAGCTTGTAAATAGTGTATGTATTTATAGGCAAGATGTTTTGTGTTCTACAACAAGTCAGAATTTGAATTTACATGTTGTGATCGGTGGAAATAGAACTGACTGTTTTCAAATGCTGGTTCGCGAAATGTCGCGGTAAGCAAGAGTCGCCACCGTCTTTTATGTTCTCCAACATGGAAAGGACAAAAGCACAACAAAATTCCTTTTTCGAGATGTCTCTCGGTTCGGGAGGTAGATTTATAGAAAGGGAAGGTGTTAGCACCCTTTCTATCTGTGGTTATCCACGGGCTCTTAGGTACTTGCTCTATGTTTTCAAAAATTTGTTTGCTTTTCAAGTGTGTGTGGGTTTTGAAAAAGTTTCGTTTGAAAAATTTCTAGGTAACTCTTGTATCAGTCCTCAAGAGTGTATGCAATATTTGTTTGAAAACTTTTTGAAAGTGTAGGTGCGAAAAGATGTTTTTGTTTTTTGAAAGAGCAAGTACCCAGGAGAAATCTACCTACTCTAAGGAATTAGGTTGTGTAAGAGTCCTTTAGATAGTGCTATCCCACCATTGAGAGGTAGGTAGCACCATCGTTGGAGTTATCGGGTCAATTCGATTATTAGGGACATGTGTGGTCACCAAAGCAATGGTAGGACACCTTAGCGGTAACCCTAATGTCCTAGATCCTTTTTTCTTCGACGCAACCGTTTTGAGGCAACTGGATCTTTAGACAGGAGGGACACCTCTAAGACACCCTATACTAGATGACCACGTCGAGGCAACCAGTGAGGCGTACCCTAGGAGTGGCATGTGCATGTGTGTTGAATTCAGTTAAGATTATCTTGTACATGTTATTTGTGAGCTACAAATTGATTTTATTTGTCATACAAGTATTTCATGCATTTTTAACAGTTAAGAGTGCGGAAAAATAAATTGCGGAAATATGAATCTACGCTATTACAAGGCGCGGGTCTATACATCGCCAAAAACAAAAACCCGTTTGGAAAATAAATGCGAGAAAAAATAAATAAAGCGATAAAAGCCTAATTAACTATTACATTTCTGAGCAGATACATAAATAATCAAAATAACGAATTAAAAATAATATACGCACGAAAGAATGAATCGGGACGTCCTTAGGGTTTTGACCCTTTTTGAGAAAAGAATGAGATTTGTCCCTTTTTGGCAATTAATGAAATTAAGCCTAATTACTAATTAATTAATTATTTACAAGAAAAAAAGTATTTTTTTGTGTTTTTATGTTTTTTTAATGAAATAAAATTAAAAGGAATTAAAAGTGTCAAAAGAAAAACCTAATTCTAAGCTTGATTTTATTTATTATGAAGAAAAGATTAAAATTATTCTAATTAAACTAAGTTAATTATATTTAGAATTTATTTACAAAAAAAAGTAATTGAAATTAATAAAAATGTTTTTTTTTTTGTTTTCTGAATTTTATTGTGAAAATGTTAATTTGTTAATTAATCAAATAATACTAATAATAATTATTAAAGAAAATAAAAGGAAAAAAGAAAAATGAAAAAAAAGGATAGTAAACCATGGGTGTTGGGCCAGCATTGGGGGTGTGCTTGGCAATCTGAGGCCCATTAACCAGCCAGCCTTTTTGACTTTTTGCAATTGCCTATAACGTGCTTTGACTTGGAGTATGGTAGCCTGCACTTCATGGCCATCAGATTCATGAGAATGGCCACTTGGCGCGCTTGGATGTGAGATGCATGATAGAACGCTCCAAATAGCCTGCATAGGAATACATGAAGAAAAGAAATAAACAAATATTTTGGGGGGACCTGGGATTCGAACCCAGGTCCCAAAGGACTATTCAATGACACGTCCACCAACTGAGCTGTGGCGCTTTCAGAGCGTTTCAGGCGATGAGAGTACTTGGTTCTTATGCCAATCGCTTCAGGGGATGGTAAGGAAGGATGTCACGTTCTCCTTTTTGTCTGAAAATGCTCGCAACCTTGTTCTAGATCTCACACTTTTTCAACAATTTTCAGTTTTGTTTTTTGCCGTTTCAGCAATGCCCGGGTCCTGGATTAGGTTTGTAATGCTTGCTTATGTATGTGTGAACGAAATTAGGTTAGCAGCTGAGCCTTAACCTTGTGTATTGAAGTCTTGAGATCTTGGTTGACCACCATTAAAGAACTTTCCATTTTTGGTTCAAATTCAAGATTTTATGCACAAAAAGGCTTGGCACGAATTTGGTAGCTGGCATGTGACATATAAAAGCTATTCAAATCAAAAGATGCTATTCCATTAAATTTTTAGATTTTATTTGAATTATTATGGATTTAAAATGAATTAAATCAATACAAATTAAATAAAATGGAAAAATAAATGTTTGATCTTGAAATTAATCATGGGACACGTGTATGGCATGACAAGGCTGAATCAAGTGGAAGAAAGTGGGCCCTTTTGTCAAAAATTGAAGTTTTAAGGATAGTTGACTTTTGCCATTTCACAAAAATTTCCCAACTTCTCCAATGCATATCTTGCTCAATTTTGATCATATGGACCTGTTCTTGAACATTTTGGAAAGGTATTGAAGTCCTCTAACCAATGCCTTTGGTCCCATGTCATATGGAATTACCAATCTCAAGTTATGGTCTTTGACTTAAAATGCCTTTTTGTTGACTTTTGAAAATGACCTATAATGTAGAAATTGATAACTTTTTGTGAGAGCATTTCTTGGACTTGGAGTGTGAAGATGGATTGTAGGAAATGTCATCCCCTTCAAAATGAGCATTGGATGGGATTTTTATGATGAACCATGAAAAAGTTATGCCCTGGTCAAGTTATAGTTGACTTTTCAGTTGTCCCAAAATGGAAACTTTTGCATCTTGATGATTTTTGAGCCATTCTTATGGAATCATGATCAAGACTTGATCAAATGATGACTGTGTGCTCAAAATAAGATGTTGACAAAAAAATTTGACTTTTGACTGTAAAATGACCATTTTGCCCCTACAGTTGGTGTTGGAGCAACTAGGGCTTTTGACTGTGCAAACTGGCATTGTGAACCTTGAAACTTGACATGTAGATGCTTGACAATGTATATAGGCCCATGGGACTTGATTGAGCCATTTAAAACCTCAACTTCCTTGCAAGAACCAAAACCCTAATTTTGACTGGCTTAGGAGGCAGTTGGACTATGCAACCCTTGAGAAGTCTTGAACCATTTGAGGATGATTCTTGACAAATCATGAAGAATATGGGAGGGCAAATTTTGGGGTACAACAGTTGCCCCTGTTCAATCTTCTTAGACCTGAGGATGTAGATTGGCTTGCGTGCCTTTCGTGATCCGAAGGTGGAAGATGATTGAACACTAGAGTGCCCAGAAATTTGCACTCACATAGTAGAATATCAGCAATGTGATGGCGGGAATGGACTTACAGATGCCATTTGGAGATATGATGGGTAGGAGGATGGGCTTATAGATGCCATCTGAAGATGTGGCAGAATCTTGTCGGGAATGGGCTTATATATGCCATTTGGAAGTGTAATGGATAGTTGTGGAGATGGGCTTAAAGGTGCCATCGGGGGATTGTCGATCGCGTAAGAGATTCCTTAGCGAGAACTTGTGTACCTGAGAAAGAAAGATAATTTCCTGGCTTGTTACAGGTGTTGATCTTCAATCTCTTCATGCAGATATACCCTGGCTAGATACAGGTATCGAATCTACAATCAATCGCTCACAGATATGCCCTGGCTGGATACAGGTATCGAATCCGGAACTAGTCGTCTACAGATATGCCCTGGATGGATACAGGTATCGAATCTACAATCAATCACTCACAGATATGCCCTGGCTAGATCTGGAATTAGTCGTCTACAGATATGCCCTGGCTGGATACAGGTATCGAATCTCTAAACTCTTCATGCAGATATGCCCTGGCTAGATACAGGTGTCGAATCCATAATCAATTACTCACAGATATGCCCTGGCTGGATACAGGTATCGAATCTGGAATTAGTCGTCTACAGATATGCCCTGGCTGGATACAGGTATCGAATCTGGAATTAGTCGTCTACAGATATGCCCTGGCTAGATACAGGTATCGAATCTCTAAACTCTTCATGCAGACATGCCCTGGCTAGGTACAGGTGTCGAATCTACAATCAATTACTCACATATATGCCCTGGCTGGATACAGGTATCGAATATGGAATTGGTCGTCTACAAATATGCCCTGGCTGGATACAGGTATCGAATCTCTAAACTCTTCATGCAGATATGCCATGGCTAGATACAGGTGTCGAATCTACAATCAATTACTCACAGATATGCCCTGGCTGGATACACGAATCGAATCTGGACTTGGTCGTCTACAGATATGTCCTGGCTGGATACAAGAATCGAATCTCTAAACTCTTCATGCAGATATGCCCTGGCTAGATACAGGTGTCAAATCTACAATCAATTACTCACAGATATGCCCTGGCTAGATACAGGAATCGAATCTGGACTTGGTCGTCTACAGATATGCCCTGGCTGGATACATGAATCAAATCTCTAAACTCTTCATGCAGATATGCCCTGGCTAGATACAGGTGTCGAATCTACAATCAATTACTAACAGATATGCCCTGGCTGGATACAGGAATCGAATCTGGACTTGGTCGTCTACAGATATGTGCTGGCTGGATACATGAATCGAATCTCTAAACTCTTCATGCAGATATGCCCTGGCTAGATATAGGTGTCGAATCTACAATCAATTACTCACAGATATGCCCTGGCTGGATACAGGAATCAAATATGGAATTAGCCGTCTACAGATATGCCCTGGCTGGATACAGGAATCGAATCTCTAAACTCTTCATGCAGATATGCCCTGGCTAGATACAGGTGTCGAATCTACAATCAATTACTCATAGATATGCCCTGGCTAGGTACATGTATCGAATCTGGAATTAGCCGTCTACAGATATGCCCTAGCTGGATACAGGTGTCGAATCTCTAAACTCTTCATGCAGATATGCCCTGGCTAGATACAGGTATCGAATCTACAATCAATCACTCACAGATATGCCCTGGCTGGATACAGGAATCGAATCTGGAATTGCGACAGTTGATAATAATCATCTTTAGATTGACCTTTTTCCTGAAAAGGCAAAACATCAGTTGTAATGCAATGTCATGATGTATGATATGTATGATGTCATGAGATCGTGTCGTATGCACTTTATCATATATGAGATCCCGGGCTGACGTTTGAAGAGTAGAGTTCTTCGTTTCCGCTGGGGATGATGGTTGCAAGAATAAACCGGTAGGAGAAGATGACTCCGTTGGGGAATAAACCTGGTGAAGAGATTACTCTGCGGGGAATTACTCTGTGGGAAGAGATACTTTGCTGAGGTTTTGATGGTAACTCCGCTGGGGATTCCTATTGATAAGTTTTGTTGAGGATTTGATGAACTCCACTGGGGGATAGGAAGAACTTCGCTGAGGATGATCTTTCTGTGGTAATTAGCTGAGGATAACCCAATTATAAGCTCTGGTGGGGAATAAACTTTGAATATGGTCGGGGAGACATATATGTACTCTGTAGGTGATAAGCTTCCAGAACCTACTGGGGATAAGCTTCCAGACTCTACTGGGGAGATTGATTCCACTCTCCTGGGGAAACTTTTGGACTGTACTGGGGAAGTGGCTCCACTGGGGTGTCTGTATTCCGCCGGGGAACAATCTTATATTAAGACTACCGGGGATGCTTGCTTAGGAACATCTGTATACTCCGCTGGGGAATGTTGAGATCTTCTGGGGATATCCAATTTCCTTAAGGCTGACCGTAGACTAACTCTGCTTAGGGAGAGTATTGCAGACTTGCTAGGGATACTGTGCCTTTTCAGGGCTGGTTGGAGACCAACTCTGCTTGGGGGAGAGTACTGTTGGACTTTGTCTTACTCTGTGGGGAGTGGAGGTATCTTGGTTACGTTCTTCAGCCGAACCTACCTTGGTACCTTGGTGGACAGAGCAACTAGATCGCTTAGACAATTCTTATTGCCCCTGTTTCTGATGTCACCTGTAACTTGTCCTTTGTTTCGCATGCAAGTATTTATTATTAGCAATTAATGTCAAATACATATATCAAAAATGAACATTGGACGTTCTTTGCAAAACAAAACAGATAAAGGAAAAACAATTGGCAATTTGTCTGGAAAAGTGGATTTGTATTGATTTTTGAATTTGCCTGTAAATAGGCGTTTTGTGTACGAGAGGCTGGCGTCCTAGTAAGAGAATGCCGCCGAACAACATAGAGTTTATACAATTTATAAAAAGGAAACAAAACAGCTATGTGAAAAACAATCCCACTGGGTTCCAACTCTGCTATCGCCTTTATGTCTTCGAGCGTCTCATCACTTTGCTGCTTAGTCGAAGATGAAGCTGACTGATCGATGCCGTCTGAACCTGATAGTTGATACCGAATTCTGGATGCAAGGTGATCCAATGAGACATAGTATTACGCTTTATCCCTAACTTTTTCCTGGACCGCCCTTTCGGGTTTTCAGTCCACCGGGATACCCATTTTTGCCCAAGCCGCCTTTTCAGGTTTTCGACTTGCCGGGTGTACAGATTTTTTTCATTTCATCCCTTATTTTTGCCCGAACCCTTTTGGTTCGCCGGGAAGCCCTTATTTTTGCCTAGGTGTGTCAACCTAGCGGGTCTTTTATTCATGCGTAGTAGTTTTTTACTATGTCTGCATTGGCGGGGTGAGGAAGGTCGTCACCATCCATGGTGGTTAGAATCATAACTCCTCCTGAGAAGATATGTTTAACCACAAATGACCCTTCGTACGTAGGGGTCCATTTGCCTCTGGGATCACCTTGAGGAAGAATGATGCGCTTGATTACCAAGTCTCCGACTTGATACTCTTGTCGTCTGACTTTCTTGTTAAATGCCTTGATCATCCGTTTTTGATACGTTTGACCATGACAAATAGCGGTGAGTCTCGTTTCGTCAATCAGGTTTAATTGATCAAGTCGAGTCTGGATCCAGTCATCTTCGCTCAAACCTGTATCCTTCACTATCCAGAGAGAGGGTATCTGGACTTCAATAGGCAAGACTGCCTCCACGCCATAGACTAAGGAAAATGGTGTTGCCCCTGTTGACGTTCATGCTGAGGTACGGTATCCATGGAGAGCAAACGGTAACATCTCATGCCAATCTTTGTACATCACTGTCATCTTCTGCACAATCTTCTTAATATTCTTATTTGCCGCTTCGACAGCCCCATTCATCTTTGGCCGATAGGGAGAAGAGTTGTGGTGCTGTATCTTGAATTGCTCGCAGAGCTCAGTGATCATCTTGTTATTAAGATTGGTACCATTATCCTTAAGGATCCTCTCAGGTACTCCGTATCGACAGATCAAGTTATGCCGAATGAACCGTGCCACGACGTTCTTGGTTACGGTAGCGTAGGAAGTTGCTTCAACCCACTTTGTGAAGTAATCAATCGCTACCAGGATGAAGCGATGCCTGTTGGATGCCGTAGGTCTGATCTTGCCGATCATATCAATGCCCCACATTGCAAAAGGCAAAGGTGCTGTCAAGACGTTCAGAGGAACTGGAGGAACGTGCACCTTATCAGTATAGATCTGGCATTTGTGACACGTCCGAGAATGTTGGTAACAGTCGACTTCCATTGTGGACCAGAAATATCCTGCTCGAAGGATTTTCTTTGCCATGGTATATCCACTGGAATGTGTTCCGAATGTTCCTTCATGTAGCTCTGCCATGATCCTTTCTGCTTCAGTCTTATCCATACAACACAGTAAGGTCGAATCATGGTTTCGCTTGTAGAGGATGCCATTGTTGAGGAAGAACTTTGCAGCGAACCATCTCAGAAACTTCTTGTCATTAACAGATGCACCCTCGGGGTATTCTTGAGCTTCAAGGTACCTCTTCACTTCATGATACCAAGGTTTTTCAGTTACCTCTTCAGCCTCAAGATCACAACAATGTGAAGGTTCATCCAATTTCCAGATAATGATCCGGGGAGCTTCGTTGTCCCATTTTACTTTGAACATAGATGACATCGTAGCTAACGCGTCCGCCAGCTGATTCTCCTCTCTTGGGAAGTGTTCAAAAGTTAACTCCTCGAAGTGGGGAATCAACGTCAACACATACTCTTTGTAAGGAATGAGATTTGGGTGTTTCGTATCCCACTCGCCTTTGATCTGATTGATCACGAGAGCAGAATCTCCGAAGACACTCAGAAACTTGATCCTTAAGTCAATTGCAGCTTGAAGACCCATGATGCATGCCTCATACTCCGCCATGTTGTTAGTGCAGTTGAAACATAATCGGGCGGTAAGTGGAGTATGAGTGCCTTTAGGGGATATGATCACAGCACCAATACCGTTACCCAAAGCGTTTGAGGCTCCGTCAAAGTGCATAGACCATCGGGATCCTTCCTCAGGTCCTTCATCCGGTCCAGGTACTTCACAATCAGTTACTACCATAATATTCTCGTCTGGAAATTCAAAGTTCATCGACTGGTAGTCATTCACTGCCTGGTGTGCCAAATGGTCTGCCAATACACTTCCCTTGATTGCTTTTTGAGTCGTGTACTGGATGTCATATTCCGTCAAGATCATCTGCCATCTTGCTATTCTTCCGGACAGGGTGGGTTTTTCGAAGATATACTTTATTGGATCCATTTTTGAAATCAACAGAGTAGTGTGAGTCAACATATACTGTCTCAGCCGGTGAGCAGCCCATACCAAAGCGTAACAAGTTTTCTCGAGCAGTGAGTATCGGGTCTCACATTCGGTAAGCTTTTTGCTAAGGTAATAAATAGCATGCTCTTTTCGGCCAGACTCGTCATGCTGCCCCAACACACACCCCATTGAGCTGTCAAGTACTGTCAAGTATAGTATTAGAGGTCTCCCTTCAACCGGTGGCATAAGAATTGGTGGTTCTTGGAGATACTCTTTGATTCTTTCGAAAGCGGCCTGACATTCATCGTTCCAACGTACTACTTGATCTTTCTTCAGTAGCTTGAAGATTGGTTCACAGGTAGCAGTTAGATGTGAGATGAATCGGGCAATGTAGTTCAGCCGTCCTAGAAAGCCCCTGACTTCTTTCTCTGTCTTGGGAGTTGGCATCTCTTGTATGGCTTTCACCTTGGCAGGGTCCACTTGAATACCTTTGTCGCTTACGACGAAGCCTAGCAATTTTCCAGATCTTACCCCGAAGGTGCACTTGTTCGGGTTCAACCTCAGCTTGTACAACTTCAGACAGTCAAACAGCTTCTGTAGATGGTCAAGGTGTTCCTCCTCAGTTTGGGACCTTGCAATCATATCGTCGACATATACTTCGATCTCATGATGGATCATGTCATGAAATAAAGCAACCATGGCACGTTGGTAGGTTGCTCCAGCATTCTTCAACCCAAAAGGCATGACCTTGTAACAGAAGGTGCCCCACTGAGTAACAAAAGTGGTCTTCTCCATGTCTTCGGGAGCCATCTTGATTTGATTATATCCGGAGAAACCGTCCATGAAGGAGAAAACCTTATGCTGAGCAGTATTGTCAACCAGAACGTCGATGTGGGGTAGAGGGAAGTCATCCTTGGGGCTCACCCTGTTCAAATCCCTGTAGTCAACACACATTCGGACCTTACCATCTTTCTTCGGCACCGGAACCACGTTGGCAACCCACTGAGGGTAAGAAGTCACTGCTAGAAACCCGGCGTCGAATTGTTTCATAACCTCAGCTTTGATTTTCTCGGACATCTCTGGACGCATATGGCAGACCTTCTGTTTTACCGGAGGGCATTCTTCCTTGGTAGGCAAGTGATGAACCACGATGTCAGTATCCAACCCAGGCATGTCTTCGTAAGACCAGGCAAAGATTTCCACATAATCATGCAGCATCTGAATCAACCGTTGTTTCACATTAGCCTCCAGATTGGCACCAATCTTGACTTCCTTTCTGTCTGTCTCAGTACCCAGATTTATCGTTTCCACTGGCTCTTCATGTGGCTGAATGGCCCTCTCTTCCTGGAGTAGCAGTCTTGCAAGCTCACCAGGCACTTCGCAGTCATCCTCACCTTCGTCTTCGGCTAAGTTGATCGGATTTTCGAAGTCATAGCTGGCAGTAGCAGAGTCGTTACCAGTGGGATCCAGAGTGGATGGGAACCTGTATAGGTGAGTGTGTGTAAATATAGCTGTTTTGCATTATATAAAGAAAGAAAGGGAGCGCAAGATTTGAAGTGCGAAAAACGTCCAATGCTTTTATTCATGATATATGAAGGTGACACACAAAAGCCCTCACAAATGAAGCCACGGTGCCCCGGGTAAGGCACCGAGCCATAAAGTTTCAAATTATTGTTCGTTACAAATTTAAAACAAAGGAGTTCATTACTGAGTGACAAAAGTAATAGGTATGAAATCTTTCGCCGTCCAGTTGCTTGGTCCATCGTTGGTCGTTGGGTAGATCCAGCTGTCGAATTCAGATTCGTTCGCTTCGTCCTCAATAGCATTTACTCCCGGGTTGGTGATGAATACAGGAGGTCTTCCAGTCCTTGCCTTACGAACAGTCCTCTGAGCTTCTGCAGTGAAACCCAAACCAAATTTGTCAGTCTTCGGAGTAAAATTAGGAAGTCGGCCCCAGTTTGCACACTCACCCTTCTCAATCACAACCCGAGCATCCTTTAAGGAAGCCATCTTCAAAGGAGAACCCTCTTCAGTCACAGTCTCTGCTGCTGCCAATGTCTGAGGCACCTCTTCAAAGTGTTGAAAGGGGGTCTCAATGAACTCCCCATCCATCTCTACATACCGGAACGAGTTGAGGTGGCTGACCATGTATTCTTCTTCCCCTTGAACGGTTATGATCTTCCCTCTGACCGGGTACTTAAGCTTCTGATGTAATGTGGAGGTCACAGCTCCAGCCTTGTGGATCCATGGGCGACCCAGCAAACAAGAATAGGATGGTCGGATGTCCATCACATAGAAAGTAGAATAAAAAACTTGAGAACCAACCCTGATTGGAATGTCAACTTCCCCATGTACCATCCTTTTCGACTCGTCAAAGGCCCGGACAACAATGTTACTCGGCTTGAGCTCTAAACCCTCACAATCCAACCTGTCTAGTGCCTTCTTGGGTAATACGTTCAACGAAGAACCGGTGTCTACCAACACATGGGCAAGGGTAGTGCCCCTGCATTCAATGGAGACATGCAGGGCATCGTTATGGTTCTTTCCCTTAGCAGTCAGATCAGCGTCAGAGAAACCCAACCCATTATCAGCAGTCAAGTTGGCCACACAATCGGTAAATTGATCAGCGGATGTTTCTTGTGGCACATGGGCCGTCTTCAGGAAGGAAATCAGGGCCTTGGCATGGGCCTCCGAACACAATAACAGTGATAGCATAGATATTTTAGATGGGGTGTGCCCCAGCTGCTCAACTACATTGAAATCACTCTTCTTGATAATCTTGAGGATCTCTTCCATCTCTTGCTTGGAAGCTTCGACAGTGGTTGTCTTTGGTGCCTCCGTCCGGGCAGGCATATCAGCAGCAATCCCTTTGCCCCGAGCGTCAGATGACTCGGCAACAGGGGTAGAAACAGGAACTTGGTCAGGAAGGGAAGCAGGCACACCGGCAGTTGTGATGACAAGAGATCTTTGAATAGCTAGTGGCGCAATATCAGGTGAGAAGAGCCTACCACTACGAGTAACCTTGGCAGGCCCGGTGATGTTGCTGACACCGGTACTAGTATTAAACTCTTGTTTTACCTCAAGCACATAAACATCTGCCCCATAGTGCCACGGGACAGCTTTGTCAGATGTGTAGGGGAGGGGCCCCGGAACAGTAATGATGATAGGAGAAATCTTCTGTGTAGACATGATTATGACAGGTTTTTTTGAAGGAGCCTTAGGAGGATTATTGAAAATAGTGACAATAGAAACTTCTTCGGTACGGGTAGCAGGAACAACAATCTTTTCGAACAAGATCTCTTTATTATCCATCAGGCTTTGGATACCTGACTTCAACAAAGAACAACTAGCAGGTGAAACAGAACATAGAAGGCAACCTTTACTACATCCCAGAAATAAACCAGCTAGTAACAGGTTCCTCTTGACAGTCAACAACGGAGTAACAATCTCATCCACAGAGGCTACATACAGGTCTTCTTCCACAGCATTCACTCCATGCTGGGGCATGGGAGCAGTCACAACATTGGGCCTTTCGGGTGCCTCGAACTGTATTTCTTTAGCATCAATAAGGTCCTGAACCTTATTCCTCAGAGCCCAACAATCATCCGTAGTATGCCCCGGGCTGTCAGAGTGATAAGCGCAGCGGGCATTGGGGTTGTACTTTGAAGATGTGGTGTTCACTACCTTCGGAGCTTCTTTGACAGTTACCAGATTGGTTGACAGCAGTTGCGACAATATCTGAGAGAGGGTCATACTGAGCCGAGTGTACTGCCTTTTGGGCCTCTCACCTCTTGGCTGGTTGTATTGCTGAGGAGCAGCAACAGGCTTTGAAATTACCACCGCGTTGACAGCTTGGCGGCGTTCCGGTTTGTTCTGTCTCCTTGGACCATAAACATCAGTAGCTTCCTTCTTGAAGGGCTTCTTTTCAGTACTCGAGGAGGCACCTTTCTGTATCTTCCCCGACTTGATACCAGTTTCTATCCTCTCACCAGTCAGAATGAGGTCTGTAAACCCTGCAGAAGAATTACCAATCAGATGGTTGAAGAATGGACCAGACAGGGTCCCCAAGAACATGTCCACGAGTTCACGGTCAGTCAACGGTGGCTGCACCCTGCCAGCCAGGTCTCTCCACTTTTGCGCGTACTCCTTAAAACCTTCACCCGTCCCAAGTGACATACCCTGGAGTTGGGTACGCGTGGGAGCGAGGTCGGAATTGTACTGATACTGCTTATAAAATGCAGTAGCCAAGTCCTCCCAGTTTCGAATACTGGTCCTATCTAGCTGATAGAACCATTCGAGTTGAGCCCCTAAAAGGCTATCCTGGAAGAAATGGATCCATAGGTTCTTGTCTGCAGTGTAAGGTTGGATCTTCCTTACATAAGAACGGAGGTGCAGTTTAGGACAAGAAGCCCCGTCGTACTTCACAAAGGCAGGTGCCTTGAACTTGTGTAGGATCACCACCCCAGAAGATAAACCTAGATCTCCAAAATCCAACCCAGGAACGCGTTGGATCTCCATGGCATTTAACCGGTCCTCCAGCTGTTTGTACCTGTCCTCAGTAGGAGGGTACTGTTCGTCATTGTAATCTGTCTCGTTGTCGGAGACCACGGGACTAGGAACCTCTCTCCCTTGGGGCCTGTCTTTCCCTACAGAGGAAGTAGCCTGATCAGCCTCATTCTGAAGTGTATTCCCAAACCTCCGTCCAGTGTTAAACAGCATAGTCCTCTTCTTCTTCTTCTTCTTCTTCTCCTTCAAGAGCAGAGTCTTCAACTCCTGTTGACCCTGGGCTAAGCTCATGACCAGCTCTTGAAACTGGGCGTTCTGGGCCTGGAGGGCCTTGATAGCTTGTTCAGTAGTAGATTCAGGATTCATGATGATTGCTGAAATAAACTGCGAAGAAGATTAAGCAACCTGTAGAAAAAGGGTACCTGTTATACATATGATGCATGATATGCTGTTTATGCAATGCATTCAAGGGTTCGAAAGTTCAAATTCGTTGTAGACAAAAAGGAACACACGTTATATTAAGAAATAATCTGTTCAGTACATCAGGGCCTCATGGGAAAAACATTACAAAATAATTAATCCCAAAAGACACTGTGCATCCTCTTTGGAGCGATGTAGGTGTTGAGAGTCTTTTCCTCGTGCAGTAGGCAGGTGAGCTCCAAGACCTTCATCTCACTGGCATGTAGACTGGTTTCAAGAGAATTCCGTTCTTCCTTGAGTTGGATCTAGCTCTTTTGCATTTCTTCCCAGGATGTTGGCATGTCAGTATGTTGAATGGTGTATGACGCCTCTCCTTCCAAAACTGGCTCTTTGATCACGGGGAGAACATGAGGATATGGCATCACCAGCTTCTGGGAGCGGGCTCGTACCCACTTGAGATAAGGCTCCAGGGGGATGGAGTTCTTGTGCCCCAGTGTCTTACTGTCCACCTTGTTAGGCATCCTCCAAGCTCTGATAAACCTCTGGAGAAGTCCTTGCGTATCATTGTCGAAGTCAAAAACTATGTCAGGAATCAACATGTCATGAGGGCCATCCCTCCGAGCATATCCAAACTGTCTCAAAGCCAGACACGGGTTGTAAGTAATGCCCCCTCTAATTCCAAGTAAAGGAACATTAGGAAACTCTCTGCAACGATCAATAATAGTGACGTCTTATCTGGACCGAGAACACCAATGTATATCAGCATGTGTAAGAGTCATTAACCGTTGTGACCATCTCAAGCCCCGCTCGTTCTTCAAAACTGATTGTGGAAGGTGCGAAATAAACCACCTTGCCAGGAGAGGAGTGCAGCACATGAGAACACCTCTTTTTCTCATGGTTCGAGTGTAACATGAGTGAAGGATGTCCCTAAGCAACGTAGGTATTGGGTTCCTGGACATGAAGATCTTGACAGCATTGATATCTATAAGCTGATCTGGATTTGGGAACAACACCAACCCATAGACAAGGAGTGCCACAACTTCTTCAAAAGCTTGTAGGTCAAGGGAATTCCAACATTCTTGGGCCTTCTCAAACAGGAACTTTGCCAAGAATCCTTTGATACCACTTTTGGTTTCCCAATGCCCCTTGATATCAGATGGTTGCAGACGTAATGCTTTAGCAACCTCTTCAAGTTTTGGTTCCCTTTCCGTACCGTTGTAGGGTAGTTGACTAAGAATAGGAACCTTCAAAAGTTGAGAAAACTCTTCCAAAGTAGGCACCAATTGATAATCCGGGAAAGTAAAACAGTGGTGCAAAGGGTCAAAGAATTGGAACAACACTTTCACCATATCCTCTTCAATGTTGGTATTGACCAAGCTGATGAGTCTACCATGCCTTTCACTGAAGGAAGAGTTCTCGGGAATCCTGGATGTAAGCTCCTTAAGCTGAGGAGGGACCCTTACAAGGTTGACCTGAATTGTCTTTCTGCGGATAGTTTCCATGTCCTACAAAACAAGGACAAAGATGAAGATTCGAACCCTTGAAGTGGTTAGTGAATGCATATGATGCTGTATGATGCTATGATGTTATGATAAGGACACACCACAAGTATTCACAAAAAGCAAACATGATAAGGCACACAAGTCACACCAGACAACCCTTAGAGTTTAGGCCAGCATGAGGTTTAGGGTATTACCCTCTTGAAGTTGGTGGGCTCAAACCTGTCCTATCAAAAGTAACCGGGTTCTAAGGAGCTCAATATCATTGGGTTGTTTTCTATGTTCATTGTTTTGATTTAGCCACTGAACTGGCGATCAAAATATTCCAAGAAAACAACCCTCAATGAGTGTAGTATCGAGTATCTACCAACTTCGGACTGCACCAAAGTCGGTCATCTCACTACCCCTAAAGAGGCCAGGATGGTCAAGTAAGGTTCCTAAGGTCAGTTGATGCTTCACGACACCACGCAGCGGCCCCGTACTCTCCTTGACTTGACTCAAGGGTTACCGGTACTCACCAAAGTGCCACATCAACGTAGCAAACTGCTTCAACCGTGTCGGTATACCCCGTACAGTTCCCTCACAGTTTGTTGTTACTTTCTAAAAGGTATCCCCCAGATCCGGGTTAGGATCTATGAAACTCCAAGACAGACCCACAATATTAAAGCAAACAAAGTAAGCAATTGAAAACATAAGAGTGGTCTAATCCTAAGGTACACCTCACTTATAAGAATCCCCAGCAGAGTCGCCAGTTCTGTGATCGGTGGAAATAGAACTGACTGTTTTGAAATGCTGGTTCGCGAAATGTCGTGGTAAGCAAGAGTCGCCACCGTCTTTTATGTTCTCCAACATGGAAAGGACAAAAGCACAGCAAAATTCCTTTTTTGAGATGTCTCTCGGTTCGGGAGGTAGATTTATAGAAATGGAAGGTGTTAGCACCCTTTCTATCCGTGGTTATCCACGGGCTCTTAGGTACTTGCTCTTATGTTTTCAAAAATTTATTTGCTTTTCAAGTGTGTGTGGGTTTTGAAAAAGTTTCGTTTGAAAAATTTCTAGGTAACTCTTGTATCAGTCCTCAAGAGTGTATGAAATATTTGTTTGAAAACTTTTTGAAAGTGTAGGTGCGAAAAGATGTTTTTGTTTTTTGAAAGAGCAAGTACCCAGGAGAAATCTACCTACTCTAAGGAATTAGGCTGTGTAAGAGTCCTTTAGATAGTGCTATCCCACCATTGAGAGGTAGGTAGCACCATCGTTGGAGTTATCGGGTCAATTCGATTATTAGGGACATGTGTGGTCACCAAAGCAATGGTAGGACACCTTAGCGGTAACCCTAATGTCCTAGATCCTTTTTTTCTCCGACGCAACCGTTTTGAGGCATCTGGATCTTTAGATAAGAGGGCGACCTCTAAGACACCCTATACTAGATGACCACGTCGAGGCAACCACTGAGGCGTACCCTAGGAGTGGCATGTGCATGTGTGTTGAATTCAGTTAAGATTATCTTGTACATGTTATTTGTGAGCTACATATTGATTTTATTTGTCATACAAGTCTTTCATGCATTTTTAACAGTTAAGAGTGCGGAAAATAAATTGCGGAAATATGAATCTACGCTATTACAAGGCGCGGGTCTATACATCGCCAAAAACAAAAACCCGTTTGGAAAATAAATGCGAGAAAAAATAAATAAAGCGATAAAAGCCTAATTAACTATTACATTTCTGAGCAGATACATAAATAATCAAAATAACGAATTAAAAATAATATACGCGCGAAAGAATGAATCGGGACGTCCTTAGGGTTTTGACCCTTTTTGAGAAAAGAATGAGACTTGTCCCTTTTTGGCAATTAATGAAATTAAGCCTAATTACTAATTAATTAATTATTTACAAGAAAAAAAGTATTTTTTTGTGTTTTTTAATGAAATAAAATAAAAAGGAATTAAAAGTGTCAAAAGAAAAACCTAATTCTAAGCTTGATTTTATTTATTATGAAGAAAAGATTAAAATTATTCTAATTAAACTAAGTTAATTATATTTAGAATTTATTTACAAAAAAAAGTAATTGAAATTAATAAAAATGTTTTTTTTTTGTTTTCTGAATTTTATTGTGAAAATGTTAATTTGTTAATTAATCAAATAATACTAATAATAATTATTAAAGAAAATAAAAGGAAAAAAGAAAAATGAAAAAAAAGGATAGTAAACCATGGGTGTTGGGCCAGCATTGGAGGGGTGCTTGGCAATCTGAGGCCCATTAACCAGCCAGCCTTTTTGACCTTTTGCAATTGCCTAGAACGTGCTTTGACTTGGAGTATGGTAGTCTGCACTTCATGGCCATCAGATTCATGAGAATGGCCACTTGGCGCGCTTGGATGTGAGATGCATGATAGAACGCTCCAAATAGCCTGCATAGGAATACATGAAGAAAAGAAATAAACAAATATTTTGGGGGGACCTGGGATTCGAACCCAGGTCCCAAAGGACTATTCAATGACACGTCCACCAACTGAGCTGTGGCGCTTTCAGAGCGTTTCAGGCGATGAGAGTACTTGGTTCTTATGCCAATCGCTTCAGGGGATGGTAAGGAAGGATGTCACGTTCTCCTTTTTGTCTGAAAATGCTCGCAACCTTGTTCTAGATCTCACACTTTTTCAATAATTTTCAGTTTTATTTTTGGCCGTTTCAGCAATGCTTGGGTCCTGGATTAGGTTTGCAATGCTTGCTTATGTATGTGTGAACGAAATTAGGTCAGCAGCTGAGCCTTAACCTTGTGTATTGAAGTCTTGAGATCTTGGTTGACCACCATTAAAGAACTTTCCATTTTTGGTTCAAATTCAAGATTTTATGCACAAAAAGGCTTGGCACGAATTTGGTAGCTGGCATGTGACATATAAAAGCTATTCAAATCAAAAGATGCTTTTCCATTAAATTTTTAGATTTTATTTGAATTATTATGGATTTAAAATGAATTAAATCAATAAAAATTAAATAAAATGGAAAAATAAATGTTTGATCTTGAAATTAATCATGGGACACGTGTATGGCATGACAAGGCTGAATCAAGTGGAAGAAAGTGGGCCCTTTTGTCAAAAATTGAAGTTTTAAGGATAGTTGTCTTTTGCCATTTCACAAAAATTTCTCAACTTATCCAATGCCCATCTTGCTCAATTTTGATCATATGGACCTTTTCTTGGACATTTTGGAAAGGTCTTGAAGTCCTCTAACCAATGCCTTTGGTACCATGTCATTTGGATTTACCAATCTCAAGTTATGGTCTTTGACTTAAAATGCCTTTTTGTTGACTTTTGAAAATGACCTATAATGTAGAAATTGATAACTTTTTTTGAGAGCATTTCTTGGACTTGGAGTGTGAAGATGGATTGTAGGAAACGTCATCCCCTTCAAAATGAGAATTGGATGGGATTTTTCTGATGAACCATGAAAAAGTTATACCCTGGTCAAGTTACAGTTGACTTTTCAGCTGTCCCAAAATGGAAACTTTTGCATCTTGATGATTTTTGAGCCATTCTTGTGGAATCATGATCAAGACTTGATCAAATGATGATTGTGTGCTCAAAATAAGATGTTGACCAATTTTTGTGACTTTTGACTGTAAAGTGACCATTTTGCCCCTGCAGTTGGTTGTGGAGCAACTAGGGCTTTTGACAGTGCAAACTGGCATTGTGAACCTTGAAACTTGACATGTAGATGCTTGACAATGTATATAGGCCCATGGGACTTGATTGAGCCATTGAAAACCTCAACTTCCTTGCAAGAACCAAAACCCTAATTTTGACTGGCTTAGGAGGCAGTTGGACTATGCAACCCTTGAGAAGTCTTGAACCATTTTAGGATGATTCTTGACAAATCATGAAGAATATGGGAGGGAAAATTTTGGGGTACAACACATGTTATAAAACCTTTACTTGTTTTTGAAGCAACCATGACAAACATATTCCTAAAGCTTGTTCCATGCTATTGTAGAGTGGTTGAACTTTAAACATGCTTGCTTCTGACTTGTAGATGTTGTGTGTGTATAAGGAACCATTGAGAGGCTCAAGAAGGGTTGACATTTGCAAAAGCATACATTTCCAAAATGGAAGTCTTGCCTTTCTTCCAAAAATGGCAAGTTAACTTAGACAAAGCTTGGATTTAATGGATAATAGCCATAAAGTTTGTGTAATCTTATGATTAAGGATAGATACACAAGTTATAGGGCCTGAAAAGTGGGATTATGCAGCATGGCTATGGATTTGGTTTATGTTCATCACAAAATATGTCTTGCAAAACAAGTTTGAAATCCTAACTTCTTGCCTTCGATTCTCTTAGCGCAAGTATGGTCTTGATGAGTTCTTGGACATTTTGGAAAGCTTGTAACATTCTCTACAATCCATCTTTGAATCACTTTTGCAAAATCCAATTGGAACTATGTGAAACTTGGCCCAGAAGTTAGGTCAAAATCCTGACCAAAATGCTCAAAATTTCACTAAGTGTTTTAGTTTCATGAACATGATTTCATGTATTAATAAATTGAAATCCAAGCATTTCTAGGAGGAGTTGTGTTCATAAATGTTTTAGATCTCATTGATATCTACAACTTTCATGTTGAAAGTTTCCTTTGAATCATCTTGCATCATGATGAAAAGTTGGCTCAAAGTTGTGAAAAAGTATGAAGTTTTCAACACTTAGAAAAATTTCTAAGTTTGGAAACTTTGACTTTTCAAAATGAAATCTTGACTTTTTGATTTCTTGATGAAATTTTTTCATATTTTGACATTTTTTGATGAATTGTGATCTTCGACACTTGATTTTGACCAAAAAGTCAAAGTATGACTTTTCAGCGTGTAGTTGACTTTTGATCAGTTGACTGAAAATCAACTATCAATTAATTGAGCTTGAGCAATGTTTTGACTCATGCCATTAGGTAAAAATGATGCAATTGAATCCTTGAGATCATGTTTCCAACCAATCAACCATTTGCTAGGTCAAAAATCAGAAATTGCCTTTTCTCAATCAAAACCCTAATTTTGACCATTTTGCCCTTTTGATGATATGATCAAATTTTTGAGGAATTGTGGTACAAACTTGATCAAATTACATATATGAGTTCATAATGTTTACATGGATAAAAAATTATGAAGTTTGACTGTAAATTGACCACAGTTGACTTTTTCCCCAATACAACTGCTTTTTAGGTTAACTGATCAATTGACTGAGCAAAAATGTGATCAAAGACTTGAAACTTGACATGAGAAATCTTGAGGGTCCATAATGATCCATTAAAGTCATATGAGGCATTAAAAGTTAAATTATCCTTGTGCAATCTCAAACCCTAATTTTCAGTCATCAGAGCTTGAGGAGGTGTCTTGAGCTGATCAATCCTAGTGTAGTCTTGAACCAAAGGAGATCTTGTGAGAAATTACTTGATAAATGAGAGGGAAAATATTGGGTTACAAAAGCTTCCCCTGTTCAATCTTCTTATACCCGAAGAGTTATATTGGTGGATCCGCCATTCGTGACTTAAAGGTGGAAGATGATTCAACACTAGAGTGCCCAGAAATTTTTTACTCGAAGATGAATTGTGAATGGGATTATAGATGCCATTTGGAGGAATGGGGGAGATTTTCCGGAGATGGGCTTGTAGATTCCATCTAATGGTGATTGTTGACGGGAAATGGATTAAGTCTGAACTTGATTTCAACTGGAAAAGAATCATAATAAATCTTTGGAGCGATTTATCTGAAACTAGCAGAAGTTTTATATGTTGTTTGACTGGGAAGAATCAGAATAAATCTTGGAGCGATTTATCTGAACTAGAAATGTTTATTTGGAAAGTATCAGGATAAACCGTTGAGAGGTTTAAACTGAACCAAAAGAGGTCTTGAATATTCCTTAACTGGAGAGAATCATAGTAGATCTTTGAGCGATTTATCTGAACCAGAGAAAGTGCCTACTGGGAAAGAATTAGAATAAATCGTTGAGAGATTTATCTGAACTAGCAGGTATTTGGAGAAGAATCAGAATAAATCATTGAGAGATTTATCTGAACCAGAGAAGACGTCTGCGGGAAAGCATCAAAATAAACCGTTGAGAGATCTAAACTGAATCGGCAGGGATCTGGAGAAGAATTAGAATAAATCATTGAGAGATTTATTTGAACCAGAGAAGACGTCTACAGGAAAGCATCAGAATAAACCTTTGAGAGATCTAAACTGATCCGGCAGGGATCTAGAGAAGAATCAAAATAAATTGTTGAAAGATTTATCTGAACCAGAGAAAATGTCTGAACCAAGAAAGCATTTGCGGGAAAGAATCAGAATAAACCGTTGAGAGATTTAAATTGAACCAGCAGGGGTCTGAAGGAAATATCTGTTATGTAGATGGTCGACCAGTCTTTTCTCGGGAATTAATCTATAATTGACTTGTTGAAAATTTGACGATAATTTTCTGTTGATTGATCTTTCCTGAAAATGTGAAGGGTTAGTTGCATGCAATGCCATGATGTATAAAATGCACGGTATAATGTTGTTTCTCGAAATAAATGAGTTCGCACTGTATGCATCAGTGTTGTAAATGCTATGACATATGGATGTAATGTATGTACACATTAATTGTTATGCCGCAGTGTTGCTGGAGTTGGGGAAAATAAATCTCTGAGTACTGCTGCAAATGAGGATTGTAAGTCTTCATATTTTGAAGTTGAAGTGTTGATGGATGAGTTTCCATTTATTAGAGAAATAAACTCTTGTGGAAGGGAAACTCCGTGAATTGCTTGTGGACTTCGTGAAATCCTGCTGGGGAATCCTGAGAAACTGGGCGACTTTCACTGGGGAATATTTGGAGTGGTAATTGGAAGTTTTATTCCATCGGGGATGTGAGAGCACTTGATACCATTAGGCTGTATATTGGAGATACGTTAGCTATCCTGTAGTGGGATGTCCTGTTTTCCGCTCTTGCTGGAAAAAGTACCTGCGGGGGATTTTATGGAATGATCTATAGATTTTATCCTATTTCTTAAAGCCATTAGTGATTGTCTTTCTATTTTCTGTTCCCTCTTTTTTTGCTCATTTGTAAATAGTAATCACGTTCAAATGCATATGTTTAAAAATAATGTTTGAAAGTCTTTGCAAACAAAACACGGAAATAAAAGAAAAACAGATAGTTTTGCACATTCAAAGGAATATCTTTGTATTAACTTGAATAAGTATTTTTTGTACAACGAGACGAACATTCTAGTAAGGGAGTGTTGTCATAGAAGAATGATAATTGATACAAAGAAAATATATCTATGTGAAATAATCCCATGAGGTTCCCATTCTGCTATAGCCTTCATGTCTTTGAGCGTCTCATCCACTTGCTACTTTGTCCAAAGCTGATTGGCTTGATTAGAACGGTTTGAGTTTGTCGGTCGATACTGAAGGTTGTCTGTAAGGTGATTCAACAGGACATAGTCATACGCTTTAATTCCCTAACTTTTGTCTAGACCGCCCTTTTGGGTTTTCAGTCCACCGAGATACCCTTTTTTCCCAAGCCTCCCTTTCGGATTTTCAGCTTGCCGGGTGTACAATTTTTTTTGTTTTTGTACCAAATTTTTTCCCGAACCTTTTCGGTTCGCCGGGATGCCCTAATTTTTTCCTAGGCCAGTCGACCTAGCGATTATTTATTCATGCGTAGTATCTTTTGACTATGTCCGCGTTTACAGGATGCAGAAAGTCGTCGCCATCCATAGTGGTTAAGATCGTTTCTCCACCTGAGAATATGCTTTTGATCACAAATAGTCCTTCGTATGTAGGAGTCCATTTTCCCCTAGGATCACCTTGTGGCAATATGATATGCTTGATTACAAAATCACCAACCTGATATATCTGACGTCTGACCTTCTTGTTAAAAGCTTTGATCATACGTTTTTGGTACACCTGACCATGACAGACATCCGTAAGACTCTTCTCATCAATTAAGTTTAGATGGTCAAGTCGAGTTTGAATCCATTCATCTTCCTTCAACCCTGCATCTTTTATGATTCTCAGAAAAGGTATTTGGACTTCAATTGGTAGAACAACTTCCATGTCGTATACCAAGGAGAAGGGAGTTACCCCTGTTGATGTGTGCGTCATGGTACGATAGCCGTGGAGAGCGAATGGTAACATCTCATGCCAGTCCTTGTATGTTACTGTCATTTTTTGTATGATCTTCTTGATGTTTTTATTGGTGGCTTCTACAACACCATTCATCTTCGGCCGGTAAGGGGAAGAGTTATGATGATGGATCTTGAATTGCACGCATAGTGCATTGATCATAGTATTGTTGAGATTTGTACCATTATCTGTGATGATTATTTCCGGAATACTGTATCGACAGATAAGGTTCTGCTTGATGAATCGGGCCACAACATTCTTGGTGACAGAAGCAAAGGATGCTGCCCTAACCCATTTCGTGAAATAGTCAATGGCAACCAAGATGAAGGGGTGTACATTAGAAGCTGTACGTTTGATTTCTCCAATCATGTCGATGCCCTACATCGTGAATGGCCAGGGAGAAGTCAGGACATTTAGAGGAATTGGAGGCACATGTACTTTGTCAGCATAGATCTGACACTTGTGATAGGTTCGTGAATGCTGATGGCAATCTGCTTCCATGGTAGACCAGTAGTACCCCGCCCGTAGGATCTTTTTAGCCATCGTGTACCCACTAGAATGGGTGCCAAAAGTGCCTTCATGTAGATCATCCATTGTTGTACCCCAAATTTTCCCTCTCATTTTACTCAACATATGTTCATTGAGATTCTCAACTTGCTCAAGGATGCCTAAGAGTTGACCAAACAAACTCTCTCCTAAAGCAATGAACCTCCAACTAGGGATTCCATTTTCATCAAGATGGGTGAGCTCCAAAGGCCTCATATGCTCTCCATAGTCCTAATATGTCCTCAAGATCATCCATGCCAAGTTTCATGCCTTGCACAAGAAGTTTGCTTAGTCAACTGCTCAAATGCCTGAAAATTAACTATACTAGGTCAAAAGTCAATTGTGACCCACATACAGTCAAACTTCAAGATTTTTGGTCAACATCAATATTTTGAAGTGATATCCATAATTTTATCAAGGGTTGACCATAATTCCCCAAGGAATGCTCCTAATTCATCAAAACTCAAAAGTTCCTAAATTAGGGTTTCTCAGGAAAAGTCAACCAAACTTTGACCAAGCATAACTTTCTCACAATTTATCATAAATTTCTCATACAAGGCTCATTTTTAAGAGAATCCAATTCCATACAACTCATCTTCATCCCTCAAGTTCAATAAATTCACTCATCAAGATATATGGATTCAGACATTATAGGTCATTCTAAAAAGTCAACAAAAATACCTTGTGGGTCAAAGCTCCATACATGAACGTGGAAGATCCAATTGAGATGAAACCAAAGAGGTTGTTTAGAGGACATCCTAAGCTTTCTAAAAATTCCAAGAACACCATCTTAGGGTCAAGATTGAAGGATATATGCATTGTCAAAGTTGGCCATTTTCGGAAATTTGCCCAAAGTCAACAATGCCCAAAATTGCATTTTTTCTCAAATGGGCCTAACTTTTTATGCTTGCATCTTACTCCTGGCCTGGTCCACGACCCATGAACCATCCTATGTCTCATTTACTTATTTGTTTAATTTATTTTGATTTTATTTATTTAAAATTCAAATAAAATCAAATTAAATAAAAAAAATCAAATAAATGGGATAAGATTTGTTTTGGCATTAATTGAATATCTTATGAACTGTCCAATGAAGAGAAAATCGCATCAAGCCATAGAAGGGAGGAAATCTCCAAATTTGGAAAGATTTGAAGAGATTTTAAATGCATTCATATCTTTGGATTCTTTCCAAAACTATTAACCTAATGGATTCACATACATATAGAAGATCATTCTAACCCTAAAGGAAATTTTTTTTGCGTGCGCAACCTGCCTCAAAATCCAGAATCAAAGCTCAAATTTTTGTTCAAAAGTGAGAGACCTATCTTCTTGCAGAGGCCTTTTCAAGACGTGCTGAAGGTCAAATTGTGTCCCTGGGCGTCCTCTGAAGCAATTGCAATCATCACCAAGTCTCCACAAGCCCAAAAACATGTTGTACAATCATCACAATTTGTCTTTCTTTCCAAAATTGATTACCATGATTCTTGAAGTATAAACATGTTTTAATTGTATGTCTGTGCTTATTATCGTATTTGCAATGTGCTGGATTGGTTTGATTGAAGTTTGAGTGCAGGAATAGACATTTGCCATGGCTAGGGTTCTGAAGCTCCAATTTGGGGAATCCTAGTTAGAAGAAAAATTAGGACAAATTAAGGACCTTTTCACGTGCAGGGACTGATTTGCAATCAATCCATGGCGTTGGATGGGATTTATATTGCTTGGGTTGTATTTTTGATGTTTGCAGGTTTGTAGCCATGCTTAAAAACTGCCACTATAGCCTATAGTGACGAGTTTGGCCGTAGGTAAAAGTTCCCTCTAAGACAACAGTCCCTGGGGAAGAGGATGAAGGCGTGTCAGTGCATGAGTGGATGATTTGAAATTCACGCATTTTCTTAGGCCAAGTGCTCAGTTTGTATTATATTTATTTTTTATTTGATGATGTATACGAATAACTTAGCAGCGCAGTTGGCAAAGGGGAAAGTCTGTGAGGTGCACGTCCTGGGTTCGACCCCAGGCGTGTGCTTTTGAATTTTATTAATATTTCCTACAAGTTCTAATACACAATATCCAAAGATGTCCACCGTGCGCCCCAGATCTCATCCCTGAGATCCATCATCATACCGATCTCACGCTCCAGCTTTGAAGGACCACCATGAACCATTAGGAGAGAGGTGCACCGGACCAAACGCCAGACCCTGGGCCATCTTTGGGCCTAACAGGAAATTTGGCAGCATACCCCCCAAATTGCTCAACACCAGGCCCAATTCTAATTCTTTTCTTTCTTTTTTTATTTATTTGCCTTTAATTATATCTTACCACAAAATCATTTTTTACTATTATTAAATCAGAAAAAATCACAAAAAAAGTATAATTAGGTTTTTATTAAAATTAGTTTTACTTTGGAAAATTAATTAATTTTGATTTGGTTGTTTTCATAATTAAAGTTAATTAGACAAATTAGGTTTAATTCAAAAAATATTTAATTTTCTCAATAAAATACGAAAAAATGTTTTTTAATTAATTAGATTTAGGTTAAGATTTAAAATATTTTTCTCAATAATAAAATACAAAAAAACATTTTCTCTTTAATTGATTAGATCTTTTAGGACTTAGACTTCATTCTCGTATTTATTTCGTCGTGCGCGTCCTTATTTTCTTTATTCTTATTAATTATTGTAACTGTTCCCAAGTTGTAATAGTTAATTAGGTTTAATATTTCGCTTATCATTTTTCCCGAGTTTTTGAATATGTAATCCCCTCCCTAAAGCCTTGTATTAGTTAGGGTCTTAATTTCTTGCTTTTACTTTCTGCAACTATTTAACTGTTAGATGTATGGATAATAGGCTTGCATGTGAAAGATAAATCAAATTAAAACAGTAGAAAACCCTAATTTTGCAAAGATAATTAACTGAAAAAACACACTCGTACATGTTCACTCCTAGGGTTTTCCCCACTTGGTTGCCTCAGAAATAATGGTCGTGTCCCTCGAATGTAGGGATACCTTAGCAATGACCCGTGATTCAAAATCACCATAAATATCATAGTCCCTACTTGTCCCTCGAGTTGCCTACGAATTGATCTTATGATAATAGTCCCTTGGAAACGCTAAGGTATCTTTACTTGTTGCCTTCAGAGACCATTTCGTCCCCTCAAACGCCCCTTTACAAATCCAACGACAGGGCTACCTACTCCTTAATAATAGGATAGCACTGTCTAAAGGAAACGAAAATGAACAAACTTTTTTTGAGTAGGTAGAAATCTTAAGTACTTACTCAAGATAAAAACTTTTCACACAAACACTTTTCAAAACAATTTTCAAAACAACTTCGTCACACTCTTGAGGAATGATACAAGGGTTATCACAAAGTAAACAAAAAGTTTTCAAAACAAGCATGCACAAGCAATTTTAAAAATGAGCAAGTACCTAAGAGCCCGTGGAAAACCACAGATAGAAAGGGTGCTAACACCTTACCTTTCTATAATCTATCCCCCGTACTCAGAAACATCTCGAAAAAAGGTTTTTTCTGTTCT
The DNA here is from genome assembly GCA_948472305.1 of Vicia faba. NCBI lineage: Eukaryota > Viridiplantae > Streptophyta > Magnoliopsida > Fabales > Fabaceae > Vicia > Vicia faba. Next base: position 1,227,892,552 of record OX451735.1, on the reverse strand, counting down.
TTTTCATTTTCCTTTGTTGGATGAAATAAAAGTCGGTAGCGACTCTTGCTTACCACGACATTTGCAAACAAAAAATGCAAAACCAGTATAACAGTCGGTTCTGACACCGTATCATAGAACTCGAGACTCTTCTGGGGAATAATAATAAGTGGGGTACACCTTAGGATCTAGGTCATTTTAAAATTGCTTTCTTGTTTTGCCTTGCCTGCTTTATATTCAAGGGTTCTGTTTGGGTATTATTGAAGATCCTACACCCAGATATGGGGGCACTTTTTAGGTAAAAAACAATAGATCGTAGAGACTGTACGGTGTAGACCGATATGGTTTAAGCGATGGATGTGTTGGTGTGACACTTTGGTTGGTACCGTTATCCTTCGTATGGAAACAAGGAGAATACGGGGCCGCCGCGTGGTGTCGTGAAGCACTAACGGACCTTAGAACCTTAGTTGAACAAACTTAGCCATTATAAAGTAGTGAGATATCCGACCTCGGTATAAAGTTGAGGATTGGTTGATACTCGATGCTACACTCATTGAGATCAGACTTTCGGGATATTTCAGCCGCAAGAAAAGATTTCCTGAGCTGAAACAATGCCCGATAAAGGATGATTAGTGATATTGAGAATCTTTAGAACTCGATTACTTTTCTAAGACAGGTTGAGCCAACTAAATTTCAAGAGGGTACCTAACTTTAACCTCATGCAAGCTTTTGAACCTAAGGTCTATTGTGTGCTTTTCTTGTGTGTGATTTATTCTGTTTGAACATAACATCATGCATCATAACATAGCATCCATTCTTATTACACTAATCATTTCAAGGACCAAGGGAATTTATCTTTGTTCTGTTTTGCATATTATGGCTCCCACTCGTAGAAACACCATCAGAATCATCTTTGTGAGAATACCTCCCCAACTCAAGGAACTAGTATCAAGGGTTCCTTAAACTTCCGTGTTCGCTAAGAGACATGGTCGACTTCTCAACCCGGTTACTTCAAACTTTGATGAAAAGATGATGATTGTACTCTTTCAGTTCTTTGATCCCAAGCACCACTTCTTCACCTTCCCAAACTATCAGTTGGTGCATACCATGGAAGAGTTCTCCCAACTATTGGATATACCCATTCTTGAACAGTTGTCTTCCACAGGTTTGGAAGAAGTTCCTAAACCATAAGTCATTGCCTCAGCCTTGCATATTGTTGTACCCCAAAATTTTCCCTCCCATTTTCTTCAAGGTTTGCCAAGATCATGCTTCAAAATCTCCCAAGAGTTGCACAGTCCAATGGCCTCCTAACAGTCAAAAATTAGGGTTTTGGTTCTGGCAAAGAAATTGAAATTTCCAAGGGTCCAAACAAGTCCCACATGCCCATAAACATTGTCAAGCATCCTTATGCCAAGTTTCAAGACTTACAACACAAAATTGCACAGTCAAAAACCCTAATTGCTCAACAGTCAACTGCAGGGGCAAAATGGTCATTTGACAGTCAAAAGTCAAAATTTTTGGTCAACATCTTATTTTGAAGCCACAAACATCATTTGATCAATTCTTGATCATGATTCTCAAAGCATGGCTCAAAAAGTCTCAAGATGCAAAAGTTTCTATTTTTGGACAGTTGGAAAAGTCAACTGCAAATTGACCAAGGCATAACTTCCACATGGTTTATCAGAAAAATTCCATCCAAATCTCATTTTGAATAGAAAAATATTTCCTACAACTCATCTTCACACTTCAAGTCCAAGAAATGCTCTCACAAAAAGTTATCAATCTCAACATTATAGGTCATTTTCAAAAGTCAACAAAAAGGCACTTTATGTCAAAGACCATAACTTTAGATTGGTAAATCAAAATGACATGGGACCAAGGGCATTGGTTAGAGGTCTTCAAGACCTTTCCAAAATGTCCAAGAACATGATCAAAGCTTAAAAATTGAGCAAGATATGCCTTGTGGAAGTTGGGAAATTTTGGGAATTTTGAAAAGTCAACTTTGCTTCAAATGCCTCAAAATTGCTAATAGGCCACAATTTCTTCCAAGAATCATCACCCAAAAGCTATGCACGACCCATTGACCCAAATGGGAGTTATTTTCTTATTTTTAATTAATTAATTGAGTTTATTATCCTATTAATTCATTTAATTAAAATTAAATATAAGAAAAATGATAAAACATGTTTTCCAAATCCTTTTGTGCAGCATATTCTCTCATTAAGCCCTCAATATTTCGTGCATACTCAAAAAGGCAAGAATCTTCAATGATTGGCATAAGAAAGGTATGAAAAAGATTGAAAAAGATGCTTGAAAAATCAAATCTCAAAAACATGAATGCAAAGGATTATGGGCTTGGATTGGTAACCTAAATCATTCCTCATACATATACAAATAAACCCTAATGTTGAAAAAGAAGGAAGCTGCACCCAAGAACACAAGAAAAACTTGCATTTTTGACCAAAAATTCCAAAACCGTTTTCATAGATACAAGGTGTTTCAAAGCCAAATAACGATTCCATTGCACTCCTGACACATCCAGGAAGCCATTCCAATCAAAATCAACTCTCCATATCCAAGGAATCAGTATAACAAAATCAAACTTTTCTTGAAATATTGAATAATCGTGTTTCGATTTCCAGGCCTTGTTCATGCATTTTCATTATTGTTTTACACTAACATGATCATACTGAAGCTAATGGTGCCATTGAATTGAATTAATATCGCCTATATCCAAAGTTGCCATGGAAATTTTCTAGGATTTCAGGAGCTTGAAATTAGGGACTTCTTCATGAGGAAAAATTAGGCAACGAACCTATACCATTGGAATCAGGACTTCCCGACGATTCAAAACCATACCTCGCGCTCAATTTATGATGGACCATGCTCTAATCGCTATTATTGTATACTGCAGTTAGTGAGGGTTTAAAACCCCCGCTATTTGATTTCTTTTACAGGCAAAGAGATGAAGATGATGCAGGCGTGGCTGAACGTGGTTGGTTGATTTGAAGCTTGGCGCGTTTTTTATTATTACAGCCACTAGCGCTTTTTCACATATGTTGATTATTGTCCATTATACATAAAAACAAACGCGCTTGGCTTGGTGGTTGATGTGTTGTCACGCAGGCAATGGGACCTGGGTTCGATCCCCAGGTCCCCCATATTCTTCATAATTTTGTTTGTAATGCGTTCAGGTACAATTCCCTTCCCAGGTTCCATCATACACCTAACACCTTGGCACGCCACATGTCACCAGGGGTCAATCCAAAGGCTATCACGTGAATTCCACCGTATGCATTAGTCATCTGTTCCTCACACAAGTCTGAAAAGTCAAAAAGGCCTCATTCAATGGGCCTAATTGCTGCAAATATACCTCCAAATGGGGCAGATACCCCCCAATGTTTGTACATCTTTTTAATTTCTCTTATTTTCTTTTCTATTTTTTTTAATTCTTTTGATCACTTTTTATTTAATTTATTTCAAATAATTTTCTTTTCATAATAAAACCAGAAAATCATAAAACAAAAAATATGTTTTATTAATATTAATTTCTATTAATTTTGTAAATAAATTCTAATAACCAAATTAGTTTAATGTTAGGTTTAATTTTAATGTTTTTTTCTTTAATAAACTAAAAATGTAGAAATTAGGGTTTTAATACTTTTATTCTTTTTCTTAATAAATAACTTTTTTTCATCATTATTAATTATTAATCATCTTGTAAATAAATATGCATTTAATTAATTAGGGTTAAATTAGGTCAAAACTTAAACATTTTCTAATAATTAAAAACACACTAGAATTAGGGTTTTATTTAATTTTTTAATTCCAATTAATTCTCTTTAATTCCATTAAATCCAAAAAAACGTAAAAACAACCTCCTTTTCTCATTAAATCATTAATTAACCTTTAATTTTAATTTAATTTCTTTAAAGGGTCCAACGCCCTCGCACCTTCGATTATAATTCCTTTTCGCGCGTTCACTTTTATTTTTCTTTTTTAATCTTATGTAATTGCCCCAAGGCCTTGTAATAGATAATTAGGACATTTACTTTCCGCATTTTATTTATTCAAATCGGGTCTTTGTTTAATTTGGCGATGTAGACCCGCGCCTTGTAATAGCGTAGGACCTTTATTTTCCCGCATTTTAATTCCCGCACCTTTTAATTGCTAACAATCACATGAAAGAATGTATGCCCAAATAAAATCAAAGCGTAGCTCACCCAATGTATGACAAGACAAATAAATAACTGAAAATAACACACAAATTCACACACCACTCTTAGGGTACGCCTCACTGTTGCCTTGCCCCTCGAAACGTGGTCGTCGAGTAGAGGACGTTTTAGTAAGTCCTCATGTCCATGAACATGGCATGGGGGTAGCTTCTAAGGTGTCCTACTATTGCTCTGGTGACCACACTGTCCCTAATCCTCGAATTGACCCGAACACCTCCAACGGTGGTGCTACCTACCTCTCAATGGTGGGATGGCACTACCTTAAGGACATTTACACAGACTAATTCCTTAGGGTAGGTAGATGACTCGTAGATACTTGCTCTAATTCAAAACAAATCAAAAACTTCTTTTCACACCGACACTTTGCAAAAAGCTTTCAAAAACAACTTTTCAAACACTCTTGAGGACCGATACAAGAGTCGAACTGAAATTTTAAACGAAACTTTTTCAAACCCACTCACCTTCAAAAGCAAACAAACATTTTGAAAACACAAATGAGCAAGTATCTAAGAGCCCATGGATAACCATGGATAGAAAGAGTGCTAACACCTTCCCTTTCTATAAATCTACCTCCCGAACCGAGAACTAATCTCAATAAGGAATTTTTCTGTGCTTTTGTCCTTTCCATGTTGGAGAAAATAAAAGACGGTGGCGACTCTTGCTTCCGCGACATTTCGCGAACCAGCGTTAAACGGTCAGTTCCAGATCCACCGATCACAGAACTGGCGACTCTGCTGGGGACTCCTTATAAAGTGAGGTGTACCTTAGGATAGTTCATAACTGTGTTTTCAATTGTTTTGACTTGTTTTCTTTAAATTGTGGGTTGCATCGGAGTTACATAGATCCTAACCCGGATCTGGGGATACCCTATTTAGGTAGCATAAGCTGTGAGGGACCTGTCCGGCGTAGACCGACATGGGTGAAGCAGTGGCTACGTTGGTGTGGCACCTTGGTCTGTACCGATATCCCTTGTGTTGCAACGAGGAGAATATGGGTCTTCTGAGGAGTCATTAAGCACCAATAGAACTTAGAAACGTAAATGACACAACTTGGCCAATAGAACAGTAGCAGTATGCTACGCCCATTGAGGCTAAACTCTCGTGATGGTTCTGGCTGCAAGAAAAGATTGCGATGCTGGAGTTATGACCGATTGAGGGTAGTCAGTGATATTGGGATCCTCTAAGAACCCGGCTACTTCTGATAGGACAGGTATGAACCAACAAACTGAAAGAGGGTAATACCTAGACCCCATGCTGGCCTAAACTTTAAGGGCTTGTCTTGTGTGACTTGTGTGCCTTATCATGTTTGCCTTGTAAATATTTGTGGTGTGTTTTATCATAACATCATGCCATCATAAACATTGCATGCATCCTGCATAAGGACTGACCATTTCAAAGACAAGAGGGTTTTACCTTTGCTCTGTTTTGTAGGATATCATGATACCTATGCGAAGGAATACTATTCGGTTCAACTTTGTTCACCCACCTGAGTTACTTGAAGAATTGGTTAGCAGAATTCCAAACACCACTTCCTTCATCCAGAGGCATGGTTCTCTTCTCAGTTTAGTCACTGCAAAGCGGGATCAACAGTTGATGAGTGTCCTGACCCAGTTCTATGACCCTCTGTACTAGTGCTTCACCTTTCAAGACTTCCAGCTGGTCCCTACCCTGGAAGAGTTCTCTGATTTGCTTGGTATCCCTATCTTGGATCAGACTCCTTACACTGGTTGGGAAAAGACCCTCAGGCTTGAGGAGGTTGCTGCAGCTCTTCCCTTGACCCATCAAGAAGTAATGGACAACTGGGTGACTAGAAGCGGAGTTAAGGGTTTCCTGGCCAAGTTTCTGATTGGTAAAGCTAACAGTTTCTGGAATGACTTGGACTTTAGGGCATATGAAGACATCCTGGCTCTCTTAATCTATGGTCTAGTCTTGTTTCCTAATCCTGACAACTTCGTCAATGTCACTGCCATAAGGATCTTCATGTCTCAGAATCCTGTGCCCACTCTCTTGGGTGACATCCTGCAACAACTTTATGCTCGTACTGCCCGAAGAAGAGGAACTCTGTGGTGTTGCATCCCTTTGTTGGTGAGGTGGTTTATTTCGCACCTCCCTAAGTTCGTACTGAAGAACCAAGAAGGAAGAGGTTGGGCTCATAGGTTAATGTCTCTCACTGATAAGGACATCATTTGGACTCTCAGAGGTTTGGATGAGATAGCTGTTATTGATCGTTGCGGAGAATACCCTAATGTTCCTTTGATTGGTACTCAAGGAGGAATCTCTTACAATCCATGTCTAGCGTTCCGTCAGTTTGGAAGGGCCAGAAGAGCAGGGCCTCATGAGATGTTGGTGCCTCACATCAGTTTTGAGTTTCAGGTGGATAGTGACGAGCTGTGTCGTAGGTTCATCAAGGCTTGGGACAGAGTTCATAAAGCTGACCCACAAGAGTTGGGGCCAAAGACTTCTCTACCTATGGAAGCCTACTACAAATGGGTTCGCATCCGTTCTCAGAAGTTAGGTATGCCATACGAAGCTGTCAGACCCGTCATTCTTGAGTATCCTGACAAAGATGGGGCTCCTCCAACTGTCCTCCCTCCTCAGATACCTACTGATTATGAGACATTAAAAAGGTCTTGGTTGCAACTGCGAGAAGAACGGGATTCTTATCGGGAAAAGTTCAACGAGCAGGAATTGAAGATCCAGAAGCTGACAAAGCAGTTGGAGAATGAGCGAGCTCTGAATGACTACATCCGTACTGAGAAGAGGAGACCCTGGGATCAATGATGAGCTTTGGATGTTCTTTTACAGTTTTATTTCCCTTTTTCAGTATTTCCATTTCTATGTAACGCCTAAGGGCAACCTGTTGAACAATTTAAAATTCAAAGTTGAATCTAATGAAGTGTGTTCCTTTTTGTTTACAAAGTTGATTCCCGATTATCTTTGAAAACATAAATCATACGCATTCCATTCATCATGTGCATAGCAGGTACTCTTCTTTTCAGGTTGCTTACTGTTCTTCGCTGTTTATTTCAGCATCATGAACCCTGAATCATCAACCGAGATGTCTATCAAGGCCCTTCAGGCGCAGAACGCACAATTTCAGGAGCTGATCATGGGTTTGGCTCAAGGCCAAGAAGAGATGAAGGCTTTGCTCCTGAAGAAGGAGAAGAAGAAGAAGAGAACAGTTCTATTCAACTCGGGCCGGAGGTTTGGTAACACTCTGCAGAATGAGGAAGCTGGTTCTTCTGTAGGCAAAGACAGTCCCCAGGGGGGAAAGGCTCTAAGTACAGTAGTCTCTGACAACGAGACTGATTTTAATGAGGAACAGTATCCTCCAGCTGAAGACAGATACAAGCAGCTGGAAGACCGTCTGAACGCCATGGAGATCCAACAAGTGCCTGGGCTGGATTTCGGAGACTTGGGCTTATCTACTGGTGTGATCATTCCTCACAAGTTTAAGGCACCATCTTTCACCAAGTATGATGGGGCGTCTTGCCCCAAGCTACACCTTAGATCTTATGTGCGGAAGATTCAATCGTACACAGTGGACAAGAACTTGTGGATCCACTTCTTCCAGGAGAGTCTTTCAGGGAATCATCTCGAATGGTTCTATCAGCTGGATGGAACCAAGGTTCGTAACTGGGAGGAGTTGGCTACTGCTTTTTACAAGCAGTATCAATATAATTCCGACCTTGCTCCTACACGTACCCAACTCCAGGGTATGTCGCTAGGATCAAGCGAAGGTTTTAAAGAGTATGCACAGAAGTGGAGGGATCTGGCTGGCAGGGTGCAGCCTCCGTTAGCTGACCATGAATTGGTGGATATGTTCTTGGGGACCCTCTCCGGGCCATTCTTCAATCATCTTATCGGTAATTCGTCTGCAGGGTTCACTGACCTTATTCTGACTGGGGAAAGGATAAAGGCTGGAATGAAGTCCGGAAAGATTCAGAAAGGTGCGTCTTCGAGTTCTGAGAAGAAAACTTTTAAGAAGGAGGCCAGTGCTGTGTATGGGTCTAGAAGGCAAGATAAACCAGAGCGCCGCCAATCTGTCAACGCGGTGGTTATTGCTAAGCCTGCTGCCGCTCCTCGGCAAACCAATCAACAAAGGGCTGAAAGACCCAGAAGAGAGTTTACCCGACTGAGTATGACCTTGTCACAAATCTTGCCGCAGCTGTTATCCACCAACTTAGTGACTGTCAGGGAGGCCCCGAAGGTTGTGAATACTGCCTCTCCGAAGTATAATCCAAATGCCCGCTGTGCTTATCACTCTGATAGCCCGGGGCATTCTACTGATGACTGCTGGGCCTTAAGGAATAAGGTGCAAGACCTTATTGATGCGAAGGAGATACAATTTGAGGCGCCTGAGAGGCCAAATGTGGTGACTGCTCCTATGCCCCAGCATGGAGTAAATGCCGTTGATGAAGACTTATATGCCGTTTCTGTAAATGATGTAGCTACTCCTCTGTTGACTGTTAAGAGGAACTTGCTGCTAGCCGGTTTATTTCCGGGTTGTAGTGAGGGTTGCCTTTTGTGTGCCGTTTCCCTTACCGGTTGTCCGTTGCTGAAGTTAGGCATCCAAAGCCTGATGGATAGCAAGGAGATTTTGTTCAAGAGGACTGCTGTTCCGTTTGTTCCTGTGGAAGAAGTATCTGTCGTTACAATTTTCAACAATCCAATCAAGGCTCCCCGAGGAAGCCAGTTAAAATCATGATTGTCGCACCCATTGTTATTACTGTTCCGGGGCCTCTCCCCTATGAATCTGATAAGGATGTCCCATGGCACTATGGGGCAGATGTATATGTACATGGCATAAAGAAAGAGTTCAACACTGGTACCAGCATCAGCAATATCACTGGTCCAGCTAAAGTAACCCGCAGTGGCAGGCTCTTCTCGCCTGACATTGCGCCACCAACTATTCGAAGACCTCTCATTATAACGCCTGCAAGTGCGCCCGTTTCCACTTCTGATCAAGTTGCTTCCCCTGCTGCCGAGTCATCTAATGCTCGGGGCAAAGGGATTGAAGATGAGCCTGCCCGGATGGAGGCACCAAAATCTGTGAGTGTTGAAGCTTCCTAACAAGAGATGGAGGAAATTCTGAAGATAATCAAGAAGAGCGACTTCAATGTCGTTGAACAGCTAGGTCATACCCCCTCCAAAATCTCTATGCTCTCCTTGCTGCTATGCTCAGAGGCCCATGCTAAGGCCCTGATTTCATTTCTAAAGACGGCCCATGTGCCACAGGAGACATCTGCAGACCAGTTTACTGATTGCGTAGCCAATTTGACAGCCGATAATGGTTTGGGTTTCTCGGATGCTGACCTTACTGCTAAGGGAAAGAACCACAATGATGCCCTGCATGTCTCTATAGAATGCAGGGGCACTACTTTTGCGCATGTGTTGGTGGACAACGGTTCTTCCCTGAATGTGTTGCCCAAAAAGGCCTTAGACCGGTTGGATTGTGAGGGCCTGGAGCTGAAACCTAGCAACATCATTGTCAGAGCCTTTGACGGTTCTAAGAGGATGGTTCATGGAGAAGTAGACATTCCTATTCGTGTGGGTTCTCAAGTATTCGAATCAACTTTCTATGTGATGGATATTCGTCCATCTTATTCCTGTTTACTGGGTCGACCTTGGATTCACAAAGCTGGGGCAGTGACATCTACCCTACACCAGAAGCTCAAGTACCCCGTCAGAGGGAAGATTGTCACTGTGCAGGGAGAGGAGGAGTATATGGTTAGTCACTTGAATTCCTTCCGGTATATTGAGATGGATGGGGAGTTTATTGAAACCCCCTTTCAGCATTTTGAAGAGGTACCTCCAACACTGGCAGCAGCAGAAACAGTGGTTGAAGAGGACTTTCCCTTGAAGATGGCTTCCTTGAAGGACGCCCGGGCTGTAATCGAGAAAGGTGAATGTGCTAACTGGGGCAGGCTCCCTGATTTCACTCCTAAAACTGACAAGTTTGGACTGGGTTTTACTGCAGAGGCTCAGAGGGCTGTGCGCAAGGCAAGGACCATAAGACCTCCTGTGCTCATCACCAATCCAGGAGTGAATGCTATTGGGGATGAAGACGAAGTGGAAGAGTCAGAGTTTGATAGCTGGATCTACCCGACGACTGATGGTGGATTAAACAATTGGACCGCAAAAGATCATACTCCTGTTACTTTTATTACGCAGTAATAAACTCCTTTGTTTTTGTTATTTGTAATAAACAATGAATTGAAACTCTACGGCCCGGTGTCTTACCCGGGGCACCGTGGCTTCATTTGTGAGGGCATATTAATTGTCATTTCATATATCATTAATAAAGACCTTGGACGTTTTATCACATTTCAAATCTTGTGCTCCTTTTCTTTCTTTCCTTTCTTTATATGTTGCAAAACAGCTGTATTTACACACACTCATCCATACAGGTTTCAATCCACTCTGGATCTCACTGGTAACGACTCTGCTACTGCCAGTTATGACTTCGAAAGTCCGATCAACTTAGCCGAAGACGAAGGTGAAGATGATTGCGAAGTGCCTGGCGAACTTGCAAGACTGTTACTCTAGGAAGAGAGGGCAATTCAACCACATGAAGAGCCAGTGGAAACGATAAATCTGGGTACTGAGGCAGACAAAAAGGAGGTTAAGATTGGTGCCAACCTAGAGCTCAGCGTGAAGCAACGGTTGACTTAGATGCTACATGATTATGTTGAGATCTTTGCCTGGTCCTACGAAGACATGCCTGGGTTAGATACTGACATTGTGGTCCATCATTTGCCTACCAAGGAAGACTGCCCTCCGGTTAAGCAAAAGGTCCGCCGTATGCGTCCAGAGATGTCCGAGAAGATCAAAGCTGAGGTTATGAAGCAATTCGATGCCGGGTTTCTTGCAGTGACTTCTTACCCTCAGTGGGTTGCCAATGTGGTGCCGGTACCGAAGAAGGATGGTAAGGTCAGAATGTGTGTCGATTGCAGGGATCTGAACAGGGCCAGCCCTAAGGATGACTTCCCCCTGCCTCACATTGATGTTCTGGTTGACAATACGGCTCATCACAAGGTGTTCCCTTTCATGGATGGTTTTTCAGGGTATAATCAGATCAAGATGGCTCCTGAAGACATGGAAAAGACTACCTTTGTTACTCAGTGGGGCACCTTCTGCTATAAGGTCATGCCATTCGGGTTGAAAAACGCTGGGGCAACCTACCAATGTGCCATGGTTGCTTTATTTCATGACATGATCCATCATGAGATTGAAGTGTATGTCGACGATATGATTGCAAGGTCTCAAACAGAGGAGGAACACCTTGATCATCTGCAGAAACTGTTTGACCGTTTGAAACTGTACAAGTTGAGGTTGAACCCGAACAAGTGCACCTTCGGGGTAAGATATGGAAAGTTGTTAGGCTTCGTTGTAAGTGATAAAGGTATTCAAGTGGACCCTGCCAAGGTTAAAGCCATTCAAGAGATGCCAGTTCCTAAGACAGAGAAAGAGGTCAGAGGCTTTTTAGGACGCTTGAATTACATTGCTCGATTCATCTCGCACCTAACTGCCACCTGTGAGCCAATCTTCAAGCTGCTGAAGAAAGATCAGGTAGTACGTTGGAACGATGAATGTCAGGCCGCTTTTGACAGAATCAAAGAGTATCTCCAAGAACCACCCATTCTTATGCCACCGGTTGAAGGGAGACCTCTGATACTATACCTAACAGTACTTGACAGCTCAATGGGGTGTGTGCTGGGGCAGCATGACGAGTCTGGCCGAAAAGAGCACGCCATTTATTACCTTAGCAAAAAGTTCACCGACTGTGAGACCCGATACTCACTGCTCGAGAAAACTTGCTGCGCTTTGGTATGGGCTGCTCGCTGGCTGAGACAGTATATGCTGACACACACTACCTTGTTGATCTCAAAGATGGATCCAATAAAGTACATATTTGAAAAGCCTGCTCTGTCTGGGAGAATAGCAAGATGGCAAATGATCTTGACAGAATACGACATCCAGTACACGACTCAGAAAGCTATCAAGGGAAGTGTATTGGCATACCACTTGGCACATCAGGCAATAGACGACTATCAGTCAATGAACTTCGAGTTTCCAGACGAGAGTATCATGATTGCCACTGATTGTGAAGTACCTGGACCGGATGAAGGACCTGAGGAAGGATCCCGATGGTCTATGCACTTTGACGGAGCCTCCAACGCTTTGGGTAACGGTATCGGCGCTGTGATCATATCCCCTCAAGGCACTCATACTCCACTCACTGCCCGACTATGTTTCAACTGCACCAAAAACATGGCGGAGTATGAGGCATGCATCATGGGTCTCCAAGCCGCGATTGACTTAAGGATCAAGTTTCTGAGTGTCTTCGGAGATTCCGCTCTCGTGATCAATCAGATCAAAGGAGAGTGGGATACGAAACATACGAATCTTATTCCTTACAGAGAATGTGTGTTGACATTGATCCCCCATTTCACAGAGATAACTTTTGAACATTTCCCAAGAGAGGAGAATCAGCTGGCAAACGCGTTAGCTACGATGTCTTCCATGTTCAAAGTCAAATGGGACAATGAGGCTCCCCGGGTCATTATCTGGAAGTTGGACGAACCGGCATACTGTTGTGATCTTGAGACTGAATTGGTGACTGAGAAGCCTTGGTACCATGAGGTGAAGAGATATTTGGAAGCTCAGGAATACCCTGAAGGTGCGTCTGTCAATGATAAAAAGTTTCTGAGAAGATTCGCAACAAAGTTCTTCCTCAGCAATGGCATCCTGTACAAGCGAAACCATGATTCGACCTTACTGCGTTGTGTGGATAAGACTGAAGCAGAAAGGATCATGGCAGAGCTGCATGAGGGTACCTTCGGAACACATTCCAGTGGACACACCATGGCAAAGAAGATCCTTCGGGCAGGGTATTTCTGGTCCACAATGGAAGCCGACTGCTACCAACATTCTCGGACATGTCACAAATGCCAGATTTATGCAGATAAGGTGCATGTTCCTCCAGTTCCTCTAAACGTCCTGACTGCGCCTTGGACTTTTGCAATGTGGGGCATAGATATGATCAGAGAGATTAAACCTACAACATCCAATGGGCATTGCTTCATCCTAGTGGCGATTGATTACTTTACAAAGTGGGTTGAAGCAGCTTCCTACGCCACTGTAACCAAGAATGTTGTGGCACGGTTCATTCGGCACAACCTGATCTGTCGGTACGGCGTCCCGGAAAGGATCATTACGGACAATGGTACCAATCTCAATAACAAGATGATCACTAAGCTCTGCGAGCAATTTAAGATACAACACCACAACTCTTCTCCTTACCGGCCGAAGATGAATGGGGCTGTAGAAGCAGCGAATAAAAATATCAAGAAAATAATGCAGAAGATGATAGTGACCTATAAAGATTGGCACGAGATGTTACCGTTTGCTCTACATGGGTACCGTACCTCAGCAAGGACGTCAACCGGGGCAACTCCCTTCTCCTTGGTCTACGGTATGGAGGCAGTCTTACCGATCGAAGTGCAGATACCCTCTCTCCGGATAATGAAGGATGCAGATCTGAGTGAAGATGATTGGATCCAGACACGACTTGATCAGCTAAACCTTATTGATGAAAAGAGACTCACTGCTATTTGTCATGGTCAGACGTACCAAAAACGAATGATCAGGGCATTTAACAAGAAGGTCAGACCACAAGAATATCAAGTTGGGGATCTGGTAATCAAACGTATCATCCTTCCTCAGAGTGATCCAAGGGGCAAGTGGACCCCTACGTACGAAGGGCCATTTATGGTTAAACATGTGTTCTCAGGAGGAGCCATGATTCTAACTACTATGGATGGTGACGACCTTCCTCACCCCGCCAATGCAGACATAGTAAAAAGATACTACGCATGAAAAAAGACCCGCTAGGTTGACATACCTAGGAAAAAATTAGGGCTTCCCGGCGAACCAAAAGGGTTCGGGCAAAATGAAGGGATGAAATGAAAAAAGCTGTACACCCGGCAAGTCGAAAACCTGAAAAGGCGGCTTGGGCAAAAATGGGTATCCCGGTGGACTGAAAACCCGAAAGGGCGGTCCAGGCAAAAGTTAGGGATAAAGCGTAATACTATGTCTCATTGGATCACTTTTCATCCAGAATCCGGTATCAACATCAAGTTCAGACAACATCAATCAATCAGCTTCATCTTCAGCTAGGTCATCAAGTGATGAGACACTCGAAGATATAAAGGCGATAGCAGAGTTGGAACCCAGTGGGATCATTCTTTTCACATAGCTGTTTTGTTTTCCCTTTTGTACAAATATGTATAAACTCTTTTGTTCGGCGGCGTTTTCTTATTAGGACGTCAGCCTCTTGTACATAAACGCCTATTTACAGGCAAATTCAAAAATCAATACAAAAATCACTTTTCAGTTAAAATTGCCAATTGTTTTTCCTTTTCTGTTTTGTTTTGCGAAGAATGTCCAAGGTTCAATTTGTGATATATGCATTTGACAATAATTGCTAACTCATAAATATTTGCATACGAAACAAAGGATTAATTACAGGTAACATTAGAAACAAGGGCAATAATGAGTTGTCTAAGCGATCTAATTGTTCTGTCCATCAAGGTACCAAGGTAAGTTCAGCCGAAGAACATAACCAGTATATCTTAATTCCCCAGAGAGTGAGTCACCAAGTCAATGCACTCTCCCCAAGCAAAGCTATATTGTCAGCCTTAAGGAAGTTGGGTATCCTCCCGCAGATCTCAACATTCCCCAGCACAATATACATACATTCTTAACAAGCATCCCCGACAGTCTTGATCTAAGATTGTTCCCCGGTGGTATACCATACATTCAGCGGAGCCACTTCCCTAATACATCTCAAAAATTTCCCCAGGAGAGTCCAATCAAGATTTCCCCAGGAAAGTTTGAATCATCTCCCCAGCAGGAAGCTTATCCCCAGTAGATTCTGGAAGCTTCTCCCCCACAGAGCACGAACGCGTCCCCCGACTTTATTCAAAGGTTATTTCCCTACCGGGATATAACTGGGTTACCCTCAGCCAAAAGCCACGGAAAGATCGTCCCCGGCGAAATCTTCCTATCCCCAGCGGAGTCTATTAACACTTCCAACATAACAACGGTATCCCCAGCGAAGTTATCATCAACATCTCGACAGCATACCTCTCTCCCCATAGAGTACTGTTCCCCAGCAAGATAGTTAGGGTATTTTTCCCCCGCAGAGTATTCTATTCTCCAAGTTTATTCCCCAACGGAGTTATCTTCTCCTACCGGTATTCTTGCAACTATCTTCCCCAGCGGAAACAACAAAGCATTATTCTCCAACATCAGCCCAGGATTTAACTTCCCGGCATCCGCCAAGGATACACTTTCCTAGACAAAAACATACATTCATAAACATCGCATTCACATTATGATACATGCATAAACGCATCATATCGTACAATCTCATTTACATTGAGAACATCATTGCTTGATCCATATCATGCATTGCATATGACTGACCTTTACCTTTCAGGAAAGATCCAGTCAAGTTCTCAGCTATGTCCAAGACCTTCTCTGGTTCAGATAAATCGACCCTAAGATTTTTCTGATTCTTATCCAGTTGAAGTTATTCCAAGACTTTAGTCTGGTTCAGTCAGATCGACCCTAAGATCTCCCTGATTCTTATCCAGTCAAAGCCAATCCAAGACTTTCGTCTGGTTCAGTTAAATCGATTCCTAAAGATTTTTCTGATTCTTATCCAGTCAAAGGCCTTCTCTGGTTCAGTCAGATCGACCCTAAGATCTCTCTGATTCTTATTCCAGTTGAAGATTCCAAGACCTTGTCCGGTTCAGTTAAATCGATTCCTAAAGATTTTTCTGACTCTTATCCAGTCAAAGGCCTTCTCTGGTTCAGTCAGATCGACCCTAAGATCTCCCTGATTCTTATTCCAGTTGAAGATTCCAAGACCTTGCCTGGTTCAGTTAAATCGACTCCTAAAGATTTTTCTGATGCCGATCCAGTCAAAGGCCTTCTCTGGTCCAGTTAAATTGATTCCTAAAGATTTTCCTAATAAAGACTCAGTAGAAGACATCCAAGGTTCTCTCATCGTTACTGTTGAGGTAGTAATCGCCCCAGATTCTCTCATTGTTACTGTTGAGGTAGTAATCGCCCCAGATTCTCTCATCGTTACTGTTGAGGTAGTAATCGCCCCAGATTCTCTCATCGTTACTGTTGAGGTAGTAATCGCCCCAAATTCTCTCATCGTTACTGTTGAGGTAGTAATCGCCCCAGATTCTCTCATCGTTACTGTTGAGGTAGTAATCGCCCCAGATTTTCTCATCGTTACTGTTGAGGTAGTAATCATCCAAGGTTCTCTCATCGTCCCGTTGAGGTAGTAACCATCCCTAATTCATTCATAACCTTTTGAAGCTCCAGACTCGATTCCTGTATCTCGCCAGGGCACGTCTGAAGATGCTTAAGGATTCAATTCTTGTAACCAGTCAGGGCGCATCTACATAAAAAGTTTGAAGATCAACTCCTGTAACAGGCCAGGTAATTATCTTTCTTTTTCAGGTACGCAAGATCTCGCTAAGGAATTTCTTACGCGATCGACACCCAGATGGCATCTGTAAGCCCATCCACCTATTCATCACCTCTCAACATGGCATCTGTAAGCCCATCTTCCTATCCATCAATCTCCAAATGGCATCTGTAAGCCCATTCCCATCATCACACTGCTAACATGTGAGCGCAAATTTCTGGGCACTCTAGTGTTCAATCATCTTCCACCTTCGGATTACGAAAGGCACGTCAGCCAATCTACATCCTCAGGTCTAAGAAGATTGAACAGGGGCAACTGTTGTACCCCAAAATTTTCCCTCCCATTTTCTTCAAGGTTTGCCAAGATCATGCTTCAAAATCTCCCAAGAGTTGCACAGTCCAATGGCCTCCTAACAGTCAAAAATTAGGGTTTTGGTTCTGGCAAAGAAATTGAAATTTCCAAGGGTCCAAACAAGTCCCACATGCCCATAAACATTGTCAAGCATCCTTATGCCAAGTTTCAAGACTTACAGCACAAAATTGCACAATCAAAAACCCTAATTGCTCAACAGTCAACTGCAGGGGCAAAATGGTCATTTGACGGTCAAAAGTCAAAATTTTTGGTAAACATCTTATTTTGAAGCCACAAACATCATTTGATCAATTCTTGATCATGATTCTCAAAGCATGGCTCAAAAAGTCTCAAGATGCAAAAGTTTCTATTTTTGGACAGCTGGAAAAGTCAACTGCAAATTGACCAAGGCATAACTTCCACATGGTTTATCAGAAAAATTCCATCCAAAGCTCATTTTGAATAGAGTGACATTTCCTACAACTCATCTTCACACTTCAAGTCCAAGAAATGCTCTCACAAAAAGTTATCAATCTCAACATTATAGGTCATTTTCAAAAGTCAACAAAAAGGCACTTTAAGTCAAAGACCATAACTTGATATTGGTAAATCAAATTGACATGGGACCAAGGGCATTGGTTAGATGACTTCAAGACCTTTACAAAATGTCCAAGAACATGATCAAAGCTTAAAAATTGAGCAAGATATGCCTTGTGGAAGTTGGGAAATTTTTGGGAATTTTGAAAAGTCAACTTTGCTTCAAATGCCTCAAAATTGCTAATGGGCCACAATTTCTTACAAGAATCATCACCCAAAAGCTATGCACGACCCATTGACCCAAAGGGGAGTTATTTTATTATTTTTAATTAATTAATTGAGTTTATTATCCTATTAATTCATTTAATTAAAATTAAATATAAGAAAAATGATAAAACATGTTTTCCAAATCCTTTTGTGCAGCATATTCTCTCATTAAGGCCTCAATATTTCGTGCATACTCAAAAAGGCAAGAATCTTCAATGATTGGCATAAGAAAGGTATGAAAACGATTGAAAAAGATGCTTGAAAAATCAAATCTCAAAAACATGAATGCAAAGGATTATGGGCTTGGATTGGTAACCTAAATCATTCCTCATACATATACAAACAAAACCTAATGCTGAAAAAGAAGGAAGCTGCGCCCAAGAACACAAGAAAAACTTGCATTTTTGACCAAAAATTCCAAAACTGTTTTCATAGATACAAGGTGTTTCAAAGCCAAATAACGATTCCATTGCACTCCTGACACATCCAGGAAGCCATTCCAATCAAAATCAACTCTCCATATCCAAGGAATCGGTATAACAAAATCAAACTTTTCTTGAAATATTGAATAATCGTGATTCGATTTCCAGGCCTTGTTCATGCATTTTCATTATTGTTTTACACTAACATGATCATACTGAAGCTAATGGTGCCATTGAATTGAATTAATATCTCCTATATCCAAAGTTGCCATGGAAATTTTCTAGGGTTTCAGAAGCTTGAAATTAGGGACTTCTTCATGAGGAAAAATTAGGCAACGAGACCTATACCATTGGAATCAGGACTTCCTGACGATTCAAAACCATACCTCGCACTCAATTTATGATGGACCATGCTCTAATCGCTATTATTGTATACTGCAGTTAGTGGGGGTTTAAAACCCCCACTATTTGATTTCTTTTACAGGCAAAGAGATGAAGATGATGCAGGCGTGGCTGAACGTGGTTGGTTGATTTGAAGCTTGGCGCGTTTTTTTATTATTACAGCCACTAGCGCTTTTTCACATATGTTGATTATTGTCCATTATACATAAAAACAAACGCGCTTGGCTTGGTGGTTGATGTGTTGTCATGCAGGCAATGGGACCTGGGTTCGATTCCCAGGTCCCCCATATTCTTCATAATTTTGTTTGTAATGCGTTCAGGTACAATTCCCTTCCCAGGTTCCATCATACACCTAACACCTTGGCACGCCACATGTCACCAGGGGTCAATCCAAAGGCTATCACGTGAATTCCACCGTATGCATTAGTCAGCTGTTCCTCACACAAGTCTGAAAAGTCAAAAAGGCCTCATTCAATGGGCCTAATTGCTGCAAATATACCTCCAAATGGGGCAGATACCCCCCAATGTTTGTACATCTTTTTAATTTCTCTTATTTTCTTTTCTATTTTTTTAAATTCTTTTGATCACTTTTTATTTAATTTATTTCAAATAATTTTCTTTTCATAATAAAACCAGAAAATCATAAAACAAAAAATATGTTTTATTAATATTAATTTCTATTAATTTTGTAAATAAATTCTAATAACCAAATTAGTTTAATGTTAGGTTTAATTTTAATGTTTTTTCTTTAATAAACTAAAAATGTAGAAATTAGGGTTTTAATACTTTTATTCTTTTTCTTAATAAATAACTTTTTTTCATCATTATTAATTATTAATTATCTTGTAAATAAATATGCATTTAATTAATTAGGGTTAAATTAGGTCAAAACTTAAACATTTTCTAATAATTAAAAACACACTAGAATTAGGGTTTTATTTAATTTTTTAATTCCAATTAATTCTCTTTAATTCCATTAAATACAAAAAAACGTAAAAACAACCTCCTTTTCTCATTAAATCATTAATTAACCTTTAATTTTAATTTAATTTCTTTAAAGGGTCCAACGCCCTCGCACCTTAGATTATAATTCCTTTTCGCGCGTTCACTTTTATTTTTCTTTTTTAATCTTATGTAATTGCCCCAAGGCCTTGTAATAGATAATTAGGACATTTACTTTCCGCATTTTATTTATTCAAATCGGGTCTTTGTTTAATTTGGCGATGTAGACCCGCGCCTTGTAATAGCGTAGGACCTTTATTTTCCCGCATTTTAATTCCCGCACCTTTTAATTGCTAACAATCACATGAAAGAATGTATGCCCAAATAAAATCAAAGCGTAGCTCACCCAATGTATGACAAGACAAATAAATAACTGAAAATAACACACAAATTCACACACCACTCTTAGGGTACGCCTCACTGTTGCCTTGCCCCTCGAAACGTGGTCGTCGAGTAGAGGACGTTTTAGTAAGTCCTCATGTCCATGAACATGGCATGGGGGTAGCTTCTAAGGTGTCCTACTATTGCTCTGGTGACCACACTGTCCCTAATCCTCGAATTGACCCGAACACCTCCAACGGTGGTGCTACCTACCTCTCAATGGTGGGATGGCACTACCTTAAGGACATTTACACAGACTAATTCCTTAGGGTAGGTAGATGACTCGTAGATACTTGCTCTAATTCAAAACAAATCAAAAACTTCTTTTCACACCGACACTTTGCAAAAAGCTTTCAAAAACAACTTTTCAAACACTCTTGAGGACCGATACAAGAGTCGAACTGAAATTTTAAACGAAACTTTTTCAAACCCACTCACCTTCAAAAGCAAACAAACATTTTGAAAACACAAATGAGCAAGTATCTAAGAGCCCATGGATAACCATGGATAGAAAGGGTGCTAACACCTTCCCTTTCTATAAATCTACCTCCCGAACCGAGAACTAATCTCAATAAGGAATTTTTCTATGCTTTTGTCCTTTCCATGTTGGACAAAATAAAAGACGGTGGCGACTCTTGCTTCCGTGACATTTCACGAACCAGCGTTAAATGGTCAGTTCCAGATCCACCGATCACACATATGAAACGGGCCAATATGGCATCCAATTGGGAAACAAGAAGCAGAGTCAAGGGTTTTATAGCCAAGTTCCTAATAGACAAGGCCCAACTGTTTTGGGATGATATGGACTTTCAAACTTTTGAGGAGGTCTTGGCCCTTCTAATCTATGGGTTAGTACTGTTCCCTAATCCAGACTTAATTCATAGATGTGAATGCTATTAAGATCTTCCTCTCTCACAACCTTGTGCCTACCTTGCTTGGAGATATCTTGCACGCTCTCCATACTCGTACCATGAAGAGAAGAGGGGTTCTTATGTGCTGCATGCCATTGCTGTCGAGGTGGTTTATTTCTCACCTCCCTAAGTCCGTACTGAAGAATGAAGAAGGTTTGGGTTGGTCACAAAGGATAATGTCACTCGCTCACACAGATATTCTCTGGCATTCCCGAGCTATGGGAGGTACTGCTATTATTGACCGTTGCGGGGAGTACCCTAATGTCCCATTACTTGGAATTAGAGGAGGCATAACTTACAATCCTTGTTTAGCTCTGCGACAATTTGGTTACGCTCGAAGGAATGTTCCCCAAGAGTTACTTATCGAGGGCATTGTATTTAACTATGAGGATGATGTTCAAGGGTATCACCAGAGGTTCATACGAGCTTGGAGCATGGTAAACAAATTCGGAGCCAAGGCTTTGGGGCCGAAGGCTTCCATTCCTATGGAACCTTATCTCCAATGGGTACGAGCTCGCACCCAGAAACTTATGATGCCCTACATGGCCGTTTAACCAGTGATTGTGGAATCCACTACTGAAGGGGATATTCCTTACACGGTTCTCCATCCTGATATGCCCACTGATCTTGGAGAACTACAAGGGTCTTGGATTCAGTTGAAGAAAGAGCAGGACACTTATAGGAATCAGTTTTATGCCTAGGAGAGGAAGGTTTTGGAGCTCACAAGGCAGCTTCATGAGGAAAGAAGCCTTAATGTCTATCTCGGCACAAAGAGGAAGCATCCATGGGAAATTTGATTTTTCTAGTTTTTTGTTAGAATTGTTTTAATTGTCACGCCTAAAAGGAAATTGAACTTTGAATTCTACTAATAAAATCTTTGTTTCATTTTGGTTCGCAAATTTAAATTTCCCAAAGTCTTTGAAATCATTACATATGCATCCCATCCATAAACACTGCATATACAGGTACCATTACAGGCTTCTCATCTTCTTCGCTGTTTATTTCAGCAGAAATGTCTTCTGAACAAAGCATCAAAGATCTTCAGGCACAAAATGCCCAATTCCAACAGATGTTCATAAATCTGGCGAAAGGGCAGGAGGATCTGCAATCCCTCATCCTGAAGGAGAAAAAGAAAAAGAAGAAGGTCTCTGGTATTCTGAATGTGGGCAGAAGGTTCAGGGGGCCGTTAAAGCAACCAGTCGATCTGACCTCTTCATCCAAGGAAGGGGAGAATCAAGAAAGAGAGACAAGGGAAAAGGACCCCAGTCCTGAAGTTTCTGACAATGATACAGACTACAATGATGAGCAGTATCCTCCTACTGAGGATAGCTACAAGCAGTTGGAGGATCGTGTGAGTGCTATGGAAGTCCAGAGGATACCTGGGTTAGATTTCAAAGAACTGGGATTGGTGTCGGGAGTGGTTATCCTGCAGAAGTTCAAAGCTCTAATTTTTTCAAAGTACGATGGGGTGTCTTTCCCAAAAATCCATCTCCGTTCCTATGTAAGGAAGATCCAACCCCACACCGCTGATAGAAACTTGTGGGTTCACTTCTTTCAAGACAGTCTGTCAGGGACTCAGCTTGAATGGTTCTACCAACTGGAAAGAACCAATGTCCGAAACTGGGAGGATTTGGCTGCTGCTTTTTATAAGCAGTATCAATACAATGCTGACCTTGCCCCCACTCGTACTCAACTCCAGAGTATGACCATGGGTGCAGGTGAAGGCTTTAAGGACTATGCGCAGAAATGGAGAGACTTGGCTGGAAGAGTCCAACCCCCTTTATCTGACAGGGAGTTGGTCGATATGTTTCTTAGGACGCTATTTGGTCCTTTATTTAAACATTTGATTGGTAGCTCATCAGCTGGTTTCACCGAGCTGATATTAACAGGAGAAAGGGTCGAAGTTGGGATTCGGAGCAGTAAGATACAAAAAGACGCCTCTTCGAGTTTGGTAAAGAAGCCTTTTACTGGCAAGAAGGAAGCCAGTGCCATCTATAGTCTGAGAGGCCAAAGCAGAGCTGAACACCGTCAGACAGTAAGTGTTGTAATGATACCTAGACCTGCAGCTGCTCCACAACGCAACAATAAATAAAGGGTGGAAAGACCACAACGGCAGTTTACCCGGATTAACATGACATTGGCTGAAGTTTTACCCCATCTGTTAAGATCCAACTTGGCAACCTTGAAAGAGGCTCCCAAGAATATGAATACCACATCTCCCCGATATAATCCAAATTCTCGGTGTGCCTATCATTCTGAGAGTCCTGGCCACGATACAAATGACTGCTGGGCTCTGAGAAATAAGGTACAGGATCTGATCGAGGCTAAGGAAATTGAGTTCGATGCTCCGGAAAAGCCCAATGTCATAACTGCTCCCATGCCTAAGCACAATCGTGGATTTAATGCTGTTGATACCGATCTGTTGGTAACCTCAGTTGATGAAGTTTCTACTCCTATTATGACTATTAAGAAGAATTTGTTGTTGGCCGATTTATTTCTGGGTTATGGTGAAGGTTGCCACGTGTGTTCATCTATGCCTTCCGGTTTCCATTTGCTGAAAACAGGTGTCCAACGCCTGATGGACAACAAAGAGATTTTGTTCGAGAAAACTTTGATTCCAACTATTCCATGTGAAGATATTGCAATTATAACCATTTCCGCCAATCCTTCTAAGGTCTCCTTGAGAAGACCTGTTAGGATTATATCTGCTCCAAAAGTCGCTCCGCTAATAATCACCCTTCCTGGTCCTGTCCCATACGCCTCGGACAAAGATGTCCCTTGGCATTATGGCGCCGATGTCTACTATCATGGCGTTAAACAAGACCTGGAGAATAGAGAGGCCGATCCCGATGTCAGTAACATTGTTGGGACCAGTAAAATTACCAGAAGCGGAAGGGTTTTCTCCCCCGAGATTTCCCCAAGGACTGTCAATAGACTTGTTGTTATTTCACCTGCTATTCCTACCGATGCATAAACTATTACTCCTGTTCTTACTCCAATTGTTACCCCTGCTGGCGAGTCATCTGGTACCCGAGGCAAAGAAGTTACAGGTGAGCCTGCCCTGACAGAGGCACCTAGGAAAATTATCGTAGAAGCCTCTAAGCAAGAGATAGAGGAAATATTGAAAATAATCAAAAAGAGCGACTACAATGTGATCGAGCAGTTGGGGAAGACCCCCTCAAAGATATCCATGTTGTTTCTGCTAATGTGTTCCGAGGCCCATGCAAAGGCTTTGATCGAATTCCTCAAGACTGCGCACATGCCACAAGAGACCTCGGCTGATCAATTCAAAGACTGTGTGGCCAGCCTGACTACTGACAATGGGCTGGGTTTTTCAGATGCCGACTTGACACCAAAGGGGAGGAAGCATAATGATGCTCTGCATGTCTCTATTGAATGCAAGGGAACCACTATGGCTCATGTGCTGGTAGATACTGTGTCTTCGCTGAATGTTCTGCCTAAGAAGGCGCTGGATCAATTGGATTGTGAGGGCTTGACCTTAAAGCCTAGTAACATTGTGGTAAGGGCTTTTGATGGGTCAAAGAGAATGGTGCATGGGGAGGTGGACATCCCTGTCAAGGTAGGCTCTCAAACCTTTGAGTCCACCTTCTATGTGATGGACATCAGGCCATCATACTCTTGTTTGTTGGGTCGTCCTTGGATCCATGAAGCTGGGGATGTTACTTCTACACTGCACCAAATGCTGAAGTATCCAGTGAAGGGGAAGATCATCACTGTACATGGCGAAGAGGAGTATATGGTGAGCCACCTCAACTCCTTCAGATACGTAGAGATGGACGGGGAATTCATAGAGACTCCTTGCCAGAATTTTGAAGAGGTTCCCCAGTTCTTGGCATCTACTGAAACTACTACCAGCAACAAACCTCCCCTGAAGATGGCTTCTCTCAAAGACGCTAGAGCAGTGGTTGAAGAAGGTGGGTATACCAACTGGGGAAAACTCCCTGATTTTACTCACAAAACTGACAAATTTGGTTTGGGCTTTACTTCAGGAGCTCAAAGGACTGTTCGACGCAGTCGAGCTGGAGGACCTCCCCTACGCATCAGCAACCGGGGAATTAATTCCATTGAAGACAGTGAGGAAGACTCTGACATTTACAGCTGGATCTACCCAACCACCAATGGCGGACCGAGTAACTGGACGACTAGGGATTTTATACCAGTTTCTTTTATTCTGCAGTAATTGCCTTAATTCTTTTGAGATTTGTAATAAACAATTTAAACTCTACAGCCTTATGCCTTGCCCGAGGCATATTAGCTTTGTTTGTGAGGGCTATTATTTGTCATTTCATATATCATCAATAAAACATTGGACGTTCCTTGCATACAAATTTTGCGCTCTCTGTTTTTATTTTCTATTTTCACTTTATCAAAACAACTATGCTCTTACACACACTCACGTATCATACTGCAGATCCATATCCACTATGGATCCCATTGATAACAGCTCTGCTACTTCCAGTTATGACTTCGAAAATCCGATCAACCAAGCCGAGGACGAAGATGAGGATGATTATGAAGTGCCTGGAGAACTTGCCAAACTATTACAGCAGGAAGAAAGGGCTATATTGTCTCATGAAGAGCCAGTTGAGACGATAAACATGGGCACGGAAGTAGACAGAAAAGAAGTCAAGATCAGCGCAAATCTGGAAGTTAAGATCAAACAACAGTTGATACAGATGTTACACGACTATGTTGAGATCTTCGCCTAGTCATATGAATACATGCCTAGTTTAGACACTGATATTATGGTACATCGTCTACCGACCAAGGAAGAATATCCTCCAGTTAAGCAGAAGGTCTGCCGTATGCGCCCTAAAATGTCAGAGAAGATCAAGGCAGAGGTCATGAAACAGTTTGACGCAAGGTTCTTAGCTGTCACCTCCTATCCATAGTGGGTCGCTAATGTTGTTCTGGTACCTAAAAAGGACGATAAGGTACGAATGTGTGTGGATTACAGAGATCTGAACAGGGCAAGCCCCAAGGATGACTTCCTGCTTCCCCACATTGATGTTCTGGTTAACAACACTGCTCAACACAAAATCTTCTCCTTCATGGATGGTTTCTCTGGCTACAACCAGATAAAGATGGCTCCTGAAGACATGGAGAAGACAACCTTCGTCACACAGTGGGGCACCTTCTGTTACAAGGTGATGCCTTTTGGGTTGAAGAATGCTGGGGCAACTTATCAGCGAGCCATGGTCGCCTTGTTCCATGATATTATTCACCACGAGATAGAGGTTTATGTTGATGACATGATAGCTAGGTCTCAATCTGAGGAGGAGCACCCCGATCATCTACAAAAGTTGTTTGACAAGTTGAAGACATACAAGCTGAGGTTGAACCCGAACAAGTGCACCTTCGGGGTGAGGTCTGGTAAGCTTCTGGGCTTCATCGTTAGTGACAAAGGTATTCAGGTAGACCCTGCAAAAGTAAAGGCCATACAAAAGATGCCGGCTCCCTGTACTGAGAAGGAAGTTAGAGGTTTCTTGGGACGCTTGAATTATATCTCCAGGTTCATTTCACATCTAACTGCTACTTGTGAGCCCATCTTCAAGCTTCTGAAGAAAGATCAAGTGGTAAAGTGGAATGACGAATGTCAGACGGCCTTTGAAAGAATCAAAGAATACCTTTAAGAACCACCAATTCTGATTCCTACGGTTGAAGGAAGACCTTTGATATTATACTTAACAGTGGTAGACAATTCAATGGGGTGTGTGCTGGGGCAGCATGACAAGTCTGGTCGAAAAGAGCATGCAATATACTACCTTAGCAAAAAGTTTACCGACTGTGAGACACGATACTCACTGCTCGAGAAAACTTGTTGCGCTTTGGAATGGGATGCTCTCCGACTAAGAATGTACATGTTGACCCACACTACTCTGTTGATATCTAAGATGGATCCAATCAAATACATCTTCGAGAAACTCGCTCTCTCCGGAAGAATAGCGAGATGGAAGATGATCTTAACTGAATACAATATATAATATACAACCCAGAAAGCAATCAAGGGGAGTGTATTGGATGATAATTTGGCTCATCAAGCCATGGATGACTACCAGTCCATGAATTTTGAGTTCCCGGATGAGAATATTATGCTGGTGACTGACCACGAAGAACCTGGACCGGATGAAGGACCCAAGGAGGGATCCCGATGGACTATGGTTTTTGACGGAGCTTCGAACACACTCGGTAACAACATTGGTGCAGTAATCATATCTCCTGAGGGCTGTCATACTCCTTTCACTGCTCGACTATGTTTCAACTACACTAAGAACATGGCAGAGTATGAAGCCTGCATCATGGGTCTCAAAGCCGCTATTGACCTCAAGATCAAGTTCTTGGACGTTTTCGGGGATTCAATCTTGGTGATAAGTCAGATCAAATGTGAATGGGATACGAAGCATCCAAATCTCATCCCATACTGTGATACGGTAGGAGAACTGACTTGAGGGTTTTGCGTTTGATCGCAAATGTTGCGGTTAGCAAAAGTCTCCACCGACTTTTCTTTTATCTAAAAGGAAAGGTGAAAAAGCACAGGAAAGACCTTTGAGATTATTTCTTGAGTTCGGGGGATAGATTATGAAAAGGGAAGGTATTAGCACCCTTTTCATCTATAGTTTTCAATGGGCTCTTAGTTACTTGCTAGATCACTTTCTTTTTGTTTGAAATTATGCTTGGTGTGGTTTTTGAAAGTATTTTGTAAAGAGGCCATTGTTTAGGAAATCTTTGTAATGATTCTTGTTTGTAAGAATGTATACAGAGATGTTTGATCTTTTGAAAATGTTTTCAAGTTTGTAAGATGTTTGAAAGTGTAGGTGTTTGTTTTGAAAATAGCAAGGATGTTAATTTGAAATTGAGCAAGTAATTAGGAGCATTCTACCTACTCAAAAGTATTTCTTGTTCATTTTCCTTTTCCTTTGACATTGTTATCTTACCATTGATTTGGTAGGTAACCCTATCTTTGGATGTAAACGGGATGGACGTGGGTCATCGTATAACCATGATTAGAAATGTTGCAAGGTATCTTAGCATTCTTTTTTAGGGACTAAGATCATTTGAAAGGCAACTTAGATAGCGTCATCGAGGGACAATGATCTTGTATTTGCTTGTTTTTGCTAAGATACCTTACATACGTAATATGGCCATTTTGTATAAGGCAACCAAGTGGAGTAACCCTAGGGGTGCTTGTGTGAAAGTGTATTATTTTAATGCTTGTTTTTGTCTTGAATTAGGGTTTTCTAAGTATTGGTTTTAGTCTTTCCATACAAACCCTAATTACTAGCATTTGTATATAAAAGCGATAAATTGCGGAATTTAAAGTTACTACGCTATTACAACATTTGTGGGAGGAGGGTTTACAAATTGAATGGGGATTGCAAGAATGTAAACCTAGTTATTCTATTACAACCATATTGAATTGGTATCAATGTACAAGGAATTAAATGGATACAATGTACAAAATGAATAAATGTACAAAAATACAAAATGTGAAGTAAATGGATATTTGTTTGGATTTTTTTAGAGACAAGGGATTTTGTCTTAATATAATTAATTAAAGAAAATAATTAATTAAACTTAAAAGTAAACCTAATTCACTAAGAAAAGAAATTAATAAAACCCTAATTTATTAATTGATTAAAGAAAATATGTTTAGAAAAAGTATTTTTTTGGTATTTTTGTCTTGAAAATATTTATAGTATTATAAAATATTTTTGGCCTTTTTTAATATTAAAATGATATATTTTAATTGGTGTAAAAGAAAATAACTAATAACCTAGTTTTAAATTAAATTTACAAGACTAGTTAGTAAAAATAAATAAAGTATAGTTAAATAAAATATTTTTTGTGAGAAAAATAAAATAAACTAATTTAAAATGAAAAACTTATTTTTTTTTTGTATTTTTTATGATTCTTTTAATATTGGAAAATATATTAAGAAAATAAATAAAATAAAAATAATAAAATAAAATAAACTGGGCCACGGGTGGAAACAGCCTGCAAGGGGGTTAGTAAGAAAAAACAAAAACACCAAGAACCCAACAAGGCCCAGCGCCTACCAAAAAAATAAAATCAGAAAGCAAAAATGTGAAAAAATTAAAAGGGTACCACTGGGGCTCGAACCCAAGTCCCAAAGGTTACAGGCGCGGGCTTCTACCACTGGGGTGGCTATACATCCGTTAACATAGGCAAATCAATAAATATATAATATAAAACGCGCCCTGATTACTTCATCTTCAACCTCCAGCCAGACCAACTGTAAGTTGCTCATTTCTCATCAAAAATGAAAACTGTAAACATGAAACTTGTAGCAAATTTCCTCACGGTTTCAAAAATGTAAAGCATTAAAACTATAGATCAAATATAAGCATGAATTTTAATGGCCCTAATCTAAACCCTAAAAATCTCAGAAACTTCAAACTTAAAATTCTCTAAGCTCAAGCAAAATTAATGGAAACTATGAACATGGTTAGCTTTAGGGCAATGATATCTACATGTTTTGTTCATAAATAAATCATTGATGATGCCTGTATGAAGAGTTCAAAGTTAAGAAAACTTACCTCAAAACTGGAAATCGTGTTTTGAGTTTGATCTTGTTTCAAGTGATGGTGATGATCAGGTTAGCTTCCTTGAGGTCCCAGGAAGCTAATGCAATGATTAGCTTGAACAATGGATGACTGAAATGGTCTGGAGAAGTCAATGTGCAGAGCTCTGTTTTTGAAAATGGAGGATGGTGTTAATGGTGTTATAGCTCTGTAACAGGGTGTGGGATCACTTCTATATGATATTTAGAAGCTTTAGAAACCAAAAGGCCAAGAAACGCACGAGTAGATTATGAGTTTCAAGTTTTTGGTCAGTTTGTGTGAAAATGGAAGTATGAGATGTGTTTCTGAGTTCTAGGTGTTTTTAGGGCATGAGCATTCGTGTGTTTATAGTCCAAGGTTTGTGTATGTATAAACAAAAGTGTTTGAGAGCTTTGGACAATCAGAAGAACAAGTTTTTAGCTTTTAGCTAGGTTACTTGATTTTGAAGAAAAGAGGGAAACAAGTTTCAAGAGGAGGTACAAGAATGGACTGGGTGATTGTAAGTGTCTAAACCATTTCTCATGAGTTATAGAACTTTTTTGATCAGAAGAGAACAAGTGCAAGGCTCAAGAACAAGTTTTGTACAAAAAATCACTTTATCAAAATGGCAATGTAACCTTTCTTCCAAAAATGGATATAAAGCATGTCCATGCATTGAATTCTTGAAGTGAGACTTCTAACAACTGTGTAAACCATTAATTATGGAGTGCCTAACAAGTTTGAGGCCTACAAAGTAGTGTTTATGCAGCATAGTTTTAATTTTGAATTTGGTTCATCACAAAATGACTTGTAAATCAAGTGATAAAACCCTAACTTCATCTCTTCGATTATCCGTACTCAAGAATGATCTCAAGGAGTTATTGGATATTTCGGGAAGCTTTTAATGTTCTCCACAACCCATATTTGAATTGCTTTTGAAGATTACCCTTGGAACCATATGAAAAAGTTCCATGAATTTGGGTCAAAATCCTGACCAAATTAGGGCAAAATTTCACTAAGTGTTTAGTTTCATGACCACATGTTCTTAAAATTATAACTTGAGATCCAAGGACTTTTGGAAGGAGTTGTGTAAAGAAAAGTTATATATTTCATGGATATATACAAATTTCATGTTGGAATTTTATCTTGAATCATCTTGCATCATGGTGAAAAATTTGTTCAAAGTTGTGAAAAAATATGAAATTTGCAACACATAGAAAAATTTCTAAGTTTAGAAATTTTGACTTTTCAAAATGAAATCTTGAATTTTTGATTTCTTGATGAATAAGTTTCATATTTTGAAATGTTTTGATGAATTGTGATCTTTGGCACTTGAATTTGACCAAAAAGTCATAGTTTGACTTTTCAATATACAGTTGACTTTTGATCAGTTGACTGAAAATTCATCTGTCAATCCTTTGAACTTGAGAAATGTTTTGAGACATGTTATTAGGTCAAAATGATGCAATTGGAATCTTGAGATCATGCCTTAAACCAATTGACCATTTGCTAGGTAAAAAATCAAAAATTGCCCTTTCCCAATCAAAACCCTAATTTTGACCATTTTGCCTTTTTGGAGATTTGATCAAATTTCTTGAGGAATTATGGTCCGAACTTGGTCAAATGATACATATGAGTTTAAAATGTTGACGTGGATAAAAAATTATGAAGTTTGACTAGAAATTGGCCATAGTTGACTTTTTTCCCAATATAGTTGATTTTTAGGTCAACTGCTCAATTGATTGAGCAAAAGTGTGATCCAAGACTTGAAACTTGACATGAGTGATCTTGGGGGTCCATAATGATCCATGAAAATTATATGGGGCATTGGAAGTTCAAAATTCCTTGTGCAAACTCAAATCCTAATTTTGGTTATTAGTGCTTAAGTAAGTGTCTTGAGCTGATCAAACCCTAGTGCAGTCTTGAGCTAAGGAAATCTTGTGAGCAAATTCTTGATAAATGAGAGGGAAAATTTTGGTGTACAATAGCTTCCCCTGTTCAATCTTCTTAAACCCGAAGAGTTAGATTGGCGAGTTTTTCCATTCATGACTCAAAGGTGGAAGATGATTGGACACTAGAGTGCCCAGAAATTTCCACTCGGTGATTCGACGGTAGAGGGAATGGGCTTAAATATGACATTTGGAGAGATGATATAAAGTTGTTGGAGATGGGCTTGTAGATGCCATCTAGAAATGATTGCTTAATCGTAAGCTGAAACTGAATGAGTGTCAGAACGACATCCGTGTTTGGAGCGTATCTGAACTATATCTGAAACTGAATCTGAAAGAGGATCTAAATGAGTATCAGAATGGCGTCCATGTATGTAGCGTATCTGACCTGTATCTGAAAACTGAATCTGAATGAGTATCAGAATGGCATCCGTGTCTGGAGCGTATATGAACTGTATCTGAAAGTTGGCTCTGAATGAGTATTAGAATGGCATCCGTGTCTGGAGCGTATCTGAATTGTATCTGAAAGTTGAATCTGAATGAGTATCAAAATGGCGTCCGTGTCTGGAGCGTATCTGAACTGTATCTGAAAGTTGACTCTGAATGAGTATCAGAATGGCATCTGTGTCTGGAGCGTATCTAAACTGTATCTGAAAGTTGGCTCTGATTGAGTATTAGAATGGCATCCGCATCTGGAGCGTATCTGAACTGTATCTGGAGATTGAATCTGAATGAATATCATAATGGCATCCGTGTTCGGGGTGTATCTGAACTGTATCTTAAAGAGATTCTGAATGAGTATCAGAATGGCATCCGTGTCTGGAGCGTATCTGAACTGTATCTGAAAGTTGAACCCAAATGAGTATCAGAACGGCGTCTGTGTGTGGAGCGTATCTGAACTGTATCTGGAGATTGAGTCTGAATGAATATCAGAATGGCATCCGTGTCCGGGGTGTATCTGAAAGAGATTATGAATGAGTATCAGAATGGCATCCGTGTCTGGAGCGTATTTGAACTGTATCTGAAGGTTGAATCTGAATGAGTGTCAGAATGGCATCCATGTCTGGAGCGTATCTGAACTGTATCTGAAAACTTTGAACGTTGTTAATGGTAGCTTTTGATTAATCTTATCCTGAAAAGAGTAAAATGTTAGCCAATATGCATAGTCATGTTGTATGAAATGCATAGTGTAATGTATTCGTGTTATCATATATGGATGCGATTTATGTGTATGTGAGCTAATCTGCTGCACTGTTGTTGGATTTGAGAAAATAAATCCCTGACTGCTGCTGAGGATATGGAGTGTAAGTCTTCATGTTATGAAGTTGAATAATTTCCGTTTAGAGAAATAAACTCTGCTGTAAGGGAAATGCCGTGTACTGCTTGTAAACTCCTGTTGGGAAACCCTGAGAAACTTGGTGACTTCTACTGGGGATTGATAACTGGAAGCTTTGTTTCGCCGGGGATTAAACTGCACACTGCGGGGGATTTTATGGAGATAACTTAGAGAGATTTCCCTACCTCTTAAAGCCATCAGTGATTGTCTTTCTATTTTGTTCATTTGTAAACAGTAATTATGTTCAAATGCATATGTTCAAAAATAAATCATTGGACGTTTTTCTAAACAAAACACAAGAGTAAAGAAAAAATAGGTACTTTTGCACTTTCAAAGGGATATCTTTGTATTGACTTTGAGTAAGTATTTTTGTACAAAGAGACAAATATTCTAGTAAGAGAATGCCGTCGTAAAAGATGAAAATTTTGATACAAAGAAAATATAGCTATGTGCAATAATCCCATGGGGTTCCCATTCTGCCATAGCCTTCGTGTCTCTGAGCATCTTGTCTGTTTGTTGCCTTGTTCGAAGCTAATTGAATTGATCAGAACCACTGAGTTTGTTAGTTGAAGTCAAAGGTTGTCCATAAGGTGATCCAACGAGACATAGTCACACGCTTTAATTCCCTAACTTTTTCCTGGACCGCCCTTTCGGGTTTTCAGTCCACCGGGATACCCTTTTTTTGCCCAAGTCGCCCTTTCGGATTTTCAACTTGCCGGGTGTACAAATTTTTTATTTTATCCCTAATTTTTGCATGAACCTTTTTGATTCTCCAGGATGCCCTTTTTTTTCCTAGGTGTGTCAACCTACCGGGTCTCTTATGCGTAGTATCTTTTGACTATGTCTGCGTTCGCAGGGTGTGGCAGGTCATCGCCATCCATGGTGGTCAAGATCATTGCTCCACCAGAGAAAATGATTTTTATTACAAATGGTCCTTCGTATGTAGGAGTCCATTTTCCCCTGGGATCACCTATCGGTAGTATGATACGTTTGATCACCAGATCCCCAACTTGATACACTTGGCGTATGACCTTTTTGTTGAAAGCCTTGATCATCCGTTTTTGATACATTTGAGCATGGCAAACAGTAGTAAGCCTTTTCTCATCAATTAAGTTTAGTTGATCAAGTCGAGTCTGGATCCAATCTTTTTCATTCAACCCTGCATCCTTCATAATTCTTAGAGAGGGGATTTGGACCTCGATAGGCAAGACATCCTCCATACCGTATACCAGAGAATAGGGTGTTGCCCCGGTTGATGTGCGAGTTATGGTACGATATCCATGGAGAGCGAATGGTAGCATCTCATGCCAGTCTTTGTATGTGACTGTCATTTTCTGTATGATCTTTTTAATGTTCTTATTCGCGGCTTCGACAACACCACTCATCTTTGGCCGGTAAGGGGAAGAATTGTGATGCTAGATCTTGAATTGCTCGTACAGGGCGGTGATCATAGTATTATTTAGATTCGTACCATTGTCTATAATGATCCTCTCCGGGATACCGCAACGACAAATGAGATTCTGTTTGATGAACCGGGCAACAACATTCTTGGTAACGGAAGAGAAAGAAGCTGCCTCCACCCACTTGGTAAAATAGTCAATGGCCACTAAGATGAAACGGTGTCCATTGGAGGCTGTTAGCTTGATTTACCCAATCATATCAATCCCCCACATAGAAAAGGGCCAAGGAGCCGTCAAGACATTCAGAGGAACCGGAGGTACGTGCACCTTGTCAGCATAAATCTGACACTTGTGGAAGGTTTGAGAGTGTTGATAGCAATCTGCTTCCATGGCAGACCAGTAATAGCCTGCCCGTAGGATTTTCTTTGCCATCGTATGCCCACTGGAATGGGTGCCAAAAGTGCCTTCATGTAATTCAGCCATGATCCTTTCAGCTTCAACCTTGTCTAGGCACCGAAGTAACACAAAGTCATGGTTGCGTTTGTAAAGAATGCCATTACTAAGGAAGAATTTAGCAGAGAATCTCCTTAAGAACTTCTTATCGTTTACTGAAGCTCCTTCTGGATATTCTTGGGTTTCGAGATACCTCTTGACTTCGTGAAACCAAGGATGATCCACTACTTCTTTAGTATTAATCTCGTGACAGTGTGCTGGTTCATCCATTCGTTCAATGGTGATCTGGGGAGCCTTGTTATCCCATTTAAGTTTAAACATATATGACATTGTGGCTAGTGTGTCTGCTAGCTGATTTTCTTCTTGTAGGAAATGCTCGAAGGTAATCTTCTCAAAATGTGGGAGCAATGTCAAAACATGTTCTTTGTAGGGGATAAGGTTAGGGTGTTTGGTGTCCCATTCCCCTTTGATATGGCTAATGACTAAAGCTGAATCTCCGAATACTTTCAAGGATTTGATCCCCAAATCTATGGCAGCTTTGAGACTAAAGATGCACGCTTCATATTCTGCCATGTTATTTGTACAATTGAAGCAGAGTCTTGCGGTAAAGGGAGTATGACACCCTTCAGGAGATATGAGTACAACACCAATACCATCACTGAGTGCATTGGATGCCCCATCAAAAACCAGGGTCCATCGGGGTCCTTGTTCAGGTCCATCATATGGTCTGAATTCTTCATATTTGTTTACCATCATGATGTCTTCATCTGGGAATTCGAACTTCATGGACTGGTAGTCTTCCACAACTTGGTGAGCAAGGTGATCAGCTAGTACACTGCCCTTTATTGCTTTCTGGGTAGTATACTGTATGCCATATTCTGTCAGGATCATCTGCCATCTCGCTATTCTCCCAGAGAGGGCAGGTTTCTCGAAGATGTATTTTATTGGATCCATTTTAGATATCAACAAGGTAGTATGGGTCAGCATATACTGTCTTAGCCGGCGAGCAGCCCATGCCAGAGCGCAGCAAGTTTTCTCGAGCAGCGAATATCTTGTTTCACAGTCGGTAAACTTTTTGCTCAGGTAATAAATAACATGCTCTTTTCGGCCAGACTCGTCATGCTTCCCTAGCACACACCCCATTGAATTTTCCAAAACAGTTAAATACATGATCAATGGTCTTCCCTCGACTGGTGGCGTCAAAACAGGATGCTCTTGCAGGTACTCTTTGATTTTGTCGAAAGCAGTCTGGCACTCGTCATTCCATTTGACTACTTGACCTTTCTTCAGTAATTTGAAGATTGGCTCACAAGTAGCTGTCAGGTGAGAAATGAATCTGGCAATGTAGTTTAAATGTCCCAAGAATCCTCTGACTTCCTTTTCAGTATGAGGAGCAGACATCTCTTGTATCGCTTTCACCTTGGTAGGATCTACTTCAATACCTTTATTGCTGATAACAAAGCCTAGGAGTTTACCAGACCTATCCCCAAATGTGCATTAATTTGGGTTCAACCTCAACTTGTACTTCTTCAATCTCTCAAAGAGTTTCTGTAAATGATCAAGATGCTCTTCTTCTGTTTGAGATCTAGCTATCATGTCGTCCAGATAGACCTCTATTTCGTGATGTATCATGTCGTGAAATAAGGCTACCATGGCATGCTGATAGGTTGCCCCAACATTCTTCAGTCCGAACGGCATAACCTTATATCAGAATATCTCCCATTGTATGACAAAGGTTGTCTTCTCCATGTCCTCAGCCGCCATCTTGATTTGGTTGTAACCTGAGAAACCGTCCATGAAGGAAAACACTTTGTGTTGTGCTGTATTGTCAACTAGAATATCAATGTGGGGAAGTGGGAAATCATCCTTAGGGCTTGCCTTATTCAAATCTCTGTAGTCCACACACATTCGTACCTTGCCGTCTTTTTTGGGCACAGGAGCAACATTGGCAACCCATTACGGATAAGAGGTGACGACCAAGAATCCAACGTTGAATTGTTTCATGACTTCTGCTTTAATCTTCTTCGACATATCTGGTCACATACGACAGACCTTTTGTTTTACTGGTGGGCAGTCCTCTTTTGTAGGTAGACGATATACCACAATATTTGCATCAAGTCCTGGCATGTCTTCATATGACCAGGAAAAGACCTCAACATACTTGTGTAGAAACTGAATCAGACGCTCCTTGACACTGGGTTCCATATTGGCACCCACCTTGACTTCTCTTTTGTCTTCCTTGGTACCTAGGTTGATTGTGTCCACTGTTTCCTCGTGGGGCTAAATGGTCCTCTCTTCTTGTTGTAGTAACCTGGCGAGTTCCCCTGGTACTTTACAATCTTCCTCACCTTCGTCTTCGGCTTGGTAGATTAGATTATCAGAGTCATAAAAGGCCATAGCAGAACCGTTACCCATGGGATCCCGAGTGGATGTAAACCTACATTATGAGTGTGAGTGTGTGTAAGGGTATGGCTATCTTTGAAAGAAATGAAAATGTAAAAAGAAAAACAATGAGCACAAAGTTTGTATGCAAAAGCGTCCATGGTTCATTGATGTCATATGGAAATGAGATAATAACCCTTACAAATGGACCATTGTGCCTCGGGTAAGACACAAGGTTTTAAGAGTCTGAATTGTTTTAATATTACAGATCCAACAAAATGTAAAGATAAATTATTGTAGGATAAATGTGATCAGGAAAAAATATCTAGCCTCCCAGTTGCTGAGCCCTCCACTGACAGTTGGGAAAATCCAATCCTCCAGGTTATAGCTGTCTTCATCATCTTCCACCGTATTGACTTCGCAGTTGCTGATCTTCAAGGGTGGTCTTCCAGCACGAGCGTGACGTACAACCTTCTAGGCACCTGAAGTGAAACCCAGACCAAACTTGTCAGATTTGTATGGGATATCTGGGAGTTATCCCCAAATAGTGCACCAAACTTCTTCTATCACTGCCTTGGCATCCTTTAAAGACGACATCTTGAGTGGAGGCCTTGTGATCTTGGGAACTTGAGACACAACCTTGGTTACTGCCACATCTTGCGGGACTTCTTCAAAGTGCTGGAATGGAGTTTCAATAAATTCACCATCTAATTCCACATATCTGAAGGAATTAAGATGACTGATCATATAATCTTCTTCTCCATGAACGGTGATGATCTTACCTTGGATGGGATACTTCAGTATTTGATGCAACGTAGAAGTAACAACGCCAGTATTGTGAATCCATGGTCGGCCTAGCAAGTAGGGATATGAAGGGAGAATATCCATTATATAAAAAGTTGAATCCAATGTTTGGGTTCCAACCTTTATGGGGATGTCCACTTCCCCACACACCATCCTTTTTGAGCCGTCAAAGGCGCTCACTACTATGTTTCTTAGTTTCAATGTCAATCCCTCGCAGTCAAGCCTATCAAGAGCCTTTTTAGGAAACACATTCAGAGACGAAACGGTGTCAACTAAGACATGAGCCAGAGTTGTGCCCCTGCATTCTACTGAGACGTGCAATGCCTCATCATGCTTCCTCCCTCTAGGCATTAAATCAGCATCCAAAAAACCTAAACCATTATCTGTAGTCAAGCTGGCTACGCAGTCTTGGAACTGGTTGGCAGATGTTTCTTGGGGTACATGGGCAGTTTTCAGGAATTTTACCAAGGCTTTTGCATGAGCCTTGGAACATAGTAATAAAGCCAGCATGGAAATTTTTGATGGAGTTTTCCCCAGTTGCTCGACTACATTGTAGTCGCTTCTTTTTATGATCTTTAGAATTTCCTCCATCTCTTTCCGGGAGGTCTCAGGGATAGCCAATGATTGTGTCTTCATCCGGATAGGCTCAATCAGAATACCTTTACCTCGAGTCTCGGTTGACTCGGCAGCAGGAATGTCAGTAGAAGTGGTAACAAGGATTGTAACAGCTTTGTCAGCAGGAGTATTAGTAGAGATGATTGTAGGACTGGGAACAACCTTTGGAGGAGCAACAACAACAAGAATGATTACGGGTCCAGAAAAAACCTTTGGGGGAGCAACTTCAGGAGAGAATATCCTTCCGCTTCGGGTAATCTTACTAGTCCCTGCAATATTACTGATATCAGAGTTAACTTTCTCAAAACTTGAATATTCAGCAACTGGCCAATCTTGCTTGATACCGTGGTAGTAGACATCCCCTCCATAATTTCATGGTACGGTTTTGTCTGATAAATACGGGATTGGTCCAGGCATTGTAATTATCAAAGGAGCTACTTTTGGAACTGATGTAATTCTAACGGGCCTTTTGGTGGAGACCCTAGAAGAATTATCGGAAATGGTAACAATAGAAACATCATTATAAGAAATAGTTGGAATAGAAGTCTTCTCGAATAAAATTTCCTTGTTATCTATTAGGCACTGAACGCCTACTTTTAACAAAGGACAATTGGTTGGTGAGGATAAACAGAAATGACAGCTTTCATCACAGCATGGGAAAACACTGGAATTCAATAAATTCTTTTTGATAGTTAGGAGTGGGGCCATAAGTTCATAAACTTAAGTAACAAACATATCCTCTTCAATGGCGTTGGCATTATGGCCGTGCTTGGGCATAGTCGCATAAATGACATTGGGCTTTTCTGGTGCATCGAATTCAATCTCTTTGGCTTAAAGTAGGTCTTGTACTTTGTTCTTTAGAGGCCAACAATTATTAGTGTCATGGCCGGGACTCTCAGAATGATATGCACAGCGGGAATTGGGATGATAGTGAGGAGAGGTTGTGTTAGGATTCTTTGGAGCTTCTTTCAAAGTCACTAGGTTGGATCTTAACAAATGTGGCAATACTTGAGATAGTTTCATATTAATTTGGGTGAATTGTCTGACTGGTCTTTCCATTCTTGGTTGGTTATTTCTTTGCTGATCAGGTGCAGGTTTAGGAATCATAACAGCCCCCACCATTGGACGCGTTCGGCCCTATCTTGATTTCTTTGAGGATATACATCAACCACTTCTTTATTTCCGATGAATGGCTTCCTCACAGCAACGGAGGATGCATCTTTTTTAATCTTTCCATTCTTTATCCCGGCTTCTACCCTTTCTCCGGTTAATATCAATTCGGTAAAACCTGCCGATGAACTCCCAATTAAGTGATTGAAGAAGGGACCAGACAAGGTACCCAAAAACATGTGTACCAACTCTCTTTAAGATAGGGGAGGTTGAAATCTTCCGGCCAAGTCCCTCTATTTTTGCACATAGTCATTGAAGCCTTCACTTGAAACCATGGCCATACTCTGGAGTTGAGTACGAGTGGGTGCAAGATCAGACTGTATTGGTATTGTATGTAAAAGGTTGCAGCAAGATCTTCCCAGTTATGAACATTGGCTCTTTCTAACTTATAAAATTAATCAAGTTGAGTTCTAGACAGAATCTCTTGGAAGAAGTGTACCCATAAATCCTTATCAGCGGTATGAGGCTGGATCTTCCTCATATATGACCGGAGATGCATTTTGGGGCATGAGACTCCGTCATATTTGGCGAACACAGGTGCTTTGAATTTTGGAGGAATGAAAATCCCCGACACTAACCCAACTCCTCAAAGTCCAATCCAGGCACTTTTTGGATTTCCATTGCACTCAACCGTTCTTCTAGATGCTTATACTTGTCGCTGGCTGGAGGATATTGTTCTTCAGAATAGTCTTCTTCTTCCTCTTCCTCTTCTGATTCTAACTGGACAACTGTTTCTTTACCTTTCCCATCTTGATTGTCTTTCTCACCAGATGTCGTTGCAAAGTCTAAGGCCCTTCTTGTTTGCCCTTGGAATCTTCTTCCCATGTTTAGAACTCCAGTTATCTTCTTCGTCTTCTTTTTCTTCTCCTCAACCATCAAGGTCTTCAACTCTTCTTGTCCTTTGGCTAGAGTTAAGAACAACTGTTGAAACTGTGCATTCTAAGCTTGGAGGTCCTTCACTATTTGCTCGAGATCCATCTTACTGAAATAAACAGTAGAGAGATGAGGAGACTTGTTGCAAGAAACCTGCTTATGTTATGATGAATGGTAAATGCATATGCAATGATTTCAAGGATTTTAAGATTCAAATTCGTTTTAAACAAAAGGGAAACACATGTTATATTAATAAATTAAAGCTTGAGTACATTAGTGCCTCCTTGGGCAAAAAAAATACAAAAACTCTAAGATAGAAAGGTAGTACGCATCCTCTTTGGTGCAATGTAGGCATTCAGAGTCTGCTCCTCATGAAGTTTCTTAGTGAGTTCCAAAACCTTCTTCTCGCTTGCGTAGAATTGGGCTTCGAAAGTATCTCGCTCCCCCTTGAGTTGTATCCAATCTCTTTGTAAGTCTTCAAGAGAGGTGGGCATGTCAGGATATGGGATAGTGTATGGAACATCTCCTTCCATAACAGGCTCGCTGATTACTAGGAGAATGGAGGGATAAGACATCATATGACTCTGAGAACGAGTTCGTACCCATTTTAGGTAAGGCTCAAGAGGGATGGAATTCTTGTGCCCCAATGTCTTGCTATCTACCTTGTTTAACATCCTCCAAGCTCGGATAAATATCTGGCGAAGAACTTGATCACGTTCTCGTAGTCAAATACCAAACCTTGAATTAACATCTCGTGCGGGCCATTCCTTCGGGCATAACCAAAATGTCTTAAGGCTAAGCAGGGGTTGTAGGTGATACCTCCCCTAATGCCAAGTAAAGGGACATTAGGAAATTCTCCACAATGGTCTACAATAGTAACATTCTCTATGGATCGGGAACACCAATGAATGTATGAATGTTTGAGCGTCATCAACCTTTTTGACCACCTTGAACCTTGCTCATTCTTTAGTACAGATTGGGGAAGATGCAAAATAAAACATCTTGCAAAGAGAGGAGTGAAACACATAAGGACACCTCTTTCCCTCATAGTGCGAGTGTGAAAAGAGTGTAGGATGTCCCCTAGAAAAGTAGGCACTGGGTTACGGAATATGAAGATTTTGACGGTGTTCACATCTATGAGTTGGTCAGGATTTGGAAACAAAGCCATCCCATAGATGAGGAGAGCCACAATTTCCTTAAAGGATTGTAAA
Source organism: Vicia faba (assembly GCA_948472305.1). Taxonomy (NCBI): domain Eukaryota; kingdom Viridiplantae; phylum Streptophyta; class Magnoliopsida; order Fabales; family Fabaceae; genus Vicia; species Vicia faba. Next base: position 1,227,850,777 of record OX451735.1, on the reverse strand, counting down.
TCCAAGGAGTTCCAACAGTTTTGGGCTTTCTCGAACAAGAACTTTGCTAGGAAACCTTTGACACCACTCCTTGTTTCCCAATTGGTTGTGACATCAGATGAGTGCAAGTGTAGAGCTTGAGCAATATCTTCTGGATTTGGGTCTCTTTCCATACCGTTGAAAGGTAGTTTATTGAGAATGGGAATCCTCAAGATTCGGGATGATTCTTCCAAAGTTGGCACAAGTTGATAATCAGGAAATGTGAAGCAATAGTGTAAAGGATCAAAGAACTGAAAGAGCACCTTCATCATGTCCTCATCTGTGTTGGAGGTGACCAAGTTGAGTAGGCGACCATGTCTCTCGGTGAATAGAGAGTTTTCAGGAATCTTTGAAGCTAGCTCCTTACGTTGTGGAGAGGTCCTTACAAGATTGACTTGAAGAGTTTTCCTGCGAAGAGAATCCATATCCTACAAAACAGAACAAAGATAAGTCCCAAGATCCTTGAAATGGTTAGTGAATGTGTATGCTGTTATGATGTTCATGATGTTATGTACAAGTATGTATATACAAACAAAGCAAACAAGTCCTTAGGTTTAGGCTTGCATGTAGTTTTATAGGTAAGTGCCCTCTTGAAGTTTAGTTGGCTCAATCCTGTCCTAGTAATAGTAACCGGGTTCTAAGGAGCTCAATATCACTGTTTTGTTTCCTTGGTCATTGTTTCAACACAAGCCTCTTTAATGGCGACCGAAATATCCTAAAAAACCAAACCTCAATGAGTGTAGTATCGAGTATCTACCAACTTCGGACTGCACCAAAGCCGGTCATCTCACTACATCCTAAAGGCCAAGTTGGTAAAGTAAAGGTTCTAAAAGTTCATTAGTGCTTCATGACATCACTCAGCGGCCCCGTATTCTCCTTGATTAACTCAAAGGCTACCGGTACCCATAAATATGTCGCACTAACATAGCTATTGCTTAGACCATGTCGGTATACCTCACACAGTTTCCACAATGTATTGCTACTTACCTATAAGGTAACCCAAATCCGGGTAGAGTATTCAAACCTAAACGAAGAACCATAATGTAAAGCATACAAGTCAAACAAAGAAAGCAAGTAAATGTGATCTAACCCTAAGGTAACCCCACTTTTAGAATTTTCCCCAACATATTCGCCAATTCTGTGATACGGTGGGAGAACTGACTTGAGGGTTTTGCGTTTGATTACAAATGTTGCGGTTAGCAAGAGTCGCCATCGACTTTTCTTTTATCCAAAAGGAAAGGTGAAAAAGCACAAGAAAGACCTTTGAGATTATTTCTTGAGTTCGGGGGGTAGATCATGAAAAGGGAAGGTATTAGCACCCTTTTTATCCATGGTTTTCCATGGGCTCTTAGTTACTTGCTAGATCACTTGGTTTTTGTTTGAAATTGTTCTTGGTGTGGTTTTTGAAAGTATTTTGTAAAGAGGCCATTTTTTAGGCAATATTTGTAATGATTTTTGTTTGTAAGAATGTATACAAAGATGTTTGATCTTTTGAAAATGTTTTTAAGTTTGTAAGATGTTTGAAAGTGTAGGTGTTTGTTTTGAAAATAGAAAGGATGTTTGTTTGAAATTGATCAAGTAATTAAGAGCATTCTACCTACTCAAAAGTCTTTCTTGTTCATTTTCCTTTTCCTTTGACATTGTTTTCTTACCATTGATTTGGTAAGTAACCCTATTTTTGGATGTAAACGGGACGAGCGTGGGTCATCATATAACCATGATTAGCAATGTTTCAAGGTATCTTAGCATTATTTTTTAGGGACTAAGATCATTTGAAAGGCAACTTAGATAGCGTCATCGAGGGACTATGATCTTGTATTTGCTTGTTTTTGCTAAGATACCTTACATGCGTAATATGGCCATTTTGTATAAGTCAACCAAGTGGAATAAACCTAGGGGTGCTTGTGTGCAAGTGTACTGTTTTCATACTTATTTTTGTCTTGAATTAGGGTTTTCTAAGTATTGGTTTTAATCTTTCCATACAAATCCTAATTACTAGCATTTGTATATAAAAGCAATAAATTGTGGAATTTAAAGTTACTACGCTATTACAAAATTTGTGGGAGGGGGTGTACAAATTGAATGGGGATTGCAAGAATGTAAACCTAGTTAGTCTATTATAACCATATTGAATTGGTATCAATGTACAAGGAATTAAATGGATACAATGTACAAAATGAATAAATGTACAAAAATGCAAAATGTGAAGTAATTGGATATTTGTTTGGATTTTTTAGAGACAAGGGATTTTGTCTTAATATAATTAACTAAAGAAAATAATTAATTAAACTTAAAATTAAACCTAATTCACTAAGAAAAAAAATTAATAAAACCCTAATTCATTAATTGATTAAAGAAAATAAGTTTAGAAAAAGTTTTTTTTTGGTATTTTTGTCTTGAAAATATTTTTAGTATTATAAAATATTTTTGGCCTTTTTTTAATATTAAAATGATATATTTTAATTGGTGTAAAAAAAATAACTAATAACCTAGTTTTAAATTAAATTTACAAGACTAGTTAGTAAAAATAAATAATGTATAGTTAAATAAAATATTTTTTGTGAGAAAAATAAAATAAACTAAGTTAAAATGAAAATCTATTTTTTTTTGTATTTTTTTTATGATTCTTTTAATATTAGAAAATATATTAAGAAAATAAATAAAATAAAAATAAGAAAATAAAATAAACTGGGCCAGGGGTGCAAACAGCCTGCAAGGGGGTTAGTAAGCAAAAACAAAAATACTAAGAGCCCAACAAGGCCCAGCGCCTGCCAAAAAACAAAATCAGAAAGCAAAAATGTGAAAAAATTAAAAGGGTACCACTGGGGCTCGAACCCAGGTCCCAAAGGTTACAGGCACGCGCTTCTACCACTGGGGTGACTATACATCCGTTAACATAGGCAAATCAATAAATATATGATATAAAACTCGCCCTGATTACTTCATCTTCAACCTCCATCCAAGCCAACTGTAACTTGCTCATTTCTCATCAAAAATGAAAATTGTAAACATGAAACTTGTAGCAAATTTCCTCACGGTTTCAAAAATGTAAAGCATTAAAACTATAGATCAAAGATAAGCATGAATTTTAATGGCCCTAATCTGAACCCTAAAAATCTCAGAAACTTGAAACTTAAAATTCTCTAATCTCAAGCAAAATTAATGGAAACTATAAACATGGTTAGCTTTAGGGCAATGATATCTACATGTTTTATTCACAAATAAATCATTGATGATGCCTGTATGAAGAGTTCAAAGTTAAGAAAACTTACCTCAAAACTGGAAATCGTGTTTTGAGTTTGAGTTTGTTTCAAGTGATGGTGATGATCAGGTTAGCTTCCTTGAGGTCCCAGGAAGCTAATGCAATGATTAGCTTGAGCAATGGATGGCTGAAATGGTCTAGAGAAGTCAATGTGTAGAGCTCTGTTTTTGAAAATGGAAGATGATGTTAATGGTGTTACAGCTCTGTAATAGGGTGTCTGATCACTTCTATATGATATTTAGAAGCTTTAGAAACCAAAAGGCCAAGAAACACACAAGTAGATTATGAGTTTCAAGTGTTTTGGTCAGTTTGTGTGAAAATGGAAGTATGAGATGTATTTCTGAGTTCTAGGTATTTTCAGGGCATGAGCATTCGTGTGTTTGTGGTCCAAGGTTTGTGTATGTATAAACAAAAGTGTTTGAGAGCTTTGGACAATCAGAAGTACAAGTTTTTAGCTTTTAACTAGGTTACTTGATTTTGAAAAAAAGAGGGAAACAAGTTTCAAGAGGAGGTACAAGCATGGGCTGGGTGATTGTAAGTTTCTAAACCATTTCTCATTAGTTATAGGACTTGTTTGATCAAAACAGAACAAGTTCAAGGCTCAAGAACAAGTTTTGTACAAAAAGTCACTTTATCAAAAATGGCAATGTAACCTTTCTTCCAAAAATGGATATAAAGCATGTCCATGCATTGAATGCTTGAAGTGAGACTTCTAACAGCTGTGTAAACCATTAATTATGGAGTGCCTAACAAGTTTGAGGCCAGCAAAGTAGTGTTTATGCAGCATAGTTTGAATTTTGAATTTGGTTCATCACAAAATGACTTGTAAATCAAGTGATAAAACCCTAACTTCATCTCTTCGATTCTCCCTACTCAAGAATGATCTCAAGGAGTTATTGGATATTTTGGGAAGCTTTTAATGTGCTATACAACCCATCTTTGAATTTCTTTTGAATATTACCCTTGGAACTATATGAAAAAGTTCCATGAAGTTGGGTCAAAATCTTGACCAAATTAGGGCAAAATTTCACTAAGTGTTTAGTTTCATGACCACATGTTATTAAAATTATAACTTGAGATCCAAGAACTTTTGGAAGGATTTGTGTAAAGAAAAGTTGTAGATTTCATGGATATCTACAACTTTCGTGTTGGAAGTTTCTCTTGAATCATCTTGCATCATAGTGAAAAATTTGTTCAAAGTTGTGAAAAAATATGAAATTTCCAACACTTAGAAAAATTTCAAAGTTTAGAAATTTTGACTTTTCAAAATGAAATCTTGACTTTTTGATTTCTTGATGAATAAGTTTCATATTTTGACATTTTTTGATGAATTGTGATCTTTGTCACTTGAGTTTGACCAAAAAGTCAAAGTTTAACTTTTCAGTATACAATTGACTTTTGATTAATTGACTGAAAATTCATCTGTCAATGCTTTGAACTTGAGCAATGTTTTGAGCCATGTCATTAGGTCAAAATGATGAAATTGGACTCTTGATATCATGCATTAAACCAATTTACCATTTGCTAGGTCAAAAATCAGAAATTGCCCTTTCATAGTCAAAACCCTAATTTTGACCATTTTGCCCTTTTGAAGATTTGATTAAATTTCTTGAGGAATTATGGTCCAAACTTGATCAAATGATAAATATGAGTTTAAAATGTTGATGTGGATAAAAAATTATGAAGTTTGACTGTAAATTGGCCATAGTTGACTTTTCCCTCAATACAGCTGATTTTTAGGTCAACTGCTCAATTGACTGAGCAAAAGTGTGATCCAAGGCTTGAAACTTGACATGAGTGATCTTGGGGGTCCATAATGATCCATTAAAATTATATGGGGCATTGGAAGTTCAAAAATACTTGTGCAAACTCAAACCCTAATTTTGGTTATCAGTGCTTAAGTAAGTGTCTTGAGCTAATCAAACCCTAGTGCAGTCTTGAGCTAAGGAAATCTTGTGAGCAAATTCTTGATAAATGAGAGGGAACATTTTGGGGTACAACACATACAAAGAGAACGTGCTGACATTTCTCTCACACTTTAAGGAGGTAACCTTTGAACATTTCCCACGAGAGGAGAATCAGTTAGCGGACGCACTAGCCACCATGTCTTCTATGTTCAAAGTCAGGTGGGACAATGAAGCTCCCCGAATCACCATTGAGAGGTTGGATGAACCAGCGCACTATTGTGAGATTGATACCGAAGAGGTGGCAGAAAAACCCTGGTTTCATGAAGTGAAGAAGTACCTCGAGACTCAAGAGTATCCCGAAGGGGCATCTGTCAATGATAAGAAGTTTCTGAGAAGGTTCTTTGCGAAATCCTTCCTCAGTAATGGAATCCTCTACAAGAGAAATCACGACTCTACCTTACTGCGATGTGTAGACAAAAGCGAAGCAGAGAGGATTATGACAGATCTACATGAAGGCACCTTCGGAACCCATTCCACTGGACATACCATGGCTAAGAAGATCCTACGGGCAGGATATTACTGGTCCACCATGGAAGCAGATTGTTATCAGCACTCCTGAACTTGTCGTAGGTGCCAAATCTACGCTGATAAGGTGCATGTGCCTCTGGTTCCCTTGAACGTCTTGATAGTTCTGTGGCCTTTGGCAATGTGGGGCATTGACATGATCGGAGAAATCAGGCCCACTGCTTCCAATGGACATCGCTTCATCCTAGTGGCCATTGATTACTTCGCAAAGTGGGTTGAGGCGGCCTCTTTTGCTACTATGACCAAGAACATTGTGGCACGGTTTATCCAACATAACCTGATCTGTTGGTATGGTGTGCCCAAGAGAATTATCACCGATATTGGTACAAATCTCAATAACACGATGATCACCGAGCTCTGTAAGCAATTCAAGATACATCATCATAACTCTTCTTCCTACCGGCCGAAGATGAATGGCGCTGTAGAAGCGGCTAACAAGAACATCAAGAAGATTGTACAGAAGATGACGGTGACATACAAAGACTGGCATGAGATGTTACCATTCGCTCTTCATGGATACCGTACCTCAGCACGTACGTCGATAGGGGCAACACCCTACTCTCTAGTATATGGCATAGAGGCAGTCCTACCCATTAAAGTCCAAATACCTTCTCTCAGGATTATGAAGGATACGGGTTTGAACAAAGATGACTGGATCCAGACTCGACTTGATCAGCTAAATCTAATCGACGAGAAGAGGCTTACCGTTATCTGTCATGGTCAAACGTATCAAAAGCGAATAATCAAGGCTTTTAACAAGAAGGTCAGGCATCAAGAATATCAAGTCGGAGATCTGGTAATCAAGCGCATCATACTGCCGCAAGGTGATCCTAGGGGAAAATGGACCCCCACATACGAAGGGCCATTTGTGGTTAAAAACATTTTCTCGGGTGGAGCTATGATTTTAACCACCATGGACGGTGACGACCTTCCTCACCCTGTCAATGTAGACATAGTGAAAAGATACTACGCCTGATTAAAAGACCCGTTAGGTTGACTGGCCTAGGCAAAAATAAGGGCTTCCCGGCGCACCAAAAGGGTTCGGGAAAAAATAAGGGATGAAAATGAAAAAAATCTGTACACCTGGCAAGCTGAAAACCTGAAAGGGCGGCTTGGGCAAAAAAGGGTATCCCGGTGGACTGAAAACCCGAAAGGACAATCTAGGCAAAAGTTAGGGATGTAAAGCGTATCACTATGTCCCATTGGACCATCTTGCGACCAGACTTCGGTATCAACTATCAAGCTCGGACGACACCAATCAATCTAATCAACTTTCGACCAAGTAGCAAAGTGATGAGACGCTCGAAGACATAGGGGCAATAGCAGAGTTGGAACTCAATGAGATTGTTGCACATAGCTGTTTTCTTTTTACACAAAATTGTATAGCTTCTATTTTCATGGCGGAGTTCTCTTACCAGAGCGTCAGTCTCCTTGTACAAACACGCTTATTACAGGCCAACTTCAAAAATCAATACAAAATCATTTTCACAAGAAACTATGAGTTTTTTCCTTTTTACTATTTTGTTTTGCAAGAACTTCTAATGATTTATTCTTGAGGGCAGAGTAACTGTCAGGTTTGACATTTCTTGACATATGCATTTGAATATGATTGCTGCTCATAAATATTTACATAAGAAACGAAAAGATAATTGCTCGTAATTTCAGAAACATGGGCAGAAACAAGAAATGTCAAACCCGACAGTTACTCTGCCCAACAGGTACTAGGAAAGAGACAGCTTTGGAGCATAATCATTAGTACATACACTCCCCACAGAGTAAAAGTATTCAAAGCATTGATGTCAGATTTCCCAAAACAGGAAGTAATCTCCCCAGCCAGGGTCATTCAGAAACCTGACAGCTATATCCCCCAACCGAATTTCATAATTGCGAGCGGGTCAATAAATTTTATCTTCCAAGAAGAGTTTATTTCTCTGGATACAAAAGCTCAATCCCCGACAGAGCCCGTTACTTTAGCTACGGAAAGTCACCTTCCAAGTTATTCCCCGCAAAGTTATTCTCAAACAGAGTCTCTCCCTGACAGAGTATTCACAGATAACAAGGAATAAATCTCCAGCATAGTCATTTCTATTCATCATCCCCAGCGGAAGTAGAAGAACCACTTTTTCTACTACGGTCAGGAATTCAATTTCCAGTACTCTCCAGCAGCAGTCAGGGATTTATTTCCCAGACTCGGATATGTCACAATAGCATTTCATGTTCATACATCATGACATGCGCATACATATCATATACAACACAATCTCATTTATTTTGAGAACATCATATCACGAGGCATTTCACGCATTACACATATAATTAACCCTGTTATCCTTTCAGGAAAGACAATTATCACCAACAATTCCAACAGCTATACATGTTATATCTACAGACAACCAGTGGAAGAATCAGTTCCCGAAGATCAAACGGGTCAACTATCTGTGTAATCAAACGAAGTAACCCTACTATCCAGGTTCCTTCTCATAGCCCTACTATCCAGGCTTTCATCTCGAAGTAAACCTACTATCCAGGTTTCTTCTCATAGCCCTACCATCCAGGCTTTCATCCCGAAGTAACCCTACTATCCAGGTTCCTTCTCATAGCCCTACTATCCAGGCTTTCATCCTGAAGTAACCCTACTATCCAGGTTCCTTCTTGTAGCTCTACTATCCAGGCTTTCATCCCGAAGTAACCCTACTATCCAGGTTCCTTCTCATAGCCCTACTATTCAGGCTTTCATCTCGAAGTAACCCTACTATCCAAGTTCCTTCTCATAGCCCTACTATCTAGGATTTCATCCCGAAGTAACCCTATGACCCATGTTCCTTCTCATAGCCCTACTATCTAGGCTTTCATCCCGAAGTAACCCTACTATCCAGGTTCCTTCTCATAGCCCTACTATCCAGGCTTTCATCCCGGAGTAACCATACTATCCAGGTTCCTTCTTATAACCCTACTATCCGGTCTTTCATCCCGAAGTAACCCTACTATCCATGTTCCTTCTCATAGCCCTACTATCCAAGCTTTCATCTCGAAGTAACCCTACTATCCAGGTTCCTTCTCATAACCTTACTATCTAGTCTTTCATCCAGAAGTAACCCTACTATCCATGTTCCTTCTCATAGCTCTACTATCTAGGTTTTCATCCCGAAGTAACCTTACTATCCAGGTTCCTTCTCATAGCCCTACTATCCAGGCTTTCATCCCGAAGTAACCCTACGACCCAGGTTCCTTCTCATAGCCCTACCATCTAGGCTTTCACCTCGAAGCAACCCTACTATCCAGGTTCCTTCTCATATCCCTACTATCTAGGCTTTCACCTTGAAGCAACCCTACTATCCAGGTTCCTTTTATCTTATCTCCAGATAACAGTTTACAACACTATAAGACCTGGACCCGACCAGTTACGGTCGAGTTCACCTTTCCCCAATAAGTTACTATGCAGTGTGGACCCTGACCAGATATGCAGTTCACTTCCACCTCCTCAATCAAGAATTAATTCCCCAGTAGAGTAATGGACAATCGAAGCTCCTAGACTCTATTTCCCAAGACATAAATCAACATCCTCGGTGAAGTCCTCCTCAGCGACAAGTACAAGAATTCTCGCAAATGAGTCTCTTATGCAACCAATATCTTTTTCGGATGGCATCTTTAAGCCCATCTCCGACGATTCTTTGTCGACTTCCAAATGGCATCTGTAAGCCCATTCCCGATATCGCAAATCAGTATTACTTCATGCGAGTGCAAATTTCTGGGCACTCTAGTGTTCAATCATCTCCCACCTTCAGATCACGAAAGGCAGACTGGCCAATCTACATCCTCAGGTTTAAGAAGATTGGACAGGGGAAGCTGTTGTACCCTAAAATTTACCCTCCCATTTTACTCAACATATGTTCATTGAGATCCTCAACTTGCTCAAGGATGCCCAAGAGTTGACCAGACAAACTCTCTCCTAAAGCAATGAACCTCCAACTAGGGATTCCATTTTCATCAAGATGGGTGAGCTCCAAAGGCCTCATATGCTCTCCATAGTCCTAATATGTCCTCAAGATCATCCATGCCAAGTTTCATGCCTTGCATAATAAGTTTTCTTATTCAACTGCTCAAATGCCTGGAAATCAACTATACTAGGTCAAAAGTCAACTGTGACCCACATATAGTCAAACTTCAAGATTTTTGGTCAACATCAATATTTTGAAGTGATATCCATCATTTGATCAAGGGTTTACCATGATTCCCCAAGCAATGCTCCTAATTCATCCAAACTCAAAAGTTGCTAAATTAGGGTTTCTTAGGAAAAGTCAACCAAACTTTGACCAAGCATAACTTTCTCATACTTTATCATAAATTTTTCATTCAAGGCTCATTTTGAATAGAATACAATTCCCTACAACTCATCTTCATCCCTCAATTTCAAGAAATGCACTCATCAAGAGATATGGATTCAAACATTATAGGTCATTCCAAAAAGCCAACAAAAACACCTTGTGGGTCAAAGCTCCATACATGAACATGAAAGATCCAATTGAGATGAAAACCAAAGAGGTTGTTTAGAGGACATCCTAAGCTTTCTAAAAAGTCCAAGAACACCCTCTTATGGTCAAGATTGAAGGAGATATGTATTGTCAAAGTTGGCCATTTTTAGAAATTTGCCCAAAGTCAACAATGCCCAAAATTGCATTTTTTTTCTCAAATGGGCCTAACTTTTTATGCTTGCATCTTACTCCTAGCCTGATCCACGACCCATGAACCATCCCATGTCTCATTTAATTATTTATTTAATTTATTTTGATTTTATTTATTTAAAATTCAAATAAAATCAAATAAAATCAAATAAATTGGATAAGATTTGTTTTGACATTAATTGAATATCTTATGAACTGTCCAATGAAGAGCAAATCGCATCAAGCCATAGAAGGGAGGAAATCTCCAAATTTGGAAAGATTTGAAATCCATTCATATCCTTGGATTCTTGCCAAAACTATTAACCTAATGGATTCACATACATATAGAAGATCATTATAACCCTAAAGGAACATTTTTTTTGCGTGCGCAACCTACCTCAAAAACCAGAATCAAATTTAAAATGTTTGTTCAAAAGTGGGAGACCTATCTTCTTCCAGAGGCCAGTTCAAGATGCGCTGAAGGTCAAATCGTGTCCCTGGGCATCCTCTGAAGCGATTGCAATCATCACCAATTCTCCACAAGCCCATAAACGTGTTGTATGATCATCACAGTTTGTCTTTCCTTCCAAAATAGATTACCATGATTCTTGCAGTATAAACATGTTTTAATTATATGTCTGTGCTTATTATCGTATTTGCAATGTGCTGGATTGGTTTGATTGAAGTTTGAGTGCAGGAATAGACATTTGCCATGGCTAAGGTTCCGGAGCTTCAATTTGGGGAATCCTAGTTAGAAGAAAAATTAGGCCAAATTAAGGACCTCTTCATGTACAGGGACTGATTTGCAATCAATCCATGGTGTTGGATGGGATTTATATTGCTTGAGTTGTATTTTTGATGTTTGCAGGTTTGTAGCCACGCTTAAAACCCGTCACTATAGCCTATAGTGACGAGTTTGGCCGTAGGTAAACATTCCCTCTAAGACAACAGTCCCCGGGAAAGAGGATGGAGGCGTGTCAGTGCATGAGTGGATGATTTGAAATTCATGCGTTTTCTTAGGCCAAGTGCTCAGTTTGTATTATATTTGTTTTATTTGATTATGTATACGAATAACTTAGCAGCGCAGTTGACAAAGGGGAAAGTCTGTAAGGTGCACGTCCCGGGTTCGACCCCAGGCATGTGCTTTTGCATTTTCTTAATATTTCCTACAGGTTCCAATACACAATATCCAAAGATGTCCACCGTGCGCCCCATATCTCATCCCTGAGATCCATCATTATACTGATCTCACGCTCCAGCTTTGAAGAACCACTATGAACCATCAAAAGAGAGGTGCACTGGACCAAACGCCAGACCCTAGGCCATCTTTGGGCCTAACAGGAAATTTGGCAGCATACCCCCCAAATTGCTCAACACCAGGCCCAATTCTAATTCTTTTCTTTTTTTATTTATTTGCCTTTAATTATATCTTACCACAAAAATCATTTTTTTACTATTATTAAATCATAAAAAATCACAAAAAAAAGGTATAATTAGGTTTTTATTAAAATTAGTTTTATTTTGGAAAATTAATTAATTTTGATTTGATTGTTTTCATAATTAAAATTAATTAGACAAATTAGGTTTAATTCATAAATGTTTAATTTTCTCAATAAAATACCAAAAAATGTTTTTTAATTAATTAGATTTAGGTTAAGATTTTAAATATTTTTCTCAATAATAAAATACAAAAAAATATTTTCTCTTTAATTGATTAGATCTTTTAGGACTTAAACTTCATTCTCGTATTTATTTCGGCTCGCGCGTCCTTATTTTATTTATTCTTATTAATTATTGTAACTGTTCCCAAGTTGTAATAGTTAATTAGGTTTAATATTTCGCTTATCATTTTTCCCGGGTTTTTGAATATGTAATCCCCTCCCCAAAGCCTTGTAATAGTTAGGATCTTAATTTCTTGCTTTTACTTTCCGTAACTATTTAACTGTTAGATGTATGGATAATAGGCTTGCATGTGAAAGATAAATCAAATTAAAATAGTAGAAAACCCTAATTGTGCAAAGATAATTAACTGAAAAAACACACTCGCACATGTTCACTCCTAGGGTTTGCCCCACTTGGTTGCCTCGGAAATAATGGTCGTGTCCCTCGAATGTAGGGATACCTTAGCAATGACCCGCGATTCAAAATCACCAGAAAGATCATAGTCCCTACTTGTCCCTCGAGTTGCCTACGAATTGATCTTATGATGATAGTCCCTTCGAAACGCTAAGGTATCTTTACTTGTTGCCTTCAGAGACCATTTCATCCCCTCAAACGTCCCTTTACAAATCCAACGATAGGGCTACCTACTCCTTAATAGTAGGATAGCACTGTCTAAAGGAAACGAAAACGAAAATAATTTTTTCGTGTAGGTAGAAATCTTAAGTACTTGCTCAAGATAAAAACTTTTCACACAAACACTTTTCAAAACAACTTCGTCACACTCTTGAGGGCCGATACAAGGGTTATCACGAAGTAAACAAAACTTTTTCAAAACAAGCACACACAAACAATTTTAAAAATGAGCAAGTACCTAAGAGCCCGTGGAAAACCACGGATAGAAAGGGTGCTAACACCTTCCCTTTCTATAATCTACCCCCCGTACTCAAAAACATCTCGAAAAAAAGGTTTTTTCTGTTCTTTTTCCTTTTCCTTTGTTGGATGAAATAAAAGTCGATGGCGACTCTTGCTTACCACGACATTTGCGAACAAAAAATGCAAAACCAGTATAACAGTCGGTTCTGCCACCATATCACAACCATGATTTTGTCTGTCTCACTCTTGTCTATGCAACGAAGCAAAGTAGAGTCGTGGTTGCGCTTGTAGAGAATGTCATTACTTAGGAAGAACTTAGCAGGGAATCTTCTCAAGAACTTCTTATCATTGGCTGAAGCTCCCTCCGAATACTCTTGGGCCTCGAGATACCTCTTAACTTCATGGAACCAAGGCTTGTCCACTACTTCTTCAGTATCGATCTCGTAACAGTAAGCTGGTTCATCCATCCACTCAATGGTGCTCTGGGGAGCCTCGTTATCCCACTTGATTTTAAACATGGATGACATAGTGGCTAGCGCATCCGCTAGTTGATTTTCCTCTCGTGGAAAATGCTCAAAGGTAATTTCCTCAAAATGTGGGATTAATGTCAACACATGTTCTTTATAGGGGATGAGATTAGGGTGCTTCGTGTCTCATTCTCCTTTGATCTTACTGATGACTAAGGCTGAATCTCCAAATACCCTTAAGGACTTGATTCCCCAATCTATGGCGGCTTTGAGACCCATAATACACGCTTCATATTCCGTCATATTATTGGTACCGTTGAAACAAAGTATTGCAGTGAAGGGGGTATGACATCCTTCAGGGGATATGATCATAACACATATGCCATTGCCGAGTGCATTTGAAGCTCCGTCAAACACCAAGGTCCATGGGGATCCTTGTTCAGGTCCTTCATATGGTCTGAGTTCTTCACAATTATTTACCAACATGATGTCTTCATCTGGAAACTCGAATTTCATGGACTGGTAGTCATCTACAGCCTGATGAGCAAGGTGATCGGCTAGCACACTGCCCTTTATTGCTTTTTGGGTAGTGTATTATATGTCTTATTCAGTCAGGATCATCTTCCATCTTGCTATTCTTCCAAAGAGGGCGAGCTTCTCAAATATATATTTAATTGGATCCATCTTGGATATCAATAACATAGTATGGGTCAACATATACTGTCTTAGCCGGCGAGCATCCCATGCCAGAGCGCAACAAGTTTTCTCGAGCAGTGAATATCTGGTTTCACAGTCGGTAAACTTTTTGCTCAGGTAGTATATTGCATGCTCTTTTCGGCCAGACTCGTCATGCTACCCTAACACACACCCCATTGAATTTTACAAGACAGTTAGATACATAATCAAAGATCTTCCCTCGACTGGCGGCATCAAAACATGAGGCTCTTGAAGGTACTCTTTGATCTTGTCGAAGGCAGCCTGGCAGTCGTTGTTCCAATCAAACACTTGATATTTCTTCAGTAATTTGAAGATTGGTTCACAAGTAGCAGTTAAGTGAGAAATGAATATGGAAATGTAGTTTAGATGTCCTAAGAATCCTATGAATTCCTTCTCGGTGCAAGGAGCAGGCATTTCTTGTATTTCTTTTACCTTTGCAGGGTCCACTTTGATACCTTTACCGCTGATGATGAAGCCTAGGAGTTTACCGGACCTCACTCCAAATGTGCATTTACTCGGGTTCAACCTTAGCTTGTATTTCTTTAGCCTTTCAAATAGTTTCTGCAAATGGTCAAGATGTTCCTCTTCAGTTTGAGATCTGGCTATCATGTCATCCACGTAGACCTCTATCTCGTGATGGACCATATCGTGAAACATAGCTACCATGGCACACTGATAAGTTTCCCCAGTGTTTTTCAACCCGAATGGCATAACTTTGTAACAGAACGTGCCCCACTGTATGACAAAGGTCGTTTTCTCCATGTCCTCAGGTGCCATTTTGATTTGATTATAGCCTGAGAAAGCATCCATAAATGAGAACACTTTATGCTGTGCGGTATTGTCAACCAGAATATCGATATGGGGAAGCGGGAAATCATCCTTAGGGCTTGCCCTATTCAAATCTTTGTAATCCATACACATGCGTACTTTATCGTCCTTTTTAGGCACTGGAACAACATTGGCGACCCATTGTGGATAGGAGGTGACGGCTAAGAATCCGGCGTTGAATTGTTTCATAACTTCAGTCTTGATATTCTCTGACATTTCTGGCCGCATGCGACAAACTTTCTGTTTTACCGAAGGGTGGTCTTCTTTTTTCGGTAGATGATGGACCACGATATCAGCGTCAAGTCCTGGCATGTCTTCGTATGTCCAAGCAAAGAACTCAACATAGTCATGTAGTAACTGAGTTAAGCGCTTCTTGACACTAGGTTCCAGATTGGCACCTCCCTTGACTTCTTTCTTGTCCTCTTTGGTACCTAGGTTAATTGTGTCAACCGGTTCTTCATGGGGATGTATGGTCCTTTCTTCCTATTGTAGTAACCTGGCTAGTTCCCCTGGAACTTCACAATCTTCCTCACCTTCCTCTTCGGCTTGGTAGATCGGATTTTCAAAGTCATAATAGGCCATAGAAGAATCTTTACCCATGGGATCATGAGTAGATGTGGATCTGCATTTTGATATGTGAGTGTGTGTAAGAGCATAGCTATCTTTGAAAAAAATAAAAATGTATAAAAAAAGAAGAACAAAGAGCGTAAAATTTTCATGCAAAAACGTCCATGATTCATTGATGACATATGAAAATGAAGTAACAACCCTTACAAATGGACCATTGTGCCTCGGGTAAGACACAAGGTTTTAAAAGTCTAAATTGTTTAATTATTACAAGTCCGACAAAAATTTAAAGACAATTACTATTGGATAAAAGTAATAGGGACAAATTCTTTGGCTTCCCAGTTGTTGAGTCCTCCGCTGATAGTTGGAAAAATCCATTCTTCCAGGTCACAACTGTCATCACTATCCTCTACTGTGTTGACTCCATGGTTGCTGATCTGCAAAGGTGTTTCCCCGACCCGAGCACGACGAACAGCTTTCTGGGCTCCTGAAGTAAAACCCAAACCAAATTTGTCAGATTTGTAGGGAATATCTGGGAGTTGGCCCCAAATGGTACACCTACCTTCTTCGACTACTGGCTTGTCATCTTTCAGAGAAGCCATCTTCAATGGAGGTCTGGTGATCTTCGGAACTTTGGGAGCAGTCTTGGTTGCTGAAACTGTTTGTGGGACTTCCTCGAAATGATGACACGGAGTTTCGATGAATTCACCATCCATTTCCACATATCTAAAGGAGTTCAAGTGACTGACCATATATTCCTCCTCTCCATGGACAGTGATGATTTTTCCCTTGATTGGGTACTTCAACATCTGATATAATGTAGAGGTTACGACACCAGCATCATGAATCCAAGGTCGGCCCAATAAACAGGAATAGGAAGGGAGAATATCCATCAAATAGAAAGTTGAATCAAAGGTCTGAGTTCCAACTTTAATGGCCCTGTGCACCATTCTCTTCGAACCGTCGAAGGCCCTTACCACTATGTTGCTGGGTTTTAAGGTCAAACCTTCATAGTCTAGTCTATCCAGAGCCTTCTTAAGCAGCACATTCAATGATGAACCGATATCTACTAGGACATGAGCCAAAGTAGTGCCCCTGAATTCGACAAAGACATGCAATGCCTCATTGTGTTTCCTCTCTCTAGGTGTCAAATCAGCATTAGAAAAGCCAAAACCGTTATCAGCAGTCAAACTGGCCACACAATCTTTGAATTGGTCAGCAGAGATTTCCTGTGGCACATGGGCAGTTTTAAGAAATTTCACCAAGGCCTTCGCATGAGCTTCGGAGCACAACAATAAAGCTAGCATAGAAATCTTTGAAGGGGTCTGCCCTAGCTATTGGACTACATTGTAGTCGTTTCTCTTTATAATTTTCAAAATTTCTTCCATCACCTTCTTGGAGGCCTCTGGGATAGATACTGATTGCACCTTCATCCGGACAGGTTCAACCAAAATGCCTTTGCTCCGAGTCTCGGTCGACTCGGTGATAGGGGTGTCAACAGGGGTAACCACAGAAGCTGTAGTAGTAGTATCAGCAGGAACAAAAGCAGGAATGATCACAGGACCGGTAACAGTTTTTGGAGGAGCAATATCATGGGAGAACACTCTTCAACTTTTGGTTATTTTGCTGGTTCATACAATGTTACCGATGTCGGGGTCAACCCTCTCAAAAACCGGGTCTTTAATAGCCAGCCAATCTTGCTTGACACCGTGGTAGTAGATGTCACCCCCATAGCTCTAGGGAAAAGTTTTGTCTGAGGAGTACGAGATCGGCCCTGGCATGGTAATTATCAGTGCAGTCACCTTCGGAACAGATGTAATCCTAACGGGTCTTTTGGTGGAGACCCTCGGAGGATTGGCGGAAATGGTTACTATTGAAACATCCTTGTAAGCAATGGTTGGAACAGGAGTCTTTTCAAACAAAATCTCTTTGTCATCCATCAGGCGCTGGACACCTGCCTTCAATAAATGACAACCAGTCGATAGGGATAAACAGAGGTGGCAGCCTTCGCCACAACCTGGAAATAAACTGACCTTCAAAAGGTTCCTTTTTGTAGCGGTAGAAATGTTCAAGACTAAGCCATTGGATTGACTAGCCTTTATACAAATCAAAATAAAAATCGCCACCGCGCTTTATTGTTTCCAAAGGAATGGGAAAAGAGCGAATAACCCAAAAAAAGGGGGAAAGATTCAAGGTAAGGGGATTGGTTATGCAAATGGAAGGTATTAGCACCCTAAACATCTGCGGTACTCCGCAGGAACCTCTTTGTAAAATCTGTATATTTTGGCTATAACAATGTGTTGTATATAAAATGGATAGTGGAGGTGAGAAAAGAAGTATTTTTTTATGATTTTTGCACCCGCCGCGGTTGCGAACCTTTAGTGCCTACGTACCACCTTTCGTGCAATAGGGGATCAGGGTATACGTAGTTCCTATTTTAAAAATTTGAAACACAAGTGTGTTGGTTGATTTTAAGAGATAAGACATCATCGTCATTGTCCGTGTGGAAAAACATACTTACTACCCACAATCATGAGAAAGGAGAATTTGCATCATCTCAAAGTGGAGGATAATGGCTTGGATTTTAAAATCAACAATGCCTCACTCAACACCCAAGTGGAAAATATCCCACTTCACTACATTTTGTAGAAGTATAGTTGTTTGCATCACTACAAGGATTGACACGAATCTAACCTTTTGAGAAAAGTTTAAAGATAAAAGCCAAAGTGGCAAAATGGTTTGAAATGAGATTGACTGACTTTTAGTCTTCTCACAAAAAAAGTATAAAAGTATTATTAAATTGATTGAAGTTTATTGATGAAAATGTTTTGAAAATGCATGGACCTAAGTCCAAGTTTATTATGAAAGTGTTTCAAGTTTAGAAACAAGAAGAGTTTAAAAAGGAGGGAGAAGATTTTTGAAATTAAAGAAGATGGGAGGAGTAGAAGAGGCTATCCTAAAGCATAAGGTAAAAGTTAAGGATAATGACCATCTAACCAACAAGAAGCCAAAACTTGACATTATGAGCCAAGATAGAATTCCCATTCTTTGGATTGAAACCAAGCAAGAAAAGATACTAGACCTCTTGAGAGAACCAAACTTTAAATGTTTTAAGTCTTCACAAAAATTGGGCAGAGTAACGGCTGTATACGGGTGAATTCCAGATTACAAACAAAGGATGTAATCACCAAAAACCTGCACACAAAAATAAACAAGCAACCCAATGTCTTGAGGTAAACCTCAAGAACTCCAGACAAAATAATCAAATAAGATCACAAGGTCTCCAAGATAGGCTAAGGTTTCTAATCCTAAGTCCAAGAAAAAGTCCACTGCTCCATCATGCCAAGGATAGTAACCAAATAGTCCAAGTACCATTAAGAGTTTTTTAGGGTTTAAGTTGGTTATTAAGTATCTTAGGAAAAGGAAAAAGAAAAGATCAAGTGAGTAAAGTAAAAATGAAAAGAAAATAAATTCTCAAATGAGCAAAGATGAAAATGGCATGAAATGTAAAATGCTAAAAAATAATAGTGCATAAAGCATAAAAGGATAAAAGCATAAAATAAAACAAGTCAATAATTAGTGGTTAGTTGGATGACCATCTTGAAACTTGCATTTGGAACTCATTAGAGGATTGGTAGAACCAAAGCCTCCACACAACAAGTTGCATTTGCTTTTTGTCAAGTATATCATCCATTTGGAATTCTCACAAGTACCATTTAATGATCAACGATGTTTAAGTTATCCGTGTTGACTAAAGGTGTTGTAGATCCATTAGAGGATTGGTAGAACCAAAACCTCCACACAATGAATCTCAAGGTTATTGGATCAAAGAGATCAAATTAACATACTTGGGCTTGCAATCATAAGTTTGGTCCACGAATGATCATTTATTCGAATCGGGACAAAATTTAGCGCTATGTTAAGCAATCATAAGTGGACTTATATAGAAGTCACACCTATTTTGAGGCCGGTCAATAGCAATCTATGCACCATTTGTTTTGAGACATGATATAGAGATCATGCCCCAACAACATTTAATGCAATGAGAAGGGGATGAGATGAAGGGGATTTAGGGTAAAAAGAGAAAAAACCACATTTGAATTAATATTTAATCAAACTATTATTAAAATCATTCATCCATTTTTTGTGGAGTTAAACTTAACATCATGGATCTAATGATGTTAGTAAAGCCATGACCAAAAAAATCAACCCAAGGCAGCCAGAAAATATTCACAAAATGATATAACATTTAATATATATATTAAAGGATTAAAAAGGTTAAAATAAACTAGAAAATAATGAGGAAAATATCAATTATGTTCAAATTATTCAATAAATGAAAAATTAAGCCATAAAAAAAAATCAGAAATGGATCCAAATATTTTTATAAAAATTTTAGTAATTTTTTAAAAGTCAGAAACTATTTTTAAACCATTTAAAATTGCTAAAACAAACATAAAATAGATCAAAAATAGTAAACCTCAACATAAAATTCCATAAAATTTCCAGAAAGTCAAAATTATGCAAAATAATATTTATGAATTTTTTCCAGAATTAAAAAATATTAGAAAGTATTTTTTAAGTAATTAAAAGAAAGCAAATAATACAAAAAAATATAAAAAATACCAAATATTAAAATAAAAATGTAAAAAAATATTCATGTGATCAGAAATAATTCAAAGTATTTTTTGTGAATTTTTCATAATTTTTGGATAAAAATAAGAGAGTTATGAATTTTCGAAAATTTAATCAAATAAAATATAAAATCAGAAAATAAAATAAAACCAAAAAGATGTGGACCATCAGATCAAAGTCAAAACGCGTTAGTAAGCTAATCGAATGGACCAGACGCGATGTGCTTGATATGGACCTTAGTGAAACACACATGTGATCAGAAAAGGGCAACCAATGAAATTAAAACGCTTGGCACGCTATCATTGGCTGAGACGAGACATGTCATCATCTTCAACCTCCAGACACCCTGTAATGGGGATTTTGTGAGATCCTTCAAATGGAAAAATTAGGATCCCTGACTAGCATCATTGAACTCGTCTCTTCAAGACGATTCTAACACAACCATCACGCCAAATTCATGTAAAGTATAGAAAGAGATATGAGTCAAAACATAGAAAAATAGCAAGCACCTTCAATTTGAGATTTCTCTCTCAATTCTCAATGGATTTAAAAATTGTAAGCAACATTAGAATCAGACAAAGGAGTAGAACAGATTAGTGTTTGATTTGGATCCAATTGGTGGAGAATTCTACCTTTTCAAATTTCAAGTAAGAAGCTCTGAAACTGGACTTCTATAGCTTGAATTATGGGTCGTTTTGATTGGTTTAAGTGCTGGAGAGTTTGTATGAAGTTCAAGGATGATGAATGCGCAAAGAATTTTAGAAAAGGAAGCTTAAATTTCAAAAACTGAATTCAATAAAAGTGGATTCGTGTGAAGTTTTGGCAGGGTGTTCTTGGCTCTCTAAGCTTGGGAAATTTAATGGGGGATGACCCTCTATTTATAGGGAACCAAATGGGATCAAAAGGAATAGCAAATGATGCGTTTTGGAGGGAATTCGTGTGGGTCTGCATCATGAAGAAAGTGTGACTCAAACTTGATTAAAACTCAGCCAAATCGTGTGTTTCATGATGCTAATCACTTATGGCAAGTTGCTAAACATGATTAGAAACGAAAATGCATGGAAATTCTGTGATTAGAAGCCAAAACAAAGATTTCAAAATTCTGACTTTGTGCAAAATTCAGTTTCAAACTACCAAATTCAAATCTATGGCATTTCCACCTCAAGGGGTCTTAGGGCATAATTCTTGATGCTTTGGAAAGATGAGGTTACAAGCTTTGCAATGGAAAAATAATGGAATCAAATGGATGCTTGAGCTAAAAGTTACATGGAGTCAAAGTTGAAGAAAAAGAGTTGACTTTCCATACTTAGAAAAATTTCAAACTCTTCTTTAAAAATGACCTATAATCTTTTGCATCCAAACATGGCCTTCCACTTAGAATTTGCTTTTGACCACAAAAGATGGAATGAAGTAGACCTCTTGAATGACATTTTTCAATTTGAACCACTCAAAATATCCAAAAATTGAGCAAGTTATGACTTGTTGAAGTTGGCCAAAAATCATGAAATGACCTATAATCTCTTGCATTCTTAAGGCAACTTCCATCCATTTTCTTACTTTGAACATAAAAGAAGGCATGAAGTACACATCCTTAGGGTCATCATGAAAAAATAATGGGCTCAAGGTGATAAAAATTGACCAAGTTATGATAATTTGAAATCACATTATGAAAAATGAGGGATTCATCTGGATGACTTGTGATCTTTCTTCTTCACTAAGTTCCTTACACATGAAAAATTCTTGGAACTTTTGAATTGATTTGTTGGTAACTCTTTGAAGAGAAGAATGTTTTTGGAATCACTCAAAAATACCAAAATATGAGCAAGATATGCCCCTCTGAAGTCCAAAACCCTAGCTTCTAGATCAGAGAATGCTTGGTGGAACTTTGCCAAATTTGAACAAACTTTTTGTGCCAATATTCTTCCTTTGTGAATATGATTTGTTGAGGATGATGATGAGGACTCATGGCCACCAAAATTACTTCCATACCAACTTCAAAACAACTTCAATGGTGAGGTTTGGATCTCTTAAGATTTTGACTAGGGCATGGAAATAAACTCATGAACCCATGATGCAACTTGCTAAACCTCATTGCCTTCACCTACATTATTAACAAGTAAGACAAACCAATATTGTATTTGTTAATTTAGAGAGAAAATCAAAGCAAAATATCTATGATCACAAAATAAAACAAGTCAAGGTGCTTGGTAATTCCTCAAAGAGCAAAGCTAAAGATAAGGAGAAGAACCAAAAACCCTAATGTGATTTTGTGGTGATTGAAACTGAAAATTCTGGCAGCAGATACTCAATGTCACAGTGAATGTTATGACACCGTATCTGACTTTCTATAAGATAGTAAATAAAAACAGTAAAGAACACAGTCAATTGTTTACCCAGTTCAATGTGAAACAACACCTACTCTGGGGGCTACCAAGCCAGGGAGGAAATCCACTATAAGAGATATTAATTCAGGAATAAACCAACCAATTTATCTCCTTCACTTAAGACCTACCCAATGCAACTTCAATCTAAGTTTAACTTAAACCCGAGTTCCTACTCACTCCCCCTCAATCACAGCAGTGATACTTAAAACAATTGACTAATGAATTAATGAAGCCACTCTTCAGAACATACACTTGATTATGCTTCACAGCTTTTTAATCAAGTAACACAAACACTCTTGCTTCACAGCTTTGAGTGATACATAAACCTAACTTGACTTTGCTTCAAAGCTTTTGTCAAGAGACACAAAACACTCTTGCTTCAAAGCTTTGAGTGATACAAAAACCCTTATAATCAAAACCTATTCCAAGTCACTTATCACAATGATACTTGCTTGGATTACAGCAGTTAAAAGTATACAACTCCTAATTGATCTTCAGTCCAAGAGATATTTTCCAAACAACAATCCTGTTGAATATATAGCAGCTGTTTCTTCAGTTAGGGTTTCCACAAAAAGCTAGGGTTAATTAGGTTTAACCTTAAGACTTGGTCACAAGACTTTATCAACTAGTTTAGGGTTGAGCTAGGTTAACCCAAAGACCACGGGAGATTCTGTTCTGGAAGGAATGAGCCAACTTCCTGAAAAATCTCAGAATTAACCAAACTGCACTACAGTTAGATCAGTATAGGATGTCTTAACATTTGTTATGACATCAGAATTCCTGTTTACTGATTTTGGTAGAAGGCAATAAATGTGATATTTTGCTAAATGCTCAGATACACACTCATACACAGTAGCTACTGTGTGCCACACTTTTTCTGCATAAAGAACCTAATAATCCAGAATGTTATGACATCAGTCATGACATTTACACACCTGGTTTTACCAAAAATACATGCCAATAACTAAACACTTACAAACTCCCCCTTTGGCAGATTTTTGGCTAAAACCCCTAAGCAATCAGAGAATATAGAGCAGCAGAATGAATATGACTGCAGAAAAAAATATGAGGTCTACCAAGTAATTAACACAGAAATTATCTCCCACTCTTTAGCCACAAATGGGCCAAAGATACATGTACTTAAATGTTATACAGTTATCCAAAATAGGTAATAGAAACAACAAATAAAATCTGAAGACACTTGCATCAACAACATCGGCATCAGTCTTGTCAATTCCACCAAACTTTAAGCACTATCACCTTCAGAGGAGCTACTTTCTTCAGCATTGAGCTGATCTTCAGCAGCACCCTCTTCCCTTCTGTTTCCTTCAGTCTCCTCCTATTCTAATTTGGCAATTAGGTTTTCTAGAGTCTTTTTCCTTGTCTCCAGCTCTTTGCAGGTCTCTTTCAATACAGCTATAACATCAGATGTCTTGGACTGAGTTTTTGCAGATGATGTCTCAGCTGATGTTATGACAATGTCAGGAACATGAGATCCCTGAAATAGCTTGTAGTGTAACCCAAGAGCAGGAGCTCTTTTGCAAACAGTGTCTCTTTCCACCAGGATATCAGGGTACTGAGCAAGGATGATTCCACATAGGAGGGAGGGAAAGGCAATTGGGCCTTTAACAACATAGCTACCAGCATGTTTTAAAGTTTGATCAAAAATGTACCTGCCATAGTCAAATTCAGTCCTGGTACCAACAACATAAATGAATCTCCCCAATCCTGTAGAGATGGTTGATTTATGGTTTGTAGGGACCCAGTTGGCTGCACCAATCTTGTGCAGGATGGCAAATTTTATGCTTAGCTTGCTAGCATTTAGCTTGCCTTTTGAGGGCCAACACTTGACTTGTCTTGCTGTGATGGTTTGGCAAACTTCATTGTCAGTAACTTCCAGTTCAGGGCAAGCCTCATTTGATCCTCCAAGAAATTTGTTAATTTCAGATGGAGAGAAATTAACCCTTCTTCCTCTTACATATACACATTCAAAGTCAGCTGACCTTCCATCAGCACATTCATCAGACAAATTCACTATGAATTCCTTGACCAGATTTTCATAGCATTTGGTAAATTTTACCACAGTCTTCATTAGTCCAGCAGCTTTGATCAGGTCCATGACTTCCTTGCAATCCATGGCACCATTGTTTAGTTCTCTTTCCAAGGCTATTCTCTTCAAGCAAACATACTTCCATATGTTGGCATTTTCAGGGTGGTGAAATGAAATGTTGTCAGTGGGGACTTCAGGAACTCTAGCCATTTTGCTGGAAGGGAGTTTCCTTCTGAGAGGAATGTCTTCAGCATCAATTTCAAATTCTGATTCCTCATCAGAATCAGTAGGCTCAGGTTCTTTTCTCTTCTTTGTTATTGGTTGTCTTGCAGGCTTTGAGAGACTCCCAGTATGCACTTGGGCTTTCACCTTCCCTTTGGACAGTCCAATCTTCACAGTACCAGTCTTCCCTTCAGACCTGGTTTTCTTATCAGCAGGTTTCTCTTTGTTCAGACATTTTGCAGCATCTTGATTACCCTTCCTGTTCATCATTCTCCTAGCTATGCTAGGGTTGATATTTGCAATCAGGTCATTGTCTGAATATTCCTCATCCACATAATAATAGGTGGTTCAACATTCTTTTCTGAGGGGTTCTGAATATCATCAAGGTTTTCAGATGATTTTTGAATGTTGTCATTTGGTGTCT
The DNA here is from genome assembly GCA_948472305.1 of Vicia faba. NCBI lineage: Eukaryota > Viridiplantae > Streptophyta > Magnoliopsida > Fabales > Fabaceae > Vicia > Vicia faba. Next base: position 1,227,825,515 of record OX451735.1, on the reverse strand, counting down.
CAACATTCTCAGAGACATCTGGATTTGCTTCAACATTTGGGCTTGCTGATTCTTGATTTAATGGAACAGAAATCCCCGGTACAGAGTGGTTCTCACTTAGGATTCTTGTAACAAGCCTAGCTATTGCTTGATGTACATAAGCCAATCCTTCCCTATTTGGTACAAAAGATGAAGGTTGAGAGGGATTACCGGATGAAGTAGCCTGAGACCTTCCTGCATGCCTTGTTCTCAGCTTTTTGACCTTGGAAGGGTTAGTTGCCATTTCTCTAAGAGGAGTAATCTCCAGGACTTCAGTATCCATGCATGAGGTGATTGCCCGAGAATCTTGATCAGATGATGAAGATGAAACGGTCGTCTTGGATGAGGATGATGTCTGAGACATTTTGATAGTCTTAGAAAACCAGTACCAACTAGAGAGAAAACTTTGATTGAGAGATTGGGAGTTGTTGCAAAGTCGAGAGAGGAAGGAGGCAAATGTGTGTCTATTCAACTTCTTAATAATTTTGAAAGAATTGGGGAAATATATGATTAACCCACTTAAAATAGACTTAACAAAAATAACTCCTTCAACCCTTGTTTTGAGCAAAATTAATTGCTACAATTTCTCATGTTGGCAAATACCCAACTTGCCCCTCAAGTTTTCAAGTTGATTTGCATCAAGAGCCTTGGCAAAAATGTCAGCCAGCTGTAGCTTAATGGCAACATGTTCCAGTTTAATTGTCTTCTCCTCTACAAGGTCTCTGATAAAGTAATGTTTAAGGTCAATGTGCTTGGTCCTGCTATGCTGAATAGGGTTCTTGGAAATATTGATTGTACTCAGATTGTCACAGTATAATGTCACAACATCTTGTGAGACATTATACTCAGTGAGCATCTGTTTTATCCAGATAATTTGAGAACAACTACTACCAGATGCAATGTATTCAGCCTCAGCACAAAAATGAAAGGGGAGTCTTTTGGCATGTATCATAGCTCTGGAAAATTCCTGTATGATCCTATTTTTCCTCTCTTCAACTCCATTTTGTTGAGGAGTTATAGGAGAAGAGAATTCCTGACTAATTTCTTCTGAGGAACAGAACTTATTAAACTTGCTGTTTTCAAATTCCTTGTCATGATCACTTCTGATTTTGATAATACACCCTTCTCTTTGAATTCTTTTGCACAGTTCTTTAAAAACTTCAAAGTCATCCACCACAACATAGGAATATTTCTTTCCACCAAGACTTTTCACCTACATTGGTCCCATATGAAGAAGATCTAGAACCTTAGAGGTGGTCAGATGTCTTGACTTTGGATGTGACATCCTAGTTTGCTTACCAACCTAACATTCACCATAAACTCTCCCTTCATCAATTTGCAGTCTTGAACTCCCTCTGACTGCCTTCATGGAGATAATCCTTTTCATTCCTCATAGATGAAGATGGCCAAGTTTTTGGTGCCACCGTTTCACCTCTTTTTCTTCTTTGGCAATAGAACACACGGTGGAGTTATTAGTGTTCTCAGGCTCCCACAAGTAACAGTTATCTTTAGATCTGACTCCTTTCATTACAACTTCTTGTTTTTCATTAATTACAAGACAATCAGATTTTGAGAAGTTGACTTTGAATCCTAGATCACATAATTGACTGATACTAATGAGATTAGCAGTCAGGCCTTTTACCAATAGTACTTCATTCAGATTTGGAACTCCAGGGAAGTCTAAATTACCAACTCCTTTGATTTCACCTCTAGCACCATCTCCAAAGGTCACATAACTAGTGGTGTGAGGTTTAACATTATTGAGAATGTTCTTGATTCCAGTCATGTGCTTAGAACACCCACTGTCAAAGTACCAGTCTTCCTTTGCAGAGACTCTCAGGGAAGTGTGGGCTATCAGGGCAGTATCCTTTTTCTTCCATTGAGGAGTATGTGGTACCCTGTTAGCCTTAGGTTTGACACCTAGGTTCTGATTAGGGTATCCATACAATCTGAAGCAGAAAGGCTTTATGTGACCAAACCTCCCACAATGATGACATCTCCATCTTTGGTACTTTTTCTTCATATTTCTCTGTTCCCGATGTTGAGTGTTATGTTGTGACATCTGCTTTGACATTTGTTTATCAGACCTGATCTTCTTGTCTGCACCAGATTTCTTTGCTCCCACAAATCCTAGTCCAGACTTGTTTCCCACATTTTGTCCAACCTGAAGGATTTCTTCCAATTTGTCAGTTCCATTTGTCAGCATCTTGATAGATTTGGTCATCTGGTTCAATTTTGAGTTCAGCATTTGAACTTCCCCTTCTAGATGACTTATAGTTTCAAGGTCTGCCCTTTTTTCAGCCTCCAACTTTATGATGAGTTTTGATTGTCTCTCATTTTGCACACAGACTTCAGCACTTCTGATACACAATTTCTTGTAAGTATCAGCCAGTTCTTCAAATGTCACTTCCTCATCACTAGTGTCACTTTCAGAGGTACAAACACCAGTTAGTGCAGTAACTAGTTTGGCAGATTCTTCTTCAGAATTACTTTCTGAATCATAGTCAGACCAGGTAACAGTCATACCTTTATTTTGTTTCTTAAGAAAGGTAGGACATTCAGCTTGAATATGCCCATATCCTTCACAACCATGGCATTGAATTCCTCTGCCTTGATTTCCCTTCTCTTCAGACCTTGGTCTTCTGCTGAAGTCATAAGATCTGTTAATGTCAGAGGGGATGTGCTCAACATTTGACCTTGACTTTGGATCCATTCTCTTGATGAGTTTGTTGAGTTGTCTTCCAAGCATGGCTATAGCTTCTGAAATATTTTCTTCTTCATCCTCCTTGTTTTCATCTTCAGTGTTGGATACAAGTGCTATGCTCTTGTTTTTCTTGTCAACATTGTCACTGATCCCCATCTCAAAAGTCTGAAGAGACCCAATGAGTTCATCCACCTTTAAGTTGCTGATGTCCTGGGCTTCCTCTATAGCAGTTACCTTCATTGCAAATCTTTTAGGCAGGGATCTGAGAATCTTTCTCACCAGTTTTTCTTTAGACATCTTTTCACCCAATGCTCCTGAGGTGTTGGCAATCTCCAAGATGTTCATGTGAAACTCATGAATGGTTTCATCTTCCTTCATCCTTAGGTTCTCAAACTTTGTAGTCAACATCTGAAGCCTTGACATTTTTACTTTGGATGTGCCCTCATGGGTAGTTTTGAGAGTGTCCCACACTTCCTTGGCCAGTTCACATTGATGTACTAGTCTGAATATGTTTCTATCAATTCCATTAAACAAGGCATTTAAAGCTTTGGAATTACCCAGGGCTAACTCATCTTCTTCTTTGCTCCATTCTTCCTCAGGCTTCAGACTGATTGTCCCATCTTTCTCAGTTATGGTGGGATGGTTCCATCCTTTTTCAGCAGCTCTCCAAGCCTTTTTGTCCAGAGATTTTAAGAAGGCAATCATACGAGGTTTCCAATAGTCATAATTTGTTCCATCCAGAATGGGTGGTCTATTTCCAAAAACTCCTTCTTTGTCCATAGTGCCAGAAAGTGATATCCCTAGATCTCACCCAGTAATACAGGTAGTGTGCCTGCTCTGATACCAATTGAAAATTCTGGCAGCAGATACTCAATGTCACAGTGAATGTTATGACACCGTATCTGACTTTCTATAAGACAGTAAATAAAAACAGTAAAGAACATAGTCAATTGTTTACCCAGTTCAGTGTGAAACAACACCTACTCTGGGGGATACCAAGCCAGGGAGGAAATCCACTATAAGAGATATTAATTCAGGAATAAACCAACCAGTTTATCTCCTTCACTTAAGACCTACCCAGTGCAACTTCAATCTAAGTTTAACTTAAAATGAGTTCCTACTCACTCCCCCTCAATCACAGCAGTGATACTTAAAACAATTGACTAATGAATTAATGAAGACACTCTTCAGAACATACACTTGATTATGCTTCACAGCTTTTTAATCAAGTAACACAAACACTCTTGCTTCACAGCTTTGAGTGATACATAAACCTAACTTGACTTTGCTTCAAAGCTTTTGTCAAGAGACACAAAACACTCTTGCTTCAAAGCTTTGAGTGATACAAAAACCCTTACAATCAAAACCTATTCCAAGTCACTTATCACAATGATACTTGCTTGGATTACAGCAGTTAAAACTATACAGCTCCTAATTGATCTTCAGTCCAAGAGATATTTTCCAAACAACAATCCTGTTGAATATATAGTAGCTGTTTCTTCAGTTAGGGTTTCCACAAAAAGATAGGGTTAATTAGGTTTAACCTTAAGACTTGGTCACAAGACTTTATCAACCAGTTTAGGTTTGAGCTAGGTTAACCCAAAGACCACGGGAGATTCTGTTCTGGAAGGAATGAGCCAACTTCCTGAAAAATCTCATAATTAACCAAACTGCACTACAGTTAGATCAGTACAGGATGTCTTAATATTTGTTATGACATCAGAATTCCTGTTTACTGATTTTGGTAGAAGGCAATAAATGTGATCTTTTGCTAAATGCTCAGATACACACTCATACACAGTAGCTACTGTGTGCCACACTTTTTCTGCATAAAGAACCTAATAATCCAGAATGTTATGACATCAGTCATGACATTTACACACCTGGTTTTACCAAAAATACATGCCAATAACTAAACACTTACAGAAACAATGTGGTATGATGAAGAGATCTTAGGGGAAAAAATTTGGGTACAACAACTGCCCTTATTTTAGGTTCTTCTATCCTGAGATACGAAGGTTAAAAATCTTCGTGTCGACGTGATTGAAGACACTTAAATATAAAACAAACCCTGTTTTTTGGCCTTAAGATGCCATGCAAACATTTATGCATATGAATTCATATGGATGGAACAAAAGAGACACAAAGTAGCATTGGGGATGCAACATGAAATGTAGAAACAAAAGAGTAATCCCACCAAGAAAATAAATCACTGGTAAACCACAAGAAAAGAATCAGAGAGGAGGATAACAAGCATCGACGTTCACTGCCGATGTACTACCAACGTCCACTGAAGGTAGAAAGAGAAAAAATATCATATCACCGCCGTTCATTGACGATGAACTATCAACATTCACTGAAGATAGCAAAAAGATAACAAACACCAACGTTCACTGCCGATGTACTACCAACGTTCACTGAAGGTAGAAAGAGAAAAAATATCATATCACTGTCGTTCACCGACGATGAACTATCAACGTTCACTGAAGATAACAAAAAGATAAGAAACAACGACGTTCACTGCCGATGTACTACCAACATTCACTGAAGGTAGAAAGAGAAAAAATATCATATCACCGCTGTTCACTGACCATGAACTATCAACGTTCACTGAAGATAGCAAAAAGATAACAAATACCAACGTTCACTGCCGATGTACTACCAACATTCACTGAAGATAGCAAAAAGATAACAAACACCGACGTTCACTGCCGATGTACTACCAACATTCACTGAAGGTAGAAAGAGAAAAAATATCATACACCTCCGTTCACTGACGATGAACTATCAACGTTCACTGAAGATAGCAAAAAGATAACAAACACCCACATTCACTGCCAATGTACTACCAACGTTCACTGAAGGTAGAAAGAGAAAAAATATCATATCACCGTTGTTCACTGACGATGAACTATCAACGTTCATTGAAGATAGAAAAAAGATAACAAACACCGACGTTCACTGTTGATGTACTACCAACGTTCACTGAAGATAGAAAGAGAAAAAATATCAAGTTTCCCCAAGATTCTGGTGTTTTTCCAAGAACGGGCCTCAACTTCTTCTTCAACCAAGGAAATTTGCCTGGAAAGGGTAATGTGTAATCTGTCTCAAATAAAGAGACTTCCACTTATTGTCTAGGGGAATTGCAAAGAGAAATGACTTTCTGGGAATTACAATATGACTTCTCGGGGACATGCCACAATATTCCTGCTGAGGAGATAAAGTCTTACTGTGCAAAATAAATGCGCAAACCAAAACTCAAAATTTTCAGAGATTTATAAATCTAATTCAGAAATAAACTGGAGCAAGACGGCCAGTGCAGATACATATTTTGAGAAATAAACTCAAGAGGTAAAACCAAATTCAACTAAGTAAAGAACGCTGCAGGAAAAGTCAGAACATCAATTTAATAAACGATGGTTTTTAGTCGTGCATGATGTATGTATAAATGATTGAGTGATATTGTGCATATGCTGGTAAAAGGATACATAATCAGCGCAGATAAACAAAACCGCCTCAGGTACTAACAACAATGGGCTAAACTTCAACCAGAAAGATCAATCCAATAAAAGGTGAAAGCAACTGCAGAAACCAAACCTATTGCTTTAACTTCGCTGAGGAGAACCATAATTCGGATGTAGCCAAATCAAACAAATATCGGGATAGAACATCTTTCTTTCGATTTCATCGGAGAAAACAGTTTTCCAAAAGCAACATGCCTACTGGAGATTGCGAGACCAACCTCAAATAAAGTAGACTGACGCCGACACAACCGAACGTCATTGGGGACTTCGGGCTCACCTCCCTGGAGAAAACTGCGGATTGAAAATTTTCAACACGAACACTCATTCCAACAAGAGATGCCCTGGGATAATCTTCCCGAGAAATCAAGAAGTCAACATTAATGCCAATACTGCAAAAAGAGCGACATTTCAACACACCAAGGGAATAAAACCTTTCATCATATGAGGGAAAACTTGATGGGGAATCTGGGACGGAGACTTCTGACCATGCAAACCCAATAATCAAAAGCGAACCAAGACTTGACTGGGTATAATGGTATCACAAACCCAATACTGTACCTTGCACCCACTGATATCGTCTTTAACTATCTGAGAAACACACAAAGATTGTGCACCCACCAGCAAAATGACCTGAGAAAACTTTCATGAAGGGATTAAATCTTCTTAAAATAACCGGAGTTTGTTCATTCTTGGGACCACCATTCTTGTTGTCATTGTTTCATCATAAATCCCAAAGTAAATTGATTTGTAAAGATCTCTCTTCTTTTTGAAAAGTTAATTTTGCTTTTTAATCCTTTTGCTTTAATAGTTATTATCAGTAATAAATGATGTCTTTGCAAGCTAAACAAAAATAAGAACACAAAAAGCTGGGCAAAAGCTCGAATTTCATTAATAGAATGATAGTCTGCGAATGGCGAGAATCCATGGATGATTACAAAGTTTGGGAAATGGTAATACATAATGGAAAAGATACATTAAGATACAATGACCACTATCCCCCTAACAACTTTTGAAATCCTGAGTAGCAGCTTTTGTTGAAGTATGGTGAGGATCTGAGAAGATTGTTGCTTCAACGATCAAGTCTCGTCTGACGTAGTTACTTGCCAAGAAAGTCCCTAACTTTTTCCTAAGCTGCCCTCGCGGGTTTTCAACTTAGCGGGAAATTTATTCTGTTTATGTCTTTAATTTTTGCCTAGACCTCCCTTTCGGGTTTTCGGCCTACCGAGATGGTCCTTTTTTCCCTAAGCCACCCTTTCGGGTTTTCAACTTAGCGAGCTGTTATTTTATTTCTTTAGGCAAAGTATTTCTTGACTGCGTCAGCATTCATGGGACGTGGGAACTCCTCGCCATCCATAGTTTCAAGAATTAATGCACCACCAGAGAAGGCTTTCTTGACAACATACGGGCCTTCAAAATTGGGAGTCCACTTGCCCCTAGAATCAGTGTTGGAAGACATGATCTTCCTGAGCACGAGGCCGCCTTCTCTGAATTCACGAGGTTTGACCTTTTTGTCAAATTCTTTCTTCATTCTTTTTTGATATAACTGCCCATGACATAAAGCTGTCATTCTCTTCTCTTCAATCAAATTCAATTGGTCAAACCTGTTCTGAACCCATTCAGCCTCTGTCAATCTGGCTTCCATTATCACACGCAACGAGGGAATCTCTACCTCGACAGGGAGTACAACTTCCATTCCATACACTAGAGAAAACGGGGTTGCTCCTGTTGAAGTGCGAACATATGTTCGCCATCCATGCAGAGCAAAAGGGAGAATTTCATGCCAATCCTTATAAGTAACAACCATTTTCTGGATGATCTTCTTGATATTCTTATTAGTAGCTTCAACAACCCCATTCATCTTTGGCCTATATGGATACGAGTTGTGATGGGTAATCTTGAATTCTTCTCACAGTTCAGTCATCATCTTGTTGTTCAAATTCGAGCCATTGTCAGTGATGATTCTGATCAGCACACCATACCGGCATATAAGATTGTTTTTGATGAAACATACAACCACCTTCTTGGTAACATTGGCATAGGAAGCAACCTCTACCCATTTGGTAAAGTAGTCAATTGCTACCAAGATGAAACGATGTCCATTCGAAGCTTTGGGTTCTATCATCCCGATCATCTCAATACCCCACATAGAGAAAGGCCACGGGGAGGAAATCACATTGAGAAGTGTCGGAGGTACATGGATCTTATCTGCATAAATCTGGAATTTAATTTTCATCTCTAGGGATGTGATGGAATTCAACTTTATTGAAGAAGGGTAGTAATATTCTAGCATAATCTTTGTAAGGGATCAAGCCAGGGTGACGAGTGTCCCATTCTCCTTTAATCTGATTTATTACCAAAGCTGAATCGCCATAAACATCTAGGATCTTGATTCTGAGATCAATAGCTTCCTCAAGACCCATGATGCAAGCCTTATATTCTGCAATATTATTAGTGCAATCAAATGTTAACCTCGCGGTAAAAGGAATATGTGATTGTTGTACCCCAAAATTTTCCCTCTTATTTTATCAATATTTCCCCTCACCAGACTCCTTGAACTCCAGACAGGATTAGGGTTTTGCTCTGCTCAAGATATCTCCTTGCACTGATGACCTGAATTAGGGTTTGAATTTGCACAGGGATTTTTGGAATTTCAATGCTCAAAGTGAATTTCATACTTCATGTTGGACTTACAAGATTACCTCTACCAAGTTTCAAGCCTTGAATCAAAATTTTACCCAGTCAATGGGACAGTTGACCTAGAAATCAGCTGTATTGGAGAAAAAGTAAACTATGGCCAATTTACAGTCAAACCTCATAATTTTTGATCCACATCAACATTATAGACTCATAGGGACCATTTGATCAAGTTTGGACCACAACTCCTCAAGAAATTTGATCAGATTATCAAAAGGGCAAAATGGTCATTTTTAGGGTTTTGACTACACAGGGGAAATTTCTGATTTTTAACCTATCCAATGGAAAATTGGGTTCAAGAATGGATTCAAGTACTAAATGGAATCATCTTTACCTATTCACAAGGTTCAAAAGATCTCAAATGCATTGGATTGACAGATGAATTTTTCAGTCAACTGATCAAAATTTGACTGTACACTGAAAAGTCAAGCTTTGACTTTTTGGTCAAGATCAAGTGCCAAGGGTCATTTTTCATCAAGATATGTAAAAAAATGAAACTTGTTCATCAAGAAACCTAATTTTGCAAATTAGGGTTTAAAATTGAAAATTTTCATAACTTAGAATGTTTCAAGTTATGAAATTTTCTTATTTTTTCCCAAGTTTGCCCAACATTTTCACCATGATGCAATTGGATTCAAACAAAACTTACAACATGAAAGTTGTAGTCCTACACAAAGTCTATAACTTTTATTCACAAAGTTTTCCAAAAAGAAGCTTGGATCTCAAGTTATGAGTTTTGGAACAAGGGTCCATGAAACTTTTAACTTAGTGAAATTTTGCCCTAGTTTAGGCAGGATTTTGACCTATCTTCATGGCAATTTTTCACCTAGTTCCACTTGGAATCTCAAAATTCATTTCAAATATGGATTGTATAGCATGTTACAAGCTTTCCAAAATGTCAAAGAAATATCCAAAATCATTTTTGGTTAGGGAGAATCGAAGGCATGAAGTTGGCAAAAACTCACTTTTGATCCATGGCATTTTCATATTGATACAAGGTGCAAACTCTAATCAGCCTTGTTTGTACTTGATTGTAGGTCCAAAAACACTTCCATACTCAATAATTAAATTCAAATCCATTGGTTTGAGGCTTTGTTCTGGTCATGGGAGGATTGCACACAAGATTAATCCTTAAATAGCAAAAAGGCAACATTGCCATTTTTGTCAAATTTGCTTTATGTCAAATAGAATCCTTGAGCCTTGAACAAGATATGGTACAACACACAATATCCACAAATTGAGGGGGCCAAGATCACAAAGGGAAGGCTGATAGATAGCCTGTACAGGCCTGTCTTGCATCATTGCTCACTTTTGCTTAAAATACAAGAAACTTGTCAAGTACAATACAACTTGCACATCTGTTATGACCAAGCTTAGGAAGCATTTGAAACAAGTTCTTGACATTGCATTGAGCCTGAAACACGAGCCTTTGATCCCTCAAACACCCTTTAACATCAAATCACCTTCCTCTTGCAAAAACATGGCAATTTCTGCACTTGGAGTTCCATAGCAAAAACCCCTCATGCGTTTTACCCCAAACCTGTTCAAACACATTCCATATAGCATATCCAAGCTATCCCAACCACTGGCCTTGATGTTATGAGTTTTTGCATTAGACCACGTATGCAGGATCTGGGCATTTTGTACAGGCGCGCACATTTTTTGAACAAGAGGTTGAAGATGAAGTTTGGAACTGGGCTGGGCGTTTGTTTCTCACTTTTGGCACCCCCTGCATTGCTGACTGCACCTCCTGGCCCATTTCTTCATATTTTTATATTTTTGTATTTATTTTTCATTTCTGATTTTATTTTATTATTTTCCAAACATAAAAAAATACCAAAAATATTCTTATAAATTTTCACATTTATTTTTGTATTTTATTTTATTTTTTCTAACATAAAAATAATTATTAATTAGTATATACTTTTATTTTGTTTGATGAAAACTTGAAAATAATACATAATAATATTATACCTATTATTTTTATTTTTTATACTTAAATAATATTTTTTCTAAATATATTTTTTATTTTTTATTTTTTATATATTTTATTTTTATTGCATATAATCAATATATATATATATATATATATATATATATATATATATATATATATATATATATATATATATATATATATATATATATATATATACTTTCTTAAAAGGAAATTAGGGTTTTCTACCCTTTTCAAAAATAATCTTTTATTTCTTTTTTAAATACATAAAAAATATTTTTATATACATAAAAATAAACAAAACATTTTTTTTGCATATTCATAATATTTTGTATATTTATTTAATTGATCATTTAAATACTTGTCCATTTATTTATTTGTACCATTTATTCAATTTGGATGCAATAGTAAATATTAGGGTTTTATTTTCTTGCAAATATTCCCCATTCAAAAATTGTATCCCTCTCCCCATATCAATGTTGTAATAGCTTAGGTTTATTTTGCGCACTTTATGCTTTTAAATATGCCATGATTAGAGATTAGGGTTTGTATGCAATATCCAAAATCAAAACAAGTAGCTTGACTAATACAAAGACAAAAAAGCATGTAAATTGACAACACAATGCACACATGCACCCCTAGGGTTTCATCCACTTGTTGCCTTTAAAATTGGCCATGTTATGCATGTTGAGTATCTTGGCAAAACAAAAACAAAACAAAAGATCATAGTCCCTCGATGACGCTATCTTGGTTGCCTATACAAAATGATCTAGTCCCTCACAAAAATTGCTAAAGATACTTGGCAATATTGCTATCATGGTCAATACGATGACCCGCGCCTGTCCCGTTTAACATCCTAATACAAGGTTGTTTACCAAATGCAATGGTAAAACAACATTGTCAAAAGGGTTAAAAATGTGTAGGAAAGACTTTTGAGTAAAATAGGGTAGACAACTCTTAGTTACTTGATCAAAGCTTGCAAAACATCCTTGCTATTTTCAAACACACCTCACAACACAATTTCAAAACATTTCCCAAAAGCAAACTTTCAAACAATCAAAACATTGAAATATCTTTTCAAAAGACAATACACCTTTGTATACATTCAAACAAGAATCATTACAAAGGTTGCCACAACGATGGCCTCTTTTCAAAACATTTTCAAAACCACACACACAAAGCACCATTTCAAACAATTGAAAAGCAAAAGCAAGTGATCTAAACAAGTAACTAAGAGCCCATGGAAAACCATGGATGAAAAGGGGTGCTAGCACCTTCCCTTTTCATAATCTACCCCCCCAAACCCAAGAAAACATCTCAAAGGTCTTTCCTGTGCTTTTTGACCTTTGCTTTGGATAAAATAAAAAGTCGATGGCGACTCTTGTAAAACCGAAACATTTGTGAATACAAACGTAAAACCTCAAGTCAGTTCTCCCACCGTATCAGTGATCCATGAGGAGTAACAATCACAACACCAATTCCTTTACCATAAGCATTCACAACTCCATCAAATACCATACTCCAATGAGATTCAGTGTCGGCGCCCTCCTCAGGCAATGGTTCATTATAATCTTTCACTTTTAAGAACATCACATCTTCATCGGGGAATTCATATTCTGCAGACTGGTGATCTTCCACCGGCTGGTGAGCAAGGTAATCTGCCAACACACTACTTTTAATAGCCTTTTGAGTGCGGTACTCGATATCATATTCAGATAACAACATCTGCCAGCGGGAAATTCTTCCAGTAAGAGTAGGTTTTTAAAAAATATACTTAATTGGATCCATTTTGGAGATCAACCAAGTGGTATGATTCAACATATACTGCCACAAACGCTTTTCCGCCCAGGCCAAAGCACAACATGTTTTTTCTAGCATGGAATACCGCGACTCACAATCAGTGAACTTTTTGCTGAGATAATAAATGGCGAACTCTTTCTTTCCCATTTCATCCTGTTGTCCCAGAATACAACCCATGGATTTATCCAACACTGTTAGATACATAATCAACGATCTTCCTTATACGGGAGGGAGCAAGATAGGAGGTTCAAGCAGATATTATTTAATACTTTCAAATGCCCTTTGGCAGTCCTCTGTCCACACACAACCTTGATCTTTCTTTAAAAACTTAAAGATCGGTTCACACGTTGCAGTCATGTGGGAGATAAATCTTGGAGATATAATTCAAACGCCCGAGGAAACCCCTGACTTGCTTTTTGGTTTTTGGTGCTGGCATTTTTTGAATTGCTTTGACTTTTTCAGGGTCAACTTCAATTCCTTTCTGGCTAACAATAAAACCCAACAATTTCCCCGATCTAACTCCGAAGGTGCATTTATTTGGATTCAGGCAGAGACGATACTTCCTCAAACGCTGAAACAACTTCAACAAATCTTCTATATGGCCTTCTCCAGTTTTGGATTTGGAAATCATATCATGGAATAAGGTTGTCATAGCCCTCTGGTACGTTGCACCAGCGTTCTTCAATCCGAAGGGCATCACTCTGTAACAGAATGTTCCCCAGGGTGTGATAAACGTTGTTTTTTCCATGTCCTCTAGAGCCATTCTTATTTGATTATACCCGGAAAATCCGTCCATGAACGAGAATACTTTGAATTTTGCTGTGCTATCCACTAACATGTTAATGTGAGGCAATGGAAAATCATCTTTTGGACTAGCTTTATTTAGATCTCTGTAATCTACGCACATGCGGACTTTTCCGTCTTTTTTCGGTACTGGGACAATATTGGCAATCCATTGAGGATACACTGATGTCACAAGAAAACCAACATTAATCTGCTTTAAGACCTCCTATTTGATCTTTACTGCCATATCCGGGTGGGTTCTTCTCAACTTTTGTTTAACTGGCGGACACTCTGGCTTCAACGGTAAACGATGCTCGACAATGTCTGTATCTAGACCAGGCATATCTTGATAAGACCAAGCAAAAATATCCACATATTCTTCCAACAGCTCAATCAACCCGCTCTTTACTTCAGGATGCAATGATGCTCCAATCTTGACCTCCTTCGGATCTTTTTCTGAACCCAAATTAACCACTTCCAAAGGCTCTTTATATGGCTGAATGGTATTTTCCTTGTGCTCAAGAAATCGTGAGCCCTCTTCTGGAATCTCATCATAATCTTCTTCTTCAGCCCCAAACACAGGACAATCAAAGTTGGGAGAGGGTGCAGGGTCATTGTATTCAACGAGTTTTTTAATTAATCTGCACATATGATTTATGATTGTTTTTAGAAACTGACACATATAACAAGTGATCATGCAGATTAATTTTCAGTTATTATTTATTTTGAAAGGGGTTTTTTGTTTTTGATTATTACCATTTCCCAAGAAAAAGGAAAAAAATAAAAGACACAATTTTGGAAGCAAAGACAACTTTTATTAATGATCTTAACAATTATAGCAAACAGATAAGCCCTACAACATTAATATTTCCACCTTGGGCAAAGTGAAAGCTTTTCAAAAGAAAGAAACAAATTAGCAAAATAAATTACTTTGAAACATGTATGCAAGAAGGAATATCAATGGTGACCCAATTTTGAACTCGGACTCCATGCGTCACATAATTCGGTGCTTCCTGCTCTGCTTTATCCTCTTCAACAACATTAATTCCAGAACCAATCGGATGGAGGTAGCCTCTGCTGCGGAAAACATCATGATAATTGTTCACAGAAGACTTTGACTTCAAATTTTCGCCTTTGCCATTCCTCGAAGAGAAACCCAAACCAGCTATGTTCTTGTTCACGGGTGGATCCATAAGTCGTCCCCACACTGCATTATGACCATTGCGTATCACCTGCTGTGCATCCTTCAGGTAAACCACAGAATTCTCATTCTTCCTTATGTTTTCAATGGATAGGGCTTGGAACTGGGTTCCAACAGCAGCCTCATCCGCTTCTACAATACTGAAAGAGGATAGATGGGATATCAACAATGCCTGCTCCCCATTTATGATCACTACCTTCCCTTCACGCACAAATTTTAGCTTCTGATGCAGAGTTGAAGTGACAGCCCCCTGCTTCGTGTATCCATGGCCGTCTTAGCAAACAGCTATACGCGGGAATAATGTCCCTTACCTGGAAAGTTATCAAGAACAAGTGTGGTCCTATATGGATGGGCAAGTCCACTTCACCGATGAAAGATTTCTTCGACCCATCGAAAGCCTTCACAATGATACCACTCGGGCGCATAGGTGTTCCCTGATACTTTAACTTCATGAGAGTACTTCTCGGTATAACATTCAACGTGGATCCGTTATCAATTAGTGTTGTACCCCAAAATTTGCCCTCCCATATTTTTCAAAGTTTTGACAAGCATCATCTCAATTTGTTCAAGTCTACTCAAGGGTTGCACAGTTCAAACACCCTCCTAAGCCAGTCAAATTAGGGTTTTGGTTCTTGCAAGGAAGTTGAGGTTTTCAAGGGCTCAATCAAGTCCCACATGCCTATAAACATTGTCAAGCATCTACATGCCAAGTTTCAAGGCTCACAGCATCAAGTTGCACAGTCAAAAGCCCTAGTTGCTCCACAACCAACTGCAGGGGTAAAATGATCATTTGGCAGTCAAAAGTCAAAATTTTTGGTTAACATCTTATTTTTAAGCCACAATCATCATTTGGTCAATTCTTGATCATGATTTCACAAGCATGGCTCAAATATCATCAAGATGCAAAAGTTTCCATTTTTGGACAGCTGAAAAGTCAACTGTAACTTGACCAAGGCATAACTTTTTCATGGTTCATCATAAAAATCCCATCCAATGCTAATTTTGAAGGGGAGGACATTTCCTACAACTCATCTTCACATTCCAAGTCCAAGAAATGCTCTCACAACAAGTTATCAATTTCAACATTATAGGTCATTTTCAAAAGTCAACAAAAAGGCACTTTAAGTCAAAGACCATAACTTGAGATTGGTAAATCAAAATGATATGGGACCAAAGGCATTGGTTAGAGGACTTCAAGACCTTTCCAAAATGTCCAAGAACATGTTCATATGATCAAAATTGAGCAAGATATGCATTGGAGAAGTTGGGAAATTTTTGTCAAATGGCAAAAGTCAACTATCCTTGAAACTTCAATTTTTGACAAAAGGGCCCACTTTCTTCCACTTGATTCAGCCTTGTCATGCCACCCACGTGTCCCATGATTAATCTCAAGACAAAATATTTATTTTTTCATTTTTATTTAATTTTTATGGATTTAATTCATTTTAAATCCATAATAATTCAAATAAATCTAAAAAATTTAATTAAATGGTATCTTGTGGTTTGAATAGCCTTCATGAAGCATTTGCTAGCTGCAAAATTCGTGCAAGCTATTTTTGTACACAAAATCATGGTTGTTGGACCAAGAAAGGAATGTTCTTCAATGGTGGTCAAACAAAATCCAAAACATAATGGCACAAGTTTAAGGCTCCTAATGTGACTTAATTCTCATTGATACATACATATGCAAGCAATCCATATAGCATTCACGACCTGAACATCCCTCAAACGGCCAAACCAAAATCCAAAAAAGTCAAAGAAAGTTTGAAACTGAATTCCACCTTAGAGGCCCTTTCAAGGAGATTTAGAGATTCAGACATATTGCTGGAAGCTTCAGGAGCGATTTGGGATCAAAACCACTTGCTAGAACCCAAGGAATCGTCCAACACAATCCCACGGTTTGTCCATTTTTTTCAAAATCAAAATGCACGACTCATGAACATTTGACATAATTTAAAGCTTGTTTTATATTGTTTGCAACCATACAAAGTTATTCATATCAATTAATTGGATTATCATGTACAGGATTGTGATTTGCCATTAACAACTTTTAGGGTTTTTAAGTTTGTGAATTAGGGCTTTGCTGCTCAGACAAAATTGGAACCTCCCATGCCCATGGTTGAAACCGGCTTGACGAGACGAATTCAAAACTACCCTCGTGCTCAATTTATCTTGCGCCCATTTCTATTCGCTATTTTTAATAGTTGCAGGTTGTGGGGGTTTAAAACCCCCGCTATTTTATTTTATGTTGCAGGGAAAATGAAGAAGACGAAGGACGTGGACGCATATGTTTGGTCCATTCAAATAATTATGCACGCTTTTTTTATTCCCAGCGTGATTGATTTCTTTACATATTATTTTCTTTACCCATTATGTTAACAAGATACAGCGCTTGGCTCAGTGGAGAGGGACGTGGCTATGCATCATTGGGACCTGGGTTCGATTCCCAGGTCCCCCAAACCTTGTTTCATATTTTTTCAAACATATTCCTATGCAGGCTAGTCAATGTATCCCACCATATGCCTCATCCTGATGCATGCCATGTGGCCACCACTATCAATCTAATGGCCAAAGAATGAAGACCATGGTGCTCATGAGTCAACGCAGGCGTGGGAAACCAGGAAAGTCAAAAGGGCTTGATGCAAACGGGCCTCAGAAATTCCAGATCCACCTCCATTTTTGTTCAGCACCCTTGGTTTACTTTTTTTTTCTTTTTCTTTTTTCCTTTTATTTTCTTTAATAATTATTCTTAGTATTATTTAATTAATTAGCATAATTAACATTTTTACAAATAAAAATTCAATAAAACCAAAAAAAAAAGCATTTTATTATTTATTAACTTATTTTGTAAATAAATTCTAACATTAATTAATTAGTTATGTAATTAGGACAATTTTAACATTTTTTTTAAGTAAAATTAATTTAGAATTAGGTCTTTCATTTTCAATTTTTAATTTCCTTTTTTATTTTATTTTCATTAAAAATATAAAAAAACACAAAAATATTTTTTTCTTTAATTAATTAATTAATTAGTTAATTAGGTTTAATGTTTAATTTAATTCTAAAAAAGGGTCAAAACCCTCAGGACGTTCCCGATTAAATTTCTATTCGCGCGTATTTATTTATTCATTATTATGTAACTGCTTTCGGAAATGTAATAGTTAATTAGGACCTTCTTTATTGCTTAATTTTCTCGCACTTTATTTTCCAAAACGGGTTTTTGTTTTTGGCGATGTATAGACCCGCGCCTTGTAATAGTTAGATTTACATTTCCGCAATTTATTTCCCGCACAACTATTAACTGTTAATTATGCATGAAAGACTTGTATAAAAAATAAAATCAATCCGTAGCTCACAAATGTATGTTCAAAGATAAACATAAACTGAAACAACACACATGCACATGCCACTCTTAGGGTACGCCTCACTGGTTGCCTCGACGTGGTCGTCAAGTATAGGGTGTTTTAGAGGTCGCCCTCCTGTCTAAGATCCAGTTTCCTCGAAATGGTTGCCTCGGATAAAAAGGATCTAGGACATTAGGGTTACTTCTAAGGTGTCCTACTATTGCTTCGGTGACCACACTGTCCCTAATCATCGAATTGACCCGAATACCTCCAACGACGGTGCTACCTACCTCTCAATGGTGGGATGGCACTATCTAAAGGACTCTTACACAGCCTAATTCCTTAGAGTAGGTAGATTCTCATGGGTACTTGCTCTTTCAAACAAACAAAACAACTTTTCACACTCACACTTTCTAAAAGTTTTCAAACAAATTTTTCATACACTCTTGAGGACCGATACAAGAGTTACTTAGAAATTTTTCAAAAGAACTTTTTCAAAACCCACACACACTTGAAAAGCAAACAAATTTTGAAAACATAAGAGCAAGTACCTAAGAGCCCGTGGATAACCACTAATAGAAAGGGTGCTAACACCCTCCCTTTCTATAAATCTACCTCCCGAACCGAGAAACATTCTCAAAGAAGGAATTTTGCTGTGCTTTTGTCCTTTCCATGTTGGAGAACATAAAAGACGGTGGCGACTCTTGCTTACCGCGACATTTCGCGACCCATCTTAAAAAACAGTCAGTTCTATTTCTACCGATCACAATTAGCACATTGGATAGCGAATCATTCTTGCAGTTCATAGATTTGTGGAGGGCCAGGTTGTGATTCCTCCCTTCATCTGGTAACTCATCATCGCAGAAACTCAAGTTGTTACATGATGTAATGTTTCCAATTACGCTGCTGAATTGATCTAACGGCATGTCATTCTCTACAAAAGCTTGGTCTAGTACTCTCATAAGTTATTCTCTATGAGCGGAGGAATTCATCAATAAAGCTAAGATGGATATCTTTGAAGGAGTCTGCAATAACGGGTCCACAATTTTGTAGTCACTCATTTTAATTATCTTAAAGATATCATCCACTTCTTTCTCCAATGTAGCTCCACTAGTATCTTCTGCAGCCTTCTTAGACTCATCATTCTCAACAATTTTCTTCCCAACAACAATATCTCTTTGAATAACCGGTGAAAACACGCGACCACTACGGGTCACCCTACTATTATCAGCTATATTTCCAACATCTGGCATTGGCTGGATGGGAACTTCCATCCCATCTTCCAAGATTGTAGCGTTGTATTTGTAAGGCACATCCTTATCTGATTTATAAGGAACAGGTCCTGGAAGACTAATTACCAATGGGGTAACAGCTGGTTTGCTATGGTATTCAACCTCAAGGTGAGCGGGTGCACCAAAACAAGGTACAATGACATTACACCTTTCTCGACACAATCAGCCCTCAAAATGCCATTTCCGGAAAACAAATCTTCGTCTGAAGAGAAATACTCATCCGCAGAGGCATATTCTTCTTCTGACTCTTCTCCTATCAAACAAACTTCAACCATATCAACCTCGTGATAATCATCTCTCTGACCTGTGATCTTGATAGTTCCATTGTCTAATAGCAATTGAACACCCTCTCTTACAATAGAACATCCTCGGGGGTCTCGACAACAAACTATGCAAGATCCATATTGGTGTTCCACCTGACCAGCAATACGACAGAAGGTAGCATGCAACTGTACGAGATCTTCATTCAAATGCTCCAATTTATTTGACTTTCCATACTTAGAAAAATTTCAAACTCTTCTTTAAAAATGACCTATAATCTTTTGCATCCAAACATGGCCTTCCACTTAGAATTTGCTTTTGACCAAAAAAGATGTAATGAAGTAGACCTTTTGAATGACATTTTGCAATTTGAACCACTCAAAATCTCCAAAGATTTAGCAAGTTATGACTTGTTGAAGTTGGCTAAAAATCATGAAATGATCTATAATCTCTTGCATTATTAAGGCAACTTCCATCCATTTTATTACTTTGAACATAAAAGAAGGCATGAAGTACACATCCTTAGGGTCATCATGAAAAAAGAATGGGCTCAAGGTGATAAAGATTGACCAAGTTATGATCATTTGAAATCACATTATGAAAAATGAGGGATTCATCTGGATGACTTGTGATCTTTCTTCTTCACTAAGTTCCTTCCACATGAAAACTCCTTGGAACTTTTGAAGTGATTTGTTGGTAACTATTTTAAGAGAAGAATGTTTTTGGAATCACTCAAAAATACCAAAAGATGAGCAAGATATACCCCTCTGAAGTCCAAAACCCTAGCTTCTAGATCAAGAGAATGCTTGGTGGAACTTTGCCAAATTTGAACAAACGTTTTGTACCAATATTCTTCCTTTGTGAATAGGATTTGTTGAGGATGATGATGAGGACTCATGGACACCAAAACTACTTCCATACCAACTTCAAAACAACTTCAATGGTGAGGTTTGGATCTATTAAGCTTTTGACTAGGGCATGGAAATAAACTCATGAACCCATGATGCAACTTGCTAAACCTAATTGCCTTCACCTACATTATTAACAAGTAAGACAAACCAATATTGTATTTGTTAATTTAGAGAGAAAATCAAAGCAAAATATCTATGATCACAAAAGAAAACAAGTCAAGGTGCTTGGTAATTCCTCAAAGAGCAAAACTAAAGATAAGGAGAAGAACCAAAAACCCTAATGTGATTTTGTGGTGATTGAAACAATGTGGTATGATGAAGGGATCTTAGGGGCAAAATTTGGGGTACAACACTTTTGACGGTTAGGAGAGGAGTAACAAGTTCATCAACAAAAGCAAAAAACACATCATCTTCAACAGCGTTAACACCACAGACGTGCTTGGGCATAGGAGCGGTGATGACATTTGGGATCTGAGGAGCGTCAAATTCAATTTCCTCTGCCTCGAGAAGGTCTTGCACCTTGTTTTTCAAAGCCCAGCAGTCGTTTGTATCATGAACTGGACTTTCTGAATGGTAAGCACAACGAGCATTTGGGTTAAATGGGGATAGGCAGTGTTGGGATTCTTCGGAGCTTCCCGCAAGGTCACCAGATTAGATTTCAACAAATGCGGAAAGACTTGAGACAATGCCATATTTATCTGGGTAAACTATCTTACCGGCCTTTCTATTCTAGTCTGGTTGTTCCTTTGTTGAATAGGTGCATGCTTAAAGATCATGACAACCTCTATCGCTGGACGGTGTTCAGTTCTGTCCTGATTCCTATGGTCATATATAACACTGACCTTATTATTTCCGATAAAGGGATTCTTTATCACGCTCGAGGATGTATCTCTTTTAATTTTTCCACTTTTTATACCCGCTTATACCCGTTCACCGGTCATGATTAATTCGGTAAATCCAGCTGAGGAGCTTCCGATCAAGTGTTTGAAGAATGGACCAGATTGCGTGCCTAAGAATATATCCACCAATTCTCTGTCAGATAGAGGGGGTTGGACCCTTCCCGTGAGATCCCGCCATTTTTGAGCATAAGTCTTGAAACCTTAACCTGTACCCCTAGACATGCCTTGCAACTGTGCCCGTGTTGGAGCTAAGTCAGCATTATACTGGTATTACTTGTAAAAAGTGGCTTCCAAATTTTCCCAATTGCGGATGTTAGTCCCTTCCAACTGATAGAACCAATCCAACTGCATTTCTGACAAGCTTTCTTGGAAGAAATGCACCCATAGATTCCTAATCGCAGTATAGGGTTGAATTTTCCTGACATATGATCTCAAATGCAACTTTGGACAAGAGACACCGTCATATTTAGCGAAAGTGGGGAACTTGAATTTTTGCGGTATGACAACCCCTGAGACAAGTCCTAGCTCCTCAAAATCCAACCGGGTACTTTCTGGATCTCCATAGCATTGAGGAGATCTTCCAACTGTTTTTATTTGTCGTCAGTTGGAGGATACTGCTCTTCAGTGTAGTCAGCCTCTTCTTCCTCTTCAGATTCTAGAGGGTCAGTCACTTCCTGGTTTTTCCCTTCTTTATTATCCATTTCACCTAACGATGTTGTGAAGTCTAGAGTCTGTCTGGCTTGTCCTTTGAACCTTCTTCCCAAATTCAAAACACCGTTGATTTCTTCACTTTATTCTTCTTTTCTTTGATCAGCAGGGTTTTCAACTCATCTTGTCCTTTTTGCAAATTCAAGAACATTTGTTGAAACTGAGCGTTCTGTGCCTGGATATCTTTTATTGTCTTTTCAATATCCATCTCACTGAAATAAATAGTAGAAAGATAAGGAGACCTGTTGTAAGAAACTTGTTTGTGTTATGATGAATGAAGATGCATATGCAAATGATCTCAAGGAAATTAGAGATTTAAATTTTCTTTAGACAAAAATGAATACACGTTATATTAATAAATCAAAGTTTGAGTACATCATGCCTCTTTGGGCTTACAAAGAAATAAATAAAATACAAAAAACTCCTAAGACAAAAAAGATGAACGCATCCTCTTTGGTGCGATGTAGGTGTTCAGACTCCGCTCTTCATGAAGCTGCTTGGCGAGTTCCAGAACTTTCTTCTTGCTGGCGTAGAATTGGGCCTCGAAAGTGTCTCGCTCCCCCTTAAGTTGTATCCAATCCCTTTGCAAGTCTTCGAGAGAAGTGAGCATGTTAGGATGAAGGATAGTGTATGGGACATCTCCTTCCACAACATGTTCTATGATAATTGGTAAGATGGAAGGATAAGGCGTCATAAGTTTCTAAGCAAGAGCTCGCACCCACTTAAGGTAAGGCTCAAGCGGGATGGAATTCTTGTGCCCCATTATCTTTCTATCTACCTTGTTCAACATCCTCCAAGCTCAGATAAACCTCTGACGGTAACCTTGATCGTCATTCTCGTAATCAAATATCAACCCTTGAATAAGCATCTCATGTGGACCATCCTTTCAGGCGTAACCAAACTGTCGTAAGGCTAAGCAGGGGTTGTAAGTGATCCCTCCTCTAATTCCGAGTAGAGGGACATTAGGGAATTCTCCACAGCGGTCGACGATAGTAACATTCTCCACAGATCAGGAACACCAATGAATATTTAAATGTCTGAGAATCATCAACCTATGGGACCACCTTGAACCTTACTTGTTATTCAATACAGATTGAGGAAGATGCGAAATAAACCATCTTTCCAAGAGAGGAGTACAACACATGAGGATACCTCTTTTCCTCATAATGCGAGAGTGAAAATAATGTAGAATGTCTCCTAACAACGTAGGCACCGGATTGCGAGACATGAAGATTTTGAAGGTGTTTACATCTATGAGTTGGCCAGGATTTGAAAACAAAACCATCCCATAGATGAGAAGGGCCACAATTTCCTCAAAAGCTTGCAAGTCCAAGGAGTTCCAACAGTCTTGAGCTTTCTCAAACAATAACTTGGCTAAAAAACCTTTGACACCACTCCTTGTTTCCCAATTAGTCGTGACATCAGATTTTTGCAAGTGTAGGGCTTGAGCAATCTCTTCTGGTTTTGGATCTCTTTCCATACCGTTGAAGGGTATTTGATTGAGAATGGGAATCCTCAAGAGTTAGGAGAATTATTCCAGAGTTGGCACAAGTTGATAATCGGGAAATGTGAAGCAATGGTGTAGAGGATCAAAGAATTGGAAGATCACCTTCATCATATCTTCATCAGTGTTGGAGGTAACCAAGTTTAGGAGGCAACCATGTCTTTCGGTAAATGGAGAATTCTCAGGAACCCTTGATGCTAACTCTTTAAGTTGAGGAGGGATCCTTACGAGATTGAATTGAATGCTTTTCCTGCGAATATAGTCCATGTCCTACAAAACAAAACAAAGATAAATCCCAAAGATCCTTGAAATGGTTAGTGAGTATGAGTATGATGTTATGATGTTTATGATGTTATGTACAAGTAAATATATACAAATAAAACAAACAAGTCCTTAGGTTTAGTCTTGCATGGAGTCTCATAGGTAAGTACCCTCTTGAAGTTTAGTTGGCTCAAACCTGTCCTAGCAATAGTAACTGGGTTCTAAGGGAGCTCAATATCACTGGTTTGTTTTCTCGGGAATTGTTTCAGCGCAAGCCTCTTTAATGGCGACCTAAATATCCCAAAAAACCAAACCTCAATGAGTGTAGTATCGAGTATCTACCAACTTCGGACTGCACCAAAGTCGGTCATCTCACTACGTCCTAATGGCCAAGTTGGTCAAGTAAAGGTTCTAGAAGTCAGTTAGTGCTTCATGACATCACTCAACAACCCCGTATTCTCCTTGACCACTCAAGGGCTACCGGTACCTATAAATATGTCACACTAACATAGCTATTGCTTAGACCATGTCTGTATACCCCGTACCGTTTCCACAATGTATTGCTACTTACCGATAAGGTATCCCAAATCCGGGTAGAGGATTTAAACCCAAACAAAGAACCAAAATGTAAAGCAAACAAATCAAACAATGAAAGCAAGTAAATGTGATCTAGACCTAAGGTAACCCCACTTTTAAAATATTCCCCAGCAGAGTCGACGGTTCTGTAACACGGTGGGAGAACTGACTTGGTTGTTTTGTGTTTGATCGCAATTGTGCGGATAGCAAGAGTCGCCACCAACTTTTCTTTTATCCAAAAGGAAAGGCTGAAAAGAGTAGGAAATACATTTAGAGATGTTTCTTGAGTTCGGGGGGTAGATTATGAAAATGGAAGGTATTAACACCCTTTTTCATTCGTAGTTATCTACGGTCTCTTAGTTGCTTGTTAGATCACTTGCTTTTGTTTGAAAATGTGCTTTGTATGGTTTTTGAAAGTGTTTTGAAAAGGCGCCATCGTTTAGGCAAACTTTGTAATAGTTCCTGTTCGTAAGAACGTATACAAAGTGTTAATCTTTTGAAAATGTTTCAAGTTTGAAAGAAGTTTTGAAAGTGTTAGTGTTTGTTTTGAAAATAGCAAGCATGTTTTAATTTGAAAATGAGCAAGCAACTTAGGAACATTCTACCTACTCAAAAGTCTTTCTTGTTTATTTCCTCTTTCCTTTGACACTGTTATTTTACCATGAATTGATAAGTAACCTTATCTTTGAATGTAAAGGGACGGGCAAGGGCCATCGTATAGTCATGAATAGCAATGTTGTAAGATATCTTATCATTTTCTTTAAGGGGCTAAGATCATTTGTAAGGCAACATTTGTAGCGTCATCGAGGGACTATGATCTTGTATTTTTGTTTGTTTTTGCTAAGACGTCTTACATGCGTATTATGACCATTTATTTTTCAAGGCAACAAGTGGAGTTAACCCTAGAGGTGCAAAGTGTGCAAGTGTATCTTTTTCATGCTTGATTTGTCTTGTATTAAGGTTTTCTAAGCATTAGTTTTATCTTTCCATACAAACCCTAGTTACTAGCATTTATATAAAGCGTTAAATTGCAGAAAGTAAATACTCTACACTATTACATCATTTGGGGGATGGGGTATACATTTTTACAAATGGGGATTGCAAGAATTTAAATCTAATTAACTATTACAACCATATCGAACAATGTACAAGATTGAAAATAAAATGCATGAATGCAAAAAATGAAAAAAAGAAATGATTTTTGTTTGGATTTTTATGAAACGATTTTAACCTAAACCTAATTAAGAAAATAATTAATAAAAATTAAATAAAATTAACTTAAACTAATTAAAAAAAGAAATTAACTAAAAAAAATGATTTTTTAGGGTTTTTTTTATGAAAAGGTTTTAAGAAAAATATAAAAAATACATAAAAATTAATTAATAAAAATAAACCTAAATTCTAAATTAATTTTAATTTACAAGAAAATAATATAATATAATAATTAAACCTAATTATCTAAATATTAATAAAATAAAGAAATTGAATTGTTAAGAAAATTGTTTTTGTTCTTTTTAGTTTTTATAAAGAAAAATAAAATATGAGTGCAAAAATAATAAAACAAATATTTTTGGATTTTTTATTAATAATAAAAAAAACTAATATTAGTAATAAAAATAATAACAAGAAAATATGAAAGTAAAATAAACTAAAATAAAAATGAAAATAAAATAAAGAAGTAAAATGGGTCAGGGGGTATGAAACGTAATCAGGGGGGAAAGTCAGCAAAAAAATGAAAGCCCATTGTTTGGGGCCGAGGCACTGCAAACAAAAACCAAAACAAGAGTAAACATGTGAAAAATGAATAAAAGGCAGCGCGTTGGGTGTTGAACCCACGCCCTCTTGGTTACCAGCGCGCTGCCTTACCACTGGGGTGGCTATACATCAGTTTATTAAAATGAAATAATAAATACATAACACATGATACTTCCAAGGCTTGTACTTTGTCTTCAACCTTCAGCCAGCCAGAGCACCTGTAACTTGTTCATCTCTCAACAAAAATGGAATGTACAAACATGAAAGTTGTGGCATTTCTTCCCACGAATCCAACCATATAAATAACTAAAGCTATAAATCCAAGATGAGTGAGAAATTTTCTGGCCCTAATTTAAAACCAAAAAATTTCAGAAACTTCAACTCCAAAATTCTCTAAGCTCAGGCCATATAAATGCAAACTATGGATATGTACAACTTTGTGGCAATGGTATCTACATTTTATCTTTGAAAATGGAAGCCTAACAATGCCTATATGAATAGTTCAAAAGTCAGAAAACTCACCTTGCAAGAGGGTATCGTGTTTTGAGTTTGAGCAACTTTTGATAAGTTCTAATGATTGGGTTAGCTTCCTCAAGTTCCCAGGAAGCTAATGTGATGCTTGGTTTGAGCTGAAAGTGGCTGAGGAGTTCTGGAGAAGTCAAGGTGCAAGGTGCTGATTTTGAAAATGGTGGATGATGATGGAGGTGTTACAGTTGTGTTACAGGTGTTGGAATTGTTTGTATATGTTATTTAGAAGCTTTTGAAAGTAAAAGGCCAAGAAACACACGAGCAAATTTAGAGATTGGGTTCAAAACTCAGAAATGGCAAGTTTTGAGATGTTTTTGGTGGTTCTGTGCTTTAGGGGGTTTTCAGGGCTTGAGCACGCGTGTGTTAGCTTGCAAATAGTGTATGTATTTATAGGCAAGAGGTTTTGTGTTCTACAACAAGTCAAAATTTGAATTTACATGTTGTAAAACCTTTACTTGTTTTTGAAGCAACCATGACAAACATCTTCCCAAAGCTTGTACCATGCTATTGTAGAGTGGTTGAAATTTAAACAAGCTTGCTTATGACTTGTAGATGTTGTGTGTGCAGAAGGATCCATTGAGAGGCTCAAGAAGGGTTGACATTTGCAAAAGCATACTTTTCCAAAATGGAAGTCTTGCCTTTCTTCCAAAAATGGCAAGTTAACTTAGAAAAAGCTTGGATTTAATGGATAATAGCCATAAAGTTTGTGTAATCTTCTGTTAAGGATAGATACACAAGTTAGAGGGCCTGAAAAGTGGGATTATGCAGCATGGCTATGGATTTGGTTTATGTTCATCATAAAATATGTCTTGCAAAACAAGTTTGAAACCCTAAGTTCTTGCCTTCGATTCTCTTAGCTCAAGTATGATCTTGATGAGTTATTGGACATTTTGGAAAGCTTGTAATGTTCTCTACAATACCTCTTTGAATCACTTTTGAAAAATCCAATTAGAACTATGTGAAACTTGGCCCGGAAGTTAGGTCAAAATCCTGACCAAAATGCTCAAAATTTCACTAAGTGTTTTAGTTTCATGAACATGATTTCATGGATTAATAACTTGAATTCCAAGAATTTATAGGAGGAGTTGTGTTCGATAATATTTTAGATATCATTGAGATCTACAACTTTTATGTTGAAAGTTTCCTTTGAATCATCTTGCATCATGATGAAAAGTTGTGAAAAAGTATGAAGTTTTCAACACTTAGGAAAATTTCTAAGTTTGGAAACTTTGACTTTTCAAAATGAAATCTTGAATTTTTGATTTCTTGATGAAAAAGTTTCATATTTTGACATGTTTTGATGAATTGTGATCTTTGACACTTGATTTTGACCAAAAAGTCAAAGTTTGACTTTTCAGTGTGTAGTTGACTTTTGATCAGTTGACTGAAAATCAACTATCAATTAATTGAGCTTGACCAATGTTTTGAGTCATACCATTAGGTCAAAATGATGCAATTGAATCCTTTAGATCATTTTTCTAACCAATCAACCATTTGCTAGGTCAAAAATCAGAAATTTCCTTTTCTTTGTCAAAACCCTAATTTTGACCATTTTGCCCTTTTGATGATCTGATCAAATTTCTTGAGGAATTATGGTCCAAACTTTATCAAATGACTTATATGAGTTCATAATGTTGACATGGATAAAAAATTATGAATTTTGACTGTAAATTGACCATAATTGACTTTTTCCCCAATACAACTGATTTTTAGGTCAACTGATCAATTGACTGAGCAAAAATGTGATCTAAGACTTGAAACTTGACATGAGAAATCTTGAGGGTTAATAATGATCCATGAAAGTCATATGGGGCATTAAAATTTCAATTATCCTTGT
The DNA here is from genome assembly GCA_948472305.1 of Vicia faba. Classification (NCBI taxonomy): domain Eukaryota; kingdom Viridiplantae; phylum Streptophyta; class Magnoliopsida; order Fabales; family Fabaceae; genus Vicia; species Vicia faba. The sequence continues at coordinate 1,227,796,958 of OX451735.1, read as the reverse complement.
GCAATCTCAAACCCTAATTTTCAATCATCAGAGCTTGAGGAGGTGTCTTGAGCTGATCAACCCTAGTACAGTCTTGAACCAAAGGAGATCTTATGAGAAATTACTTGATAAATAAGAGGGCAAATTTTGGGGTACAACACCTAGGTACAATCATAACACCTAAAATATATTGAAGGGGCGAGACTCTGCTCTTTTAACGAGAGTGTACTCAGCCTGACATGGATAACTCAATCGATCTCCATCATCCTCGTACCACGATGGCAGAACACTCGGCTCGCGACGGGAAGTTCACGCCGCTGAGCTCAGGTCCTCGAAACGAGACTTGAATTCCTGCCTAATTCAGTTATTCACCCTGGTCATTTGTTCAGTTTCCTCATATTGGCGAACATAGAAATCAAACGAGCAAGTCCCTACTATAAACCCTTAGCAAGATAAAATATGTCTCAAGCAGATAAGCATAAAGACAAACATGCAAACACAAATATTTGAAACAAATGACCATTAAGGCATTCATTGTATGGATTTTTACAAAAGAGAGGACCCTGGCCCCACATCCAACAAAGTAAATTTGTGGTCGCAAGAACTACAGCTGTTCAAAAATTACATAAACAGGCAAAAGCCCAAAACAAGATTATAAAATCACAGCACGCAGGCCGAAGCATACTGTTGTACCCCAAAATTTTCCCTTCCATTTTTGAACACAATTTATTCAATACACCTCCTCATGCTCTTATGGTTCTTAATTTCTCAAGAATACTCAAGGGTTTGAACATACAAGCATCTCTCCTAAGCAATGGCCTACAATTAGGGTTTTGTATTTCTCAAAGAAAATTGAGTTTATAATTCCTCAAGTGAGTCTTATGGTTCCTCATATGCTTCAATGTACCCTCATGACAAGTTTCAAGACTTGCATCATAAGTTTTCTCAGTCAATTGCTCAGATGAGTGAAAATCAACTATATTGGACAAAAAGTCAATTGTGGTCAACATACAATCAAACTTCAAGATTTTTGGTCAACAATAACATTTTAAGGTCACATTCACCATTTTATCAAGGGTTTATCATGATTCATCAAGAAAACTCAAGATTCATCAAAAATCAAAATTTGCTAAATTAGGGTTTTCTTAAGGAGAAGTCAACTGAACTTTGACCAAGCATAACTTTCACATGCTTCATCATAAAATTCTCAACCAAAGCCAATTTTAATTGAAATTCAATTATCTACAACTTTGTCACTCTAAGGTCAAGTCCAAAAAATACTTCATTTGAGAGATATGAGCCAAAATATTACAGGTCATTTTGAAAGTCAACAAAAAGACATTTTTTGTCAGTGCAATTTACATCAAGTTAAAAACTTCAAATGAAAAATTTACCAGCATGAGAGTGTTAGGGGACATCTTGAGCTTTCCAAAAAGTCCAAGATCACGTTCATATGACAAAAATTGAGTGAGATATGATTGGTGCAAATTGAGAAATATTTGAGAAATGCAAGAAACTTCAATTGAGCAATTTTGAAATTTTGGACTAGTGGACCTATCTTCTAAGGTCTAAACATGTTCATGACCTTATAGAAGACTACTAAACTCATTCATACTGTTGTACCCCAAAATTTGCCCTCCCATATTCTTCATGATTTGTCAAGAATCATATTCAAATGGCTCAAGATTTCTCAAGGGGTTGCACAGTCAAACCATCTTCTAAGCCAGTCAAAATTAGGGTTTTGGTTCCTTCAATGAATTTGAAGTTTTTAGTGGTCCAATCAAGTCTCATGTGCCCATATACATTGCCAAGCATCTACATGTCACGTCTCAAGTCTCACAGAGGCAAATTGCACAGTCGAAAGCTTTATTTGGTTCACAATCAACTACAGGGGCAAAATGGTCATTTTACAGTCAAAAGTCAAACTTTTTGGTCAACATCTTATTTTGAGGCCACAATCATCATTTGATCAAATCTTTATCATGATTCTACAAGCATGGCTCAAAAATCATCAAGATGCAAAAGTTACTATTTTTGGACAGCAGAAAAGTCAACTGTAACTTGACCAAGGCATAACTTTTTCATGGTTCATCAGAAAAATCCCATCCAATTCTCATTTTAAGGGGATGACACTTCCTACAACTCATCTTCACATTCCAAGTCCAAGAAATGCTCTCACAAAAAGTTATCAATTTCTACATTATAGGTCAATTTCAAAAGTCAACAAAAAGGCATATTAAGTCAAAGACCATAACTTGAGATTGGTAAATCAAAATGACATGGGACCAAAGGCATTGGTTAGAGGACTTTAAGACCTTCCCAAAATGTCCAAGAACATGTTCATATGATCAAAATTGAGCAAGATATGCATTGGAGAAGTTGGGAAATTTTCATGAATTTGCAAAAGTCAACTATCCTTAAAACTTCAATTTTTGACAAAAGGACCCACTTTCTTCCACTTGATTCAGCCTTGTCATACTACACACGTGTCCCATGATTAATTTCAAGATCAAACATTTATTTTTCCATTTTTATTTAATTTTTATTGATTTAATTCATTTTAAATCCATAATAATTCAAATAAAATCTAAAAATTAATGGAATATCATCTTTGTGATTTGAATAGCTTGTATATGTCATGTGCCAACTCACAAATTCGTGCTAGGGGTTTTTTGTGCATAAAATCTTGGATTTTCTCCAAATATGGAAAGTTCTTCAATGGTGGTAAACCAAATCTCCAAACTTAATTCCATGGATCCTTGGCCCAAACTTTGACCTAATTCTATTCCCATATATGCAAGCAAGCCAACCCTAATGCTATTCACGTGAAAAAGCTGCTGCAAAAGCCATAACCAATTCCAAAAAATTCAAAGAAAACTAGAAACTGTTTTTCATATTTCAGACCAATTCAAAGCCTTAGAGCGATTCAAACACATTGCTAGGCTTCCCAGGAAAAATTTGCAAACAAAACCAAGCTTCATAGCTCAAGAAATCGTGGCAAACAGTTTTACGGTTTGAAGCTTTTTTTCCATAATTGCATATCATTATTCATGCATATTTAACATCTTTTGTGGATTGCTTTGTGTTAATAGGACTCATACGAAGCTATTGGTGTGATTTAATTGCATTAAGACGCCCTGAAACGCAAGTTGCCATGAACGAATTCTAGGTTTTCCAAGCTTCAAAATTAGGGATTTCCAGCACAGGAAAAATTAGCCTTCATGAGACCCATGGTTGAGCTCGTGGCATTCAGACGAACACAAAGCAATCATCGCGCCATATTTATATAGCCCATAGGCCTAATCGTTATTTTTCCTCGTGCTATTTTGTGGGGGTTAAAACCCCCCCGCTAATTGTTTTTGTTTTACAGGGAAACGAGGAAGAAGACAATAGGTGTAAGCGCATGGTTGGTCTGTTCAAAAAAATATGGCGCGCGTTTTGTTTTGTCCAGCATAATTGTTATTTTCATATATTAATTTCATTGGTCATTATACTAACAAACGCAGACAAGTGGCTGAGTGGTTGGTGATCTGTCCAATAACCATTGGGACCTGGGTTCGATTCCCAGGTCCCCCAAATGCTTATTTCTATTTTTCCTAATGTGTTCACGTGCAGGCTTTACAATGCGTTCCACCATACACCTCAACCATCCAGGCGCCAGGTGTTTACAAGCAATAATCCAAGGGCCAAAAGATGGAAGACTATGGTACCACCCAGTCAAAGCCAGCGCAGCCAATTACAAAAGTCAACCAGGCTTGAGTGTTCATGGGCTTGAATTTCCAAATGAACCTCCTTCTGGGCCCAACACCCCCTTGGTTCATTCCTCTTTCTTATTTTATATTTTTTATTTTGTTTATTAACTATTTTTTCTAATTATCATTATTATCACTAAAATTAACTTAATTAATTTTCTTCACAACAAAAATCAGAAAACTAAATATTTTTATTATTATTATTAATTATTAATTTCCCTTCATTATTTTGTAAATAAATATTAACCAAATTAATTTAGTGTAATTAGGTTCAATTTTTAATCTTTTTCATAATAACTAAAATAAATTTAGAATTAGGGTTTTTGTTTTGACTTTTAATTTCTTATTTTTATTTTCATTAAAAACATAAAAAACACAAAAATACTTTTTTCTTGTAAATAATTAATTAATAAATAAATTAGGTTTAATATTTAATTTAATTGCAAAAAAGGACAAATTTCAATTCTTTTCTCAAAAAGGGTCAAAACTCTAAGGACGTTCCCGATTTAACTTCTTTCGCGCTTTAATTCCTTTTCATCATTATTTATGTATCTGTTTCCGAGGATGTAATAGTTAATTAGGCTTTTATCGCTTTATTTATTTTTCTCGCATTTATTTCCAAACGGGTTTTGTTTTTTGGCGATGTATAGACCCGCGCCTTGTAATAGCGTAGATTTACCTTTCCGCACTTTATTTCCCGCACAAATATTAACTGTTAATTATGCATGACAAGATTGCCTGACAAATAAAACCAATCCGTAGCTCACAAATACATGTACAAGATAATCTTAACTGAAGTTGGACACACGTGCACATGCCACTCTTAGGGTACGCCTCACCGGTTGCCTCGAGGTGGTCGTCAAGTATAGGGTGTTTTAGAGGTCGCCCTCCTGTCTAAAGATCCAGTTGCCTCGAAATGGTTGCCTCGGATAAAAAGGATCTAGGAAATTAGGGTTACCGCTAAGGCGTCCTACCATTGCTTTGGTGACCACACATGTCCCCATCACCGAATTGACCCGAATAACTCCAACGACGGTGCTACCTACTTCTCAATAGTGGGATAGTACTGTCTTAAGGACTCTTACACAGCCTAATTCCTTAGAGTATGTAGATTTCTCCTGGGTACTTGCTCTTTCAAAAAACAAAAAAAAAACAACTTTTCGCACCTACACTTTCAAAAAGTTTTCAAACAAATACTTCATACACTCTTGAGGACTGATACAAGAGTTACCTAGAAGTTTTCAAACTAAACTTTTTCAAAACCCACAAACACTTGAAAAGCAAACAATTTTTGAAAACATAGTGAGCAAGTACCTAAGAGCCCGTGGATAACCACATATAGAAAGGGTGCTAACACCTTCCCTTTCTATAATCTACCTCCCGAACCGAGAAACATCTCGAAAAGGAATTTTTCTGTGCTTTTGTCCTTTCCTTGTTGGGAAAAATAAAAGACGGGGGCGACTCTTGCTTACCGCGACATTTCGCGAACCAACATTCCAAAACAGTCAGTTCTATTTCCACCGATCACAGAACTGGCGACTCTGTTGGTGATACTTATAAGTGAGGTGTACCTTAGGATTATACCACTCTTATGTTTTAAATTGCTTGTTTTGTTTGCTTTAAAATTGTGGGCCTGTTTTGGAGTTTCATAGATCCTAACCCGGATCTGGGGGATACCTTTTAGAAGTAGCAACAAACTGTGAGGGAACTGTGCAGGGTATACCGACACGGTTGAAGCAGTTTCTACGTTGATGTGGCACTTTGGTGAGTACCGGTAACCCTTGAGTCAAGTCAAGGAGAGTACGGGGCCGCCGCGTGGTGTCATGAAGCATCAACTGACCTTAGGAACCTTACTTGACCATCCTGGCCTCTTTAGGGGTAGTGAGATGACCGACTTTGGTGCAGTCCGAAGTTGGTAGATACTCGATACTACACTCATTGAGGGTTGTTTTCTTGGAATATTTTGATCGCCAGTTCAATGGATAAATCAAAAAATGAACATAAAAAACAACCCTATGATATTGAGCTCCTTAGAACCCGGTTACTTTTGATAGGACAGGTTTGAGCCCACCAACTTTAAGAGGGTAGTACCTAAACTTCATGATGGCCTAAACTCTAAGGGCTATCTGGTGTGACTTGTGTGCCTTCAAACTTGACTACTTGCATGCTTGTTATCTGACACATGAGTTTCTTGCAGGTTTTGTTTACAGTCCTTAATCTGGGCTTATAACAGGGTTTACTTACATCACTCCATGCATAGCATAACATCATACCATCATACCATTACATACATCCTACATAAGGACTAATCCATTTCAAGGATCTCAAGGGTTTGTGATGCAGGTCATGATGAATCAAATGTCTGGCAAGGGGCAAAGGGGATTTATTTTCCTCTAGCCAAGGTTAATGACTTGAGTCAGGGGCTATGACCCACTCGATATGGTGAGCCTTGACTCTTGAAGAAGGACTCTCCACAACATGAAGTTCCTTCAATCAAGCTACCGTATTAAACTTCTAACAAATTTCTCTGTTTACCCCGCGAGATCCTTGAAAACATCGCATGCATACATACATATCATTGCATTACAGGTACCCCTTTTACAGGTCACTTACCTTCTTTGTTGTTTACTTCAGCAATCAGCATGAATCCTACACCATCCACTGAACAAGCTATCCAGGCCCTCCAGGCCCAGAATGCCCAGTTCCAGGAGTTGGTAATGAGCCTAGCCCAGGGTCAACAGGACTTGAAAGCTCTGATTCTGAAAGAGAGGAAGAAGAAGAAGAGGACTGTGCTGTTCAACCCTAGACGCAGATCTGGGAATGGATTACAGAATGAGGCTGAGCTGACTACCTCATCTGTAGGCAAAGACAGTCCACAAGAGGAAAGGGTTCCTAGTCCCGTGGTCTTCGACAACGAGACAGATTACAATGATGAACAGTACCCTCCTGCCGAAGACAGGTACAAACAGCTGGAGGACCGGTTAAGCGCTATGGAGATACAAAAGGTACCCGGTCTGGATTTCGAAGATCTAGGTTTGTCCTCTGGGGTGGTGATCCCTCACAAATTCAAAGCACCTGCTTTTGCAAAGTACGACGAGGCTTCCTGTCCTAAGCTGCATCTCAGATCCTATGTAAGGAGGATCCAACCTTACACTGCTGACAAGAATCTATGGATACATTTCTTCCAGGAAAGTCTTTTAGGGACTCAACTCGAATGGTTCTATCAGCTGGATGGAGCCAGTATTCGTAACTGGGAGGACTTGGCTACTGCATTCTACAAGCAGTATCAGTACAATTCCGACCTCGCTCCTACGCGTACCCAACTCCAGAGTATGTCACTAGGGACGGGTGAAGGATTCAAGGAGTATGCTCAAAAGTGGAGAGACCTGGATGGAAGGGTGCAGCCACCTCTGACTGACCGTGAGCTCGTGGACATGTTCTTGGGGACCCTGTCTGGTCCTTTCTTCAACCATCTGATTGAGAATTCTTCTGCTGGGTTTACAGATCTGATTTTGACTGGGGAAAGAATTGAAGCTGGTATCAAGGCTGGGAAGATTCAAGAAGGTACACCTTCTAATACTCACAAAAAGCCTTACACGGGGAAGAAAGAGTCCAATGCTGCATACAGCCAGAAGAGTCGTCGTGATCAACACACAGGGGCAGTCCTGATCTCTGGTTTTACACCATGCCGACAACAGCAAAAGGGTTATCAGCAAAGGCCAGACGAGCCTAAAAGATAGTTCACCAACATCAATATGCCGTTGTCACAAGCATTGCAACACATGTTGAAGATGAATCCGATTGCGGTAATCAACCCTCCTGCAAATCCAAAGACTTCTTCTCTAAGCTACAACCCAGATGCGAGGTGTGCTTATCATTCTGGTAGCCCGGGGCACGATACTGAGGATTGTTGGGCGCTGAAATACAAGATTCAAAATATGATTGACGCTAAGGAGATCGAATTCGAGCCTTCTGAGACTCCCAATGTGATCACTGCTCCCTTGCCAAAGCATGGATAGGATTGAAAAAAACTTTTGTTCATTCGAATGTTCAAGTTGTACTTTTCTTTGATTATTCAAACATTTATTCATGTCAAACATTGTTATTTCATTAATGCATTACACGTGTCTGTTTTGAAGTAATTGTGTTTACTATGCTTAAAATTGCTTTTATTTTTGATGTTTAACTCTCGATTTAAAATTCTAAACCTTTTGAGGGAGGATGACGAAAACGATACCACAATCTTTACAGTATGCTTTTGAACAGACCCCGCTGACGATGTACATGCATTGTTTCAAATCCTAAACAGTGGAGTTATAAGGAAGATAATCCCTCATCAACCCCTTCGAGCCAAAGAAGTAGGAGTTTTTTTTCCTTTCATGAATTAAAACCCTTAATTATAACCTGGGGCAGGGTAGTTCTCTTAGTTGATCCAGGTGCACAATGAACGTCATCAAAGGAGTCCCCCCGAAACAAAATACAGTGATGGTTCCCTATAGACAGGCAATCATTATCTCTCAAACTAAAAGCCCAATAAGTCAAAAACTATGAAGGAGACTTACAAAAATTGGGGCATCCTGCTGACTGTAACCACAAAGAAACAGTTCAGGCAAAAAACAGGGATAACAAAATCAAAAAAGAAAGAGCTCCTACAAACCCTCAACCAAAAAAGGAATGATTGCCTATTCAAAATAAACTGTCAATATCTGAACCATCATTGGAATATCAGGACAAAGACTCAAACAAGGTCTAACGCACGATCAACTGAGTTTAGGTTTGAAGAACATTACGAAGAGCGGGTGGGTACAAATAAAATTTGAGCATTTATCCTTTGTTTCATAAACCATGAACCAGGCCACGTTATAACCCTTAAAAGTCCTAGCTGAAGCATGGGTTAGTTCGAAAGCATACTGTTACAAAAGGTATCCTGACTCCTGTAGGGCTTGCTGTAAATCCTGAGTTGACATCATATTTTACAAAATTCACTGGTTTTACTGAAAAAATGCATTTTCAAAAACTTCAAGACAGACATAAGCTTTGCATTTTTAAAATAACATTGTTTGCATATGACTTTTTGTTTGAACAGCATAGAAGTTCGCACGAAGAATATCTAATGGACAAAAACACCTCCGATCAAGGGGCATGGCATGATCATTGTCCATAATCTAGGACAGTCAAGTCAAGATTCAGAGAATCTCTCAAATGCCAAACGGGCAAATCTCCGCCTGAGTCACTTGGGGCATTGGACAGGAATTCCAGCAACGAATCTTGCACGATCAGACATCTTCCGGTAGTATGGCAAAACAATGCCACTGACGGTGACAACTCCCTGCATCCTGAGAGCATGGACATAGTCGAAAAAATACTGCGCATAATCAAAGACCCGCTAGGTTGACACACCTAGGTAAAAATAAGGGCTTCCCGGCGAACCAAAAGGGTTCAGGCAAAATAAGGGATGAAAAATGAAAACTTTGTACACCCGGCAAGTCGAAAACCTAAAAAGGCGGCTTGGGCAAAAATGGGTATCCCGGTGGACCGAAAACCCGAAAGGGCGGTCCAGGCAAAAATTAGGGATCAAAGCGTACGACTATGTCCCATCATCTCGTCACTTTCCTACCAAAAGAAGATTTGTCAATCGGCAGTTATCAAGCACCTCATAGGCCCTCTTCCCCCGCAGAAGTTGGGGCAATAAAAATTGTCCGAACTGTACAAGCTGCTCTATCCTCCAGGTACAAGGTAGACTCAGCCGAAGAACGTAACCAAGATACCTCCACTCCCCGCAGAGTAAGACAAGATCCAGCAATACTCTCCCCAAGCAGAGTTAGTCTACTGACAGCCTTAAGGAAGTTGGGTATCCCCAGAAGATCTCAATATTCCCCAGCGGAGTATACAGATGTTCCTAAGCAAGCATCCCCAGCAATCTTAATATAAGATTGTTCCCCGGCGGAATACAGACACCCCAGTCGAGCCACTTCCCCAGTACAGTCCAAAAGTTTCCCCAGGAGAGTTGAATCAATCTCCCCGGTAGATTCTGGAAGCTTATCCCCAGTAGATTCTGGAAGCTTATCCCCTGCAGAGTACATATCTCTCCCCGACCATGTTCAGAGGTTATTTCCCACCAGAGCTTATAACTAGGTTATCCTCAGCTATTTACAACGGAAAGATCGTCCTCGGCGAAGTTCTTCCTATTTCCCAGCGGAGTTCATCAAAATCCCCAACATAACTTATCAGCGGAATCCCCAGCGGAGTTATCATCAAAACCTCAGTGAAGTATCTCTTCCCACAGAGCAATTCCCCGCAAAATCTCTTCAATAAGTTTATTCCCCAATGGAGTCGTCTTCTCCTACCGGTTTAATCTTGCAATCATCATCCCCCAGCGGAAACGAAGAACTCCACTCTTCAACATCAACCCAGGATTCAAGCTCCCGACATTCGTCAAGGATTTATTTTCCTAGACGAAGATACATTCATAAACATCACATCTTCATAAATTATGACATGCATACGCATCATACAACACAAATCTCATTTATTCTTGAGAACATCTTAATATCATGCAGTTCATGCATCATGACACTGCATACAGCTAACGTTTTGCCTTTTCAGGAAAAAGTCAATCAAAAGATGATTACCATCTACCTTTGCAGTTCCAGATCAACACCGGTAACAAGCCAGGAAAATTCTGTGGACGACTGATTGTGGGTTAATACCTGAAACCAGACAGGACAATTATCTACTTGATCATCATGAAGAAACCCTACACCGGTTCCTTCTCAACTTTAGATATAGTTTTACACGAACTCATCAATGGGCAACCCTACACCGGTTCCTTCTCAACTTCAGATGTATTTTTACACGAACTCATCATCAGGCAACCCTACACCGGTTCCTTCTCAATTTTCAGACAAAGTCTTACACGGACTCACCCTCCACAAGTAACCCTACACCGGTTCCTTTTCTTTCAGAAGAAGTCTTACACGGACTTATCATCAAAGTAACCCTACACTGGTTCCTTTTCTTTCAGAAGAAGTCTTACACGGACTTATCATCAAAGTAACCCTACACCGGTTCCTTTTCTTTCAAAAAAAGTTTTACACGAACTTACCCTGCAGTAACCTTACCCCGGTTCCTCCAGAAGTCTTACACGGACTTATCTCAAGATAACCTTACCCCGGTTCATCAAGAAGTTTTACACGAACTTACCCTGCAGTAACCTTACCTCGGTTCCTCCAGAAGTCTTACACGGACTTATCTCAAGATAACCTTACCCTGGTTCATCAAGAAGTTTTACACGAACTTATCCCGAAGTAACCTTACCCCGGTTCCTCCAAAAGTCTTACACGGACTTATCTCAAGATAACCTTACCCCAGTTCATCAAGAAGTTTTACACGAACTTACCCTGCAGTAACCTTACCCCGGTTCCTCCAGAAGTCTTACACGGACTTATCTCAAGATAACCTTACCCCGGTTCATCAAGAAGTTTTACACGAACTTACCTGCAGTAACCTTACCCCGGTTCCTCCAGAAGTCTTACATGGACTTATCTCGAAGTAACCTTACCCCGGTTCCTCCAGAAGTTTTACACGAACTTATCCCGAAGTAACCTTACACTGGTTCCCTTCCTCTTTCCAGATGCAATTTTACACGGACTCATCATGAAGCAACCCTACACCGGTTCCTTCTCAATTCCAGATGCAGTTTTACACGGACTCATCATGAAGAAACCCTACACCGGTTCCTTCTCAATTCCAGATGTAGTTTTACACGGACTCATCATGAAGCAACCCTACACCGGTTCCTTCTCAATTCCAGATGTAGTTTTACACAGACTCATCATCAAGAAACCTTACACAAGTTCTCTCTTTCCAAGATGCAGTTTTACACGGACTCGTCGTCAAGAAACCCTAAACAGGTTCTCTCTTTCCAAAGATGAAGTTTTACACGGACTCCTCATCAGGCAACCTTACACCGGTTCCCTCTCTTCAAGATGCCGTTTTACACGGACTCGTCATCAGGCAACCCTACACAGGTTCCCTCTTTCCAAAGATGAAGTTTTACACGGACTCCTCATCAGGCGACCCTACACCAGTTCCCTCTCTTTCCAAGATGCAGTTTTACACGGACTCGTCATCAAGAAACCCTACACAGGTTCTCTCTTTCCAAAGATGAAGTTTTACACTGACTCCTCATCAGGCGACCCTACACAGGTTCCTCCTTTCCAGATAAAGTTTTACACGGACTCATCATCAAGTAACCCTACACAGGTTCCTCCTTTCCAGATGAAGTTTTACATGGACTCATCATGAAGTAACCTTACCCAGGTCCCTTCTCAGTCCAGATATGCAGTTCACCTCCAAAGTTAGACTTCCCCAGCGGAATCTTCTACAACAACAGGTATGCAAGTTCTCGCTAAGGAATCTCTTATGCGATCGACACTCCCGCAAATGGCATCTATAAGCCCATTCTCGACAAGATTCTGTCCCATTTCCAGATGGCATCTATAAGCCCATCCTCCTATCCATCATCTCTCCAAATGGCATTTGTAAGCCCATTCCCGACATCACATCGCTGATACCTCACTATGTGAGTGCAAATTTCTGGGCACTTTAGTGTTCAATCATCTTCCACCTTCGGATCACGAAAGGCACGCAAGCCAATCTACATCCTCAGGTTTAAGAAGATTGAACAGGGGCAACTGTTGTACCCCAAAATTTTCCCTCCTATATTCTTCATGATTTGTCAAGAATCATATTCAAATGGCTCAAGATTTCTCAAGGGGTTGCACAGTCAAACCATCTTCTAAGCCAGTCAAAATTAGGGTTTTGGTTCCTTCAATGAATTTGAAGTTTTTAGTGGTCCAATCAAGTCTCATGTGCTCATATACATTGCCAAGCATCTACATGTCAAGTCTCAAGTCTCACAGAGGCAAATTGCACAGTCGAAAGCTTTATTTGGTTCACAATCAACTACAGGGGCAAAATGGTCATTTTACAGTCAAAAGTCAAAATTTTTGGTCAACATCTTATTTTGAGGCCACAATCATCATTTGATCAAATCTTGATCATGATTCTACAAGCATGGCTCAAAAATCATCAAGATGCAAAAGTTACTATTTTTGGACAGTAGAAAAGTCAACTGTAACTTGACCAAGGCATAACTTTTGCATGGTTCATCAGAAAAATCCCATCCAATTCTCATTTTGAAGGGGATGACATTTCCTACAACTCATCTTCACATTCCAAGTCCAAGAAATGCTCTCACAAAAAGTTATCAATTTCTACATTATAGGTCAATTTCAAAAGTCAACAAAAAGGCATTTTAAGTCAAAGACCATAACTTGAGATTGGTAAATCAAAATGTCATGGGACCAAAGGCATTGGTTAGAGGACTTCAAGACCTTTCCAAAATGTCCAAGAACATGTTCATATGATTAAAATTGAGCAAGATATGCATTGGAGAAGTTGGGAAATTTTCATGAATTTGCAAAAGTCAACTATCCTTAAAACATACATTTTTGACAAAAGGGCCCACTTTCTTCCACTTGATTCAGCCTTGTCATACCACACACGTGTCCCATGATTAATTTCAAGATCAAACATTTATTTTTCCATTTTTATTTAATTTTTATTGATTTAATTCATTTTAAATCCATAATAATTCAAATAAAATCTAAAAATTAATGGAATATCATCTTTGTGATTTGAATAGCTTTTATATGTCATGTGCCAACTCACAAATTCGTGCTAGGGGTTTTTTGTGCATAAAATCTTGGATTTGCTCCAAATATGGAAAGTTCTTCAATGGTGGTCAACCAAATCTCCAAACTTAATTCCATGGATCCTTGGCCCAAACTTTGACCTAATTATATTCCCATATATGCAAGCAATCCAACCCTAATGCTATTCACGTGAAAAAGCTGCTGCAAAAGCCATAACCAATTCCAAAAAATTCAAAGAAAACTAGAAACTGTTTTTCATATTTCAGACCAATTCAAAGCCTTAGAGCGATTCAAACACATTGCTAGGCTTCCCAGGAACAATTTGCAAACAAAACCAAGCTTCATAGCTCAAGAAATCGTGGCAAACAGTTTTACGGTTTGAAGCTTTTTTTCCATAATTGCATATCATTATTCATGCATATTTAACATCTTTTGTGGATTGTTTTGTGTTAATAGGACTCATACGAAGCTATTGGTGTGATTTAATTGCATTAAGACGCCCTGAAACGCAAGTTGCCATGAACGATTTCTAGGTTTTCCAAGCTTCAAAATTAGGGATTTCCAGCACAGGAAAAATTAGCCTTCATGAGACCCATGGTTGAGCTCGTGGCATTCAGACGAACACAAAGCAATCATCGCGCCATATTTATATAGCCCATAGGCCTAATCGTTATTTTTCCTCGTGCTATTTTGTGGGGGTTAAAAACCCCCCGCTAATTGTTTTTGTTTTACAGGGAAACGAGGAAGAAGACAATAGGTGTAAGCGCATGGTTGGTCCGTTCAAAAAAATATGGCGCGCGTTTTGTTTTGTCCAGCATAATTGTTATTTTCATATATTAATTTCATTGGTCATTATACTAACAAACGCAGGCAAGTGGCTGAGTGGTTGGTGATCTATCCAATAACCACTGGGACCTGGGTTCGATTCCTAGGTCCCCCAAATGCTTGTTTCTATTTTTCCTAATGTGTTCACGTGCAGGCTTTACAATGCGTTCCGCCATACACCTCAACCATCCAGGCGCCAGGTGTTTACAAGCAATAATCCAAGGGCCAAAAGATGGAAGACTATGGTACCACCCAGTCAAAGCCAGCGCAACCAATTACAAAAGTCAACCAGGCTTGAGTATTCATGGGCTTGAATTTCCAAATGAACCTCCTTCTGGGCCCAACACCCCCTTGGTTCATTCCTCTTTCTTATTTTTTATTTTTTATTTTGTTTATTAACTATTTTTTCTAATTATCATTATTATCACTAAAATTAACTTAATTAATTTTCTTCACAACAAAAATCAGAAAACTAAATATTTTTATTATTATTATTAATTATTAATTTCACTTCATTATTTTGTAAATAAATACTAACCAAATTAATTTAGTGTAATTAGGTTCAATTTTTAATCTTTTTCATAATAACTAAAATAAATTTAGAATTAGGGTTTTTCTTTTGACTTTTAATTTCTTATTTTTATTTTCATTAAAAACATAAAAAACACAAAAATACTTTTTTCTTGTAAATAATTAATTAATTAATAAATTAGGTTTAATATTTAATTTAATTGCAAAAAAGGACAAATTTCAATTCTTTTCTCAAAAAGGGTCAAAACCCTAAGGACGTTCCCGATTTAACTTCTTTCGCGCTTTAATTCCTTTTGATCATTATTTATGTATCTCTTTCCGAGGATGTAATAGTTAATTAGGCTTTTATCGCTTTATTTATTTTTCTCGCATTTATTTCCAAACGGGTTTTGTTTTTTGGCGATGTATAGACCCGCGCCTTGTAATAGCGTAGATTTTCCTTTCCGCACTTTATTTCCCGCACAAATATTAACTGTTAATTATGCATGACAAGATTGCCTGACAAATAAAACCAATCCGTAGCTCACAAATACATGTACAAGATAATCTTAACTGAAGTTGGACACACGTGCACATGCCACTCTTAGGGTACGCCTCACCGGTTGCCTCGAGGTGGTCGTCAAGTATAGGGTGTTTTAGAGGTCGCCCTCCTGTCTAAAGATCCAGTTGCCTCGAAATGGTTGCCTCGGATAAAAAGGATCTAGGACATTAGGGTTACCGCTAAGGCGTCCTACCATTGCTTTGGTGACCACACATGTCCCTATCACCGAATTGACCCGAATAACTCCAACGACGGTGCTACCTACTTCTCAATAGTGGGATAGTACTGTCTTAAGGACTCTTACACAGCCTAATTCCTTAGAGTAGGTAGATTTCTCCTGGGTACTTCCTCTTTCAAAAAACAAAAAAACAACTTTTCGCACCTACACTTTCAAAAAGTTTTCAAACAAAAACTTCATACACTCTTGAGGACTGATACAAGAGTTACCTAGAAGTTTTCAAACTAAACTTTTTCAAAACCCACAAACACTTGAAAAGAAAACAATTTTTGAAAACATAGTGAGCAAGTACCTAAGAGCCCGTGGATAACCACAGATAGAAAGGGTGCTAACACCTTCCCTTTCTATAATCTACCTCCCGAACCGAGAAACATCTCGAAAAGGAATTTTGTTGTGCTTTTGTCCTTTCCTTGTTGGAGAAAATAAAAGACGGTGGCGACTCTTACTTACCGCGACATTTTGCGAACCAACATTCCAAAATAGTCAGTTCTATTTCCACCGATCACACATACCTTACTATGATTTTTTATTTATTTATATTTATTTTGATTTTTATTCAATTAAATAAAAATAAATTAAATAAAATAACAAATGATGGACCAAGGCATGTGGACTTGGTTTTGGATCAGATTTGAGGCCCAAGAACACATATCCAACTTGCCAAAACCGTGTTGCCTCAATATGGGAATAGTTTTACTTGTTTTGGAAGGTTTTTAAATTGGTTTTGGAAAGAAATCATGCCATAATTACATATGGTTCTATACAACATTTTTTGACCAAGAATAATTGACTTATAAATACACAAACATCAAACCAAGAGGAGGACCACAAAATTCTACCTCAAAAGCTAGTTCAAAAATCACCAAAAAGTCAAGAATTAGAGCATATTCGAATTCCATTTTTCAGTGGTTTTCAGTCCAAACCAAGGACTGAACCATCATCCTGACATTCCCAGGAACACGTCCAAATTAAGAACTAAGCAATTCCACGCTCAAGATCATCTTACTCAAACTCATCGTTTGGGTAGGGTTTTGAAAATTCAAATCTATTAATTTATGCAAGCTTAACTGTTTTTGTGTGTCCAGACATATTCTACATGATGATTAGAACATGTTTGAGCCAAAACATTCAAGGTTAAGTGCATGAATCGTGACTTGCCATTGCTAGGGTATAGTCACGGTGAACTCGAATCGCTACTCACAGGCATTTTCAGACTAAACGGAGGGTGTCATTCGATTCCTATCCCATGCAATTTCTTTAACACTTTTTCTAATCTTTTTCCTTTCTTATATTTCCATTAATTTATTTATTTCTTTTTAAAATTAAAATCAAAAGACAATAAAAAAATCAGAAAAAAACTTATAAAATAAAAAAAAATTAGGATTTAGTCTTTTTTTATATCAATTAATTTAATTAACTTAGAATTAGGTTTTTGCAATTAAATTAATTAATTTGTAATTAAAATTAGACATTAGGTTTTATTTTTATTTTTATTATTAACATATAAAATCAAACAAAAAAAAATATAAAAAATATATTTTAACACCTAGAATTTTTAGGACTTTAAAAAATCTTTCTAACTTTTTTATTTATCTTTTGCATTTAAATTCCTAGAAACAATTGTATAGGTCGCACGTTTTTTTTTGCAATAGCTTAGTTTTAATTTTTGCAAGGTTTTAATTATTATGTAACTCTCTCGAGGCCATGTAATAGCGTTAGGTTTTATCTTCCGCACTTTACTTTTCTGCACTTATACTTTATGCTTTGTGTATATTTAAATGTGTAGTAATAGGCTTATATGGAAAGATAAAATTAATCGGTAGATAACCTTAAACAATTCCAAGATAACATAACTGTAATTGAATCACTTTGCACACATTCACCTCTAGGGTAACCTCTCTTCGTTGCCTTGCGATACTAATGGTCACATCCCATGAAAATGAGAATACTTTAGCAAAGACCCTCGATTAAAGAATATCATCATGGTCCCTTTCAAATAAATATCATAATCCCTCGGTGACCCTTTGAGTTGCCTACAAAATGGTTTAGTCCCTTTGATGATCATACGAGAAAAATGATGATAGTCCCTTCGAATTTCTAAAAGTATTCTTACATGTTGCCTTCTATGACCATACGACGACCCTACACCTGTCCCTTCACATCCAGTAGATAGGGCTACCTAACAACTAATGATATGGATAATATTATCTCTAAAGGAGGAGGAAAATAATTAGAAAGAACTTTAGTGGGTAAGAAATCTTAAATGCTTGCTCACGACTTTTCTCAAAATATTTTTCACACATCACTTTCTAACAAAATACTTT
Source organism: Vicia faba (assembly GCA_948472305.1). Taxonomy (NCBI): domain Eukaryota; kingdom Viridiplantae; phylum Streptophyta; class Magnoliopsida; order Fabales; family Fabaceae; genus Vicia; species Vicia faba. Next base: position 1,227,779,049 of record OX451735.1, on the reverse strand, counting down.
CTAAAACACTTTGTACGCATTCTTGATGACTGATACAAGAATCATTACAAAGTTGGCCTTACATTGGCTTTTCAAAATATTTTCAAACAAATGACACATACAAAGCAAAATTTTCAAAAGTGAGCTAGTGTGATACGGTGGAAGAACTGACTTGAGGTTTTGCGTTTGTTTTCGCAAATGTTTCGGTTGAGCAAGAGTCTCCACCGACTTTTTATTTTATCCTAAGGAAAGGTTAAAAAGCACAGAAAAAACCTTTGAGATGTTTTCTTGGGTTCGGGGAGTAGATTATAGAAAGGGAAGGTATTAGCACCCTTTCTATCCATGGTTATCCATGGGCTCTTAGTTACTTGCTTAGATCAACTTGCCTTGATTTTCAATCGTTTGAAATGGTCCTTTGTGTGTGTGGGTTTGAAAATGTTTTTGAAAAGAGGCCAATGTGGTGGCAACCTTTGTAATGATCCATGTTGGGATGTATACAAAGATGTACGCCTTTTGAAAAGGTTTTCAATGTTTTTGAAAGTTGTTTTGAAAGTGTAGTGAGGTGTGGTTTTTGAAAAAAAATAGGCAAGTGTTTTTGTTTTGCAAGTTGGAAAGTAACCAAGAGTTTGTCTACTCTAAATTTCCTCAAAGATCTTTGCTATGTTTTTAACCCTTTTAACAATTTTGTTCCACAATTGTATTTGGTGGACAATCTTGTGTAGGATGTGAATGGGACAGGCGCGGGTCATCGTTTAGACCATGATTGCAATGGTGCCAAGTATCTTTGGGCAATTTTTCCTTTAAGGGACTTGATCATTTTTAGGCAACTTTTGAAAGCGTCATCGAGGGACTATGATCATTTGATTGTTTTGTTTTTTCCAAAGATACCTAACATGCAATATGGCCCACTTTGGAAGGCGATAAGCGGGATTACCCTAGGGGTGCAAGTGTGAATTGTGTGTTGATTTCATGCATTTAATTTTTGATTAGGGGTTGTCTACTTGTTGTTTTCATTTTTTTATACACCCTAGTTACTATCATTTGTGTGAAAGTAATAAAAATGCAGAAAATAGATCCTACGCTATTACAACCATATCGAAAGGCATAAAGATATAAAGGCAAAAATAAAATAAAAGCGAGAAAAATGAAGGTTTTTTGGTTGGGGCAGAAAACCCTTCGATTCTGCACATTCCGGCTCTCTTCGATTTGGCCTGAAAAGGGTGAAGGCATGACTTTCGACTGAGGCCTCAAGGTCAACATGTTGTGCCTTTCGATTGGGACCAGGGGGACATCATGTTGTGCCTTTCGATTAGGCCTGGAATCTGTGCAAGATGTAATCTTCTTTTCTGCCTCCTTCGACCAGGCCTGGAGTCAGTGAGGAAGCCTGAGGCTTCGTATCATATTCCTGTCTCCTGTTTATTTCGTTTGAGACATTAAATAGTAACATGGCCTAAGGCCACGCTATCATTACCTCAGGGCCAAGTTAGTTCTTAAAGCATCTGTAACCAACCAAAGAACCAAACCAAAAGGAGCAGCAATAAAAACAAACTAAAGGGTGGAAACGAAAAGGTAGCAAATATTACGTATATATTTGAAACGAAAAGGAAGCTTATTTACATATTACGCTAGAAATGAAGGGTTCAAGGTTAAGAATGACTTACCTTGCTTGAGGCTGGAACGTGTACTGGGCCTTTAAGTGGTTTCCTTGGATGCTTCTGGATTCGAAGGGAGGAGCCAAGGGTTATGTCTTTGATACTGGATTTGAAAGAGAAGAACAAGTGTGAGGTTCTTCCTGCTGGATTCTAAGGGCAACAAGGTATAGGGACGTTTCAGATTCCAAGGGATAAGTGTTTGGATTCTGGATATGTGTTTGAGAGCTGTTAGAGAATTTTATGCAGATTCGTTCGACTGGCCAAAAAGGTCCCCCTAACATGTGTGGTGGAGGCTCATATTTATAGATGGATTAGGTTGATGCTTTGGGAGGGAAAACAAAAAATTCAAACAAAAAGAGTATGCTGTATTTGTAGCTTTCGAGGGACAGTGTTTTATTGCCATTTTGGTGCAAGGAATTGGACAGTGTAGGACTGCTGTGTAGCAGCTTTGGAGTTTTATGGCCAGTGAATCGGGCCCGGGCCTGACAGTGCATGAGACTTGGTCAACAAATACCTTTGGCCTCTCATCCTTTTGTCTTGACTCCCTAGCCTCACCTTTCGACCACACTTTCAGTAACCATCTCCTTTCTTCAATCGAAGTGACGTTCGAATGACTCCCCTAGACAATCCTTCGAATGGGCCAAATTAATGCTCTTGGGACGGAAGGCTCAGTCGAAGCTTGCAACACTGGAGAAGTCACTCCCCCAAACGAAAAAACGTGCAAGGGCAGGATGTGTGATCGAAAGAGGGCAAAAGAGAGGCTTTTTCCTCCTGGATCGAAGGACACCATCGAGAGGGTTTTTGCCTTGTAAATGAAATGGATTACAAGAGGCTCTTTTCTTTATGAATCCAAACCAAACTGTGTCAGAGGCCCATGCCCAGTCGAAGGATGCAAGCCAAACTTATGTCAAAAGGCCAATCGAAGGATGCAAGCCAAGCTTGTGTCGAAAGAGGTCAAAAGGCCAATCGAAAGAGCTAAAACGAAGGACACTTGTTTTTATCCAAATTTGCCAAAATATTAATTTTATCTGTTTTCCCCCTTTTTGACAGTTTCCTTTTGGTATTGGAAAATCCAAATGCACTTGTTCAAGCTTGAACCTTTGAGAATCCTTGTGAGAAAGGCCTTGAGAATTGAGAGGGCAAATTTTGGGGTACAACAGCTGCCCCTGTTCAATCTTCTTACACCTGAAGAGTTAGATTGGCGAATCTGCCATTTGTGATTTGAAGGTGGAAGATGATTGAACACTAGTGTACCCAGAAATTTGCACTCGGTGATGTGATGGTAGAGGGAATGGGCTTAAAGATGCCATTTGGAGAGGTAATGGATAGGAGGATGGGCTTATAGATGCCATCTGGGGACGTGACAGAACTTTGTTGGGAATGGGCTTATAGATGCCATTTGGAAGTGTCGATCGCGTAAGGGATTGCTTAGCGAGAACTTGCGTACTTGAGAAAGAAAGATGGTTTCCTGGCTTGCTACAGGTGTTGATCTTCAGTCTCTTCATGCAGATGTGCCCTGGCTGGATACAGGTATTGAATCTACAATCAATTGCTCACAGATATGCCCTGGCTAGATACAGGAATCGAATCCGGAACTTCAAAAGGTTGCTTACAGACGTGCCCTGGCTGGATACAGGTATCGAATCTCTAAACCATTCATGCAGATATTCCCTGGTTAGATACAAGTGTCGAATCCACAATCAAATACTCACAGATATGCCCTGGCTGGATACAGGAATCAAATATGGAATTGGCGTCTACAGATGTGCCCTGGCTGGATACAGGAATCGGATCTGGAAATTGTCGTCTACAGATGTGCCCTGGCTGGATACAGGAATCGGATCTGGAAATTGTCGTCTACAGATGTGCCCTGGTTGGATACAGGTATCGAATCTGGAATTGGTCGAAAGGTTGGTAGAGATAGATTTCCTGGCTGGATACAGGTGTCGACCTCTGACCTGAGAATGAAAGATAATTTCCTGGCCTGTTACAGGGGTTGATCTTTAAACTCTTCATGCAGATATTCCCTGGCTAGATTCAGGTATCGAATCTACAATCAATCACTCACAGATGTGCCCTGGCTAGATACAGGTATCGAATCTGGAATTGCGATAGTTGATGGTAATCATCTTTGGATTGACCTTTCCTGAAAAGGCAAAACATTAGTTGTATGTAATGTCATGATGTGCATGATGTCATGATGCTCAAAATGAGATAGTGTTGTATGCACTTTATCATGTATGTAAGCAGGATGTATGAAATGTGAAATGTTTATGATTGCATTTTCGTCTAGGAAAATAAATCCTTGACGACTGGCTGGGGAATCAAGTCCTGGGCTGATATTGAAGAGTAGAGTTCTCTGCTTCCGCTGGGGATAATGGTTGCAAGAATAAACCGGTAGGAGAAGATGACTCCGTTGGGGAATAAATTTGTCAGAGAGATTACTCTGAGGGGAATTACTCTGTGGGAAGAGATACTTCGCTGAGGTTTTGATGAGGGCTCCGCTGGGGATTTCAACGATAGACTCCGCCGGGGATTCCGCTGATAAGTTATGTTGGGGAACTTTGATGAACTCTGCTGGGGGTAGGAAGAACTTCGCCGAGGACGATCTTTCCGTGGTGATTAGCTGAGGATAACCCAGTTATACCCTGGTGGGGAAATAACCTTTGAATGAAGCCGGGGAGATGCGTTCGTACTCTGTAGGGGATAAGCTTCCAGAATATATTGGGGATAAGCTTTCCACTTTCCTGGGGAAACTTTGGACTGTACTGGGGAAGGGTTCCACTGGGGTGTCTTGTATTTCGCCGGGGAACAAACTTATACTAAGACTACCGGGGATGCTTGCTGAGGAATGTCTATACTCCGCTGGGGAATGTTGAGATCTTCTGGGGATACCCAACTTCCTTAAGGCTGACAGTAGACTAACTCGTCTTGGAGAGAGTACCGCTGACTTGCTAGGGGAACATTGTACCTTTTTAGGGCTAATGGGAGACCAACTCTGCCTGGGGAGAGTATTGCTGAAATCTGGTCTTACTCTGTGGGGAGTTGAGGTAACTTGGTTATGTTCTTCGACCGAACCTACCTTGGTACCTTGGTGGACAGAGCGACTAGATCGCTTAGACAATTCTTTATTGCCCCTGTTTCTGATGTCATCTGTAATTAGTCCTTTGTTTCGTATGCAAATATTCATGATTAGCAATTAATGTCGAATGCATATATCAAAAATGAACATTGGACGTTCTTTGCAAAACAAAATAGAAAAAGGAAAAACGATGGGTAATTTTGTCTGAAAAATTGAACTTGTATTGATTTCGAGATTCGCCTGTAAATAGGCGTTTTATGTACAGGAGGATGACGTCCTAGTAAGAGAACACCGCCGAGCAACATAGAGTTTGTACAATTTTGTGAAAAGAAAACAAAACAACTATGTGAAAAATAATCCCACTAGGTTCCAACTCTGCTATCGCCTTTATGTCTTCAAGCGTCTCATCACTCTGCTGCTTAGTTGAAGATGAAGCTGATTGATTGGCGCCGAAGTTTGATAGTTGATGCCAGTGTCTGAGATGCAAGATGATCCAATGAGACATAGTATTACGCTTTATCCCTAACTTTTGCCTGGACCTCCCTTTCGGGTTTTCAATCCACCGGGACACCCATTTTTGCCCCAGCCGCCTTTTCAGGTTTTCGACTTGCCGGGTGTACAGATTTTTTCATTTCGTCCCTTATTTTTGCCCGAACCCTTTTGGTTCACCGGGAAGCCCTTATTTTTGCCTAGGTGTGTCAACCTAGCGGGTCTTTAATCATGCGTAGTATCTTTTTACTATGTTTGCATTGGCGGGGTGAGGAAGGTCGTCACCATCCATGGTGGTTAGAATTATCGCTCCTCCTGAAAAGATGTTCTTAACCACAAATGGCCCTTCGTACGTAGGGGTCCATTTGCCCCTGGGATCACCTTGAGGAAGAATGATGCGCTTGATTACCAGGTCTCCGACTCGATACTCTTGTCGTCTAACTTTCTTGTTAAATGCCCTGATCATCCATTTTTGGTATGTCTGACCATGACAAATAGCAGTGAGTCTGTTTTCGTCAATTAGGTTTAATTGATCAAGCCGAGTCTGGATCCAGTCGTCTTCGCTCAAATATGCATCTTTCATTATCCGGAGAGAGGGTATATGGACTTCAATAAGCAAGACTGCCTCTATGCCATAGACCAAGGAAAAGGGAGTTTCCCCCGTTGACGTCCGTGCTGAGGTATAGTACCCATGAAGAGAAAACGGTAACATTTCGTGCCAATATTTGTAGGTCACTGTCATCTTCTGCACAATCTTCTTGATGTTCTTATTCGCTGCTTCTACAACCCCATTCATCTTCGGCCGATAGGGAGAAGAGTTGTGGTGCTGTATCTTGAATTGCTCGCAGAGTTCAGTGATCATCTTATTGTTAAGATTGGTACCATTGTCCATAATGATCCTCTCAGGTACACCGTATCGACATATCAGGTTGTGCCGAATGAACCGTGCCACGACGTTCTTGGTGACTGTAGCGTAGGAAGCTGCTTCAACCCATTTTGTGAAGTAATCAATCGCTACCAAGATGAAGCGGTGCTCGTTAGTTGCAGTAGGTCTGATTTCTCTGATCATATCAATGCCCCACATTGCAAAAGGCCAAGGTGCTGTCAAGATGTTCAGAGGAACCGGAGGAATGTGCACCTTATCAGCATAGATCTGGCATTTATGACAAGTTCGAGAATGCTGATAACAGTCGGCTTCCATTGTGGACCAGAAATATCCTGACCGAAGGATTTTCTTTGCCATGGTATGTCCACTGGAATGTGTTCCGAAGGTACCTTTGTGTAGCTCTGCCATGATCCTTTCTGCTTCAGTCTTATCCACACAACGCAGTAAGGTTGAATCATGGTTTCGCTTGTAGAGAGTGCCGTTGCTGAGGAAGAACTTTGCCGCAAACCTTCTCAGAAACTTCTTGTCATTAACAGATGCGCCTTCGGGGTATTCTTGAGCTTCAAGGTACCTCTTTACTTCATGATACCACGGTTTTTCTGTTACCTCTTCAGTCTCAAGGTCGCAACAATGTGCAGGTTCATCCAATTTCCAAATGATGATCCGGGGAGCTTCGTTGTCCCATTTGACTTTGAACATAGAAGACATCGTAGCTAACGCGTCTGCCAACTGATTCTCCTCTCTTGGGAAGTGTTCAAAAGTTATCTCCTCGAAGTGGGGGAGCAACGTCAACACATACTCTTTGTAAGGAATTAGATTTGGGTGTTTCATATCCCACTCGCCTTTGATCTGATTGATCACGAGAGCGGAATCTCCGAAGACACTCAGAAACTTGATCCTTAAGTCAATTGCAGCTTGGAGACCCATGATACATGCTTCATACTCCGCCATGTTGTTGGTGCAGTTGAAACATAGGCGGGCGGTGAGTGGAGTATGAGTGCCTTTAGGGGATATAATCACGACGCCGACACCATTACCCAAAGCATTCGAAGCTCCGTCAAAGTGCATAGACCATCGGGATCCTTCCTCAGGTCCTTCATCCGGTCCAGGTACTTCACAATCAGTTACTACCATGATATCCTCGTCTAGAAATTCAAAGTTCATTGACTGGTAGTCGTCCACTGCCTGGTGCACCAAATGGTCTTCCAATACACTTCCCTTGATTGCTTTCTGAGTCGTGTACTGGATGTCGTATTCCATCAAGATCATTTGCCATCTTGCTATTCTTCCAGACAGAGCAGGCTTTTCGAATATGTACTTGATTGGATCCATTTTTGAAATCAACAGAGTAGTGTGAGTCAACATATACTGTCTCAGCCGGCGAGCAGCCCATACCAGAGCGCATCAAGTTTTCTCGAGCAGTGAGTACCGGGTCTCACAGTCGGTAAAATTTTTGCTAAGGTAATAAATGGCGTGTTCTTTTCGGCTAGACTCGTCATGCTGCCCCAGCACACACCCCATTGAATTGTCAAGTACCGTCAAGTATAGGATTAGAGGTCTCCCTTCAACCGGCGGCATAAGAATGGGTGGTTCTTGGAGATACTTAGATCTTTTCGAAAGCGGCCTGACATTCATCGTTCCAACGTACTGCTTGATCCTTCTTCAGCAGCTTGAAGATTGGTTCACAGGTAGCAGTTAGATGTGAGATGAATCGGGCAATGTAGTTCAATCGTCCTAGAAAGCCTCTGACTTCTTTCTCTGTCTTAGAAGTTGGCATCTCTTGTATGGCTTTCACTTTGGCAGGGTCCACTTGAATTCCTTTGTCGCTTACGACGAAGCCTAGAAATTTTCCAGATCTTACCCCGAAGGTGCACTTGTTCGGGTTCAACCTCAGCTTGTATAATTTCAGACGGTCAAACAACTTCCGTAGATGGTCAAGGTGTTCCTCCTCAGTTTGGGACCTTGCAATCATATCGTCGACGTATACTTCTATATCGTGATGGATCATATCATGAAATAAAGCAACCATGGCACGTTGGTAAGTTGCCCCAGAATTTTTCAACCCAAAAGGCATGACCTTGTAGCAAAAGGTGCCCTACTGAGTAACAAAAGTGGTCTTCTCCATGTCTTCAGGAGCCATCTTGATCTGATTATAACCGGAGAAGCCGTCCATGAAGGAGAATACTTTATGCTGAGCAGTGTTGTCAACCAGAACGTCGATATGAGGCAGAGGGAAATCATCCTTAGGGCTGGCCCTGTTCAAATCCCTGTAATCAACACACATTCTGACCTTACCATCTTTCTTCAGGACTGGAACCACATTAGCAACCCACTGAGGGTAGGAAGTCACTGCTAGAAACCCAACATCAAATTGTTTCATAACCTCATCTTTGATTTTCTCGGACATTTCTGGACGCATACGACGGACCTTCTGTTTTACCGGAGGGCAATCTTCCTTGGTAGGCAGGTGATGAACCACAATGTCGGTATCCAACCCAGGCATGTCTTCGTAAGACCAAGCAAAGATTTCCACATAGTCATGCAGCATCTGAATTAACCGTTATTTCACACTGAGCTCTAGATTGGCACCAATCTTAACTTCCTTTCTGTCTGTCTCAGTACCCAGATTTACCATTTCCACTGGCTCTTCATGTGGCTGAATGGCCCTCTCTTCCTGGAGTAACAGTCTTGCGAGCTCGACAGGCACTTCGCAATCATCTTCACCTTCGTCTTCGGCTAAGTTGATCGGATTTTCGAAGTCATAACTGGCAGTAGCAAGTCGTTACCAGTGAGATCTAGAGTGGATTGGAACCTGTATAAGTGAGTGTGTGTAAATATAGTTGTTTTTGCGTTATATAATAAAGAAAGAAAAGGAGCGCAAGATTTGAAATGCAACAAACGTCCAATGTTTTTATTGATGATATATGAAAATGACACACAAAAGCCCTCACAAATGAAGCCACGGTGCCCCGGGTAAGACACCGAGCCATAAAAGTTTCAAAATATTGTCTGTTACAAATTCAAAACAAAAGAGTTCATTACTGAGTGACAAAAGTAATAGGTGTGAAGTCTTTGGCAGTCCAGTTGCTTGGTCCACCGTTGGTTGTTGGGTAGATCCAACTGTCGAATTCAGATTCCTCCACGTCGTCTTCAATAGCATTCACTCCCGGATTGGTGATGAACACAAGAGGTTTTCCAATTCTTGCCTTACGAATAACCCTCTGATCTTCTGCAGTGAAGCCCAAACCAAACTTGTCAGTCTTTGGAGTGAAGTCAGGAAGTCGGCCCCAGTTTGCACACTCACCCTTCTCAATCACAGCCTGGGCATCCTTTAAGGAAGCCATCTTCAAAGGAGAGTCCTCTTTAGTCACAGTCTCTGCTGACGCCAATGTCTGAGACACCTCTTCAAAGTGTTGAAAGGGGGTCTCAATGAATTCCCCATCCATTTCTATGTACCGGAACGAGTTGAGGTGGCTGACCATATACTCTTCCTCCCCCTGAACTGTAACAATCTTCCCTCTGACCAGGTACTTAAGCTTCTGATGTAGTGTGGAGGTCACAGCTCCAGCCTTGTGGATCCATGGACGACCCAGCAAACAAGATTAGGATGGACGGATGTCCATCACATAGAAAGTAGAATCAAAAACTTGAGAACCAACCCTGATTGGAATGTCAACTTCACCATGTACCATCCTTTTCGAACCTTCGAAGGCTCGGACAACAATGTTACTGGGCTTGAGATCCAGACCCTCACAATCCAATCTGTCTAGGGCCTTCTTGGGCAATACATTCAATGAAGAACCGGTGTCTACCAACACATGGGCAAGAGTAGTGCCCATGCATTCAATAGAGACATGCAGGGCGTCATTATGGTTCTTTCCTTTGGAGGTCAGATCAGCGTCAGAGAAGCCCAAACCATTATCAGCAGTCAAGTTGGCCACACAATCGGTAAATTGATCGGCATACGTTTCTTGTGGCACATGGGCCGTCTTCAGGAAGGAGATCAGGGCCTTGGCATGGGCCTCTGAACACAACAGCAGTGATAGCATAGAAATCTTTGATGGGGTGTGCCCCAACTGCTTGACTACATTGAAATCACTTTTCTTGATAATCTTGAGGATCTCCTCCATCTCTTGCTGGGAGGCTCCAACAGTGGTTGTCTTCGGCGCCTCCGTCAGGGCAGGAAAATCAGTAGCAATCCCTTTGCCCCGAGCGTTAGAGGACTCGGCAGCAGGGGTAGAAACAGGAACTTGATTAGGAAGTGGAACATGCACACTTGCAGGTGTGATGACAAGGGGTTTCTGAATAGTTGGTGGTGCAATATCTGGTGAAAACAGCCTGCCACTGTGAGTAATTTTGGCAGGCCCGGTGATGTTACTGACGCCGGTACTAGTATCAAACTCTTGCTTTATTCCAAGAACATAAACATCTGCCCCATAGTTCCATGGGACAGCTTTGTCGGACGTATAAGGGAGAGGCCCCAGAACAGTGATAATGATAGGAGCAATCTTCTGAGTGGACATGATTTTGACAGGCTTCTTCGAAGGAGCCTTGGGAGGTTTGTTGAAAATAGTGACAATAGAAACCTCTCCGGTAGGGGTAGCAGGAACAGCAATCTTCTCGAACAATATCTCTTTGTTATCCATCAGGCTTTGGATACCTGATTTCAGCAAAGGATAATCAATAGGTGAAACAGCACATAGAAGGCAACCTTTACCACATCCCGGAAATAAACCGGCTAGCAACAAGTTCCTTTTGACGGTCAACAACAGAGTGACAATATCATCCACGGAGGCCATATACAGGTCTTCTTCCACAACATTCACTCCATGCTGGGGCATGGGAGCAGTCACAACATTGGGTCTTTCGGGCGCCTCAAACTGTATTTCTTTAGCATCAATAAGGTCCTGAACCTTATTCCTCAGAGCCCAACAATCATCCTTAGTATGCCCCGGGCTATCAGAGTGATAAGCGCAACGGGCGTTGGGGTTGTACTTTAGAGAAGCTGTGTTCAATACCTTCGGAGCTTCTTTGACAGTTACCAGATTGGTTGACAACAGTTGCGGCAATATCTGAGACAGGGTCATGCTGAGTCGAGTGTACTATCTTTTGGGTCTCTCGCCCCTTGGTTGGTTGTATTGCTGAGGAGCAGCAGCAGGCTTTGAAATTACCAACGCATTGACAGCTTGGCGGCGTTCCGGTTTATTCTGTCTCCTTGGACCATAAACAGCACTAGCTTCCTTCTTGAAGGGATTCTTTTCAGTACTCGAGGAGGCACCCTTTTGTATCTTCCCCGACTTGATACCAGCTTCTATCCTCTCACCGGTTAAGATCAAATCTATAAACCCAGCAGAAGAATTGCCAATCAGGTGGTTGAAGAATGGACCAGACAGGGTCCCTAGGAACATGTCAACAAGTTCACGGTCAGTCAAAGGAGGCTGCACCCTGCCAGCCAGGTCTCTCCACTTTTGCGCATACTCCTTGAATCCTTCGCCCGTCCCCAGTGACATACCCTAGAGTTGGGTACGCGTGGGAGCGAGGTCAGAATTATACTGATACTGTTTATAAAATGCAGTAGCCAAATCCTCCCAGTTTCGAATACTGGCTCCATCCAGCTGATAGAACCATTCGAGTTGACCCCCTGAAAGGCTATCCTGGAAGAAATGGATCCACAGGTTCTTGTCTGCGGTGTAAGGTTGGATCTTCCTTACATATGATCTGAGGTGCAATTTAGGGCAGGAAGCCCCGTCGTACTTCGCAAAGGCAGGTGCCTTGAACTTGTGTGGGATCACCACCCCAGAAGATAAACCTAGATCTCCAAAATCCAGCCCTGGCACGTTTTGAATCTCCATGGCACTTAAACGGTCTTCTAGTTGCTTGTACCTGTCTTCAGCAGGAGGGTACTGTTCATCATTGTAATCCGTCTCGATGTCGGAGACCATAGGACTAGGAGCCCTTCCCCCTTGGGGACTGTCTTTCTCTGCAGAGGAAGTATCCTGATCAGCCTCATTATGTAGTGTATTCCCAAACCTGCGTCCAGTGTTGAACAACGCAGTCCTCTTCTTCTTCTTCTTCAAGAGCAGAGTCTTCAACTCCTGTTGACCCTGGGCTAAGCTCATGATCAGCTCTTGAAACTAGGCGTTCTGGGCCTGGAGGGCCTTGATAGCTTGTTCGGTAGTAGGCTCGGAAGACATGATGATTGAGTGCTGAAATAAACAGCGAAGAAGATTAAGCAACCTGTAGAAGAAGGGTACCTGTTATGCATATGATGCAATGAGATGCTTATGATTTATGTTTTCAAAGACAATCGGGATTCAACTTTGTAGACAAAAGGAAACACACTTCATTAGATTCAAACTTTTAAATTGTTCAACAATTTGCCCTTAGGCATTACAAGAATGAAAATACTGAAAAGGAAATAAAAATTGTAAAAGAAACATCCAAAGCCCATCAGTGCTCCCATGGCCTCCTCTTCTCAGTACGGATATAGTCGTTCAGGATCCGCTCCTCCTCCAATTTCTTAGTCAGCCTCTGGATCTTTTGTTCCTGTTCGTTGAACTTTTCCCGATAATAATCCCGTTCTTCCTGTAGCTGCGCCCAAGATCTCTTTAGTGTATCAACATCAGTGGGTATCTGAGGAGGGAGGATAGTTGGAGGAACCCCGTCTTCATCAGGAACTTCAAGAATGATAGGCCCGACCGCTTCGTACGGCATACCTAATTTCTGAGCATGGATGCGGACCCATCTGCAGCAGGGCTCCATTGGTACAGAAGTCTTCGATCCTAACTCATGTGGGTCAGCTTTGTGAATTCTGTCCCAAGCCTTGATGAATCTACAACGCAGCTCGTCACTGTTTGCCTGAAACTCAAAACTGATGTGAGGAACCAACATCTCATGAGGCCCTGCTCTTCTGGCTCTTCCAAACTGACGGAGAGCTAAACATGGATTATAAGAGATTCCTCCTTGGGTACCGATCAATGGGACATTAGGATATTCTCCGCAACGATCAATAATGGCTACCTCATCCAAACCTCTAAGAGCCCAAATGACGTCTTTATCAGTGAGAGACATTAACCTATGAGCCCAACCCTTTCCTTCTTCATTATTCAGCACGAACTTAGGGAGGTGCGAAATAAACCACCTCACTAACAAAGGAGCACAACACCACAGAGTTCCCCGTCTTCGGGCAGTACGAGCATAGAGTTGTTGCAGGATATCACCCAAGAGAGTGGGTACAGGGTTCCTAGAGATGAAGATCCTTATGGAGTTGACATTAATAAAGGTATCAGGATTTGGAAACAATACTAGACCATAGATTAAAAGAGCCAGAATGTCTTCGTACGCCTTAAAGTCTAAGTCATTCCAGAGACTATTAGCTTTGCCAACCAGAAACTTAACCAAAAAGCCCTTAACTCCACTTCTAGTTTCCCAGTTAGCCATTACCTCTTCTTTTGTCAAGGGAAGGGTTGTAGCAATCTCTTCAGGCCTAAGAGTCTTCTCCCAACCAGTGAATGGAATCTGCTCCAAAACAGGGATACCAAGCAAATCAGAGAATTCTTCCAGGGTAGGGACCAACTGGAAGTCTTGAAAGGTGAAGCAATGATACAGGGGATCATAAAACTAGGTCAGGACACTCATCAGTTGTTGGTCCCACTTTGAAGTGACTAACCCAAGGAGAGAACCATGCCTCTTGATGAAGGAAGTAGTGTTTGGAATCCTACCAACCAAATCCTTGAGCAAAGTAGGTGGTTGAACAAAGTTGAGCCGAATAGTATTCCTACGCACGGGCATCATGATGTCCTACAAAACAGAGCAAAGATGAAACCCTCTTGTCTTTGAAATGGGTCAGTCCTTATACAGGATGCATGCAATGGTATGATGGTATGATGCTATGATGAAGCACACCACAAGTATTCACAAAGGCAAGCATGACAAGCCACACAAGTCACACAAGACAACCCTTAGCGTTTAGGCCAGCATGAAGTTTAGGTATTACCCTCTTTTAGTTTCGTTGGTTAAAACCTGTCCTATCAAAAGTAACCGGGTTCTAGAGGATCTCAATATCATTGACTACCCTCAATCGGTCATAACTCCAGCATCGCAATCTTTTCTTGCGGCCAGAACCATCGCGAGAGTTTAGCCTCAATGAGTGTAGTATATTGCTACTGTTCTATGGCCGAGTTGGGTCAATTTAGGGTTCTAAGGTCGGTTGGTGTTTAATGACTCCTTAGAAGACTCATATTCTCCTCGTTGCAACACAAGGGATATCAATACAGACCAAGGTGTCACACCAACGTAGCCACTGCTTCACCCATGTCGGTCTATGCCGGACAGGTCCCTCACAGATTATGCTACCTAAAAGGGTATTCCCCCAGATCCGGGTTAGGATCTGTGAAACTCCGATGCAAAGCCCACAAATATAAAAGCAAACAAAGCAAACAATTGAAAACAAAGGTGATCTAAGCCCTAAGGTTACTCCACTTTTAAAGTATCCCCAGCAGAGTCGCCAATTCTGTGATACGGTGGGAGAACTGACTTGAGGTTTTGCGTTTGTTTTCGCAAATGTTTCGGTTGAGCAAGAGTCGCCACCGACTTTTTATTTTATCCTAAGGAAAGGTTAAAAAGCACAGCAAAAACCTTTGAGATGTTTTCTTGGGTTCGGGGAGTAGATTATAAAAAGGGAAGGTATTAGCACCCTTTCTATCCATGGTTATCCATGGGCTCTTAGTTACTTGCTTAGATCAACTTGCCTTGATTTTCAATCGTTTGAAATGGTGCTTTGTGTGTGTGGGTTTGAAAATGTTTTTGAAAAGAGGCCAATGTGGTGGCAACCTTTGTAATGATCCATGTTGGGATGTATACAAAGATGTACGTCTTTTGAAAAGGTTTTCAATGTTTTTGAAAGTTGTTTTGAAAGTGTAGTGAGGTGTGGTTTTTGAAAAAAAATAGGCAAGTGTTTTTGTTTTGCAAGTTGGCAAGTAACCAAGAGTTTGTCTACTCTAAATTTCCTCAAAGATCTTTGCTATGTTTTTAACCCTTTTAACAATTTTGTTCCACCATTGTATTTGGGGGACAATCTTGTGTTAGGATATGAACGGGACAGGCGCGGGTCATCGTTTAGACCATGATTGCAATGGTGTCAAGTATCTTTGGGCAATTTTTCCTTTAAGGGACTTGATCATTTTTAGGCAACTTTTGAAAGCGTCATCGAGGGACTATGATCATTTGATTGTTTTGTTTTTGCCAAAGATACCTAACATGCAATATGGCCCACTTTGGAAGGCGATAAGCGGGATTACCCTAGGGGTGCAAGTGTGAATTGTGTGTTGATTTCATGCATTTAATTTTTGATTAGGTGTTGTCTACTTGTTGTTTTCATTTTTGTATACACCCTAGTTACTATCATTTGTGCGAAAGTAATAAAAATGCAGAAAATAGATCCTACGCTATTACAACCATATCGAAAGGCATAAAGATATAAAGGCAAAACTAAAATAAAAGCGAGAAAAATGAAGGTTTTTCGGTTGGGGAAGAAAACCCTTCGATTCTGCACATTCCGGCTCTCTTCGATTTGGCCTGAAAAGGGTGAAGGCGTGACTTTCGACTGAGGCCTCAAGGTCAACATGTTGTGCCTTTCGATTGGGACCAGGGGGACAGCATGTTGTGCCTTTCGATTAGGCCTGGAATCTATGCAAGATGTAATCTTCTTTTCTGCCTCCTTCGACCGGGCCTGGAGTCAGTGAGGAAGCCTGAGGCTTCGTATCATATTCTTGTCTCCTGTTTATTTCGTTTGAGACATTAAATAGTAACATGGCCTAAGGCCACGCTATCATTACCTCAGGGCCAAGTTAGTTCTTAAAGCATCTGTAACCAACCAAAGAACCAAACCAAAAGGAGCAGCAATAAAAACAAACTAAAGGGTGGAAACGAAAAGGTAGCAAATATTACGTATATATTTGAAATGAAAAGGAAGCTTATTTACATATTACGCTAGAAATGAAGGGTTCAAGGTTAAGAATGACTTACCTTGCTTGAGGCTGGAACGTGTGCTGGGCCTTTAAGTGGTTTCCTTGGATGCTTCTGGATTCGAAGGGAGGAGTCAAGGGTTATGTCTTTGATACTGGATTTGAAAGAGAAGAACAAGTGTGAGGTTCTTCCTGCTGGATTCGAAGGGAAACAAGGTATAAGGACGTTTCAGATTCCAAGGGGATAAGTGTTTGGATTCTGGATATGTGTTTGGATTCTGGATATGTGTTTGAGAGCTGTTAGAGAATTTTCTGCATATTCGTTCGACTGGCCAAAAAGGTCCCCCTAACATGTGTGGTGGAGGCTCATATTTATAGATGGCTTAGGTTGATGCTTTGGGAGGGAAAACAAAAAATTCAAACAAAAAGAGTATGCTGTATTTGTAGCTTTCGAGGGACAATGTTTTATTGCCATTTTGGTGCAAGGAATTGGACAGTGTAGGACTGCTGTGCAGCAGTTTTGGAGTTTTATGGCCAGTGAATCGGGCCCGGGCCTGACAGTGCATGAGACTTGGTCAACAAATTCCTTTGGCCTCTCATCCTTTTGTCTTAACTCCCTAGCCTCACCTTTCGACCAGTCTTTCAGTAACCATCTCCTTTCTTCAATCAAAGTGACGTTCGAATGACTCCCCTAGACAATCCTTCGAATGGGCCAAATTAATGCTCTTGGGACGGAAGGCTCAGTCGAGGCTTGCAACGCTGGAGAAGTCACTCCCCCAAACGAAAAAACGTGCAAGGGCAGGATGTGTGATCGAAAGAGGGCAAAAGAGAGGCTTTTTCCTCCTGGATCGAAGGACACCATCGAGAGGGTTTTTGCCTTGTAAATGAAATGGATTACAAGAGGCTATTTTCTTTGTGAATCCAAACCAAACTGTGTCAGAGGCCCATGCCCAGTCGAAGGATGCAAGCCAAACTTGTGTCAAAAGTCCAATCGAAGGATGCAAGCCAAGCTTGTGTCGAAAGAGGTCAAAAGGCCAATCGAAAGAGCTGAAATGAAAGACACTTGTTTTTATCCAAATTTACCAAAATATTAATTTTATCTGTTTTCCCCCTTTTTGACAGTTTTCTTTTGGTATTGGAAAATCCAAATGCACTTGTTCAAGCTTGAACCTTTGAGAATCCTTGTGAGAAAGGCCTTGAGAATTGAGAGGGCAAATTTTGGGGTACAACAGCTAGCAATTAAGAGCCCGTAGATAACTACGAATGAAAAGGGTGCTAACACCTTCTCTTTTTATAACCTACCCCCCGAAATTAAAATCTATCAAGGTCTTTCCTGTTCTTTTCAGCCTTTCCTTATATTGGATAAAATAAAATTCGGCGGCGACTCTTGCTAACCGCAACATTTGCAATAAAACGCAAAATAAGTCAATTCTCCCACCGTGTTACAGAACTGTCGACTCTGCTGGGGAGACAATTAAAAGAGGGGTTATCTTAAGAGTTTAGATCATTTTACTTTCCTAAATTGTGTGTGTTGTACCCCAAAATTTACCCTCCCATTTTCTTCAAGACATTCTCATGAGGTCTCTATTTACTCAAAACTACTCAAGAGTTGACAGGTCAAAACCACCTCCTTAGAAAGGGTCTTCAACTAGGGTTTGGTGCTTCTCAAAGAAAATTTGTTTGCAATGGTCTCAAATGACTTTAATGGTTCATTATAGGTCCTCAATAATGCTAATGTTAAGTTTCAAGTCTTGCATCACAAGTTTTCCCAGTCAATTGCTCAGATGATTGAAAATCAACTGTATTGGACCAAAAGTCAACTATGATCAACATAAAAAATTTGATGTGATATTCATCATTTGATCAAGGGCTAATCATGATTCCTCAAGGAAAGCCCTCAAATCATCAAAGGTCAAAAATTGCCAAATTAGGATTTTAACTAAGGATGATTGATCATTAACTTTTGGCCTAGTGGATGACCTAATGGTTTGAAGCATGATATCAAGAGCTCAAATACAACATCTTGACCTAATTACATGGCTCAAGACATTTCCAAAGATACAAGTGATTGATAGTTGAAGAATTGAATCAATTGATGAAAAGTCAACAGTCACACAAAAGTCAAACTTTGACTTTTTGGTCAATATTAGAATTCAAAAATCAAGAATCATCAAAAAATTCAAAACTATCAAACTTGATCATCAAGAATCAAAAAAGTCAACAAAAGTCAAAGGTTGGACAATTTTCCAACACTTAGAAATTTTTTTAAGTGTTTTGTTCTTAACAAATCACTACTTCATGGCTATTTTTCACTAAGATCCAACTTGATTCAAAGAAAACTTTCAACATGAAAGTTGTAGGGATTTATGAATTCTATAACTTTGTTAATGTGGGATGATTCTCAAAAATTTCTTAATTTAAGAGATATGCCCATGAAGTTATGATGTTTTTTATCCAACACTTAGAAATTTTTTAACAAGTTTTGGCCAATTTTTCATCTAAACTTCTTGGCCAATTTCCACCAGGTTCCCATTTGATTTAGCCAAAGTGGTAAACATGAAAGTTGTGGACAATGTTTCAAGCTTTGCAAAATGTGCAAGAACACAAATTTATTATGATTAAGCTAGGAGATTCGAAGACATGAAGTTGTCATTCCATTCTTGAATTATAGGTCATTTTTGTGATAAACTCATAAGTAAATCTCATAAACTTACCATGCAATCTCACTTTTCAGGACATGTTGCTTCTAAATATCCACATAATCAGATATTTACATGAAATTATGGTGCATTACACAAGGATTTGAAGCTTTATCCACTTGATCATACCATTTTTGGATGAAATTGCAAAAAGCTCCATATCTATTTACATAAAGATCACTTTAATCACAAAGTCCACCCCTTGAGCCTCTAACTTGTTTATTCTGATCAAACTCAACATGAATGCTCAGAAGCAACATTTCTAAGCCTACTAACCACCCTACAATGCATTGGAACAATGTTTCTTCAAAGTTACTTCAAAACTAAGCTTCCAAACCACAACTTATGATCTTACAAATCTGGTTGTCTCAACCTCTAAAACCTCTTACCTGTAAATAAAGATATCATTTCCAAGCTAACACACGATTTCACAAGCCCTCAAGCACCCTCAAACACTCTCAAACTCAGAATCACCAAGAAACCACCATCGTTGCACATTTGAAGCTTCCAACACCCAACTTCAAATCCACTCGTGCGTTTGTCTTTTTTATCATTCATACACCTTACATACATCATATATAACACATCCAAACACCTGTTACACTTCTGTAACACCATCTTCATCATCCTCTAAACTCCATATCTGAAGCTTGCACATTAACTTGGTTGGAGAGATTCAGACACTTTTAGCACAAAGTAAGGATTGTAATAGCTTCAGGGAGGTCTAAGGAAGCTTAACCAATCATTTACTTGCACCTGGAAGCCTCCATACACGTTATGAGTTTTCACTTCAAGAGGTAAGTTTCTCCAACTTTGAAATCCTTATACACGCATCATTTGCTTTCAATTTCAAAAGACAAAATACAGATATGATTGCCCCGAAACTAACCATGTCCTTAGTTTTCATTTATGTTGACTATATAATGAGAATTTTGGAATTGAAGTTTCTGAAATATTAAGTTTCAGTTTGATACCAAGCAAAATTCATTTCAGCCTTTAACTTATAGCTTTCAAAAGTTACATGGTTGAATTGATGGTGAAATTTAGGACAACTTTCATGTTTACATTTTTTAAAATGATTGAGAGTTGAAGGAGTTAGAAATTTGAACAATGTTATTGTTATTGCTGGCGTGAGGAAGAAGATGAGGTTCATATTCCAATTTTTGAAAACGAGTTTATAATATATTTATTAGTGGCTGTTTCATAACCGAATGAAACAACCACCCTAGTGGCAAGCGTGTGTGTGTGTAAGGTGTTAGTGTGCCAGGGCAGGAGTTCGATCCCTGCCTCTGGCATTTTATTTTCTAACATTTCTCTTGCAAATTCCATGTTATGCAATCTAGCGCACAATGATGCAACCTCATATCTTGTCCATTAGATCTCATCAAAGGCAGATCAAATGCACCCAAACACAAGCCTATGATGCACTCCCAGGAATTATCCACACATGATCCAGCATAACGCCTGGACTCTCCTCTATTTAGGCCTTTTATTTTTGCTTCTTCTCACCCCCCATTTCACTTATGTTGCAGGCCCATTTTACTTTTTTTTTTGTATATTTTTGTTTTAATTAATATTTTCTTTTTTTAATTAGTTTCATTTTAATCAACAAAAATCACAAAATCATAAAAAAATTAGATTTAGTTTTTTTTAATTAATTAATTTAATTTTTGTTAAATAAAAATTGATTTAATTTAATCACTTTGATTTTATTTTATTAATTAATTAGAATTAGTTTTTATACTTCATTTATTTTTCTAAACAAAAAACACAAAAATATTTTCTAAATACTTAGAATTATTTAGACTTTAATTAAGTAATTTAATTTTCATAAATAAAATTAATTACTTTAATTACACTTTGTTTTATTTTAAATAATTGTAAATTAATTAGAATTAGGTCTAATTTTTATTTCACACTTTTTATAAACAAAAACAACAAAATCTTTTCTTAAATGCTTAGAAATATTTTAGGGTTTTCTTAAACATTTTCTCCTTTTCACCACCTTCGCGCACTTTACTTTCGCATTAATATTTTCCAATATTGTAATTGCTCGAAGTCTGTAATAGATTTAATTAGGACTACTTTACATTTTTTCTCCAATTTATGGTTTGTATCCCCATTCCTGAAGCGTTGTAATAGCTTAGGACATTTAATTTCCACAATTTACTGCTTTCCTTATTACTGTTAGTAATTAAGGTTTGTATGGCAAGATTAAAATTAATCATTAGAAAACCTAATCTCAAGACAAATTCTTGAAATCAAAACACTTTGCACATGCACACCTCTTGGATAACCTCACTTGTTGCCTCAGATTTAAACAGTCATGTCCTCAAACATGAGATGCTTTAGTAAATACCCTCAGTTAAAAGATCGTATTCCCTCGATGACCCTTCGATGCTGCCTTCGGTAAACGATCTTAGTCCCTTAGGACAATTGCTAAAGCGTCTTACAAATTGCCTTCTATGACTGTATGATAACCCATGCTTGTCCCTCATATCCAATAATAGGGCTTCCTACTAACCAATGGTAGGATAACACTATCTAAAGGAGGAGGAAAAGAACAAAGACTTTTTGAGTAGGTAGATCGCTCGTAATCGCTTACTCACTAACTAAAACAATCTTTACATTTCACACTTTCAAAACAACTACTTTCAAAACGCTTTATAAACACTCTTGAGGTCTGATACAAGGGTTATTATAAAGCAAATTGCCTTACATTGGCATTTTTAAAACATCTTTCCACAAGACAACGCTTTCTTCCAATAAATATTTTCAAAACAAACATTTTGTATACATTCTCAACGATATGAGAAACATTACAAAATTGCCGCACTTAGGCATTTTCAAAATATTTTCAAACATACACAAACACAAATCATTTCAAAAAGTGATCAAGTGATTAAGAGCTTGTAGATAACTATGGATGAAAAGGGTGCTAACATCTTCCCTTTTCATAACTTACCCCTCGAACTCAGAAAATTCTAAAAGGTCTTTCCTGTTCTTTTCACCCTTTCCTTTATTGGATAAAAGAAAAGTCGGTGGCAACTCTTGCTATTCGCAACATTTGTGATAAAATGCAAAACCCAAAAGTCAGTTCTCCCACCATATTACAGTGTGCTTTGTCTGCTTTAACTTTAAGGGCTTGATTGTGTTTATTATTTTGTAAGATTCTACACCCGGATCTAGGGATGCCTTAGGTAAGTAGAAATAGATCATAAAGACTATTCGGTGTAGACCGATATGGTTGAAATGATGGCTACGGTTAGTGTAACATATTAGTTTGTACTAATGTTCCTTGAGTCAATCAAGGATAACATTAGGATTCTGTGTGGTATAATTAGCACTAACTTACTTTTAGAACCTTAATTGACCCATCTTTGCCATTAGAAGGTAGTGAGATGATCGGATTTGGTGCAGTCCAAGGTTGGTTGATAATCGATGCTACGCTCATTGAGGTTCAACTCTCGGGATGTTTTGGCAGCAAGCCAGTTGCCGTGCTAAAATAAAGCCTGTGAGAAAGATCGGTGATATGAGATTCCTAGAACCCAATTATTATTTTTAGGACAGGTTAAGCCAACTTAACTTCAATAGAGAAGGGTACTTACCTATGGACCTCATGCAAGCCTTTAAACCTAAGGCTCTTGTGTGATTTGTTTGTGTTTGCTACTTGTTTAAACATGAACATAACATCATGACATCATGACATCATAACATTTTCACTAGCCGTTTCAAGGACCTAGGGATTTAACTTTGTCCCTTGTTGTAGGTCATGGCTTTCGCTTGCAGAAATACTATCTGAATCAATTTTGTAAGGGTACCTTCCAAGCTTAAGGATTTAGTCTCAAAGGTTCCTAAAAACTCTCAATTCACCAAAAGGCATGGCTATCTACTCAGTTTGGTTACCCCCGGTTTTGAAGAAGATATGATAATTGTTCTGTTCCAGTTCTTTGATCCTAAGCATCACTGTTTTACCTTCCCATACTATCAATTGGTTCCCACAATGGAAGAGTTCTCTAAGCTACATGAAGTGCCTATTCTTTATCAGACACCCTTCATCGATCTAGAGAAAGTTCCAAAACTTGAAGATATTGCAGCAGCGTTACATCTGAAGCGGTCAAACATTGTATCTAATTGGGGGAAACAAGAAGTGGATTTAAAGGTCTTCTTGCTAAATTTATGATAGAGAAGGCTCAATAGTTTCTAGATTCCATGAGTTTTCATGATTTTGAAGATATTTTGGCTTTGTTGATCTATGGTTTGGTACTATTCCCTAATCCGGACTAACTCATAGATGTGAATGCCATCAAAATATTTCTTACTCATAATCCTGTGCCTACTTTTCTTGGAGATATTATGCACTCTCTTCACACTCGTACTATGAGTAAGCGAGGGAGTCTCATGTGTTGCATACCCTTACTTTCCAGGTGGTTTATTTCGCACCTTCCCCGATCAATGATGAAGAATGAACAAGGTTTGAGGTGGTCTCAAAGGTTGATGTAACTCGCTCATTCATATATCTATTGGTGTTCTTGATCTCAAGAGGACATCCCTATTATTGACCGCTGTAGGGAATTCCCTAATGTTCCACTCCTTGGCATATGGGGAGGTATCACTTACAACCCTTCTCTAGCTCTACATCAGTTTGGTTATGCTCAAAGAGACAGTCCTCATGATATGCTTATCCAGGGTATTGTATTCGATTCCGAGAACAATCTTTAAGGTTACCGTCAAAAGTTTATACATGCTTAGGGCATGGTGAATAAGATTGATAGCAAGACTTTGGGACAGAAAAACTTAATCCCTTTGGAGCCCTACCTCAGATGGTGAGATCTCGTGCTCAAAATCTTATAATGTCATACCCTGCTGTCCTACCAGTAACTATGGAGCCTGTTGTTGAAGGAGATATTTCTCATACCATTTTTCATCCAGATATGCCTACTGACCTTGAAGAGCTATAAAAGTCTTGGATTGAGTTGAAAGAAGAAAGGGACACCTTTGAGACGCAGTTCTATGCTAGTGAGAAGAAAGTGTTGGAGATGACGAGATGACGAAACGACTCCACGGAGAGCAGAGCCTTGATGCATATGTCAACACAAAAAGGAAGCGTCCATGGGAGACTTAATGCCTTAGGCCTTAGAAGTTTCATAATTTAACTATCTTGTTTTCATTGTAAGCCTAAAAGGTAGTTATAATTTGAACTTACTACTAAGTTTCTTTGTTTCCTTTTTTATTAACAAATTTAAATCACACGAGGTCCTTGAAAACATTGCATATGCACATACATTTACATACCATATCATTGCATAACAGGTATTCTAAATATATTTTTCTCATCTTCTTGCTATTTATTTCAATAGAAAATGGCTCTTGAAGAGACCTTCAAAGATCTCCAAGCTCAGAATGCCCAACTCCAACAAATATTCCTGAACTTAGCCAAGGGGCAGGAAGAACTGAAGTAACTCATCACCAAAGATAAGAAGAAGAAGACAAAGAAACCAATTGGCATTATCAACATAGGGAGATTATTCAGCGGTCCGGCTAAACAGGTTAAGGAGACCGAGATCCTAGAGGACAATGATAATGAACAGGATGACAACGACAACAAAAACAACAAAATCTTTTCTTAAATGCTTAGAAATATTTTAGGGTTTTCTTAAAGATTTTCTCCTTTTCACCACCTTCGCGCACTTTAATTTCGTATTAATATTTTCCAATATTGTAATTGCTCAAAATCTGTAATAGCTTTAATTAGGACTCCTTTACATTTTCCATAAATTTATGGTTTGTACCCCCTTCCTGAAGCGTTGTAATAGCGTAAGACATTTAATTTCCACAATTTACTGCTTTCCTTATTACTGTTAGTAATTAGGGTTTGTATGGCAAGATTAAAATCAATAATTAGAAAACCTAATCTCAATATAAATACTTGAAATCAAAACACTCTGCACACGCACACCTCTAGGGTAAACTCACTTATTGCCTTAGATTTAAACAGTCATGTCCCTCGAATGTGAGATGCTTTAGCAAAGACCTTCGGTTAAAAGATCGTAGTCCCTCGATGACCCTTCAATGTTGCCTTCGGTAAACAATCTTAGTCCCTTACGACAATTGCTAAAGCGTCTTACAAGGTGACTTCTATGACTATACGATGACCCACGACTGTCCCTCACATCCAACAATAGGGCTTACTACTAACCAATGGTAGGATAGAATTATCTAAAGGAGGAGGAAAAGAACAAAGACTTTTTGAGTAGGTAGATCGCTCGTAATCACTTGCTCACAAACTAAAACAATATTTACACTTCACACTTTCAAAATAGCTACTTTCAAAACGCTTTATAAACACTCTTCGGGACTGATACAAGGGTTATTATAAAGCAAATTGCCTTACATTGGCATTTTCAAAATATCTATCCACAAGACAACGCTTTCTTCCAATAAATATTTTCAAAACAAACATGTTGTATACATTATCAACGATACGAGAATCATTATAAAATGGCCACACTTAGGTATTTTCAAAATATTTTCAAACATACACAAACACAAAGCATTTCAAAAAGTGATCAAGCGATTAAGAGCCCGTAGATAACTCCAGATGAAAAGGGTAATAACACCTTCCCTTTTCATAACTTACCCCCCGAACTCAGAAAATTCTTAAAGGTATTTCCTGTTCTTTTTACCCTTTCCTTTATTGGATAAAAGAAAAGTCGGTGGATACTCTTTCTATCTGTAAAATTTGCGATAAAACACAAAACCCAAAAGTCAGTTTTCCCACCGTATTACAGAACCGACGACTCTGTTGGGGAAATTGTTAAAAGTGGGTTACCTTAAGAGCTAGATAACCTTTATTGCTTTACTTGTTTTCCTTGTGTGCTTTATATTTCGGGATATGCTTGGGTTTATTTCTTGTATAGATCCTATACCCGGATCTAGGGGCATTTTAGGTAAGTAGCAATAGATCGTGAAAATTATATGGTGTAGACCGATATGGTTGAAACGATGGCTATGTTACTTCAACACATTGGTTTGTGTTGGTATCCCTTAAGTCAGGCAAGGAGAATGCTAGGCTGCCACATGGTGTCATAAGCACTAACTGACCTTAGAACCTTAGTCGACACAACTTAGCCATTAGAGAGTAGTGAGATAGCTGGATTTGGTGCAGACTGAAGTTGGTTGATACTCGATACTACACTCACTGAGATTGGACTTTCAGGATATTTAGGTCACAAATTAGATGCTTGTGCTGAAACAATGCCTGAGAGGAAGATCAGTGACATTGAGGCTCCTAAAACCCGGTTATTTCTTTTAGGACAGGTTGAGCCAACTAAAACTTAAAGAGGGTACTTACCCACAAACCCCTTGCAAGCTTAAACCTAAGGCCTTGTGTGTTTTGTTTGTGTATGATTAAATTGTTCGAACATGACATCATAACATCATGACATCATAGCATATCATTTTTACAGAGGAGCTACAGAAGTCTTAGATTCAGTTGAAAGAAGAAAGGGACACCTTTGAGACTTAGTTCTATGCTAGTGAGAAGAAAGTGTCAGAGATGATGAAATGAATCCACAAAGAGCATGGCCTTAATGCATATGTCAACACAAAAAGGAAGCTTCCATGGGAGACTTAATGCCTTAGGCCTTAGGAGTTTCATATTTTAACTATCTTGTTTTCATTGTAAGCCTAAAAGGCAGTTATAATTTGAACTTACAACTAAGTTTCTTTGTTTCCTTTTTGATTAACAAATTTAAATCCCACGAGATCCTTGAAAACATTGCATATGCACATACATTTACATACCATATCATTGCATAACAGGTATTCTCAAGATATGTTTCTCATCTTCTTGCTGTTTATTTCAGTAGGAAATGGCTCTTGAAGAGACCGTCAAAGATCTCCAAGCTCAGAATGCCCAATTCCAACAAAAGTTCCTGAACTTAGCCAAGGGGAAGGAAGAACTAAAGGCACTCATCACCAAAGAGAAGAAGAAGAAGAAAAAGAAACCAATTGGCATTATCAACATAGGGATAAGATTTAGAGGTTCAGCTAAACAGGTCAAGGAGATCGAGATCCCAGAGGACAATGATAATGAACAGGATGACAACGATGGAAGTGATAAGCATGAGACAAATAGAAATCATAGTTCTATCAAATACTCTATTAAAGAGGAAGAAGATTATTTGGATGAACAATATCCCCCTGCTGATGAGAAGTATAAGCTGTTAGAAGAGCGTCTGAAAGCTATGGAGATCTAGAAGGTGCATGGCTTGGACTTCTAAGAATTGGTTTTGGTCTCAGGAGTCGTCATTCCTCCCAAGTTCAAAACTCCTACCTTTTCTAAGTATGACGGTGTTTCTTGCCCGAAGCTGAATTTGAGGTTATATGTTCAAAACACCCAACCACACACCACTGATAAGAAATTATGGGTTCATTTCTTCCAAGAGAGCCTGTCTGGAACACAGTTGGAATGATTCTATCAAGGGACCAATATTCATACCTGGGAAGATTTGGCTGCCGCCTTCTACAAGCAATACCAGTATAATGCTGATCTCGCACCAACTCGTATGCAATTGCAGAGTATGTCAATGGGCTCTAATGAAAGCTTCAAAGAGTACGCCCATAAATGGAGAGATCTCACAGGCAGAGTTCAACCTCCTTTAGTTGATAGGGAATTGGTTGACATGTCCATGAGCACGCTGATAGATCCTTTTTATAATCACCTACTTGGAAATTCTTCAGCCTGTTTCACTAAATTGATATTGACAGGGGAACATGTTGAGAATGGAATCAGAAGTGGTAAAATTGAGGTGCCTACCTCTTCCGATACTCAGAAGAAGTCATACAACAGGAAGAAAGAGTCCAATGCTATGTACGCCCAAAAGGATCGTAATAAGAGAGACCACAACCAATCTGTGGGGGAAATACTGATCTCTAATCCTACACCAGTGCAACAATGACAACATGGTAATCAGCGTAAACATGATACACCCAAAAGAAAATTTACCAAAATAAACATGTCATTAGCTCAAGCGTTGCAACACATGTTGAAGGAAGAGTTAATTACATTGAAGTATCCTCCTCGGAATCCTAATACTTCCGCTCCTAGCTATCATCCCAATGCAAGGTTTGCATACCATTCTAATAGTCTTAGACATGATACAAATGGCTATTGGGAATTGAAGAACAATATTTATGATATGATTGATGCTAAGGAGATTGAGTTTGACCCTCCCTAGACTCCTAATGTGATCACTGCTCCCATGCCAAATCATTACTAAGATTGAGAGCGTCCAGTTCATTTGAATTTTCAGTTATAGTTTCTTTTGTTTGTTCAAACACTTATCTTTATGTCAAACTTTGGTTTTTACCATTAATGAATTGCATATGTTTATCTTGAATTAATCCATTCATTTTCAATATATTTAAACTGTGCTTTTTACTTCCTTTTTGTGATACTCAACTCTCGTTAAAAGCTATAAGCCTTTAGAGGGAGAATGACAAAAACAATACCATAATCTCATACAATATGCTTTTGAACAGACCTTGCTGACAATGTACAAGCGTTGCTTCAATTCCTAAACAATGGAGATATAAGGAAGTTAATCCCTAGTCAACCCATTTGAGCCTAAGAAGTAGGAGTTTTCTTTTTCATGCAAATTGAAACCCTTAGTCATAACCTGAGGCATGGTAATTTCTCAGTTAATTCAATTGTGCATTAAATCACAAGCTTTTACTTCATACACAACAGGTAGTATCAAAGACATACTTATAAATCAAAAGCCGGTGATGGTTCCCTGTAATCATTAAGTCAGGCAGTCATTATCTTCCAAAAGAAAAGCCCGCTAAGTCGAACCTATGAAGGAGACTTAGGAAAAAAACTATGGCATCTCGCTGACTGTAATCTCAAACAAAACAGTTCAGGAAAAATTTAGGGATAATAAAGTCAAAAAGAGGTCGCTATAAATCCTCAACAAAAGAAAGACGTACAAGAAAAAATGACTGCCTTCTCAAATAAACTTTTGGTTTCTGAACCATCATAAAGTATCAGTGCTATAATTCCAAACTCTATTGGAACCTAAATGCATAGTTAACTAAGTATAGGACTGAAGGACATCATGGAGAATGGGATGGGTATAAATAAACTTTGAGCCTTTATCCTTTGATTCTTAAACCGTGAACCAAGCCACGATACAACCCTTTAAAGTCCTAACTAAAGCACGAGTTAGTTCGAAAACATACTGTTACAAAAAGGTATCCTGACTCCTGTAAGGCTTACTATAAATCCTGAGTTGATATCACATTCTTAAAAATTTTATTTTACTAAAATATGTATTTTTTAAACTTCAAGACAAACATAAGCTTTACATTTTAATACCACTATTTGCATATGACTAAGTGTTTGACAGCAGAGAAATTCGCATGACGAATATTCAATGAATGAAAATCCTTCCAATGGACAGAATTACTTCAGAGGATGGGTCAAAGAGAAAGACACTTCCAGTAACAGGCCTTTCATGGACACAATTGGTTATAAATTAAGGGGAATGGCATGTTATTGTCCAACTCATCCGTGGCATTCAAGTTAAGATTCAAAGAATCTCTCAAAGTGCTGAATAGCCAGGGGAAGATCTCCATCTGAATCACTTGGGGCATGTTACATTGATCATGAGTTTCAGAAAAAGACACTATGAAAATTGAATATTCGATATCACCAAATTACTTGTCTATGTCAGTAGTATCAGATGGTGTCATTCTATTATGATAGTTCTTAGAAAAATACTGAGGAAGGTCAAGACTATCAGAAACCTGGTAATCAATGGTTGATCAATAACTTCAAACATCGGGTACACCAGATTAATACCGGGGAAAATGGACTCTCACATACGAAGGGCCATGTATGATTAAAAAAATATTTTCTGGCAGTGCTGCAACACTTACTACCATGAATAGTGAAAAATTCCTCATGCCCTGTGAACACGAACATAGTCAGAAATACTATGCATGAAAAAGAGACCCACTAGGTTGATTGGCCTAGAAAAAATAAGGGCATCCCAACGAACCAAAAGGATTCGGGCAACAATTAAGGACATATAAATAAAATTGTACACCCAATAATTCGAAAACCTGAGAAGGCGGCTTGGGCAAAAAGGGGTATCCCAGTGGACTATAAATATGAAAAGACAGTCCAAGAAAAATTAAGGGATTAAAGCGTACGAATATGTCCCGTTATCTCATCACTTGTTTATCAGTAGAAGATTTATCACTCTAGGAGTTGGGATAATGTTAAAAGTTATCCATAAATCCCCACAGAGCAATCTCCATGGAACTATCTCTACAGAGCTACCTTCACAAGCTCATCCCCGACAAAGATATATTCCCCAACCAGTCTAATATGCCCTCAGGTAGAAATTGGTGCATCTTCCAGCAGTTCACCTCCATATCCCTGATGGATAATATATCCCCTAGCATATATAGAAGTTTGATCATTTCCCCAACATACAGTTGATACTTCCTCAGTACAAATTATAAAATTCCAATCCCCATCAGATTTTATTCCCTCGACACAGTTTACATGAATTTAATTCCCCAACGGATTTTATTAATCCAACACCGTAAATCCCTAACAAAATTCTCTTTTCCAGCAGGGTTTAATCAAAGTTGCTATCCCCAAAAGAGTTGCTATGGTATTTGAAACCTAGACAGTTAGCAAGCTGGAGGAATATCCATCTCTTTTATCCCCAATCAGGGTATGTAAGAATCAAATCCTTCAATAAAAAGAACGACGAATGACCGACTCTCGAATGCCTCTATCCTCAAGTAGAAGTCGAAAATCCATAACGAAGTATCCTCAGACAAGAAAGCAGGAATCCCCAACAAAATTATTCCCAGCAAAAATTGAAGAACCACTTTCTTCATCCCTAGCAATAGTCCAAGATTTATTTTCCTCAGCTAGACATTGTTACAAGGAGCTACCTATACGCTTCAACTCCATATTGCATCCATACATCATTTCACAATACATCATAGCATATGCATATCGAAATGCATAAAACATTCTCATTTATTTTGAGAGCATCATTACACAATACATTACATACATCATGACATCACATAAAGCTAATTTTGTATTCTAATGTAAAATTCACAAACAGATGAATATCATCATCAATTTTCAAACAGGTCAGATATTAATTACCGAAACAGGACGAGGCAACCATCTATATAACCAGGCGGTATGAATTCCCGACACAGGACGGGTTTACCAATAAAAAAATAGGTCGCAAATTAATTCCCAAAACAGGACGAGGCACCTATCTATATGACTAGGAGGTATGAATTCCTGAAATAAGACGGGTTTACCAACAAAAAATAAGTCGCAGATTAATTCCCGAAACAGGACAGGGCAACTATCTATAGGACCAGGCAGTATGACTTCCCGAAACAAGATGGGTTTACCAATGAAATAAAAATTGTAGATCAATTCATGAAATAGGACGGGGCGACTATCTGAATGGCCAAATGATTTGCTTCAGAGACTGAATTCCGACGAGCATCTCCCTTCAGAGACTGAATTCTAAAATGCATCTTCCTTCAGGGGTTTATCCTGAAAAGCAATCTCCATTAGAAGTTATTCTGAAAAGCATTCCCCCCTGAGACTGAATTCTAGGAAGAATTCTCCTTCAGAGGTTTATTCTGAAAATCATCTCCTTCAGGGTTTCGTTCTGAAAAGAATTCCCTCCAGAGACTGAATTTTGGTAAGCATTCTCCTTCAGAGGTTTATTCTGAAAAACATCTCCTTCAAGGGTTCGTTCTGAAAAGCATTCCCCCCAGAGACTAAATTCTGGCGAGCATTTCCTTCATAGGTTTATTCTGAAAAGCATCTCCTTCAGGGCTTCGTTCTGAAAAGCATCTCCTTCAGAAGTTTATTCTGGAAAGCATTCCCCCCAGAGACTAAATTCTTGCGAGCATTTTCCTTCTGAAAAACATCCTTCGAATACAGTCAGGCGTAGACTCATTTTGATACTCCAATCAACAGTTACTTTGGATGGAATCTGTAAGCCCATCTCTAACGACACTCTATCACCTCTCTAAATGGCAACTTTAAGCCCATTCAAGCAGTACAATCATCCACCAGTGTCACTTCATGCACACATGAGAGAAACTTTATGGGCACTTAAGTGTTCAATCCTCTTCCACCTTCAGATCACAAATAGAGGATGTAATATGGTGGGAGAATTTACTTGGGTGTTTTGCGTTTGATTGTAAATGTTGCGGATAGCAAGATTCGCCACTGACTTTTCTTTTATCCAATAAAGGAAAAGATGAAAAGAACAGGAAAGACCTTTTGAGAATTTTCTTAAGTTCGGGGGGTAGGTTATGAAAAGGGAAGATGTTAGCACCCTTTTCATCCGTAGTAATCTACGGGCTCTTAGTTACTAGCTCACTTTTGAAAATTCTTTGTAAATGTGCTTGTGATTGGTTTTGAAAGTATTTTTGAAAAGTGAGTTCATTTAGGCGAACATTGTAATGTTTCTCTTTTCGGAGAAAACGTATACAAGGCGTTGACTTTTGAAATTTTTTCATGAAGGTGTTGGTGTGTTTGAAAAGATGTTTATTTTGAAATGTTTGTGAGCAAGCAACTACAAACGTTCTACCAACTCAAAAGAATGTCTTTGTTCTTTTCCTCCTCCTTTAGATAGTGTTATCTTACCATTAGTTAGTAAGAAAACTTATCATTGGATGTGAAGGGACAGGCGTGGGTCATTGTACAGTCATAGAAGGCAACATTGTAGAATACCTTCACAATTTGTTGTAAGGGACTAAGATCGTTTACCGAAGGCAACATAAAAGGGTTATCGAGGGACTACGATCTTGTAATCGAGGGTCTTTGCTAAAGTATCCCTCATTCGAGGGACATGATTGTTTTATTCTAAGGCAACAAGTGTGGGTTAACCCTAGAGGTGCAAGTGTGTTGTTTTCATGTGATTTGTCTTGAATTAGGGTTGTCTACTTGTTTGATTTTAAGTCTTGCCATACAAATCCTAATTACTAGAAATAAAATGGAAAGCGATATGTAACACGGTGGGAGAACTGACTTGGTTGTTTTACGTTTGATTGAAATTGTGCGGATAGCAAGAGTCACCACCGACTTTTACTTTATCCAAAAGGAAAGGCTGAAAAGAACAAGAAAGACCTTTAGAGATGTTTTCTTGAGTTCGGGGGGTAGATTATGAAAAGGGAAGGTATTAGCACCCTTTTCATCCGCAGTCATCTACGGGCTCTTAGTTGCTTGCTAGATCACTTGCTTTTGTTTGAATGTACTTGTGGTGTGGGTTTTAAAAGTATTTTGAAAATGTCTTTGTAATGGTTCTCGTTTCTATAAGAACGCGTACAAAGTTTTGTTTCGAAAATAGTTCAAAGAGGTGTTTGTGTTTTTGAAGGTGATTTTGAAAATGTGTCTTCTTTGTAATGGCTCTCGTTTCTATAAGAACGCATACAAAGTGTTTGTCTTTTGAAAATGTTTCAAGTTGAAAGTGTTTGTGTAAAATGTTTTATTGTGAGCAAGCGAGTAACTAGGAGCGAATCTACCTACTCAAAGGGTATTTGATGTTCTTTTCCTCCTCCTTTAGATGTTTCTATCTTACCATTGATTTGGTAAGAAGCCCCATCGTTGGATATGAAGGGATAGGCGCGGGTCAATCGTACAGTCATAGGAGGCAATTTATGAGACAGTTTAGCAGTTTTTCATAAGGGACTAGATCGTTTTATCAAAGGCAACATCGAGGGACTACGATCTTTTTTTATCGAAGGGTCTTTGCTAAAGTGTCCCATATTTGAGGGACATGGCTGTATTTCTGAGGCAACAAGCGAGGTTACCCTAGAGGTACGCGTGTGAAAAGTGTGTTCGTTTTCAATTGAAATGTCTTTGAAATTAGGTTATCTAGCGATTAATTTTATGTTTTGCCATGCACACATAATTACTATACAGTATAAGGAAAACAGTAAATTGTGAAAATTAAAATTCTACGCTATTACAGAGCTTTCGGGAATGGGGGTATAAGTTCACAAATGGGGATGGATCCATGCGATTAAAAGTCCAAATAGGTAAACAATACAACCAAATCGAATCGAGAAATTAATCGAAATTACAACAAATTTATGAAGCAAAATTAATTAACAAAGTAAAATACGGAAATAAAAATTCTTGGTATTTGTTTGAAAAGTTTGGAAAGAGAATTAAAAAATCTATTCTATTAAATAAAATAATTGATTTAAAGAAATTAAATTGTTTGTATATATTTTTGTCTTGTAGGTTTTTTGTTATTAAGAAATTAAATAAACAAATTAGAACTAAGTACAAAAACTAATTAGTAAAATTAATTTACAAAATCTTGAACTAAATAAGAAAATAAATTAATTTTGAAAGTATATTGTTATTTAATTAAAACATATTAAAGGTTAAATTAAATCTAAATTAAATTAAAAAATCTAAAATTACTAACTAAAATTAAAAATTACTAAATCAAACAATAAGAGAGGTATGAAACAGAATCATGGAGTGAAGTTGGTGGATTTTGCTGGGCTTAAAAAGCAGGCCCAACAACCTTATTGTTTTTTTTTAAATATTTTTTCTGTCCAAAAAAATGAAGAAAAAGATGGAAAACAACAAAAAAGAACAAAACGTCCTGGGGGGTCTCGAACCCGGGACTTCTACTTCAAGCACCAACGCCTTAACCACTGCACCAATTGACCCTTCATGGATTTTAACACTTCTATAAATACTAAAGGCAAGATTTGGGAAATAGACTGGGCCAAAGAGATAAGCCCAAACCCGACTTCATTGAGTTAGAAAGAAGGGTTATGGAAACCCTAAATTACTAAAGGGGATGGCCGTTCAAACCCTTAGTCATCTCTTCCATGAAAAAAATTGCTCCCTCTGTCTACTGTAAAACGTTATTCTCTTCTCTATATTTTCTCAACACTCTCTCGATTAATCTCATGGGCTCATCTCTCTCGGGAAACCAAGCCAACAAATAAGTAAATAAATGCAG
Source organism: Vicia faba (assembly GCA_948472305.1). Taxonomy (NCBI): domain Eukaryota; kingdom Viridiplantae; phylum Streptophyta; class Magnoliopsida; order Fabales; family Fabaceae; genus Vicia; species Vicia faba. The sequence goes on along the minus strand of OX451735.1, from coordinate 1,227,744,239 downwards.
AAATTAAAGTGCTCACAATGACTTCGCAACAATCAACAACAACATGTATGTAATAAAATCGAATGTGAGGAATTGAGTTACCTGTAGCGAGGAGATATTCGCTGGTAAAACAGGTATGATTCTCTGGAAAAATTTTCTTTCTTCTTCTTCCTCTTTTTATCGCTCAATGAAGTTGTATTGAGTTAAGGTTATTTCTGTTGAGATTATGTTGTTGTCATGTTGAATATGTGTTATTGTTGGAATGAAGGTGATGATAGGGTAGGGGTGAGGTTACGGATGGAGGGAGTATGTACAGTTTTGGTACAAGTTTCAGTGGATCTTTTTGTGTTAGTTTGAGAGGTTGAGAGGGGTGAGGTTAAGGTTTGCTAGGTTTGAGATAGTTTGACAGAGGTTCATGGAGAGGTTAGAAGTTGTGTGGAGATGAAGATGAAGATTTGTGGATAAGTGAGAGGTAGTTTTAGTTTATCATTTTTTCTATTTTTTGGTTCTATGTTGTGATTTATGTGTGGAACTTGGAGGAAGGTTGAGGAATTGATGCGCACAACTTCTATTGGAGTTACTGTATGTCTCCTCTGTTTGGATATCTCTCTCTTGGTTTTGTATCTCCTCCCTTAATGAAACAGTGACGGGTTTTTTAAATATGATCAGGGTGAAAAGTGGGGGGAAAAGTTGGTGAAGTTTTGAACATATGTGGTATGCTGACCTTGGGCTTTAGGGTATAGGTTAAGTTATGTCTATTTTGGTGCAAATTTTGACTGAGTTTTGGGCAACATTTTGTCTTTCCTAGTGCAGGTTTAGGGCAGCCATAACACAGGTTATGCAGGGCTTCCTTTTGGAAATTTTGCAGGGTTTTGGACTGTTGTTTGCTAGGTGATATCTCTTTCATCTTTCCTCTTTCATCTTTCAAGGATGCAAATAATTTTTGAAGGGTTTCTATATTTAGGAAAGTGATGATATAATAGGGTTTTGTGAGCTAGCTAGCTTGCTGTTTTTATGAATAATGCTTTGTTGTTTTTGTTGGCTTTGCACTTTACATGCTATTTTGCATTATTCAGTTTGGCAGCTTGTGCTGCATCATTGCAGCCTACTGTTGCCTGTTCTGCTGTATTTCTATTTTGTTTTTCTTTTGCTTGCTGCGCTTTCCTTGGTTTATGCTGCTTGTATAGCAGCTTTTTGTTGCCCTGTTTTTTGTGCTGCTGTCTGCTATGTTTGGAAGCCTTGTTGTTGTGTATATCTGCTTTTTTTGTGATGCTGCCTTGGGCATTTTGACTTGTTTGCATTTTGTGTTGTCTTTTGCCCTGCTGCATATACTTGTTTGCTGTTGGACAGCCTTGGGCTTTATGCTATTTTGCAGTAGAAAATGTTTGCAAATTTTCTTTTCCCTTTTTGTGAACCAAGGCCCAAACCTTGTGATTTTCAAAATAGGAGAAGATGGATTATGATAAAAAACAAACAACCTTTAAATTTGATTCCAAATACAAACCCTAATGATGAGCATTCAAACTTGTTTTAGAAAGTAATTCTTAAATTTCACATGTTTTCTAACTTTTCTCTTCTTGTTTCATGAGCGCGAGGGTTGGATGGCAAGCGAGGTTGAAAAGTGAAGAAGCCATGGCGAGGTGTGGATGAATTTCTTGAAGATGAAGCAAAAGAAAATTGAAGAAGCAATATTTCTTTTTGTAAACAAAGCATTGTAGTTTGTATTTTACTTGAAATGTAATGAATACAAAACTTGAGTAAATTTGTGAATGATGAAATTTGTTGTGCGAAAATTAGACAAATTTTAGATCTTGTTTAAACTTTGAGATTCTCAATTGAATGGTTTGAATGATACACCTTGATTTTGTAACTTGAACTTCAAGAAATCAGAAATTACTTTTGTAACTTGTATTTCAAGTAAACCATGCGCCTTGTCTTTCAAACTCCAATCAAATTCCTGAACAAAATAAATGCTTACAAATTCAATTCCACTTGGTTAACTCGAACCCAAAACAATGGTCATTTAAATGAAAATATTAATCTTCACATCATGTCCAAATCAAACTTGCACTCTCAAATAAGAAACTTAACTCAGATGTCCAAACCACAAGTAATTTGTAGCTGAAACAACAAAAACATGAAGATGTGAAAAACACAAGAAGGGGGGGTTGAATTGAAAATCTTAAATCAAAAGGCTTAACAACACAGTATTTTTATCCTGGTTCGTTTGATCTCAAACTACTCCAGTCCACCAGTCAAGGTGATTTCTCCTCTCTCCAACGAGGTCTTAATCCATTATTCTCAAAAGATTACAACAGCTACTTTAACAACTGTTAAAGTCTTCTTGAGTACAACCACAATCCGGTTAATCTCAAGGAACTTCTTTTACAAATAATTGAACAAGAGTGTGCTGTTGTTTTCTTACAAAACTGTATATCACAACTGTGATAATTACACAATAATCTTGGAATAAAATGAATTTGCTAAAGCTTTGAATATGCATGGTTTGGATATCTTGGAAAATTTTTGAGTGCGTACGTCCGTGCTTCTTTCACAAGCAGACTTGTTTATATAGGCAAGCAAAGATACGTTGTCCATAAAGCAGGTTTTAATGATAATAACACACTTTCCTTTTGTAGAAGATCTTTGTCTGAAGAAAGCCGTTAGCATTTAATTATGTCTTGAATAATCAGTAATGCTTCAGAGTCTTCTTAGCAAAATTGCTGATAACGCTTCAGAGTGTTGATGACTTGGTAAAGATGTCTTTGATCAGAGTCAGAGTATATTTGTTTAGGCGCAGATTCTGGTCATCAAACTTCAGCGTATAACACATATTGCTGATCTTCTGATGCTGATTCCATTAGAACTTCTGCATATACAAAACATAATTTTAAGTAGCCTTTTTGTTCTTTGTATATATCTTTGGATTTGTTTATTCTTTGTATTTTGTTATCATCAAAACTATAATCAAGGGTTGTAGAATCAAACTATGTTCTAACAATGTCCCCCTTTTTGATGATGACAAAAACCAGATTTTTCAATTAAGAATAAAGAATAAAAAGTATAGAATTAAGAAGAAAAACTCCCCCTGAGTTGATTACTTCCCTTAAATTATTTGAGTCCTTGAGCATCAGAATTTGACTACGTATTTGTGATCGGTGGATCTGGAACTGACTGTTTAACGCTGGTTCGCGAAATGTTGCGGAAGCAAGAGTCGCCACCGTCTTTTATTTTCTCCAACATGGACAGGACAAAAGCACAACAAAATTCCTTATGAGATAGTTTCTCGGTTCGGGAGGTAGATTTATAGAAAGGGAAGGTGTTAGCACCCTTTCTATCCATGGATATCCATGGGCTCTTAGATACTTGCTCATTGTGTTTTCAAAAGTGTTTGCTTTTCAATTGTGAGTCGGTTTGAAAAAGTTTCGTTTAAAGATTTCAGAATGACTCTTGTATCAATCCTCAAGAGTGTTTGAAAAAATTGTTTTGAAAGCTTTTTTGAAAGTGTCGGTGTGAAAAGAGTTTTGTTTGTTTTGAATAGAGCAAGTATCTATGAGTCATCTACCTACCCTAAGGAATTAGGCTGTGTAAATATCCTTAAGGTAGTGCCATCCCACCATTGAGAGGTAGGTAGCACCACCGTTGGAGGTGTTCGGGTCAATTCGTTTGTAGGGACAGTGTGGTCACCAGAGCAACAGTAGGACACCTTAGAAGCTACCCCTATGCCATTGATCATGGACATAAGGACTTACTAAAATGTCCTATACTCGACGACCACGTTTCGAAGGCAAGGCAACAGTGAGGCGTACCCTAAGAGTGGTGTGTGAATTTGTGTGTTATTTTCATGTTATGTTTTATCTTGTACATGTATCATGGTGATCTACACTTGCTTTTAATTTAGGCCATACATTCTTTCATGCAAAGTTTAGAATTTAAAAGTGCTGAAATTTAAATGCGGAAAGTAAAATCCTACGCTATTACAAGGCGCGGGTCTATACATCGCCAAAGTACAAAGACCCGTTTTGATAAAATGCGGAAAGTAAAAGACCTAATTACGATTACATGGCTTGAGCAGTTACATAATATTCATGAAGGAAAATAAGAATAAATGCGCGAAAGAATTAAAGATAGAACGTTCGAGGGCGTTGGACCCTTTTGAAATTAAATTGAATTAAAAGTTAATTAATTATTTAATGATAGGAAAGGAATGTTTTTTATGTTTTTGGTATTTAATGAAATAAGAAAAGAATTTAAAATTAGAAGGAAACCCTAGTTTTAAATATTTTTAATTATTAAAGAAAAGGTTAAAGTTTAAAACCTAATTTATGCTAATTAATTATTTACATATTTATTTACAAAGATATTTAATAATTAATAGTAATAATAATGGGAAAATTATTTATTTAAGAAAAAGATGTGAATGTTAAAAAACCCTAATTTCTACATATTTTAATTTATTAAGAAAAAGATTAAAGTTTTAAAACCTAATTTACTAAATTAATTATTAACATTTATTTACAAAATAAATTAATAGTGAATTAAATATTATTAAATATATTACATTTTTTGTTTTCTGATTTTTATATTATGAAAGTTATTTTTGTGAATTAAATAAAACAATTAAAACAATTAAAATAAAAAGAAGAAAAGAAAAGGAAGTTAGAAAATATAATGCAAACATTGGGGGTGTCTGGCCCATTTGGGAGGTTTTTGTAAAGTAATTTGGCCCACTGAAATCAAAACCTTGTTGACTTTTCCAGTTTGAATGCATGTGGTTGACTGAGTGTATACGATGGACCTCCATTTATAGCCTTCAGATGGATCATCATGAATATGTGGCAAGCCTGGGCGTGTGTGTGCATGGTAGGACGTTGAGAGCATGCTGCACATGAACACGTTACAACAAAAATTATTAAGTATATGGGGGGACCTGGGAATCGAACCCAGGTCCCAGTACCTGCAGGACACCTCAGCCACCAGTTGAGCCAACGCGTTTCATTGTAATGTTAGTGGGACGTAATTATTATAATAGAAAACAAAGCGTTAATGGTATGAACCAAAATCACGCGCCAGTATTTGAATTGTCCAACCATCAGATGACACACATGCGTCTTCTTCGTTTTTATGCCTGCAACATAAACAAATAGCGGGGGTTTTAAACCCCCACTAACACAGCCATGAAAAAATAGCGATTAGCATATGCCTTAACATAAATTGAGCGCGAGGTCATTAATAGTTTTGTCTTGTTGCAACGAGTTTAATGGCATAGGTTTGGTGGTCCAATTTTTCCATATGAGGAAACCCCTAATTCGAAGCTTCTAAAACCCTAAAACACGTTAATGGTGAATCACGATACAGGGCCTGATAATGCAATTGAGTTATGTCATTAGCTTCAGAAAGTTAACATTAGTATAAATCACTCAAGAAACATGATTAAAAATGCATGAATCATCATGTGGAATTCAAGAAATTTTGGCAAACCGTGTGATCTGTGTTCTATGATTCTGGGCATGTTTTGATTGATTCTTGATTGCAAAAGCTTCCTTGATGGTCCAGCAATGTGTTGGAATAGATTTTAGGCTTTGAAACATGCAGTAACTAGGATTTCAGTTTCCAACTTTTTGATGAAATTTTGCGAATTGGTATGCATCTTGTGTGAAGTTTTTCGTGTCCATGAGCATTAGTTTATGTTATGCCTTTGTAGGTGAATGGAATTAGGTCAAGAAACAAGCCCATAATCCATTGAATTTATGATTCCAATCTTTGATTTTTCCATATCTTTTTTCAATCTTTTTGCCATGGAAAACTTGCCAAATAGGGATGATTTTGTCCCCTTGAGATGGTGCACGAGATCTTTTGCATATCATGAATATATTTGCTGCACAAAAAAGATTTAAAACCATGATTTGATATTTTTCTCATATTTAAATTTAATTAAATGAATTAATAATAATAAAAATTCAAATAATTAATCAAAATAAGAAAATAAATCCCTTTGAGGTCAATGGGTCATGCATAGCCTTTGGGTAATGATTCATGGAAGAATTTGTGGCCCATTAGCATTTTTGAAGCCTTTTGTGCAAAGTTGACTTTTCAAAATTCCCAAAAATTTCCCAACTTCTACAAGGCATATCTTGCTCAATTTTGAAGATATGAACATGTGCTTGGACATTTTGAAAAGGTCTTGAAGTCCTCTAACCAATGTCTTTGGTCCCATGTCATTTTGATTTACCAATCTCAAGTTATGGTCTTTGACTTAAAGTGCCTTTTTGTTGACTTTTGAAAATGACCTATAATGTTGAAATTGATAACTTTTTGTGAGAGCATTTATTGGACTTGAAGTGTGAAGATGAGTTGTAGGAAATGTCATTCTCTTCAAAATGAGCTTTGGATGGAATTTTTATGATAAACCATGAAGAAGTTATGCCATTGTCAATTTGCAGTTGACTTTTTCAACTGTCCCAAAATAGAAACTTTTACATCTTGAGACTTTTTGAGCCATGCTTTGAGAATCATGATCAAGAATTGATCAAATGATGTTTGTGGCTTCAAAATAAGATGTTGACCAAAATTTTTGACTTTTGACTGTCAAATGACCATTTTGCCCCTGCAGTTGACTATGAAGCATTTAGGGTTTTTGACTGTGCAATTTGATGCTATGAGCCTTGAAACTTGGCCTATGGATGCTTGACAATATATGTAGGCATATGGGACTTGATTGGACTCTTGGAAATCTCAATTTCTTTGCAAGAACCAAAACCCTAATTTTGACTGTGTTAGGAGGCAATTGGACTGTGCAATCCTTGAGAGATTTTGAACCTTGATTTTGCCAACTCTTGAAGAATATGGGAGGGCAAATTTTGGGGTACAACAGTTGCCCCTGTTCAATCTTCTTAGACCTGAGGATGTAGATTGGCTGGCGTGCCTTTTGTAATCCGAAGGTGGAAGATGATTGAACACTAGAGTGCCCAGAAATTTGCACTCACATAGTAGAGTGTCAGCAAGGTGATGGTATGAATGGGCTTACAAATGCCATTTGGAGACTGATGGATAGGAGGATGGGCTTATAGATGCCATCTGGAAGTGTGACAGTACTTGGTCGGGAATGGACTTATAGACGCCATTTGGAGACTGTAGGTATGTGGAGATGGGCTTATAGATGCCATCTAAGTGTCGATCGCGTAAGAGATTCCTTAGCGAGAAACTTGCGTACCTGAGAAAGAAAAATAATTACCTGGCCTGTTACAGGAGTTGATCTTCAAACTCTTTATGTAGATGCGCCCTGGCTGGATACAGGAATCGAATCTTTAAACTCTCCAGACGTGCCCTGGCAGGATACAGGAATCGAGTCCGGAGAATATAGTCGTTAACAGATACACCCTGGCGAGATACATGAATCGGATCTTCAAACTCTTCAGACGAGCCCTGGCAAGATACGAGCATCGAGTCTGGTAACGTTAGTCATCAGCAGATACACCCTGGCAAGATACAGGAATCAGATCTTCGAACTCTTCAGACGTGCTCTGGCAGGATACAGGAATCGAGTCTGGTAATGTTAGTCGTCAACAGATACACCCTGGAAAGATACAGGAGTCGGATCTTCGAACTCTTCAGACGTGCCCTGGCAAGATACAGGAATCGAGTCTGGTAATGTTAGTCGTCAACAGATACACCCTGGCAAGATACAGGAATCGGATCTTCAAACTCTTCAGACGTGCCCTGGCAAGATACAGGAATCGAGTCTGGTAATGTTAGTCGTCAACAGATACACCCTGGCAAGATACAGGAATCGGATCTTCGAACTCTTCAGACGTGCCCTGGCAAGATACAGGAATCGAGTCTGGTAATGTTAGTCGTCAACAGATACACCCTGGCAAGATACAGGAATCGGATCTTCGAACTCTTCAGACGTGCCCTGGCGAGATACAGGAATCGAGTCTGGAATATAGTCGTCAACAGATACACCCTGGCAAGATACAGGAATCGGATCTGGAATCACGACAGTTGATAGTAATTATCTTTGTACTGACTTTTGTTCTGAAAAGACAAAACGTTAATTGTATGCGATGTCATGATGTATGACATGCGTGATGTTCTCGAAATAAATGAGATTGTATGTTCATGATGCGTATGTGCATGCTATAATGTATGAAGATGTGATGTTTATGAAATGTATTTTTGTCTAGGAAAATAAATCCTTGACGGGTGCCGGGAAGTTAAATCCTGGGTTGATGTTGAAGAGTAGAGCTTCGTTTCCGCTGGGGATGATAGTTGCAAGAATACCGGTAGGAGAAGATGACTCCGTTGGGGAATAAACTTGGCGAATAGATTACTCTGCAGGGAATGCACTCTGTGGGGAAAGAGATGTACTTGGCTGAAATATTGAATGAGAACTCCGCTGGGGATACCATTGATGTGTTATGTTGAAGGAATTGATGAACTCCGCTGGGGGATAGGAAGACTTTGTCGGGGACGATCTTTCCGTGGCAATTGGCTGAGGATAACCCAGTTATATCCTTGTGGGGAATAACCTTTGAACAAAGCCGGGGGAACGTTCGTGTTCTGCGGGTGACAAGCTTCCAGAATCTACTGGGGATAAGCTTCCTGCTGGGGAGATGGATTCCACTTACCTGGGGAAACTTTTGGACTGGACTCTCCTGGGGAAATTTTTGAGATGTACCAGGGAAGTGGCTCCACTGAATGTCTGGTATACCACCGGGGAACAATCTTAGATCAGGATTGCCGGGGATGCTTGTTAAGAATGTTTGTATACTCTGTTGAGGAATGTTGAGATCTGCTGGGGGATAGGAAGACTTCGTCGGGGATGATCTTTCCGTGGCAATTGGCTGAGGATAACCCAGTTATATCCTGGTGAGGAATAACCTTTGAACAAAGCCGGGGGAACATTCGTACTCTGCGGGTGACAAGCTTCCAGAATCTACTGGGGATAAGCTTCCTGCTGGGGAGATGGATTCCACTTTCCTGGGGAAACTTTTGAGATTGGACTGGGGAAGTGGCTCCACTGAACGTCTGGTATACCGCCGGGGAACAATCTTAGATCAAGACTGCCAGGGATGCTTGTTAAGAATGTTTGTATATTACGCTGGGGAATGTTGAGATCTGCTGGGGATACCCAATTTCCTTAAGGCTGACAGTATAACTAACTCTGCTTGGGGAGAGTATCACTGACTTGCTAGGAGATACTATGCCTTGTTAGGGCTGATTGGAGATTAACTCTGCTAGGGGAGAGTATTGTTGAATCTTGGCTCACTCTCTGGGGAATTAAGATATCTTGGTTACATTCTTCAGCCGAACTTACCTTGGTACCTTGATGGACAGAGCAATTAGATCGCTTTAGACAACTCATTATTGCCCCTGTTTCTAATGTTACCTGTAATTAATCCTTTTGTTTCGTATGCAAATATTTATGAGTTAGAAATTAGTGTCAAATGCATATATCACAAATTGAACCTTGGACGTTCTTCGCAAAACAAAACAGAAAAAGGAAAAACAAATGGAAATTTGTCTGAAAAGTGAATTTGTATTGATTTTTGAATTGCCTGTAAATAGGCGTTTTTGTACAAGAGGCTGACGTCCTAGTAAGAGAACGCCGCCGAACAACAGAGTTTATACAATTTTGTGAAAAAGGGAAAACAAAACAGCTATGTGAAAAGAATAATCCCACTGGGTTCCAACTCTGCTATCGCCTTTATATCTTCGAGCGTCTCATCACTTTGCTGCTCAGTTGACGATGAAGCTGATTGATCGATGCCGTTTGAACTTGATAGTTGACACCGGATTCTGGATGCAAAGTGATCCAATGAGACATAGTATTATGCTTTAATCCCTAACTTTTTCCTGGACCGCCCTTTCGGGTTTTCAGTCCACCGGGATACCCATTTTTGCCCAAGCCGCCTCTTCAGGTTTTCAACTTGCCGGGTGTACAAATTTTTTTCATTTCATCCCTCATTTTGCCCGAAACCTTTTGGTTCGCTGGGAAGCCCTAATTTTTGCCTAGGTATGTCAACCTAGCGGGTCTTTTATCATGCGTAGTATCTTTTTACTATGTCTGCATTGGCGGGGTGAGGAAGGTCGTCACCATCCATGGTGGTTAGGATCATGGCTCCTCCTGAGAACACATGTTTAACCACAAATGGCCCTTCGTATGTGGGGGTCCATTTTCCCCTGGGATCACTTTGAGGAAGAATGATGCGTTTGATTACCAGGTCCCCAACTTGATACTCTTGTGGTCTGACTTTCTTGTTAAATGCCCTGATCATCCGTTTTTGGTACGTTTGACCATGACAAATAGCAGTGAGTCTCTTTTCGTCAATTAGGTTTAACTGATCAAGTCGAGTCTGGATCCATTCATCTTCATTCAAATCTGCATCCTTCATTATCCGGAGAGAGGGTATCTGAACTTCAATCGGCAAGACTGCCTCCATGCCATAGACCAAGGAAAAGGGAGTTGCCCCGGTTGACGTTCTTGCTGAGGTACGATACCCATGAAGAGCAAACAGTAACATCTCGTGCCAATCTTTATAGGTCACTGTCATCTTCTGCACAATCTTTTTGATGTTCTTATTAGCTGCTTCTACAGCCCCATTCATCTTCGGCCGGTAAGGAGAAGAATTGTGGTGCTGTATCTTGAACTGCTCGCAGAGCTCAGTGATCATCTTGTTGTTAAGATTGGTACCGTTGTCTGTAATGATTCTTTCAGGGATGCTGTATCGACAGATCAGGTTGTGCCGAATGAACCGTGCCACAACATTCTTGGTTACGGTAGCATATGAAGCTGCTTCAACCCACTTTGTAAAGTAATCAATCGCTACCAGGATGAAGCGATGCCCGTTGGATGCTGTATGTTTAATCTCGCCGATCATATCGATGCCCCACATTGCAAAAGGCCAAGGTGCCATCAAGACATTCAGAGGAACTGGAGGGACGTGCACCTTATCTGCATAAATCTGGCATTTGTGACATGTCCGAGAATGTTGGTAGCAGTCGGCTTCCATTGTGGACCAGAAATATCCTGCCCGAAGGATTTTCTTTGCCATGGTGTGTCCAATGGAATGTGTTCCAAAGGTACCTTCATGCAGCTCTGCCATGATTCTTTCTGCTTCAGTCTTATCCACACAACGCAGTAAGGTCGAATCATGGTTTCGCTTGTATAGAATGTCGTTGCTGAGGAAGAACTTTGCTGCGAACCTTCTCAGAAACTTCTTGTCGTTGACAGATTCACCTTCAGGGTATTCTTGAGCTTCCAAGTATCTCTTCACCTCATGATACCAGGGTTTTTCAGTTACTACCTCAGCCTCAAGATCACAACAGTATGCAGGTTCGTCCAGTTTCCAGATAATGATCCGGGGAGCCTCATTGTCCCATTTGACTTTGAACATGGAAGACATCGTAGCCAACGCATCCGCCAACTGATTCTCCTCTCTTGGGAAGTGTTCAAAAGTTATCTCTGTGAAATGGGGGATCAATGTCAACACACATTCTCTGTAAGGAATAAGATTCGGATGTTTCGTATCCCACTCGCCTTTGATCTGATTGATCACGGGAGCGGAATCTCCGAAGACACTCAGAAACTTAACCCTTAAGTCAATCGAAGCTTGAAGACCCATGATGCATGCCTCATACTCCGCCATGTTGTTGGTGCAGTTGAAACATAGCCGGGCAGTAAGTGGAGTATGAGTGCCTTGAGGGGATATGATCACAGCGCCGATACCGTTACCCAAAGCGTTGGAGGCTCCGTCAAAGTGCATAGACCATCGGGATCCTTCCTCAGGTCCTTCATCCGGTCCAGGTACTTCGCAATCAGTCACAATCATGATGCTCTCGTCAGGAAATTCAAAGTTCATTGACTGATAGTCGTCTACTACCTGGTGTGCCAAGTGATCTGCCAATACACTTCCCTTGATAGCTTTCCGAGTCGTGTAATGGATGTCGTATTCTGTCAAGATCATTTGCCATCTTGCTATTCTCCCAGACAGAGCAGGTTTTTCGAATATGTACTTTATTGGATCCATCTTTGAGATCAACAAAGTAGTGTGAGTCAGCATATACTGTCTCAGCCGGCGAGCAGCCCATACCAAAGCGCAGAAAGTTTTCTCGAGTAGTGAGTATCGGGTCTCACAGTCGGTAAACTTTTTGCTAAGGTAATAAATAGCGTGCTCTTTTTGGCCAGACTCGTCATGTTGCCCCAGCACACACCCCATTGAGCTGTCAAGCACTGTCAGGTATAGTATTAGAGGTCTCCCTTCAACCGGTGGCATAAGAATGGGTGGTTCTTGGAGATACTCTTTGATTCTGTCAAAAGCGGTCTGACATTCGTCGTTCCAACGTACTACCTGATCTTTCATCAGCAGCTTGAAGATTGGTTCACAGGTAGCTGTTAGGTGTGAGATGAATCGGGCAATGTAATTCAGACGTCCCAGAAAGCCTCTGACCTCTTTCTCTGTCTTAGGAACTGGAATCTCTTGAATGGCTTTAACCTTGGCAGGGTCCACTTGAATACCCTTGTCACTCACGACGAAGCCTAGCAACTTTCCAGATCTTACCCCAAATGTGCACTTGTTTGGGTTCAACCTCAGCTTGTATAACTTCAGACGGTCAAACAGCTTCTGCAGATGATCCAGATGTTCCTCCTCAGTTTGGGACCTTTCAATCATGTCATCGACGTACACTTCAATCTCATGGTGGATCATGTCGTGAAACAAAGCGACCATGGCACGCTGGTAGGTTGCCCCATCATTTTTCAATCCAAAAGGCATGACCTTGTAGCAGAAGGTGCCCCACTGAGTAACAAAGGTAGTCTTTTCCATATCTTCAGGAGCGATCTTGATCTGATTATACCCTGAAAAACCATCCATGAAAGAGAACACCTTGTGTTGAGCAGTATTGTCAACCAGAACGTCGATGTGAGGTAGGGGTAAGTCATCCTTGGGGCCGGCCCTGTTCAGATCCCTGTAATCGACACACATTCTGACCTTACCATCTTTCTTCGGCACCGGAACCACGTTGGCAACCCACTGAGGGTAAGAAGTCACTGCTAGGAAACCGGCATCGAATTGCTTCATAACCTCAGCTTTGATCTTTTCAGACATATCTGGACGCATACGGCGGACCTTTTGCTTAACCGGAAGGCAGTCTTCCTTGGTAGGCAGATGATGGACCACAATGTCGGTATCCAACCCAGGCATGTCTTTGTAGGACCAGGCAAAGATTTCCACATAATCATGCAACATCTGAACCAACCGTTGCTTTACGCTGAGCTCTAGATTAGCACCAATCTTAACTTCCTTTCTATCTGTCTCAGTACCCAGATTTACCGTTTCTACTGGCTCTTCATGTGGCTGAATGGCCCTCTCTTCCTGGAGTAGCAGTCTTGCAAGTTCACCAGGAACTTCGCAATCATCTTCACCTTCGTCTTCGGCTAAGTTGATCGGATTTTCAAAGTCATAACTGGCAGTAGTAGAGTCGTTACCAGTGAGATCCATAGTGGATTGAAACCTGTATGAGTGAGTGTGTGTAAATATAGTTGTTTTGCAATATATAAAGAAAGAAAGAAATAAAGGGAGCACAAGATTTGAAATGCGAAAAATGTCCAATGTCTTTATTCATGATATATGGAAATGACAGGTAATAAGCCCTCACAAATGAAGCCAACGGTGCCCCGGGTAAGACACCGGGCCATAAAGTTTCAATTTATTGTTTATTACAAATTAAAAAACAAAGGAATTCATTACTGCGTAACAAAAGTAACAGGTATGTAGTCTTTTGCAGTCCAATTATTCAGTCCACCATCGGTCGTCGGGTAGATCCAGCTATCAAACTCAGATTCCTCCGCATCGCCTTCAATAGCATTCACTCTCGGGTTGGTGATGAACACGGGAGGTCTTCCGATCCTTGCTTTGCGTACAGCCCTCTGAGCCTCTGCAGTAAAACCCAGCCCAAACTTGTCAATCTTAGGAGTAAAATCAGGGATCCTGCCCCAGTTAGCACATTCACCTTTCTCAATTACAGCCCGGGCGTCCTTTAAGGAGGCCATCTTTAAAGGAAAGTCTTCTTCAATTACCATCTCAGCTGACGCCAATGTTGGAGGTACCTCTTCAAAATGTTGAAAGGGGGTTTCAATAAACTCCCCGTCCATCTCAATATACCGGAATGAATTCAGATGACTAACCATGTATTCTTCCTCCCCCTGTACTGTGACAATCTTCCCTCTGACAGGGTATTTGAGCTTCTGGTGTAGAGTGGAGGTCACAGCCCCAGCTTTGTGAATCCAAGGTCGACCCAGCAAACAGGAATAAGATGGACGGATATCCATCACATAAAACGTTGAGTCGAAGACTTGGAAACCAACACGAATCGGAATATCCACTTCACCATGTACCATCCTCTTCGACCCGTCAAAGGCTCGGACAACGATGTTACTAGGCTTCAACTCTAGGCCCTCACAATCCAACCGGTCTAAGGCCTTCTTGGGAAATACATTCAGGGAAGAACCAGTGTCCACCAACACGTGTGCGAGAGTAGTGCCCCTACACTCAATGGAGACATGCAGGGCATCATTGTGGTTCCTTCCCTTAGTGGTAAGATCAGCATCCGAGAAACCCAAACCATTGTCAGCGGTCAAATTGGCCACACAGTCAGTAAATTGGTCCGCAGATGTCTCTTGTGGCACATGGGCCGTCTTCAGAAATGAAATCAGGGCCTTGGCATGGGCCTCTGAGCATAGTAATAATGATAGCATAGAGATCTTGGAGGGGGTATGCCCCAGCTGTTCAACGACGTTGAAATCGCTCTTCTTAATGATCTTAAGGATTTTCTCCATCTCTTGCTGGGAGGCTTCAACATTGACAGTCTTCGGTGCCTCCATCCGGGCAGGCACATCATCAATCCCTTTGCCCCGAGTGTCAGATGACTCGGCAGCAGGGGTAGAAACTGGATCAGAAGTGGAAACAGGCGCACTTGCAGGTGTTATTATAAGAGGTCTTTGGATGACTGGTGGCGCAATGTCAGGCGAGAAGAGCCTGCCACTGCGAGTAACTTTAGAGGGACCGGTGATGTTACTGATACCAGAATTAGTGTTGAGCTCCTGCTTTACTCCAAGCACATACACATCTGCCCCATAGTGCCATGGGACAGCCTTGTCAGATTCATAGGGGAGGGCCCCCGAAATAGTAATGATAATGGGTGCAACAGACATGATCTTGATTGGCTTCCTCGGGGGAGCCTTGGTAGGATTGTTGAAAATTGTGACGACAGATACTTCTTCAACAAGAACAAAAGGAACAGCGGTCTTCTTGAACAAAATTTCTTTGCTATCCATCAGGCTTTGGATGCCTGACTTCAACAACGGACAACCAGCAGGGGAAACGGCACACAGAAGGCAACCCTTGCTACAACCCGGAAATAAACCGGCCAGCAACAGGTTCCTCTTAGCAGTCAACAGAGGGGTAGCGACATCATCCATAGAAACGGCATACATGTCTTCCTCAATAGCATTTACTCCATGGTGAGGCATAGGAGCAGTCACAACGTTTGGCCTTTCGGGTGCCTCAAATTGTATCTCCTTCGCATCAATAAGGTCTTGAACCTTATTTCTCAGGGCCCAACAATCATTAGTAGAATGCCCCGGGCTATCAGAATGATAAGCACAGCAGGCATTTGGATTATACTTCGGAGAGGTCGTGTTCACAACCTTCGGAGCCTCTCTGACGGTTACCAAGTTGGTCGATAGCAATTGCGGCAAGATCTGTGACAAGGTCATACTCAGCCGAGTATATTCTCTTCTGGGTCTCTCACCCCTTGGTTGGTTAGGTTGCCGAGGAGCGGCAGCAGGCTTAGCAATTACCACCGCGTTGACAGCTTGGCGGCGTTTCGGTTTATTTTTGCCTCCTAGGCCCATACACAGCACTGGCCTCCTTCTTAAAAGGTTTCTTCTCAGAACTTGAGGACGCACCTTTCTGAATTTTCTGATTTCATACCAGCCTCTATTCTTTCCCCAGTCAGAATGAGATCTGTAAACCCTGCAGACGAATTGCCAATGAGATGATTGAAGAATGGCCCAGATAGGGTCCCCAAGAACATATCCACTAACTCACGGTCGGTTAATGGTGGCTGCACCCTGCCAGCCAGGTCCCTCCACTTCTGCACATACTCTTTAAAACCTTCTCCCGATCCTAGCGACATACCCTGGAGTTGGGTACTTGTAGGAGCGAGGTCGGCATTATATTGATACTGCTTGTAACAAGCAGTAGCCAACTCCTCCCAGTTACGAACCTTGGTTCCATCCAGATGATAGAACCATTCGAGATGAGTCCCTGAAAGACTCTCCTGGAAGAAGTGGATCCACAAGTTCTTGTCCACAGTATAGGGTTGAATCTTCCGCACATAAGATCTGAGATGTAGCTTAGGGCAGGACGCCCCGTCATACTTTGCGAAAGATGGTGCTTTGAACTTGTGTGGGATGACCACACCAGAAGATAGACCCAAGTCTCCGAAATCCAAACCAGGCACTTGTTGAATTTCCATGGCATTCAGACGGTCTTCCAACTGCTTATACTTGTCTTCAGCTGGAGGGTACTGCTCCTCATTGAAATCAGTCTCGTTGTCAGAGACCACCGGACTAGGAACCCTTCCCCCCTGGGGACTGCCTTTTCCTACAGAAGAACCAGCTTGATCAACCTCATTCTGCAGTGTGTTACCAAATCTCCGGCCAGTGTTGAATAGTACAGTTCTCTTCTTCTTCTTCTTGACCAGCAGAGCCTTCAGTTCCTCCTGACCTTGGGCCAAACTCATAATAAGCTCTTGAAATTGGGCGTTCTGAGCCTGAAGGGCCTTGATGGACTGCTCAGCAGATGATTCAGGGTTCATGATGCTGAAATAAACAGCGAAGAACATTAAGCAACCTGAAAAGAAGAGTACCTGCTATGCACATGATGAATGGAATGCGTATGATTTATGTTTTCAAAGACAATCGGGAATCAACTTTGTAAACAAAAAGGAACACACTTCATTAGATTCAACTTTGAAATTTTAAATTGTTCAACAGATTGCCCTTAGGCGTTACATAAAAAGTGAAAATACTGAAAAGGGGAATAAAAACTATAAAAGAACATCCAAAGCTCATCATTGATCCCAGGGTCTCCTCTTCTCAATACGGATGTAGTCATTCAAGGCTCGCTCGTTCTCCAATTGTTTTGTCAGCTTCTGGATCTTCAATTCCTGCTCGTTGAGCTTTTCCCGATAAGAATCCCGTTCTTCCTGTAGTTGCGCCCAAGACCTCTTTAGTGTATCAATATCAGTAGGTATCTGAGGAGGGAGAACAGTTGGAGGAGCCCCATCTCCATCAGGATATTCAAGAATGATGGGTCTGGCAGCTTCATATGGCATACCTAACTTCTGAGCACGGATGCGGACCCATTTGTAGTAGGCTTCCATAGGTAGAGAACTCTTTGGTCCCAATTCTTGCGGGTCAGCTTTGTGAATTCTGTCCCAAGCCTTGATGAACCTACGACGTAGCTCGTCACTATCTACCTGAAACTCAAAACTGATGTGAGGCACCAACATCTCATGAGACCCTGCTCTTCCGGCTCTTCCAAACTGGCGGAGAGCTAGACATGGATTATAAGAGATTCCTCCTTGGGTACCAATCAGAGGAACATTAGGATATTCTCCGCAACGATCAATAACAACTACCTCATCCAAACCCCTGAGAGTCCAAATGATGTCATTATCAGTGAGAGACATTAACCTATAAGCCCAGCCTCTTCCTTCTTTGTTCTTCAGCACGAACTTAGGGAGGTGCGAAATAAACCACCTCACTAACAAAGGAATACAACACCACAGAGTTCCTCGTCTTCGGGCAGTACGAGCATAAAGTTGTTGCAGAATATCGCCCAAGAGAGTGGGTACAGGGTTCTGAGACATGAAGATCCTTATGGCAGTGACATTAATGAAGTTATCAGGATTAGGAAACAAGACTAGACCATAGATTAAGAGAGCCAGAATGTCTTCATACGCCCTAAAGTCCAGGTCATTCCAGAAACTGTTAGCCTTACCAATCAGAAACTTGGCCAAGAAACCCTTAACTTTGCTTCTAGTCACCCAGTTGTCCATTACCTCCTTGTGGGTCAAAGGAAGAGCTGCAGCAATCTCCTCAAGCCTAAGAGTCTTTTCCCAACCAGTGAAGGGAGTCTGATCCAAGATAGGGATGCCAAGCAAATCAGAGAACTCTTCCAGGGTAGGGACCAGCTGGAAGTCTTGAAAGGTGAAGCAGTTGTACAAGGGATCATAAAACTGGGTCAAGACACTCATCAGTTGTTGGTCCCACTTTGCCGTGACTAAACTGAGAAGAGAACCATGCCTCTAGATGAAGGAAGTAGTATTTGGAATTCTGCTAACCAATTCTTCAAGCAACTCAGGTGGGTGAACAAAATTGAACCGGATAGTATTCCTTCGCATAGGCATCATGATGTCCTACAAAACAGAGCAAAGGTGAAACCCTCTTGTCTTTGAAATGGTCAGTCCTTATGCAGGATGCATGCAATGTTTATGATGGCATGATGTTATAATAAAGCACACCACAACTATTCACAAAGGCAAACATGATAAGGCACACAAGTCACACAAGACAAGCCTTTAGAGTTTAGGCCAGCATGGGGTCTAGGTATTACCCTCTTTCAGTTTGTTGGTTAAGACCTGTCCTATCAGAAGTAACCGGGTTCTAGAGGATCCCAATATCACTGACTACCCTCAATCGGTCATAACTCCAGCATCGCAATTTTTCTTGCGGCCAGAACCATCACGAGAGTTTAGCCTCAATGGGTGTAGCATACTGCTACGGTTCTATTGGCCAAGTTGGGTCATTTAAGGTTCTAAGGTCGGTTGGTGCTTAATGACTCCTCAGAAGACACATATTCTCCTCGTTGCGACAAGGGATATCGGTACAGACCAAGGTGCCACACCAACGTAGCTACTGCTTCACCCATGTCGGTCTACGCCGGACAGGTCCCTCACAGCTTATGCTACCTAACAGGGTATCCCCAGATCCGGGTTAGGATCCATGTAACTCCGATGCAACCCACAATAATAAAGCAAACAAACACATCAATTGAAAACACAAGTCTGAGCTATCCTAAGGTACACCTCACTTTAATAGTGTCCCCAACAGAGTCGCCAGTTCTGTGATCGGTGGATCTGGAACTGACTGTTTAACGCTGGTTCGCGAAATGTCGCGGAAGCAAGAGTCGCCACCGTCTTTTATTTTCTCCAACATGGACAGGACAAAATCACAGCAAAATTCCTTATGAGATAGTTTCTCGGTTCGGGAGGTAGATTTATAGAAAGGGAAGGTGTTATCACCCTTTCTATCCATGGTTATCCATGGGCTCTTAGATACTTGCTCATTGTGTTTTCTAAAGTGTTTGCTTTTCAATTGTGAGTGGGTTTGAAAAAGTTTCGTTTAAAGATTTCAGAATGACTCTTGTATCAGTCCTCAAGAGTGTTTGAAAAAATTGTTTTGAAAGCTTTTTTGAAAGTGTCGGTGTGAAAAGAGTTTTGTTTGTTTTGAATAGAGAAAGTATCTATGAGTCATCTACCTACCCTAAGGAATTAGGCTGTGTAAATGTCCTTAAGGTAGTGCCATCCCACCATTGAGAGGTAGGTAGCACCACCGTTGGAGGTGTTCGGGTCAATTCGTTTGTAGGGACAGTGTGGTCACCAGAGCAACAGTAGGACACCTTAGAAGCTACCCCTATGCCATTGATCATGGACATAAGGACTTACTAAAACGTCCTATACTCAACGACCACGTTTCGAAGGCAAGGCAACAGTGAGGCGTACCCTAAGAGTGGTGTGTGAATTTGTATGTTATTTTCATGTTATGTTTTATCTTGTACATGTATCATGGTGATCTACGCTTGCTTTTAATTTAGGCCATACATTCTTTCATGCAAAGTTTAGAATTTAAAAGTGCTGAAATTTAAATGCGGAAAGTAAAATCCTACGCTATTACAAGGCGCGGGTCTATACATCGCCAAAGTACAAAGACCCGTTTTGATAAAATGCGGAAAGTAAAAGACCTAATTACGATTACATGGCTTGAGCAGTTACATAATATTCACGAAGGAAAATAAGAATAAATGCGCGAAAGAATTAAAGATAGAACGTTCGAGGGCGTTGGACCCTTTTGAAATTAAATTGAATTAAAAGTTAATTAATTATTTAATGATAGGAAAGAAATGTTTTTTATGTTTTTGGTATTTAATGAAATAAGAAAAGAATTTAAAATTAGAAGGAAACCCTAGTTTTAAATATTTTTAATTATTAAAGAAAAGGTTAAAGTTTAAAACCTAATTTATGCTAATTAATTATTTACATATTTATTTACAAAGATATTTAATAATTAATAGTAATAATAAAGGGAAAATTATTTATTTAAGAAAAAGATGTGAATGTTAAAAAACCCTAATTTCTACATATTTTAATTTATTAAGAAAAAGATTAAAGTTTTAAAACCTAATTTACTAAATTAATTATTAACATTTATTTACAAAATAAATTAATAGTGAATTAAATATTATTAAATATATTACATTTTTTGTTTTCTGATTTTTATATTATGAAAGTTATTTTTGTGAATTAAATAAAACAATTAAAATAATTAAAATAAAAAGAAGAAAAGAAAAGGAAGTTAGAAAATATAATGCAAACATTGGGGGTGTCTGGCCCATTTGGGAGGTTTTTGTAAAGTAATTTGGCCCACTGAAATCAAAGCCTTGTTGACTTTTCCAGTTTGAATGCATGTGGTTGACTGAGTGTATACGATGGACCTCCATTTATAGCCTTCAGATGGATCATCATGAATATGTGGCAAGCCTGGGCGTGTGTGTGCATGGTAGGACGTTGAGAGCATGCTGCACATGAACACGTTACAACAAAAATTATTAAGTATATGGGGGGACCTGGGAATCGAACCCAGGTCCCAGTACCTGCAGGACACCTCAGCCACCAGTTGAGCCAACGCGTTTCTTTGTAATGTTAGTCGGACGTAATTATTATAATAGAAAACAAAGCGTTAATGGTATGAACCAAAATCACGCGCCAGTATTTGAATTGTCCAACCATCAGATGACACACATGCGTCTTCTTCGTTTTTATGCCTGCAACATAAACAAATAGCGGGGGTTTTAAACCCCCACTAACACAGCCATGAAAAAATAGCGATTAGCATATGCCTTAACATAAATTGAGCGCGAGGTCATTAATAGTTTCGTCTTGTTGCAACGAGTTTAATGGCATAGGTTTGGTGGTCCAATTTTTCCATATGAGGAAACCCCTAATTCGAAGCTTCTGAAACCCTAAAACACGTTAATGGTGAATCACGATACAGGGCCTGATAATGCAATTGAGTTATGTCATTAGCTTCAGAAAGTTAACATTAGTATAAATCACTCAAGAAACATGATTAAAAATGCATGAATCATCATGTGGAATTCAAGAAATTTTGGCAAACCGTATGATCTGTGTTCTATGATTCTGGGCACGTTTTGATTGATTCTTGATTGCAAAAGCTTCCTTGATGGTCCAGCAATGTGTTGGAATAGATTTTAGGCTTTGAAACATGCAGTAACTAGGATTTCAGTTTCCAACTTTTTGATGAAATTTTGCAAATTGGTATGTAGCTTGTGTGCAGTTTTTCGTGTCCATGAGCATTAGGTTATGTTATGCCTTTGTAGGTGAATGGAATTAGGTCAAGAAACAAGCCCATAATCCATTGAATTTATGATTCCAATCTTTGATTTTTCCACATCTTTTTTCAATCTTTTTGCCATGGAAAACTTGCCAAATAGGGATGATTTTGTCCCCTTGAGATGGTGCACGAGATCTTTTGCATATCATGAATATATTTGCTGCACAAAAAAGATTTAAAACCATGATTTGATATTTTTCTCATATTTAAATTTAATTAAATGAATTAATAATAATAAAAATTCAAATAATTAATAAAAAATAAGAAAATAAATCCCTTTGAGGTCAATGGGTCGTGCAAAGCCTTTGGGTAATAATTCATGGAAGAATTTGTGGCCCATTAGCATTTTTGAAGCCTTTTGTGCAAAGTTGACTTTTCAAAATTCCCAAACATTTCCCAACTTCTACAAGGCATATCTTGCTCAATTTTGAAGCTATAACATGTTCTTGGACATTTTGGAAAGGTCTTGAAGTCCTCTAACCAATGTCTTTGGTCCCATGTCATTTTGATTTACCAATATCAAGTTATGGTCTTTGACTTAAAGTGCCTTTTTGTTGACTTTTGAGAATGACCTATAATGTTGAAATTGATAACTTTTTGTGAGAGCATTTATTGGACTTGAAGTGTGAAGATGAGTTGTACGAAATGTCATTCTCTTCAAAATGAGCTTTGGATGGAATTTTTCTGATAAACCATGAAGAAGTTATGCCTTGGTCAATTTGCAGTTGACTTTTTCAACTGTCCCAAAATAGAAACTTTTGCATCTTGAGACTTTTTGAGCCATGCTTGTGAAATCATGATCAAGAATTGATCAAATTATGTTTGTGGCTTCAAAATAAGATGTTGACCAAAAATTTTGACTTTTGACTGTCAAATGACCATTTTGCCTCTGCAGTTGACTGTGAAGCATTTAGGGTTTTTGACTGTGCAATTTGATGCTATGAGCCTTGAAACTTGGCCTATGGATGCTTGACAATGTATGTAGGCATATGGAACTTGATTGGACTCTTGGAAATCTCAATTTCTTTGCAAGAACCAAAACCCTAATTTTGACTGTGTTAGGAGGCAATTGGACTGTGCAATCCTTGAGAGATTTTGAACCTTGATTTTGCCAACTCTTGAAGAATATGGGAGGGCAAATTTTGGGGTACAACAGTATTTCATCAGAGTTTTTTACCTGTTCAAGCTTTTCAGAAGAAAGAAATTAAGTAGATCAGAATGTTTAAGACTTATTGAAAATATCTTATTCTCTCTCCCCCTTTTTTGTCAGTTATCAAAAAGAACAGATAATCAGAGCCAAAAAGGGTTTATATTAAAATCAGAAGCAACGATAAGAAGTTCATAATAGCAACAATGTAGAAAATATTACAGATAAACAAAATTTTTAAAAAACAAGGAAAATCTAAGAAGGAGGAGGAAGGCGCGTGAACAAAGATTCCAACAAGCCCTTGATCTGGGTGTTGGTTTGCTCTTGTTTGCTTAACATGCTCTTGATTTCTGAAATTTTGTCATCCTGTTTATCTATCCTTTCCTGCATAACAAAATCAGATCTCTTCAGTTCTTCCAGAGTCTGCCTTTCATAGGAGTAAGCTTGAGAATCTTCAGTAACTGGATGCTTCTCAGAGCATTCTGCAATGTCATCTTTTTGAACCAGTTCCTCTGCAGGAATCATCTGCTCTGGAGTATCAGTCAGAATGAGATCTTCTGACTCTGGTTGAACTTTGTCTGTTGGACGATGTTCTGACCAGGGAGCATTGTCTAGAGGGAGAACTTCTTCCTTGAGCAGTTGGCTCAGAACTTGATCTTCAATGACCTTTAGCAGATTACTGAAGTTCTGTTGAACTTGTCCATAGCTCTGTTCTTGCATCTTATGAATTTCAGAACTTACCCATTTTCTGAAACTTGTCCAAAGATAATCTGAAGCAGCAGGATTAATCATCTCAAGACTAGCTTGCTTCAGGGAAGTTATCCACTTCTACATTTCTGTTTCAAACATCAATAAACTCGTACCAACATCTGGTGTGGGTTCAGATGGTTTTGGTTTTGGAATGGCTGTTTTGTGGGTTATGGAAGCAAGACGTTCAAAAACAGTTAAATCAATGACAATTTTGGCGTTGTCATTTGGATTGTTGTTTGGTGAGGGAGTGGGAGAGTATGGTATAATTATTGGACTAGTTGGGGAATTTGGTGGAGTTGATTCTAGTGAAGAGGGAATTTGGGGTCTGTCCAGAATGGTGAGGGGTATACGGATGGCCAGAGGTTCAGTGATACCTGGAATAGGAATGGTATCAGAATCTGAAGTGGGTTCTTCAGTTTGGTTGGATTGAGTGTTATGAGGTTCTGGTTCACAGGTCTCAGAGGATTGGATCTCAGAAGTTTGAACTTCTGGTTGGAATAGTTCAGGTTGTGGAGATGGTGGATGAATATCTGGTTGAGGAGATGGAGGTAGTGGTATTTCTAGTTGTGGAGAGAGGGGAATTTCTGGTTGAGGTGCTTCTGAAATGGTTTCAGAGTTTGGATTTTCTGGTATGGGAGCAGAAATATTCTGGTCAAAAGTTTCAATATCGGACAGAACTTTTGCAAGTTCTGGTTGAGTTGTTTCAGTATTTGGATTGATAGGTAGGGAGTGAGTTCCTCTAAGAGTTAAAGTTTCTGAGGGGTCAAACCCAATGTCAAAATCATCAAATGTTTGTGGGGTAGGAATTTCTGATTGGGTAGGAATTGGTTCAGATGTTGATAAAGATATTGAATCTAAAACATTAACAGTAGAAGGATTACCTCTCTTTTTAGCAGCTTTGGGAGTCCGCTGGGATGATCCTTCTGCTGCTGCCTTCCTTTTCTTGTTCTTCTTCAGCACAACTTCTGGAGCCGCCTGTTGCAAGTCCTGGATGTTTAACCCTGGTGCAGTGCCATATGCCTTGCAAGCATCCAAGTATCTGACGATAATCTCAGGCTTGGAATCAATTTCTAAGAACATGGGAAAGTCATCCAGAGGTATACTTCTGCTGGTGATTATTGCAAAAGAAGTAACACTGGGTTCCTTCTTGATGTTCTCAATAATCTTCATCTTCTTCAGATTCTTCGCATTCAAAGGCTTTCCAGCAGTTGCCTCTAAAGAGCTGATTTCCTGTGCTTCTGTTAGATGCTCTATCAGCCTATTCTCTGTCAGAATATCTGATATGAGCCTTCCAAGGGGTATCCAATCCCTTTTGGTGCGCTCATCTTCTCTAGTCTCCTTAACACTAGTCCTCAGATGATTGAACAACAAATGAGCCAGATTCACCTTAGTCTTCTGAGAGATGAAGTAGATCAGAAACTGCTGATCAATGTTGATGTAGTCAGGAGAGCTGGTTGGCTTCCTGTGGTTTATGCATCCCAGAATAATCTTAGCCCATATTATGTGATGGTCCTTCAGATCCCTTATCTTGCTGGAGGGAAGACCCAGAGTGAAAATTTCTCTAGCAATTGAAGCGACATCAGCACATCTTTCAGCCATGTCTATACACCTTACGCCACCACCACTGTAACCTATCAATCATGCAATAAGGTCTTCAGTTATGACTATCTTCTTCCCTATTACATACGAAGTAACTTGATGGTTGGAGGATGAAGCATGAATCCAAAATTCCTTCACAAGGATTGGGAACGTTGGACCTAGAAGACGGTCGAAATACCTGTTCCATCCTTGAGCCTTTACCTCTTCAGAAAGATTGAATCCATTTTCTTGAAGACTTTCAAAATCCACAATCAATTCTGAGAGTACTTCTAGGTTGTCAATGGGCGTGAGGAGAGTTGTGAATGGTTCTTCATATTGTTCTGAGGATTCTGTTCTCTGAGTACTGGAAGTTGGGTTGCTTGAGGAAGCCATGTTCACACAGAAAATTTGAGAAGAAAGTGAAAGGGTTTTGAAAAAATTGCAAACTGAAAACAATTAGATTGTAGAGAAAGTGAAAGTGAAAGAGTGTAAAGAGTGAGAAATGCGTTTAAATAGATTTTGAAAACATAAACTGCAAGAGAGAGAGAGATAAATTGTAATGATTATAAGTATTAATGACAACTGATTTTGGGGGATTCAGAAAGATATTGGAATGGTTACCCATGACATGTGTCTTAATGCATCCAATCAGCGCTTTTGACCTTTCAGAAAAATGAACGCGTGTTCAGCCTCAGAAGGTAGCTGATGAATGGATGACAATTGCTTGCTTACATGAACAGCACACTTCTATCCTTGAAATGAAACACTCAGATCTTCATGGATAGATTCTGATACAATCTGGACTTCTAAAAATCTGAAGGCAGGTTAATCAGCAGTTCACAGAAAATAACAAAAATTCTGAGGATTAAGATATGTAAATAAAAAAATTTATTCTGGACAAAGCTTCATGCTGAGATGTTTCCGAATGAAGTTAAACCTATCTTCAGAAATAGGTTTTGTAAAGACATCAACCCATTGATGGTCTGTGTCAATGAATTTTAAATTGAGAATCCCTTTCTGAATATAGTCCCTAATAAAATGATGTTTTATTTCTATATGCTTAGCCCTAGAATGCAAAATAGGATTTTTATTGAGACAAATAGCAGAAGTATTGTCACAGAGGATAGGGATGTTACTCTCAAATATATTGAAGTCCTCAAGTTGAATTTTCATCCAGAGCATTTGCGTGCTACATCCAACTGCTGCTATGTATTCAGCTTCTGCTGTTGATAGAGCTATTATGGATTGTCTTTTGCTGGACTATGAGATCAGATTTTCTCCCAGAAACTGGAAGCTTCCAGAAGTGCTTTTACATTCTACTCTATCTCCAGCAAAATCAGCATCACAGTATCCTACTAAGCTGTAATCACTTGATTTTCTATAAAACAAACCCAGATTAGCAGTACCTTTCAGATACTTGAAAATTCGCTTAACTGGTGTTAAGTGAGATTCTCTAGGATCTGATTGGAATCTAGCACAAATGCAAACGCTGAATAGAATGTCAGGCCTTGAAGCCGTCAGATAGAGAAGATAACCAATCATACCTCTATAGACCTTCTGTTCTACCTTTTTACTTACCTCTTCTTTTTTCAGAATGCACGTGGGATGCATTGGAATCCTTGAGGGCTTACATTCTGAGAGATCAAATTTCTTCAGAAGTTCTCTGACATATTTGCTCTGATGAATGTAAGTTCCTTCTGGAGTTTGATTAATCTGAATGCCCAGAAAGAATTTTAGTTCCCCCATTAGGCTCATCTCAAATTCTGCCTGCATACATTTAGCAAACTCTCTTCCCAGAGAGGGTTTAGTGGATCCAAATATGATGTCATCAACATAAATATGACATACTAAGATGTCATTCTTAACTGTCTTACAGAACAAGGTTGTGTCCACTTTCCCTCTGGTGAATTCCTTTTCTAACAGGAAGTTACTTAGTCTTTCATACCAAGCTCTGGGAGCTTGTTTCAGACCATAAAGTGACTTCTTTAGTTTGAAAACATATTCTGGATTTTTGGAACTTTCAAAACCAGGGGGTTGGTGCACATATACCTCTTCTTCTATATAGCCATTTAAGAATGCACTCTTGACATCCATCTGATACATAGTGATGCCTTTGTTAACAGCAAATGAAATTAAAAGTCTGATAGATTCTAACCTGGCGATTGGAGAAAAGGTTTCTGTATAGTCTATCCCCTCTTGCTGACTATAACCTTGTGCTACTAGTCGTGCTTTGTTTTTGATGACTTCACCTTGTTCGTTCGGTTTGTTTCTGAACACCCATGTTATACCAATGACGTTGAATCCTTTTGGTTTGGGAACCAGATCTCATACGTCATTTCTTGTGAATTGATTTAGCTCCTCTTGCATTGCCAGAATCCAGTCATTGTCCAGAAGTGCTTCATCAATTGTTGTTGGTTCAATCAGAGAAACCAGTTCCATGAGGGATTCTTCAGAGTTTCTTAAGGTAGATATTGTTCTGATTGGATATTCCTTCCTTCCTAATATTGTTTCTTCTGGGTGATCAATGCTGCTTTTGGATGGTATTTTCTGGAGTTGATCAACATAAGGTGATGGGTTTCTTGCAGTGACTCTTTCTGATGTTGAGGGAGTGTCTCTGTTGAGAGCCTCTGATGAGTTGTCTTCAGTACCTATGAGTTCAACTTCCATACCTGCAAGGAATTCATTCTGCTTTGACTTTTGAGAGTCAAGCTTATCATCAAACCGAACACTGATTGACTCTTCAATAATATGTGTTTCTGTATTGTATACTCTGTACGCTCTTGAGCGTTCAGAGTATCCTAACATAATACACTTTTGTGCTTTTGAGTCAAACTTGTTCAAATAATTTTTTGTATTCAAAATAAAACATGTACATCCAAATGGGTGAAAATAAGAAATGTTGGCCTTTCTGTTCTTCCACAATTCATATGGAGTCTTTTCCAGAATAGGTCTTATGGAGATTCTATTCTGAATGTAACATGCTGTGTTTATTGCTTCTGCCCAGAAGATCTTAGCAACGTTAGTCTCGTTGATCATGGTTCTGGCCATTTCTTACAATGTTCTGTTCCTTCGTTCTATAACTCCATTTTGCTGGGGAGTTCAAGGACAACAGAAATCATGCAGAATGCCTTTTTCATTAAAGAATAATTCAAAATCTTTATTTTCAAATTCTGCACCATGATCACTTCTGACTTTGACGTTTCTAAGATCTTTTTCATTCTGAACTTGGTTGCAGAAGGTAACAAACACAGAGTGTGACTCGTCCTTGTGCCTTAAGAACTTTACCCATGTCCATCTGCTATAGTCATCTACGATTACTAACCCATACTTCTTGCCACTGACTGAAGCAGTTTTTACTGGTCCAAATAAGTCAATGTGCAGAAGTTCTAATGGCTTAGAGGTGGAAACAATGTTTTTGGATTTGAAAGCAGGTTTTGCAAACTTTCCTTTTTGACATGCTTGACACAGAGCATCTGAATTGAACTTCATGTTAGGAAGTCCTCTGACCAGATTGAGTTTGTTAATCTGAGATATTCTTCTCATACAAACATGTCCCAATCTTCTGTGCCAGATCCATTGCTCGTTGTTAACAGACAGAAGACATTTTACATTCTGACTTTTCAGTTCAGAAAGTTTGATTTTATAAATGTTGTTTTTCCTCTTTCCATTAAGTAGGATAGTCCCATCTTTCTGACTAACAGCTTTGCATGAATTTTGATTGAAGATTATATCATAACCGTTATCACTTAATTGACTTAAGGATAACAGGTTATGCATTAATCCATCAACTAATAAAACATTACTTATAGAGGGAAGATTTCCATTACCTACTGTTCCAGAGCCAATAATATTTCCCCTCTGATTGCCTCCAAAGCCTACGTGGCCTCCAGGCTTAAGTTCCAGGCTTTGGAACATATGCCTTCTTCCCGTCATGTGTCGTGAGCAGCCAGAGTCCAGGTACCATGACTGGTGTCTTTGCTTTGCTGCTAAAGATATCTGCCACATATATTATTTTATCCTTAGGTACCCACATTTTCTTGGGTCCTGATTTGTTAGTTTTACCAAAACTCTGGTTGAATTTTGGTTTGACAGAGTAATCACTACTTGTATATTTTATGTCATGTGTGTGCCCATATATAAAGTGTGAATCAAGTGGAGTACGTTTTATAACTAAATCCATGACATTTTTTGGTGTAAGAACCTTACCTTGATATCCTATCCCTTTTCTTCCATTTCTGCTAACTCCATAGATCATTGAAGCCATTTTGCTTTTGTCTATGTTTTTAGCTAGAAACTTCTGAAAGCTGTGATCATACTCTTTGATGATCTCATCAGCATTGCTGGGAGTTTCAGGGATTGTTTCCTTCTGAGAGTTTTGCAGTTGGTTTTCTAATTTTGAAATTTTATCTTTTAACTCAGAATTCTCCAATCTGAGACTCTCAGTCTTATCAGAGTCAAAAGCAAGATTCCTTTTCAGGTTTCTGAATTTGACTCTGATCTGCTGATACCTTTCCAGAATTTCATTAAGGCTTTCAGCTAGTTCATCCTTAGTAAAGTTTATAGTAAAGTCAGGGAATACCTCTTCTGTATTTGATTCTGAGTCTGAACCAGAAGCTTCACTGTCTTCAGATACGTTTGCCATGAGAGCTATGTTTGCTCTTTCATCATCTGATTCTGAGTCAGCTTCAGATGTGTCAGAATCATCCCATGTAGCCATGAGGCTTTTTTTCTTTTCTTTGATAAACTTCTTCTTGGGCTTCTCCTTCTGAAGTTTTGGGCAGTCACTTTTGTAATGCCCTTGCTCGTTACACTCATAGCAAATGATGTCTTTGTTATTTGGCTTTCTGTATCCTGAAGAGCCTTCAGATCTTCTGTGTCCAGAGGAGGATTCTGACCTTCTGTATCTGGAGGAAGATTCATTATGATTTTCTGATCTTCTGGAATTGCTGAACTTCCTTTGCCTCTGCTTCCACAGTTGGTTCACCCTTCTGGAGAGGACAGACAGATCATATTCTTCTGATGAGGATCCATCAGAGGTTTCTTCCACAGCATGTAAAACTTTGGAGTCAAATTTTCTGTTAGATTTTAAAGCTAATGGCTTACCTTGCTTTTGAGGTTCATCTGCTTCTAGCTCTATCTCGTGACTTCTGAGGGAGCTGACAAGTTCCTCCAGAGAGATTTTGTTGAGATCCTTGGCTAGCTTAAGCGCTGTGACCATTGGCCTCCACTGTTTTGGCAAGCTTCTGATGATCTTCTTAACGTGATCAGCAGTGGAATATCCTTTGTCAAGAACTTTTAGACCAGCAACAAGAATTTGGAATCTTGAAAACATAGCTTCTATTTATTCACTATCTTCCATCTTGAATGCCTCATACTTCTGAATGAGCGCAAGGGATTTGGTTTCTTTGACTTGAATGTTTCCTTCATGCGTCATTCTCAGAGAATCAAACATGTTCTTGGCAGTTTCTCTGTTTGATATTTTCTCATATTCTGAATATGAGATGGCGCTGAGAAGAATTGTTCTGGCCTTGTGATGATTTCTGAACTCACGCTTTTGCTGATCAGACATCATTTTCCTATCAATCTTCTGACCACTTCCATCCACTAGGTGCATGTATCCATCAGTCACCATGTCCCACAGATCAGCATCATGGGCCAAAAAGAAACTCTCAATTCTGTTTTTCCAGTAGTCAAAGTTTTCTCCATCAAATACTGGAGGTTTGCCACTGAATCTGTCCCTTTCTTCATTGTTGTCATTGCTGATGTTTTGACTTGGTCCTGCCATTGTGTTTTTCTGACGTTGGATCTTGTACTGACACGGTTAAGTGTTAACACTCAGAACCAGGCGCTCTGATGCCAATTGAAGATGTGAAAAACACAAGAAGGGGGGGTTGAATTGAAAATCTTAAATCAAAAGGCTTAACAACACAGTATTTTTATCCTGGTTCATTTGATCTCAAACTACTCCAGTCCACCAGTCAAGGTGATTTCTCCTCTCTCCAATGAGGTCTTAATCCATTATTCTCAAAGGATTACAACAGCTAATTTAACAACTGTTAAAGTCTTCTTGAGTACAACCACAATCTGGTTAATCTCAAGGAACTTCTTTTACAAATAATTGAACAACATTGTGTTGTTGTTTTCTTACAAAACTGTATATCACAACTGTGATAATTACATAATAATCTTGGAATAAAATGAATTTTCTAAAGCTTTGAATATGCATGGTTTGGATAGCTTGGCAAATTTTTGAGTGCGTACGTCTGTGCTTCTTTCACAAGCAGACTTGTTTATATAGGCAAGCAAAGATACGTTATCCATAAAGCAGGTTTTAATGATAATAACACACTTTCCTTTTGTAGAAGATCTTTGTCTGAAGAAAGCCGTTAGCATTTAATTATGTCTTGAATAATCAGTAACGCTTCAGAGTCTTCTTAGAAAAATTGCTGATAACGCTTCAGAGTGTTGATGACTTGGTAAAGATGTCCTTGATCAGAGTCAGAGTATATTTGTTTAGGTGCAAATTCTGGTCATCAAACTTCAGCGTATAACACATATTGCTGATCTTCTGATGCTGATTCCATTAGAACTTCTGCATATACAAAACATAATTTTAAGTAGCCTTTTTGTTCTTTGTATATATCTTTGGATTTGTTTATTCTTTGTATTTTGTTATCATCAAAACTCTAATCAAGGGTTGTAGAATCAAACTATGTTCTAACAAAACATGCCTTGACTATCATGAAACTTTCAACCTTATTTATTATGCCCAGATTGCGCATTCGTCAACTTAAACTTCAAACTCTCGACTCGGTGACTTAGATATCTTAAGAAGAAAACTTGAAATGCAAGGAGATGAAATCCTTGACCAAATGCTCTGAACTTTAAGTTATCTTTGAGACAGGCGAAAGACACATCTTCACAAAAAACAAGGATCCAAAACCCTAGCATCTTGAATAACAAATAGGGAAATAAACCCTAACTGCTGACTAAATGCCTAGGAGGGAAATCTGTTTGATCAAACCCTAAGCCATTTTGAGTATTTGAGAAACCCTAGGATAGCATCTTGAATGAAAAATGAGAGGGCAAATTTTGGGGTACAACACGATAAATTGCAGAATTTAAAGTCCTGCGCTATTACAATATTTTTGGGGATGGGGGTACAAATTACAAATGGGGATGAAAGCAATTAAAACCTAATCACTATTACAACCAAATTGAATAGTGCAAAAATAAAATATACAAGAATATAATGATAATGTAAAAGAAAAGAAAATTGTTTTTATGGGTTTTTATGGAAAAGGCTTTATACTAATTAATTAGCCTAATTGATTTGAAAAGAAATTAATTAAAATCCTAAAATATAAGTTAATTTAATTAAA
The DNA here is from genome assembly GCA_948472305.1 of Vicia faba. NCBI lineage: Eukaryota > Viridiplantae > Streptophyta > Magnoliopsida > Fabales > Fabaceae > Vicia > Vicia faba. The sequence continues at coordinate 1,227,711,640 of OX451735.1, read as the reverse complement.
AGAGGAAATTAAAACAGAAGCCTAGGTCTAAATTAATTTTAAGAAAGAAAAAATGTGTGATACGGTGGTAGAATCGTCTGTTTGATGTTGGTTTTCGTTTTGCGTTTTTTGTTCGCAAAATGTCGCGGTAAGCAAGAGTCGTCACCGACTTTTATTTCATCTAACCGGAAAGGAAAAAAGTACAGAAAAAAATCCTTTTTCGAGATTTTGAGTACGGGGGGTAGATTATAGAAAGGGAAGGTGTTAGCACCCTTTCTATCCATGGTTTTCCATGGGCTCTTAGCTACTTGCTCATCTTTTTAAAATTGCTTGTGTATGTGCTTTGTTTTTTGAAAAAAGTTTTAACTTCGTGATAACCCTTGTATTAGTCCTCAAAGGTGTGACGAAGTCGTTTTGAAAATTGTTTTGAAATGTGTAAGTGTGAAGAGCTTTGATTTGAGCAAGTACCTACTAGCATCTACCTACTCGAAAAAAGATCGTTTCTATTCTTGTTTCCTTTAGACAGTGCTATCCTACTATTGAGAAATAGGTAGCACCGTCGTTGGAGTTGTACGGGTCAATTTGAAAGGGACGTACGATCACTAAAGCAATGTTAGGACACCTTAGTAATAACCCTAGAGTCTTAAGATCATATTCGAGGCAACATTTCTGAGGCAACATTTCTGAGGCAACGTTTGAACAGGACATTTGATCTTTTTAGACAGGAGGGCAACCACTAAGACACCCTATACTTAATGATCATTTACCGAAGGCAACCGAAGTGAGAGTATACCCTAAGAGTGATATGTGCGAGTGATTTGTTTCAGTTATTTATCTTTGTACATTAGGGTTTTCTAACTGTATTAATTTGTCATGCATTCTTGTCATACAATCCTATTAGCATACATCTAAACAGTCAAATATTTGCGGGAATTAAAATGCGAGAAAGTAAATCTACGCTATTACAAGGCTTCGGGGATGGGGATTAATTACATAGCCAAAAACCAGGGAAAAAGCGATAAGTAAAAAGCCCTAAATTAAACTATTACAAACCATGAATAGTTACAAAAATATTGGCAAAACTAATTAACACGCGCGCGATGAATCAAATACGAGACAATTAGGGTTTTGACCCTTGACTAAACCTATTGACGATTGACTAAAAAAAGTTTTTTGTCATGTTTTAAGGAAATAATGAAATAATGAAATAAAAAATAAAATCCTAATTCTAATTAATTTTAAATTAAGAAAAAATTAATTAATTTATCCTAAAAACCCTATTTTTTGTATTTTTATTTATTTGAGAAAAAAGAGAAAAAAAAATTAAATCAAGAGTTTTAACCTAATTTCTATTTGATTTTATTTATGAAAATAAATTACAATTTCCCTAAGTTAAACTAAATTAAATTAATTTTGATAATAATAAAAAAAACTAATCCTAATTTTTTTGTGAATTATTGATTTTATGATTTTATGGAAAATAGTTAATTCATGAATTAAGAATAAATAAAATAAATATTAAAAGAATTAAATAAAATAAAAGAAATAAGAAAAGAATGATGGGCCTGCTAGCAATTATGGGGGTATGCTTGTTGAAATTCTGGGCCCAAATGATCCAAGCCCGTTCGAGTTTGCATGATTCAGTATGGCTGTTGACTTGAGGCGTACGGTGGACCTCTTGCTCCCTGAGCGTTGGATCCAGCTTTCTGGTGGATCTGATGGTGGAATTTGGATGGCCTATGGTGGACGCTGGAGGCTGCAGTGTACCTGATCTCCTGAAACAAAATAATATGAACAAAGTTTGGGACCTAGGGATCGAACCCAGGTCCTCATGCTAATTTCCAATACCACGCTACCAACTGTGCCACGCGCTCCATTTGTTCATATAATAACAATAAAGTAATATAAGCAAAACAAAGAAATATATTTAGAAAATGCGCTAAAATTCAAACCACCCAACCAGGGAGTGCTACGCATCGTCTTCTTCACCAAACCGTCGTTTTAGGTAAACAAGCTTTTGCCTATGCACGTTTCGTTGTAGGTACAGACCTGTGCCTCTCAAAAAATGTACACAAGCAAGATAAATGGAATTCAAAGGTACCAATCAACTCGTCTCATCCTCACGAGTATCATGGTACCAGAATCAACACCCAATTTAACATGTATCAAGAATCCCTAAATCGTGACCTCAAACCCTAGCCATGGCAATTGTCAGTATACGCATCAAAAACTTAATTGAACATAACCAACACGTTACAAACACGATGACAAACATATATATGCATTAAAACATACTTATAATGCATGAATCATGATAATCAAATTTCAAAAAAAACATGGCAAACTGTGACACCATTACAAGGCGTTTATGTGCGTGTTATGACCTGTAATTGGTTGGGATAGCTTCAGAAACGTTCCAGGATGAGATTAAGAGTGTTGGAAGGCTTTGAATCTTCCTCTGGGGTAGAGATCAGATCACCACTTTTCTACCAAAATTTGAGTTTTTGTTCTTGGCTGTGCACGACTGTCAACCCTCTCTCTTGCCTTGGATACCTTCTGTATATGTAATGTAACACATTAGATCAACATAAACGAACTGAATCTTGCCCATTATGAAGATTTGATTTGGTCTTTCATGGCATATGATATCCTTCCAAATTTGCTTCGATCCAATATTTTTCAACCCAAATCAATCTTGCAGGAATTGGTTATCCTGCTAGCTGTACATAGACTCAAAAGATGCACAAAAAATCCAAGATTTGATTTGATTTTATTATTTTACCATTTATTTGATTTATTTTGATTTAAATGAATAAAAAATCAAGATAAATGATAAAAAATAATAAAATAATAGGTGGAAAAGCTCAGGGGTTGTGGGTCCTATTAGAAACATGTTTCAAATAAGAAAACATGGGCCCCTTTGGAAAAAATGCAAATTGGATCAATGTTGACTTTTGGCAATTTTGCAAAAAGGGTCAACTTGGCCAATGCATAACTCTCTCAATTTTGACCCTAGAGAGGTATTCTTGGACTTCTTAGAAAGCTTAGGATGTCCCCTAAGCAACCCTTTTTGTCTCATCTCAATTGAGTCTTCCATATTCATGTATGAAGCTTTGACCCAAAAGGTGTTTTTGTTGACTTTTCAAAATAACCTATAATGTCAAAATTCATATCTTTTTGTGAGTGAATATTATGAACTTTGGAGATGAATATGAATTTTAGGGAATTGCATCCTCTTCAAAATGAGCTTTGGATGGGTCATTTCTGATAAGGTATGAGAAAGTTATGCTTGGTCAAAGTTGAGTTGAATTTTCCTACAAAACCCTAATTTAGCAACTTTTGGGTCTTGATGATTTGTGAGAAATCCTTGAGGAATCATGATCAACCCTTGATCAAATGATGAATAATACTTCAAAATGAGGATGTTGACCAAAAATATTGAAGTTTGACTGTATGTGGGCCACAGTTGACTTTTGACCTAGCACGGTTGATTTTCAGGCATTTGAGCAATTGATTGAGCAAACTTCTTCTGCAAGGCTTGAAACTTGACATGGATGATCTTGAGAATATATTATGACAATGGTGAGCATTTGAGTCCTTTGTGGTTCACACATATTAATGAAAATAGAAATCCTAATTTGAGGTAGACTGCCTTAGGCGAGAGTTTGTCTGGTCAACTTTTGACCTTCCTTGAGAAATTTGGGGACCTCACTTGCCATGTGTTGAGAAATATGTGAGGGAAAATTTTGGGGTACAACAGCTGCCCCTGTTTAATCTTCTTAAACTTGAGGATGTAGATTGGCTCGTCTGCCTTTCATGATCTAAAGGTGGAAGATGATTGAACACTAGAGTGCCCAGAAATTCACACTCGCATGAAGTGGCACTTGACTTGTGATATCGGGAATGGGCTTATAGATGCCATTTGGTAGTTGCTAGAGAATTGTCACAGATGGGCTTAAAGATGCCATCCGAAGAAGTGTCGATCGCATAAGAGATTCCTTTGCGAGAACCCGCATACCTGTTGTTGAGGAATACTTCGCTGGGGAATGCTGGTCTTTGTCTTGAGAGAGAAATAGAGTTTTAGGAGCTTCAGTTGTCCGTTACTCTATTGGGGAGTAATTCCGGTTTGGGAAGCGGAAGTGAACTGTGTGTTTGGTCAGGGTATATGCTGCACCGCGACTTTATGGGGAAATGTAAAATCAATTGTGTTCGATCAGGTCCAGGTCTTACAGAGTTATGGACTGCTGTCTAGGGATAAGAGAGGAAGAAACCCGGATAGTAGGGTTATCAGAAGGAACCTGGATGGTAGGGTTACTTCGAGATGAAATCCTGGATAATAGGGCTGTGAGAAGGAACCTGGATAGTATGGTTACTTCGAGATGAAAGCCTGGATAGTAGGGCTGTGAGAAGGAACCTGGATAGTAGGGTTACTTCAAGATGAAAGCCTGGATAGTAGGGCTGTGAGAAGGAACCTGGATAGTAGGGTTACTTCGAGATGAAAGCCTGGATAGTAGGGTTGTGAGAAGGAACCTGGATAGTAGGGTTACTTCAATATGAAAGCCTGGATAGTGGGGCTTGAGAAGGAACCTGGATAATAGGGTTACTTCGATATGAAAGCTTGGATAGTAGGACTATAAGAAGGAACCTGGATAGTAGGGTTACTTCGAAATGAAAGCCTGGATAGTAGGGCTGTGAGAAGGAACCTGGATAGTAGGGTTACCTCAATATGAAAGCCTGGATAGTAGGGCTGTGAGAAGGAACCTGGATAGTAGGGTTACCTCGATATGAAAACCTGGATAGTGGGGCTTGAGAAGGAACCTGGATAGTAGGGTTACTTCGATATGAAAGCCTAGATAGTAGGGCTGTGAGAAGGAACCTGGATAATAGAGTTACTTCGAAATGAAAGCCTGGATAGTAGGGCTGTGAGAAGGAACCTGGATAGTAGGGTTACTTTGATATGAAAGCCTGGATAGTGGGGCTTGAGAAGGAACCTGGATAGTAGGGTTACTTTGATATGAAAGCCTGTATAATAGAGCTGTGAGAAGGAACCTGGACAGTAGGGTTACTTCGAAATGAAAGCCTAGATAGTAGGGTTATGAGAAGGAACCTGGATGGTAGGGTTACCTCGATATGAAAGCCTGGATAGTAGGGCTGTGAGAAGGAACCTGGATAGTAGGGTTACCTCGATATGAAAACCTGGATAGTGGGGCTTGAGAAGGAACATGGATAGTAGGGTTACTTTGATATGAAAGCCTGGATAATAGGGCTGTGAGAAGGAACCTAGATAGTAGGGTTACTTCGGAATGAAAGCCTGGATAGTAGGGCTGTGAGAAGGAACCTAGATAATAGGGTTACCTCGATATGAAAGTCTGGATAGTAGGGCTGTGAGAAGGAACCTGGATAGTAGGGTTACCTCGATATGAAAACTTGGATAGTAGGGCTGTGAGAAGGAACCTGGATGAGGTTGCATTTGTTGTCTATGATTACTCTGTTTAGCTTCGAGTGTTGATAATTTACCTGCTGGAATTTATTGATAATAACTGTCTTTTCCTGAAATAAATACAGGATTAGTTGTGTGCGATGCATGAGATGCATTGTATGATCACTTTTTCAAAATAAATGAGACTATGTTATATATGATGTATGCACATGTCATGATGTATGAACATGAAATGCTGACGTAATAATCTGAGTCCGGGAAAATAAATCCCTGACTGCTGTTTGGAGAGTATGAGAAGTGATATTCTTGACTGCTGTAAAAACCACAGTTCCTCTACTTCTGTTGGGGATGGTGAACAAAGATGACTATGCTGGGGATTTACCCCTCGTTTACGGATATTCTGCCGAGGAGAGACCCTATTTGAGAATAACTCGGCGGGAGAATAACTCTGTTGGAGAGAAAATACTATGTTGATAGATCTGCCGATTCGAAGGAATAACTCAGCTGGGGACGAATTTCCGTTGCTGATGATAATGAATTCTGTTGAAGATTGAATTTCTGCTTGTGAGAGAAATAAACTCTGCTTGGGGAAAAATTTACCGACTCACCCGTGATTGTGAACCTCAGCTGGGGAGAGTTATGCCCGGTTCAGAGAAGCTGACATCACCATATTTGGATATTTCTTACTCTGTGGGGAGTGTATGTACCACTACTCATATTCTCAAGCTGGCTCTATCCCTGTACCTGATGGACAGAGTAACTGTAAGGTATGGGCGCTTCTTGTTTGTCCCTGTTCCTGGAATTACGAGTAATCGTCTTTGTTTTTCATGTAAATATTTATGAGCAAGCCATTATTTTCAAATGCATATATAAAAAAAGAATCATTGGACGCTCTTGCGAAACAAAACAGAAAAAGAAAAACAACTTGAAATTTCTTGTGAAAATGAATTATATTGATCTTTGAAGTTGGCCTGTAATAGGCGTTTTGTACAAAGAGGCTGACGTCCTAGTAAGAGAACGCCACCGAAAGACAGAAATTATACAATTTGTGTAAAAGAAAGAAAAACAGCTATGTGAAACGATCCCATTGGGTTCCAACTCTGCTATTGCCTTTGTATCTTCAAGCGTCTCATCACTTTGCTACTTGGCCGAAGGTGGATCAGATTGATTGGCGCTGTCAGAGCTTGATAGTCGCTTACCGAGGTCTGGTTGCAAGATGATCCAATGAGACATAGTGTTACGCTTCAATCCCTAATTTTTGCCTGGACCGCCCTTTCGAGTTTTCAGTCCTCCGGGATACCCTTTTTTGCCCAAGCCTCCTTTTCAGGTTTTCAACTTTCCGGGTGTACAGTTTTTTTCATTTTCATCCCTTACTTTTTCCTGAACCCTTTTGGTTCGCCGAGAAGCCCTTATTTTTGCCTAGGTCAGTCAACCTAGCGGGTCTTTGATTATGCATAGTATCTTTTCACTATGTCTGCATTGACAGGGTGAGGAAGGTCGTCACCATCCATGGTGGTTAGAATTATAGCTCCTCCCGAGAAAATGTTCTTAACCATAAATGGCCCTTCGTATGTGGGGGTCCATTTTCCCCTGGGATCACCTTGCGGTAGTATGATGCGTTTGATCACTAGATCCCCGACTTGATATTCTTGATGTCTGACTTTCTTGTTAAAGGCCTTGATCATTCGCTTTTGATACGTCTGACCATGACAGATAGCAGCAAGTCTCTTTTCATCAATTAAATTCAGCTGATCAAGTCGGGTTTGGATCCAGTCGTCTTCGTTCAAACCCGCATCCTTCATAATCTTGAGAGAGAGTATCTAGACCTCGATGGGTAGGACTGCCTCCATGCCATACACCAAAGAGTAGGGTGTTGCCCTTGTCGATGTCCGTGATGAGGTACGGTACCCATGAAGAGCGAATGGTAACATCTCGTGCCAGTCTTTGTATGTCACTGTCATCTTCTGTACAATATTTTTGATGTTCTTGTTAGCTGCTTCAACAACGCCATTCATCTTCGGCCGGTAGGGAGAAGAGTTATGATGCTGTATCTTGAACTGTTTGCAGAGTTCGATGATCATTGTGTTATTGATATTTATACCATTGTCAGTAATAATCCTCTCTGGTACACCATATTGACAGATCAGATTGTGTCGGATAAACCGCGCCACATCGTTCTTGGTTACTGTAGCAAAGGAAGCTGCCTCAACCCACTTCATGAAATGATCAATTGCTACCAGAATGAAATGATGCCCATTAGACGCAGTAGGTCTGATCTTGCCGATCATGTCGATGCCCCACATTGCAAAGGGCCAAGGAGCTGTCAAAACATTCATGGGAACCGGAGGTACATGCACCTTATCAACATAGACTTGGCACTTATGACAAGTTCGAGAGTGCTGATAACAATCGGCTTCCATAGTGGACCAATAATATCCTGCCCGTAGGATCTTATTCGCCATGGTATGTCCACTGGAATGAGTTCCGAAGGTACCTTCATGTAACTCTGCCATGATCCTTTCTGCCTCGCTCTTGTCTACACACCGCAGTAAGGTTGAATCATGGTTACGCTTATAGAGAATTCCATTGCTGATGAAGAACTTCGCAGCGAACCTTCTCAGAAACTTCTTATCATTAACAGATGCACCCTCGGGGTATTCTTGGGCCTCAAGATACCTTTTTACCTCGTGAAACCAGGGTTTATCTGCTACCTCTTCAGCCTCCATGCCACAGCAATGTGCGGGTTCGTCCAACCTCTCAATGGTGATCTGGGGAGCTTCATTGTCCCACCTGACTTTAAACATAGAAGACATGGTAGCTAGCGCGTCCGCCAACTGATACTCCTCTCGTGGGAAATGTTTAAAGGTTATCTCCTCAAAGTGTGGGAGCAATGTCAGTACATACTCTTTGTAAGGAATGAGATTCGGGTGCTTCGTATCCCACTCGCCTTTGATATGACTTATCACCAGAGCAGAATCTCTAAATACACTCAAGAACTTAATGCTCAGGTCAATAGGAGCTCGAAGACCCATGATACATGCTTCATACTCCGCCATATTGTTGGTACAGTTAAAACATAATCAGGCGGTGAATGGAGTATGACAGCCCTCAGGAGATATGATTACAATGCCAATGTCGTTTCCCACTATGTTCGACGCTCCATCAAAATACATAGACCATCGGGATCCCTCCTCGGGTCCTTCATCCGGTCCAGGTTCTTCGCAGTCGGTTACCAACATGATATTCTCATTCGGGAGCTCGAAATTCATGGACTGGTATTCATTCACGGCCTGATGCGCCAAATGATCCGCCAACACACTCCCCTTGATTGCCTTTTGGGTTGTGTATTGGATGTCATACTGGTTTAAGATTATCTTCCATCTTGCTATCCTTCTGGAGAGAGTGGGCTTCTCGAAGATATACTTGATCGGATCCATCTTCGATATCAACAAGGTAGTGTGAGTCAACATATACTGTCTCAGTCGGCGAGCAGCCCATGCCAAAGCGCAGCAAGTTTTCTCGAGAAGTGAGTATCGGGTCTCACAGTCAGTAAACTTTTTGCAAGGTAATAAATGGCATTCTCTTTTCGACCAGACTCGTCATGCTGCCCTAGCACACACCCCATTAAATTATCCAGCATTGTCAAGTATAAGATCAAAGGTCTTCCTTCAACTGGAGGCATCAAAATTGGTGGTTTTTGAAGGTATTCCTTGATTCTTTCGAAAGCGTTCTGGCATTCATCGTTCCACTTTACCACTTGATCTTTCTTCAGCAGCTTGAAGATTGGCTCACAAGTGGAAGTTAGATGTGAAATGAACCTGGCGATGTAATTCAGACGTCCCAAGAAACCTCTAACTTCTTTTTCTATGTGGGGAGCCGACATCTCTTGTATGGATTTTACCTTTGCAGGGTCTACCTGAATACCTTTGTCACTGACAACAAAATCCAGAAGCTTACCAGACCTTACCCCGAAGGTACACTTATTCGGATTCAACCTCAGCTTGTACGTCTTCAACCTGTCAAACAGTTTCTGGAGATGATCAAGGTGCTCTTCCTCAGTCTGGGACCTGGCTATCATGTCATCAACATAAACCTCGACCTTATTGTGAATCATATCATGGAACAAAGCGACCATGACGCACTGATAAGTTGCCCCAGCATTCTTCAACCCAAAAGGCATTACCTTGTAACAGAAGGTGCCCCACTATGTAACGAAGGTTGTCTTCTCCATGTCATCCGGAGCCATATTGATCTGGTTGTAACCAGAAAAACCATCCATAAAGGAGAAGATCTTGTGTTTCACGGTGTTGTCGACTAGAACATCAATGTGAAGAAGTGGGAAGTCATCCTTGGGGCTTGCCTTGTTCAAATATTTATAGTCCACACACATCCGTACCTTACCATCCTTCTTAGGTACCGGAACAACATTGGCAACCCACTGTGGATAAGAAGTGACAGCTAAGAATCCTGTGTCGAACTGTTTCATGACCTCTGCTTTGATTTTCTCTGACATTTCAGGGCGTATACGGTGGACCTTCTGCTTTACCAGAGGGCATTCTTCTTTGGTTGGCAGTCGATGTACCACAATATCAGTGTCCAGACCCGGCATGTTTTCATAGGACCAGGCGAATATCTCAACATAGTCGTGTAGCATCTGTATTTACCGTTGTTTGACACTAGGCTCCAGATTTGCACCTATCTTAACCTCTTTCCTGTCTTCCTCTGTACCCAAATTCACTGATTCAACTGACTCTTCATGAGGTTGTATGGCCCCTTCTTCCTGATGTAATAGTCTAGCAAGTTCTCCAGGCACCTCACAATCATCATCACCTTCGTCCTCTGCTTGGTTGATCAGATTTTTGAAGTCATAACTGGCAGTAGCAGAGTTGTTATCAATGGGATCCAGAGTGGATATGGATCTGCATTATGATACGTGAGTGTGTGTAAGCGAATAGCTGTTTTGATAAAGTGAGAGACAAAAAAGAAAAACAAGGAGCGCAAAATTTGTATGCAAGAACGTCCAATGCTTTATTAATGATATATGAAATGACAAATAATAGCCCTCACAAGCAAAGCCAAGGTGCCTCGGGCAAGGCACCAGTCTGTAAAGTTTCAAATTGTTTATTACAAATCTTAAAATAAAATTCAATTACTGCCGAATAAAAGAAATGGGTATGAAGTCCTTCATCGTCCAGTTATTCAGTCCACCGTTGGTTGTTGGTGAGATCCAGCTGTCGATGTCTGAATCTTCTTCATTGTCCTCAATTGCATTAACTCCCCGATTGCTGATGTGTAGAGGAGGTCTTCCAGCCCGCGCTCGCCTAACATCCCTTTGAGCCCCTGTAGTAAAGCCCAAACCAAATTTATCAGTTTTGTGAGTGAAATCAGGGAGCTGACCCCAATTGGTACACCCACCTTCTTCGACTACTGCCCTGGCATCCTTGAGAGAAGCCATTTTCAGCGGGGGTTTGTTGGTAGTAACTTCAGTTGACACCAAAGTCTGAGGGACCTCTTCGAAGCTCTGACAAGGAGTTTCTATGAATTCCCCGTCCATCTCCATGTAGCAGAAGGAATTGAGATGACTCACCATGTACTCTTCTTCACCTCGCACAGTGACAATCTTCCCCTTTACTGGATATTTTAGCATTTGATGAAGCGTGGAAGTAACTTCCCCAGCCCTATGGATCCAAGGACGACCCAACAAGCAAGAATATGATGGTCTAATATCCATTACGTAGAAGGTGGACCCAAAGGTCTGAGAACCCACTTTGACAGGGATGTCCACCTCCCCGTGCACCATTCTTTTTTATCCATCAAAATCCCTTACCACAATGTTACTCGGCTTTAGAATCAAACCTTCACAATCCAGACGGTCTAACGCTTTCTTTGGCAGAACATTCAGTGAGGACCCGGTATCTACCAGCACGTGAGATATAGTGGTGCCCCTGCACTCAATCGAGACATGCAGAGCATCATTATGATTCCTCCCATTCAGTGTCAGATTCGCATCTGAAAAACCTAACCCATTGTCAGCAGTCAGGCTAGCCACACAATCTTTGAACGGATCTGCGGAAGTTTCCTGCAGCACATGCGCATTTTTGAGAAATGCAATCAAAGCCTTTGCATGGGCTTCAGAGCATAACAGCAGAGACAACATGGAGATCTTTGACGGGGTCTACCCTATATGCTCGACCACATTGTAATCGCTCTTCTTGATAATTTTCAGGATTTCCTCTATTTCTTGTTAAGAGGCTTCCACAATGATTTCCTTAGGTGCCTCCATCTGGGCAGGCTCACCTATAATTTCCTTGCCCCGAGTCCCAGATGGCTTAGTAGCAAGGGTGATAAATGGAGCAAGAATAGTTGCAGGTATACTAACTGGAGTAGGAATAAGAGAAATGTCAGGAGTTCTGGTTGGAGCAGCAGTTGGAATAATAGTAGGCTTGATGATAATCTTCGGGGAAATCTTGGGAGAGAAGACCCTTCCACTTCGGGTAACTTTACTAGTCCCGACAATGTTACTAACATCAGTATCAGCTTCTTCATTCTTCAATTCTTGCTTAATTCCATGATAATACACATCAGCACCATAATGCCATGGGACAACCTTGTCTGAATTGTACGGGATGGGACCAGGAACATTGATTATTAGCGGAGCAATTCTTGGAACAGGTGTAATCCTAACAGGTCTTCTCGAGGAAACCTTGGAAGGATTGGCGGAAATGGTTATAATAGCGACGTCTTCAGTGGGAACAACGGGAATCATAGTCTTCTCGAACAAAATCTCTTTATTATCCATCAGGCACTGAACATCTGACTTCAACAAACGATAACCAGTAGGCATGATTGAACACATGTGGTAACCTTCACCACAACCCGGAAATAAATCGGACAATAATAAATTCTTCTTAACAGTCATCAGAGGAGTAGAAATTTCTTCAACAGAGGCCACAAACAAATCGGTGTCAACAACATTAACTCCACGACCATGTTTGGGCATGGGAGCAGTTATAACATTTGGCTTTTCTGGAGCATCAAACTCTATCTCCTTGGCTTCAAGAAAGTCTTGTACTTTGTTTCTCAGAGCCCAGCAATCATTTGTATCATGACCCGGACTCTCAGAATGGTAGGCGCATCGCACGTTTGGATTGTATCTGGGAGAAGTAGTGTTTGGATTCTTGGAAGCCTCTCTCAAGGTCGCCAAGTTGGATTTCAGCAGGTGAGGTAATACTTCAGCCAATGTCATGTTGATGCGGGTAAACTGCCGCTGTGGTCTTTCCACCCTTTGTTGATTGTTGCATTGTGGAGCAACTGTGGGTCTTGGTATCACTACAGCATTTACCATTTGACGGTGTTCAGATCTCCTTTGGCCCATCGGGCTATAGACTAAACTAGCTTCCTTCTTACCAGTGAAAGGATTTTTTACTGAACTCGAAGAGGCATCCTTCTGTATTTTACCACTTCGAATGCCAGCTTCTACTCTTTCTCCAATCAAAATTAACTTAGTGAAACCAGATGACGAGCTGCCGATTAAGTGATTGAAAAACGGACCAGATAGCGTCCCCAGAAACATATCAACCAACTCCCTATCAGACAACGAGGGTTGGACTCTTCCAGCCAAGTCTCTCCATTTCTGAGCATAGTCCTTAAAACCTTCACCTGCACCCATGGACATACCCTGGATCTGAGTACGAGTGGGAGAAAGGTCGGAGTTATACTGATACTGCTTGTAGAAAGCAGCAGTAAGATCTTCCTAATTTCGGACACTGGCCCCCTTCCAACTGGTAGAACCATTCAAGCTGAGTCCCTGACAGACTATCTTGAAATAAATGCACCCACAAATTTCTATCAGCAGTGTGGGGTTGCATTTTCCGAACATAAGAGCGGAGATGGAGTTTTGGACAAGATACTCCATCGTACTTGGCAAAAACCGGAGCTTTGAACTTATGAGGGATGACCACTCCCGATACCAGTCCCAGTTCTCCGAAATCCAAACTAGGTCTGAATTTCCATAGCACTCAGACGGTCTTCTAGCTGCTTGTACCTATCCTCGGCAGGAGGATATTTCTCATCGTCGTAATCAGTATCTTTGTCAGAAATTGCAGGACTAGGGTCCTTTTCCCTTTCTTGGTTCTCCCTGTCCTTGGATGAAGAGGTCAGGTCAGTTTGATGCTTCAACCTTTCTCTGAATCTTCTACCCATGTTCAGAATACCGACCTTCTTCTTCTTCTTCTTCTTCTTCTCTTTCAGAATAAGGGTCTTCAAATCCTCCTGCCCCTTAGCTAGACTTATGAACATCTGTTGGAACTGGGCGTTCTGTGCCTGAAGATCTTTGATGGCTTGATCGGCAGACATTTCTGCTGAAATAAACAGTGAAGAAGATGAGAAACCTGTAGTGGTACCTGTAATGATGTGCATGATAATGGGATGCGCATGTAATGATTTCAAAGACTTTGGGAGATTTAAATTTGTAAACAAAAAATAAACAAAACTTTATTAGCTTAACTTTAAAAGGTTCAACAATGCCTTTAAGGCGTTACAAAGAAGTAAATAAAACAAATCTAAGACTAGAAAAAGCAAAATCAAAAGTCCCATGGACGCTTCCTCTTTATGCTGATGTAGCCATTGATCACTCTTTCTTCCTCTAGTTGCCGGGTGAGCTTTAAAACCTTCCTTTCTTGCTCATGGAATTGCTCCCGATAAGTGTCCCGCTCATTCTTCAGCTGAATCCAAGACCTCTGTAGCTCCCCAGGATCAGTGGGCATGTAAGGATAGAGAATCGTGTAAGGAATGCCTTCTTCATTAGTGGGCTCCACAATCACTGGTAACACGGCATCATAAGGCATCCCAAGCTTCTGGGCACGAGCTCGAACCCATTGGAGATAAGGCTGCATAGGAAGGGAAGTATTCGGTCCCAACTCTTCAGGGTCATATATGTTCACCATGCCCCAAGCTCGTATGAACCTCCGACGATGCTCCTTAACATCCTCCTTATAGTCAAATACAATGTCCTCGAGAAGTAACTCATGGGGACCATCTCTTCGAGCACGACCAAATTTCCGCAAAGATAGACAAGGATTGTAAGTGATACCCCCTCTAATGCCAAGTAATGGGACATTAGGGTACCCCCACAACGGTCAATAACAACAGTGTCTTCCATAGCTCGGGAACACCAAAGAATATCTGTATGAGCAATTGACATTATTCTGTAAGACCAACCCAAACCTTCTTCGTTCTTCGGCACAGACTTAGGGAGGTGAGAAATAAACCACCTCGACAGCAACAACATGCAACACATAAGAGTCCCTCTTCTCCTTATAGTACGAGTATAAAGAGCATGTAAGATATCCCCAAGCAAGGTAGGCACAGGGTTGCGAGAAAGGAAAATCATGACAGCATTCACATCTACAAAGGAATCGGGATTAGGGAAGAGAACCAAACCATAGATAAGAAGAGCCAAGACATCTTCAAAAGCCTGAAAATCCAAATCATCCCAAAATAGTTGAGCCTGGTCCATCAGAAATTTGGCTAGAAAACCTTCGACCCTGCTTCGTGTTTCCTAATTGGATACTACATCAGCCCGTTTCAAATGCAAAGCTGAGGTGATGTCTTCTGGCCTAGGAACTTCTTCCATAACTGTGAAGGGTACCTGTTCAAGAATGGATATGCCCAATAGGTGAGAGAACTCTTCCAAAGTGGGTACCAGCTGGTAATCTAGAAAGGTGAAGCAATGATGCACGGGATCAAAGAACTGAAATAGTACGCTCATCATTTGTTCATCAAGGTTTGAAGTAACCAGGCTGAGAAGTTGACCGTGTCTCCTAATGAAAGTAGAAGTTTCGAAAACTCTTGATGCTAGCTCTTTAAGTTGGGCAGGTATTTGCACAAATTTGACTCAGATGGTATTTCTACGCACGGAAGCCATGATCTGCAAAACAGAACAAAGATAAATTCCCTTGGTCTTTGAAATGGTTAGTGTAATGAAGCATGAATGCCATGTTATGATGCATGATGTCATGATAAACCAAAGGTATAGCAAACACAAATATTGCAAACACAGTCAAATCACACAAAGCCCTTAGGTTTAAGGCTTGCATGATATCAAAGGTAATACCCTCTTGAAGTTAAGTTGGTTCAAACCTGTCCTAGAAAAGTAACCGGGTTCTAGAGGATGTCAATATCACTGACCATCCTCCATCGGTCATGGTTTCAGCTCACACAATCTTTTCTTGCGGCCGGAACTATTCTGAGAATATGGTCTCAATGAGTGTAGCATCGAGTATCAACCAGTTCTCAGCTCTACACCGAGGTCGGCTATCTCACTACTTTCTAATGGCCAAGTTGGGCGATTAAAGGTTCTAAGGTCAGTTGATGCTTAACGACACCATGCAGCGGCCCTGTATTCTCCTCATTTCTCCATAAGGGATACCGATACCAACCAATGTGCCACACCAACGTAGCTACTGCTTCAACCGTATTGGTCTACGCCATACAGTTCCCTCACAGTCTATTGCTACTTACCTAAAAGGTATTCCCCAGATCCGAGTGTAGGATCTATAGTAACCCCAAACAAAACCCTTAAAAGTAAAGCAAACAAAGCAATCAAGAGAAGAAATTATGATGAACTAGATCCTAAGGTATACCCCACTTATAATTCCCTAGCAGAGTCGCCAGTTCTGTGATACGGTGGCAGAACCGACTGTTTGACTCTGGTTTGCGTTTTGCATTTTTTGTTTGCAAAATGTCGCGGTAAGCAAGAGTCGCCATCGACTTTTATTTCATCCAACCGGAAAGGAAAAAAGTACAGAAAAAAATCCTTTTTCGAGATTTTGAGTATGTGGGGTAGATTATAGAAAGGGAAGGTGTTAGCACCCTTTCTATCCATGGTTTTCCATGGGCTCTTAGCTACTTGCTCATCTTTTTTAAATTGCTTGTGTATGTGCTTTGTTTTTTGAAAAGAGTTTTAACTTCGTGATAACCCTTGTATCAGTCTGTGATCGGTGGATCTGGAACAGACTGTTTAACGCTGGTTCGCAAAATGTCGCGGTAAGCAAGAGTCGCCACCGTCTTTTATTTTCTCCAACATGGACAGGACAAAAGCACAGCAAAATTCCTTATGAGATAGTTTCTCGGTTCGGGAGGTAGATTTATAGAAAGGGAAGGTATTAGCACCCTTTCTATCCATGGTTATCCATGGGCTCTTAGATACTCGCTCATTGTGTTTTCAAAAGTGTTTGCTTTTCAAAGTGTGAGTGAGTTTGAAAAAATTTTCGTTTAAAGATTTCAGATCGACTCTTGTATCAGTCCTCAAGAGTGTTTGAAAAATTGTTTTGAAAGCTTTTTGAAAAGTGTCAGTGTGAAAAGAGTTTTTGATTTGTTTTTTGAAATAGAGCAAGTATCTATGAGTCATCTACCTACCCTAAGGAATTAGGCTGTGTAAATGTCCTTAAGGTAGTGCCATCCCACCATTGAGAGGTAGGTAGCACCACCGTTGAAGGTGTTCGGGTCAATTCGTTTGTAGGGACAGTGTGGTCACCAGAGCAACAGTAGGACACCTTAGAAGCTACCCTTATGCCATGGGTCATGGACATAAGGACTTACTAAAACGTCTTATACTCGACGACCACGTTTCGAAGGCAAGGCAACAGTGAGGCGTACCCTAAGAGTGGTGTGTGAATTTGTGTGTTATTTTCATGTTAATATTTATCTTTGATCATGCATTTGGTGAGCTACGCATTATTTTTAATTTAGGCCATTCATTCTTTCATGCAAAGTTTAGCAGTTTTAAGAGTGCAGAAATTAAAGTGCGGAAAGTAAAATCCTACGCTATTACAAGGCGCGGGTCTATACATCGCCAAATTAACAAAGACCCGTTTTAATAAAAGATGCGGAAAATAAAACCTAGTTACTATTACATGGCTTGAGCAATTACATAATATTCAAAAAGAAAGTAACTAAGAATAAACGCGCGAAAAGAAATTAGAATCGAATGTTCGAGGGCGTTGAACCCTTTAAAGAAATTAAATGAAATGAAAAGTTAATTAATTATTAAATTAAAGAAAAGAAATGTTTTTTTTTGATGGTTTTTGTATTTATGAAATAAAGAAAATTAAAATTTGAAGAGAAACCCTAATTCTAAATTGTTTTTAATTATTAATGAAAAATATATTCAAGTTTAACCTAATTTACTAAATATTTAATGTACATGTTTATTTACAAAATAAGTTAGTAATTAATAATAATAATAATAAGAAAAAATTGTTTATTAAGAAAAAGGATGAAAATGCTAAAAACCCTAATTTCTACATATTTTAGTTATTTAAGAAAGAGTGTTAAAATTGAAAACCTAAATTAACTAAATTTATTATTTAGAGTTTATTTACAAAAATAAATTAATGGTGGAATTATAATAATTAAATATATTTTTGTTTCTGATTTTTTTTATTATGAAAATTAATTTGTGAAATTAAATAAACAATTAAAAGCAATTAAAAGAATCAAAAGGAAAATCAAATAAAAAATAAACATGATGCAAACCATGGGGGTGTCTGGCCCATATAGGAGGTTATTTGGAGCATTTTTGGCCCACTGAATCAAGAAGCCTGTTTGACTTTCCAGCGCGTGTGCATGAGCATTGACTGAGGTACATGGTGGACCTCCATTCATAGCCTTCAGATGGATCATCATGCATGTGTGGCAAGCCAGCAGGTGGAGTTGTAGGGTAGGACGTTGATGGCATGCTGCATAGAAACATGTTAAGGAAAAAATTATGGAATAGGTGGGGGGACCTGGGAATCAAACCCAGGTCCCAGCGTTTACCAAATGTATCACTTGCCAGTTGAGCCATGCGCGCGCGTTGTATATGGAATGAACAAAGAACATAATATATGAAAACAAAGATAATCACGCTGAAACAACAAAAACGCGCTAAACTTTTGAATTGTCCAATCACACTCAGACACGCTAGCCTTCTTCTTCCTTTTGTACCTGCAATATAAGCATTTAGCGGGGGTTTTAAACCCCCACTAAACACCACCTGCAAAAATAGCAAATAGCTCATGGGTTAACATAAAAAGGGCGCGAGGTATTGGATGGAATCGTCTTGTTGTCACGAACTCAATGGTACCAGTTTGAAGGGCTAATTTTTCCATATGAAGGAACCCCTAATTCAAAGCTTCTGAAACCCTAAAATGCATTAATGGTGGATCACGATACAGACATTGTTAGTTCAATTAAAGGGTACCATTAGCTTCAGAACATCCATATTAGTGTAAATCAATCAACAAAACACATGAACAATGCTTGAAAATTAAAACACGATAATGAAAATATTTATGAAAAGTAAGACTTCGTTCTACCAATTCTTGAGGTCTGGAGATTGGTTCTTGATTGCAATCGCTTCCTGGATGTCTTAGCAATGTTTTGAAACGCTTTTGAAGCTTTGAAACGCCTTGTAACTAGGTTTTCAGTTTTCAAAAGTTTAATGAAAAATTGCAATTTTGTGTGCAGCCTTTGAGCAATATTTCGTGTGTGTTAGGATTAGGTCATGTTGTGTATAAGTATCTGAATGCAACTAGGTCAAAACCAAGCCCAAAGATCCATTGATTTAATGATTCAAATATTTGATTTTGTTACATCTTTTTTCAAATCTTTTTGCCATGGAAACTTGCCAAATTTAGATGATTTTGTCCCCTTGAGAAGGTGCACGAAATCTCTTATATGTGAGGAGGATATTTGCTGCATAAAAAGATTTAAAACCATTGATTTAGTATTTTTCTTATATTTAAATTTAATTAAATGAATTAATGATAATAAAAATTCAAATAATTAATTAAAAATGAGAAAATAACTCCCTTTGAGCTTAGTGGGTCGTGCATAGCCTTTGGGTAATAATTCATGAAAGAAATTGAGGCTCATTAGCATTTTTGAAGCCTTTTGTGCAAAGTTGACTTTTCAAAATTCCCAAAAATTTCCCAACTTCTACAAGGCATATCTTGCACAATTTTGAAGCTATGAACATGTTCTTGGACATTTTGGAAAGGTCTTGAAGTCCTCTAACCAATGTATTTGGTCCCATGTCATTTTGATTTACCAATATCAAGTTATGGTCTTTGACTTAAAGTGCCTTTTTGTTGACTTTTGAAAATGACCTATAATGTTGAAATTGATAACTTTTTGTGAGAGCATTTCTTGGACTTGAAGTGTGAAGATGAGTTTTAGGAAATGTTACCCTCTTCAAAATGAGCTTTGGATGGAATTTTTCTGATAAACCATGAGGAAGTTATGCCTTGGTCAATTTGCAGTTGACTTTTTCAGCTGTCCAAAAATAGAAACTTTTGCATCTTGAGACTTTTTGAGCCATGCTTGTGAAATCATGATCAAGAATTGATCAAATTATGTTTGTGGCTTCAAAATAAGATGTTGACCAAAAATTTTGACTTTTGACTGTCAAATGACCATTTTGCCCCTGCAGTTGACTGTGAAGCATTTAGGGTTTTTGACTGTGCAATTTGATGTTGTGAGTCTTGAAACTTGACATATGGATGCTTGAAAATGTATGTAGGCATGTGGGACTTGATTGGACCCTTGGAAATCTCAATTTCTTTGCCAGAACCAAAACCCTAATTTTGACTGTGTTATGAGGCAATTGGACTGTGCAACCTTTGAGATATTTTGAATCATCTGAAGATTGATCTTGGAAAATCATGAAGAATATGGGAGGGCAAATTTTGGGGTACAACAGTTGCCCCTGTTCAATCTTCTTAGACCTGAGGATGTAGATTGGCTGGCGTGCCTTTCGTAATCCGAAGGTGGAAGATGATTGAACACTCGAGTGCCCAGAAATTTGCGCTCACATGTTAGAATGTTAGCAGTGAGATGGTAGGAATGGGCTTACAGATGCCATTTGGAGACTGATGGATAGGAGGATGGGCTTATAGATGCCATCGGGAGGTTGTCGATCGCGTAAGAGATTCCTTAGCGAGAAACTTGCGTACCTGAGAAAGAAAATAATTACCTGGCCTGTTACAGGAGTTGATCTTCAAACTCTTTATGTAGATGTGCCCTGGCCAGATACAGGAATCGAATCTTTAAACTTCTTCAGACGTGCCCTGACAGGATACAAGAATCGAGTCTGGAGAATATAGTCGTCAACAGATACACCCTGGCAAGATACAGGAATCAGATCTTCGAACTCTTCAGACGTGCCCTAGCGAGATACAGGAATCGAGTCTGGTACTGTTAGTCGTCAACAGATACACCCTGGCAAGATACAGGAATCAGATCCTTGAACTCTTCAGACGTGCCCTGGCAAGATACAGGAATCGAGTCTGGTAATGTTAGTCATCAACAGATACACCCTGGCAAGATACAGGAATCGGATCCTCAAACTCTTCAGACGTGCCCTGGCAAGATACATGAATCGAGTCTGGTAATGTTAGTCGTCAACAGATACACCCTGGCAAGATACAGGAATCGGATCCTCAAACTCTTCAGACGTGCCCTGGCAAGATACATGAATCGAGTCTGGTAATGTTGGTCGTCAACAGATACACCCTGGCGAGATACAGGAATCGGATCTTCGAACCCTTCAGACGTGCCCTGGCAAGATACAGGAATCGAGTCTGGTAATGTTGGTCGTCAACAGATACACCCTGGCGAGATACAGGAATCAGATCTTTAGTTGCGACAGTTAATAGCAATCATCTTGGTATTGACTTTTTTCCTGAAAAGACAAAACGTTAGTTGTATGCGATGTCATGATGTATGACATGCGTGATGTTCTGAGATTGTATGTTCATGATGCGTATGTGCGTGCTATAATGTATGAAGATGCGATGTTTATGAATATATGTTTTTGTCTAGGAAAGTAAATCCTTAACGGGTGTCGGGAAGTTTGAATCCTGGGCTAATGTTGAAGGATAATTCTTTGTTTCCGCTGGGGATGATGGTAGTTGCAAGAATACCGGTAGGAGACGATGACTCCGTTGGGGAATAAACTTGGCGAAGAGAATACTCTGCAGGGAATGCTCTGTGGGGAAAGAGGCACTTTGCTGAGGTGTTGATGATAACTCCGCGGGGGGTACCATTGTTGAGTTATGTTGAAGGAATTGATGAACTCCGCTAGGGGTAGGAAGACTTCGCCGAGGACGATCTTTCCGTGGTAATTGGCTGAGGATAACCCAGTTATATCCCGGTGGGGAAATAACCTTCTGAATAAAGCCGGAGGACGCGCTCGTGCTCTGCAGGGGATAAGCCTTCCAGAATCTCCTGGGGATAAGCTTCCTGCCGGGGAGATGGATTCCACTTACCTAGGGAAACTTTTGGACTGGACTCTCCTGGGGAGATTTTTGAACTGTACGGGGGAAGTGGCTCCACTGAATGTCTGTGTACCGCCGGGGAACAATCTTAGATCAAGACTGTCGGGGATGCTTGTTAAGAATGTTTATATACTCCGCTGAGGAATGTTGAGATCTGCTGGGGATACCCAATTTCCTTAAGGCTGACAGGATAACTCTGCTTGGGGAGAGTGTATTGACTTGCTGGCTCACTCTCTGGGGAATTCAGATATCTTGGTTACGTTCTTCAGCCGAACTTACCTTGGTACCTTGGTGGACCAAGCAATTAGATCGCTTGGACAACTCATTATTGCCCCTGTCTCTAATGTTACCTGTAATTAATCCTTTGTTTCGCATGCAAATATTTATGAGTTAGCAATTAGTGTCAAATGCATATATCATAGATTGAACCTTGGACGTTCTTCGCAAAACAAAACAGAAAAAGGAAAAACAATTGGCAATTTGTCTGAAAAGTGAACTTGTATTGATTTTTGAATTGCCTGTAAATAGGCGTTTATGTACAAGAGGCTGACGTCCTAGTAAGAGAACGCCGCCGAACAACAGGGTTTATACAATTTTGTGAAAAAAGGAAAACAAAACAGCTATGTGAAAAGAATAATCCCACTGGGTTCCAACTCTGCTATCGCCTTTATATCTTCGAGCGTCTCATCACTTTGCTACTTAGTTGAAGATGAAGCTGATTGATCGATGCTGTTTGAACTTGATAGTTGATACCGGATTCTGGATGCAAAGTGATCCAATGAGACATAGTATTACGCTTTATCCCTAACTTTTGCCTGGACCGCCCTTTCGGGTTTTCAGTCCACCGGGATACCCATTTTTTCCCAAGCCGCCTTTTCAGGTTTTCGACTTGCCGGGTGTACAGATTTTTTTTCATTTCATCCCTCATTTTGCCCGAACCCTTTTGGTTCGCCGGGAAGCCCTAATTTTTTCCTAGGTATGTCAACCTAGCGGGTCTTTTATCATGCGTAGTATCTTTTTACTATGTCTGCATTGGCGGGGTGAGGAAGGTCGTCACCATCCATGGTGGTTAGGATCATGGCTCCTCCTGAGAACACATGTTTAACCACAAATGGCCCTTCATACGTGGGGGTCCATTTGCCCCTGGGATCACTCTGAGGAAGGATGATGCGTTTGATTACCAGATCCCCAACTTGATACTCTTGTGGTCGGACTTTCTTGTTAAATGCCCTGATCATCCGTTTTTGGTACGTTTGACCATGACAAATAGCAGTGAGTCTCTTTTCGTCAATTAGATTTAATTGATCAAGTCGGGTCTGGATCCAGTCATCTTCACTCAGATCTGCATCCTTCATTATCCGGAGAGAGGGTATCTGCACTTCGATCGGTAAGACTGCCTCCATGCCGTAGACCAAGGAAAAGGGAGTTGCCCCGGTTGACGTCTTTGCTGAGGTACGGTACCCATGAAGAGAGAACGGTAACATCTCGTGCCAATATTTGTAAGTCACTGTCATCTTCTGCACAATCTTCTTAATATTCTTATTCGCTGCTTCTACAGCCCCATTCATCTTCGGCCGGTAAGGAGAAGAGTTGCAGTGCTATATTTTGAATTGCTCGCAGAGCTCAGTGATCATCTTGTTATTAAGATTGGTACCATTGTCCGTAATGATCCTTTCCGGGACGCCGTATCGACAAATCAGATTGTGCCGAATGAACCGTGCCACAACATTCTTGGTTACTGTAGCGTAGGAAGCTGCTTCAAGCCACTTCGTGAAGTAATCAATTGCTACTAGGATGAAGCGGTGCCCGTTGGATGTCGTAGGTTTAATCTCACCGATCATATCAATTCCCCACATTGCAAAAGGCCAAGGTGCTGTCAAGACATTCAGAGGAACTGGAGGAACGTGCACCTTATCTGCATAAATCTGGCACTTATGACATGTCCGAGAGTGTTGGTAACAATCAGCTTCCATTGTGGACCAGAAATATCCTGCCTGAAGGATCTTCTTTGCCATGGTATGTCCACTGGAATGTGTTCCGAAGGTACCTTCATGTAGCTCTGCCATGATCCTTTCTGCTTCAGCTTTATCCACACAACGCAGTAAGGTCGAATCATGGTTTCGCTTGTATAGAACGCCATTATTGAGGAAGAACTTCGCTGCGAACCTTCTCAGAAACTTCTTGTCATTGACAGATGCACCTTCAGGATACTCTTGAGCTTCCAAGTACCTCTTCACCTCATGGTACCAGGGTTTTTCAGTTACTATCTCGGCCTCAAGATCACAACAGTATGCCGGTTCGTCCAGTTTCCAAATGATGATCCGGGGAGCCTCATTGTCCCATTTGACTTTGAACATGGAAGACATTGTAGCTAACGCGTCCGCCAACTGATTCTCCTCTCTTGGGAAGTGTTCAAAAGTTATCTCTATGAAATGGGGGATCAATGTCAACACACATTCTCTGTAAGGAATAAGATTCGGATGTTTCGTATCCCACTCGCCTTTGATCTGATTGATCACGAGAGCGGAATCTCCGAAGACACTCAGAAACTTGATCCTTAAGTCAATCGCAGCTTGAAGACCCATGATGCATGCCTCATACTCCGCCATGTTGTTGGTGCAGTTGAAACATAGCCGGGCAGTGAGTGGAGTATGAGTGCCTTTAGGGGATATGATCACAGCACCGATACCGTTACCCAAAGCGTTGGAGGCTCTGTCAAAGTGCATAGACCATCGGGATCCTTCCTCAGGTCCTTCATCCGGTCCAGGTACTTCACAATCAGTCACTATCATGATGCTCTCATCTAGAAACTCGAAGTTCATTGACTGATAGTCGTCTACTGCCTGGTGTGCCAAGTGGTCTGCCAATACACTTCCTTTGATGTCTTTCTGAGTCGTGTACTGGATGTCGTATTCCGTCAAGATCATTTGCCATCTTGCTATTCTTCCAGACAGAGCAGGCTTTTCGAATATGTATTTTATTGGATCCATCTTTGAGATCAACAAGGTAGTGTGAGTCAGCATATACTGTCTCAGCCGGCGAGCAGCCCATACCAAAGCGCAGCAAGTTTTCTCGAGCAGTGAGTATCGGGTCTCACAGTCGGTAAACTTTTTGCTAAGGTAATAAATGGCGTGCTCTTTTCGGCCAGACTCGTCATGCTGCCCCAACACACACCCCATTGAGTTGTCAAGTACTGTCAGATATAGTATTAGAGGTCTCCCTTCAACCAGTGGCATAAGGATGGGTGGTTCTTGGAGATACTCTTTGATTCTGTCAAAAGCGGCCTGACATTCATCATTCCAACGTACTACCTGATCTTTCTTCAGCAGCTTGAAGATTGGTTCACAGGTAGCTGGTAGGTGCGAGATGAATCGGGCAATGTAATTCAGACGTCCCAGAAAGCCTCTGACCTCTTTCTCTGTCTTAGGAACTGGCATCTCTTGAATGGCTTTAACCTTGGTAGGGTCCACTTGAATACCCTTGTCACTCACGACGAAGCCTAGCAACTTCCCAGATCTTACCCCGAAGGTGCACTTGTTCGGGTTCAATCTCAGTTTGTACAACTTCAGACGGTCAAACAGCTTCTGTAGATGGTCAAGGTGTTCCTCCTCAGTTTGGGACCTTGCAATCATATCTTCGACATACACTTCAATCTCATGGTGGATCATGTCATGAAATAAAGCAACCATGGCACGTTGGTAGGTTGCCCCAGCATTTTTCAACCCGAATGGCATGACCTTGTAGCAGAAGGTGCCCCACTGAGTAACAAAGGTAGTCTTTTCCATATCTTCAGGAGCCATTTTGATCTGATTATAACCTGAAAAGCCGTCCATGAAAGAGAATACCTTGTGCTGAGCAGTATTGTCAACCAGAACATCAATGTGAGGTAGGGGGAAGTCATCCTTGGGGCTGGCCCTGTTCAGATCCCTGTAATCAACACACATTCTAACCTTACCATCTTTCTTTGGCACTGGCACCACATTGTCAACCCATTGAGGGTAAGAAGTCACTGCTAGAAACCCGGCATCGAATTGCTTCATAACCTCAGCTTTGATCTTCTCAGACATCTCTGGACGCATACGGCGGACCTTTTGTTTAACCGGATGGCATTCTTCCTTGGTCGGCAAGTGATGGACCACAATGTCAGTATCCAATCCAGGCATGTCTTCGTAGGACCAGGCAAAGATCTCCACATAATCATGTAACATCTGAACCAACCGTTGTTTCACGCTGAGCTCCAGATTGGCACCAATCTTAACTTCCTTTCTATCTTCCTCAGTACCCAGGTTTACCGTTTCCACTGGCTCTTCATGTGGTTGAATGGCCCTCTCTTCCTGGAGTAACAGTCTTGCAATCTCGCCAGGCACTTCGCAATCATCTTCACCTTCGTCTTCGGCTAAGTTGATCGGATTTTCGAAGTCATAACTGGCAGTAGCAGAGTCTTTACCAGTGAGATCCAGAGTGGATTGAAACCTGTATGGGTGAGTGTGTGTAAATATAGCTGTTTTGTAATATATATAAAGAAAGAAAGAAAGGGGGCACGAGATTTGAAATGCGAAAAAACGTCCAATGTCTTTATTCATGATATATGGAAATGACAAGTAATATGCCCTCACAAATGAAGCCAACGGTGCCCCGGGTAAGACATCGGGCCATAAAGTTTCAATTTATTATTTATTACAAATAAAAAACAAAGGAATTCATTACTGCGTAACAAAAGTAACAGGTATGTGATCTTTTGCGGTCCAATTGTTTAATCCATCGTCGGTCGTCGGGTAAATCCAGCTATCGAACTCTGATTCCTCCGTATCACCCTCTATAGCATTCACTCCCGGGTTGGTGATGATCACGGGAGGTCTTCCGATCCTTGCTTTGCGTACATTCCTCTGAGCCTCTGCAGTAAAACCCAGCCCAAACTTGTCAGTCTTAGGAGTAAAATCAGGGAGCCTGCCCCAGTTAGCACATTCACCTTTCTCAATTACAGCCCGGGCGTCCTTTAAGGAGGCCATCTTCAAAGGAGAACCCTCTTCAGTTACTGCTTCTGCTGCTGCCAATGTTGGAGGTACCTCTTCAAAATGTTGAAAGGGGGTTTCAATAAAATCCCCGTCCATCTCAATATACCGGAAGGAATTCAGATGACTAACCATGTATTCTTCCTCTCCCTGCACAGTAACAATCTTCCCTCTGACAGGGTACTTGAGCTTCTGGTGTAGAGTGGAGGTCACAGCCCCGGCTTTGTGAATCCAAGGTCGACCCAGCAAACAGGAATAAGATGGACGAACGTCCATCACATAGAACGTTGAGTCAAATACTTGAGAACCCACACGAATAGGAATGTCTACCTCACCATGAACCATCCTCTTCGACCCGTCAAAGGCTCGGACAATGATGTTACTAGGCTTCAACTCCAGGCCCTCACAATCCAACCGGTCTAAGGCCTTCTTGGGCAACACATTCAGGGAAGAACCGGTGTCCACCAACACGTGTGCAAGAGTAGTGCCCCTGCATTCAATGGAGACATGCAGGGCATCATTGTGGTTCTTTCCCTTGGCGGTAAGATCAACATCCGAGAAACCCAAACCATTGTCCGCTGTCAAATTAGCCATACAATCAGTGAATTGATCTGCAGATGTCTCTTGTGGCACATGGGCCGTCTTCCGAAATGAAATCAGGGCCTTGGCATGGGCCTCTGAGCACAGCAGCAATGATAGCATAGAGATCTTGGAGGGGGTATGCCCCAGCTGTTCAACGACATTGAAGTCACTCTTCTTGATTATCTTAAGAATTTCCTCCATCTCTTGCTGGGAGGCCTCAACATTGACAGTCTTCGGTGCCTCCATCCGGGCAGGCTCATCATCAATCCCTTTTCCCCGAGTATTAGATGACTCGGCAGCAGGGGTAGAAAATGGATCAGAAGTGGAAACAGGCGCACTTGCAGGTGTAATTATGAGAGGTCTTCGGATAACTGGTGGCGCAATGTCAGGCGAGAAGAGCCTGCCACTGCGGGTAACTTTAGCTGGACCGGTGATATTGCTGATACCGATATTGGTGTTGAACTCCTGCTTTACTCCAAGTACGTACACATCTGCCCCATAATGCCATGGGACAGCCTTGTCATATTCATAGGGGAGGGGCCCCGGAATAGTAATGATAATGGGTGCAACAAACATGATCTTGACTGGCTTCCTCGGGGGAGCCTTGATTGGATTGTTGAAAATTGTAACGACAGATACTTCTTCAGCGGGAACAAAAGGAACAGCGGTCTTCTTGAATAGAATCTCCTTGCTATCCATCAGGCTTTGGATGCCTGACTTCAGCAACGGACAACCAGTAGGGGAAACGGCACACAAATGGCAACCCTTGCTACAACCTGGAAATAAACCGGCCAACAGCAAGTTCCTCTTAACAGTCAATAGAGGGGTAACCACATCATTCACAGAAACTACATACAAGTCTTCATCAACAACATTTACTCCATGCTGGGGCATAAGAGCTGTCACAACGTTAGGCCTCTCAGGTGCCTCGAATTGTATTTCCTTCGCATCAATAAGGTCCTGCACCTTATTCCTTAGGGCCCAGCAGTCATCAGTAGAATGCCCCGGGCTATCAGAGTGATAAGCATAGCGGGCATTTGGATTATACTTTGGAGAGGTCGTGTTCACAACCTTCGGAGCCTCTCTGACGGTCACCAAGTTGGTCGATAGCAGCTGCGGCAAGATCTGTGACAAGGTCATACTCAGCCGAGTATATTCTCTTCTAGGTCTCTCACCCCTTGCTTGGTTGGGTTGCCGAGGAGCGGCAGCAGGCTTTGCAATTACCACCGCGTTGACAGCTTGGCGGTGCTCTGGTTTGTCTTGCCTCCTAGGCCCATACACAACACTGGCCTCCTTCTTAAAAGGTTTCTTCTCAGAACTTGAGGACGCACCTTTCTGAATTTTACCTGATTTCATACCAGCCTCTATCCTTTCCCCAGTCAAAATGAGATCTGTAAACCCTGCAGACAAATTGCCAATGAGATGATTAAAGAACGGCCCAGATAGGGTCCCCAAGAACATGTCCACTAATTCACGGTCTGTTAATGGTGGCTGAACTCTGCCAGCCAGGTCCCTCCACTTCTGCGCACACTCTTTAAAACCTTCTCCCGATCCTAGCGACATACCCTGGAGTTGGGTACGTGTAGGAGCGAGGTCGGCATTATATTGATACTGCTTGTAAAAAGCAGTAGCCAACTCCTCCCAGTTACGAACCTTGTTTCCATCCAGCTGATAGAACCATTCGAGATGAGTCCCTGAAAGACTCTCCTGGAAGAAGTGGATCCACAAGTTCTTGTCCACAGTGTATGGCTGAATCTTTCGCACATAAGATCTGAGATGTAGCTTAGGGCAGGACGCCCCGTCATACTTTGCGAAAGATGGTGCTTTGAACTTGTGTGGGATGACCACACCAGAAGATAGACCCAAGTCTCCGAAATCCAAACCAGGCACTTGCTTAATTTCCATGGCATTCAGACGGTCTTCCAACTGCTTGTACCTGTCTTCAGCTGGAGGATACTACTCCTCATTAAAATCAGTCTCGTTGTCAGAGACCACTGGACTTGGGGCCCTTCCCCCCTGGGGACTGCCTTTGCCTACAGAAGAACCAGCTTGATCAACCTCATTCTGCAGTGTGTTACCAAACCTCCGGCCCGTGTTGAATAGAATAGTTCTCTTCTTCTTCTTCTTCTTAACCAGCAGAGCCTTCAACTCCTCTTGACCTTGGGCCAGACTCATGATCAGCTCTTGGAATTGGGCGTTCTGAGCCTGAAGGGCCTTGATGGACTGCTCGGTAGATGATTCAGGGTTCATGATGCTGAAATAAACAGCGAAGAACATTAAGCAACCTGAAAAGAAGAGTACCTGCTATGCACATGATGCATGATATGTGTTTATGCAATGCATTCAAGGGTTCGAAAGTTCAAATTTGTTGTAGACAAAAAGGAACACACGTTATCATTAAGAAATAATTGTTTAGTACATCAAGGCCTCATGGGCAAACATTAAAAAAGCAAATCAATCCCAAAAGACACTGCGCATCCTCTTTGGAGCGATGTAGGTGTTGAGATTCCTTTCCTCGTGCAGTAGGCGGGTGAGCTCCAGGACCTTCTTCTCACTGGCATGTAGACTGGACTCAAGAGAATTCCGTTCTTCCTTAAGCTGGATCCAGCTCTTCTGCATTTCTTCCCAGGATGTAGGCATGTCAGGATGCTGAATGGTGTAGGACACTTCTCCTTCCAAAACTGGCTCTTTGATCACAGGGAGAACATGAGGATAAGGCATCGCTAACTTCTGGGAGCGGGCTCGTACCCACTTGAGATAAGGCTCCAACGGGATGGAATTCCTATGCCCCAGTGTCTTGCTGTCTATCTTATTGGGCATCCTCCAAGCTCTGATAAATCTCTGGCGAAGTCCTTGTGCATCGTTGTCGAAGTCAAAAACTATGTCAGGAATTAACATGTCATGAGGGCCGTCCCTCCGAGCATAACCAAACTGTCTCCAAGCCAGACACAGGTTGTAAGTAATACCTCCTCTGATTCCAAGTAAAGGAACATTAGGGTACTCCCCACAACGATCAATGATAGGGACATCCTCTCTGGACCGAGAGCACCAATGTATATCTGCATGTGTAAGAGTCATTAATCATTGTGACCATCTCAAACCCCGCTCATTCTTCAAAACTGATTGTGGAAGGTGCGAAATAAACCCCCTTCCCTGGAGGGGAGTACAGCACATAAGAACACCTCTTTTTCTCATGGTTCGAGTGCAACATGAGTGAAGGATGTCCCCAAGCAATGTAGGTATGGGATTCCTGGACATGAAGATCTGGACGGCACTGATATCTATAAGCTGATCGGGATTCGGGAACAAAACCAATCCATAGACAAGGAGGGCCACAACTTCTTCAAAGGCTTGCAGGTCAAGGGAGTTCCAACATTCTTGGGCTTTCTCAAACAGAAACCTAGCCAAAAACCCTTTGATACCACTTCTAACTTCCCAATGTCCCTTGATGTCAGAGCGTTGTAGGTGTAAGGCTTTAGCAATCTCTTCAAGTTTGGGTTCCTTTTCCGTACCGTTGTAGGGTAGTTGACTAAGGATAGGGATCTTCAGAAGCCTGGAGAACTCTTCCAATGTAGGCACCAGTTGATAATCCAGGAAAGTAAAACAGTGGTGCAGAGGGTCAAAGAACTGGAACAGGACCTTTATCATATCTTCCTCAATGTTGGTGTTGACCAAGCTGATGAGTCTTCCATGCCTCTCACTGAAAGAAGAGCTCTCGGGAATCCTGGATATAAGCTCCTTAAGCTGAGGAGGGATCCTTACAAGGCTGATCTGAATTGTCTTTCTGCGAACAGTTTCCATGTCCTACAAAACAAGAACAAAGATGAAGATTCGAACCCCTGAAATGGTTAGTCAATGCATATGATGCTGTATGATGTCATGATGCTATGATTAAACACACCACAAATATTCACAAGGGCAAACATGATAAGGCACACAAGTCACACAAGACAAGCCCTTAGAGTTTAGGCTAGCATGGGGTCTGGGTATTACCCTCTTGAAGTTGGTGGGCTCAAACCTGTCCTATCAAAGTAACCGGGTTCTAAGGGTCCCAATATCATTGGATTGCTTTCATTGTTCATCGTTTCGATTTAGCCACTGAACTGGCGACTGAAATATTCCAAGAAAACAACCCTCAACTGAGTGTAGTATCGAGTATCAACCAACCTCGGACTGCACCAAAGTCAGTTATCTCACTACCCTAGAGAGGCCAAGATGGTTCAATTAAGGTTCCTAAGGCCAGTTGATGCTTCACGACACCACGCGGCGGCCTCGTACTCTCCTTGACTGAACTCAAGGGTTACTGGTACACACCAAAGTGCCACATCAACGTAGCAGACTGCTTCAACCATGTCGGTATACCCCGCACAGTTCCCTCACAGCCTTGTTGCTACTTTCTAAGAAGGTATCCCCAGATCCGGGTTAGGATCTATAGAACTCCCGAGACAGTCCCACAATAATAAAGCAAACAAGCACAACAATTGAAAACACAAGTGATCTTAGTCCTAAGGTACACCTCACTTTAAAATATGTCCCCAGCAGAGTCGCCAGTTCTGTGATCGGTGGATCTGGAACTGACTATTTAACGCTGGTTCGCGAAATGTCGCGGTAAGCAAGAGTCGCCACCGTCTTTTATTTTCTCCAACATGGACAGGACAAAAGCACAGCAAAATTCCTTATGAGATAGTTTCTCGGTTCGGGAGGTAGATTTATAGAAAGGGAAGGTATTAGCACCCTTTCTATCCATGGTTATCCATGGGCTCTTAGATACTCGCTCATTATGTTTTCAAAAGTGTTTGCTTTTCAAAGTGTAAGTGGGTTTGAAAAAAGTTTTGTTTAAAGATTTCAGATCGACTCTTGTATCAGTCCTCAAGAGTGTTTGAAAAATTGTTTTGAAAGCTTTTTGAAAAGTGTTAGTGTGAAAAGAGTTTTTGATTTGTTTTTTGAAATAGAGCAAGTATCTATGAGTCATCTACCTACCCTAAGGAATTAGGTTGTGTAAATGTCCTTAAGGTAGTGCCATCCCACCATTGAGAGGTAGGTAGCACCACCGTTGGAGGTGTTCGGGTCAATTCGTTTGTAGGGACAGTGTGGTCACCAGAGCAACAGTAGGACACCTTAGAAGCTACCCTTATGCCATGGGTCATGGACATAAGGACTTACTAAAACGTCCTATACTCGACGACCACATTTCGAAGGCAAGGCAACAGTGAGGCGTACCCTAAGAGTGGTGTGTGAATTTGTGTGTTATTTTCATGTTAATATTTGTCTTTGATCATGCATTTGGTGAGCTACGCATTGTTTTTAATTTAGGTCATTCATTCTTTCATGCAAAGTTTAGCAGTTCTAAGAGTGCGGAAATTAAAGTGCGGAAAGTAAAATCCTACGCTATTACAAGACGCGGGTCTATACATCGCCAAATTAACAAAGACCCGTTTTAATAAAAGATGCGGAAAATAAAACCTAGTTACTATTACATGGCTTGAGCAATTACATAATATTCGAAAAGAAAGTAACTAAGAATAAACGCGCGAAAATAAATTAGAATCGAATGTTCGAGGGTGTTGAACCCTTTAAAGAAATTAAATGAAATGAAAAGTTAATTAATTATTAAATTAAAGAAAAGAAAAGTTTTTTTTTATGGTTTTTGTATTTATGAAATAAAGAAAATTAAAATTTGAAGAGAAACCCTAATTCTAAATTGTTTTTAATTATTAATGAAAAATATATTCAAGTTTAACCTAATTTACTAAATATTTAATGTACATGTTTATTTACAAAATAAGTTAGTAATTTATAATAATAATAATAATAAGAAAAAATTGTTTATTAAGAAAAAGGATGAAAATGCTAAAAACCCTAATTTCTACATATTTTAGTTATTTAAGAAAGAGTGTTAAAATTGAAAACCTAAATTAACTAAATTTATTATTTAGAGTTTATTTACAAAAATAAATTAATGGTGGAATAATAATAATTAAATATATTTTTGTTTCTGATTTTTTTTTATTATGAAAATTAATTTGTGAAATTAAATAAATAATTAAAAGCAATTAAAAGAATCAAAAGGAAAATCAAATAAAAAATAAACATGATGCAAACCATGGGGGTGTCTGGCCCATATAGGAGGTTTTTTGGAGCATTTTTGGCCCACTAAATCAAGAAGCCTGTTTGACTTTCCAGCGCATGTGCATGAGCATTGACTGAGGTACATGGTGGACCTCCATTCATAGCCTTCAGATGGATCATCATGCATGTGTGGCAAGCCAGCAGGTGGAGTTGTAGGGTAGGACGTTGATGGCATGCTGCATAGAAACATGTTAAGGAAAAAATTATGGAATAGGTGGGGGGACCTGGGAATCGAACCCAGGTCCCAGCGTTTACCAAATGTATCACTTGCCAGTTGAGCCATGCGCGCGCGTTGTATATGGAATGAACAAAGAACATAATATATGAAAACAAAGATAATCACGCTGAAACAATAAAAACGCGCTAAACTTTTGAATTGTCCAATCACACTCAGACACGCTAGCCTTCTTCTTCCTTTTGTACCTGCAATATAAGCATTTAGCGGGGGTTTTAAACCCCCACTAAACACCACCTGCAAAAATAGCGAATAGCTCATGGGTTAACATAAAAAGGGCGCGAGGTATTGGATGGACTCGTCTTGTTGTTACGAACTCAATGGTACCAGTTTGAAGGGCTAATTTTTCCATATGAAGGAACCCCTAATTCAAAGCTTCTGAAACCCTAAAATGCATTAATGGTGGATCACGATACAGACATTGTTAGTTCAATTAATGGGTACCATTAGCTTCAGAACATCCATATTAGTGTAAATCAATCAACAAAACACATGAACAATGCTTGAAAATTAAAACACGATAATGAAAATATTTATGAAAAGTGAGACTTCGTTCTACCAATTCTTGAGGTCTGGAGATTGGTTCTTGATTGCAATCGCTTCCTGGATGTCTTAGCAATGTTTTGAAACGCTTTTGAAGCTTTGAAACGCCTTGTAACTAGGTTTTCAGTTTTCAAAAGTTTAATGAAAAATTGCAATTTTGTGTGCAGCCTTTGAGCAATATTTCGTGTGTGTTAGGATTAGGTCATGTTGTGTATAAGTATCTGAATGCAACTAGCTCAAAACCAAGCCCAAAGATCCATTGATTTAATGATTCAAATATTTGATTTTGTTACATCTTTTTTCAAATCTTTTTGCCATGGAAACTTGCCAAATTTAGATGATTTTGTCCCCTTGAGAAGGTGCACGAAATCTCTTATATGTGAGGAGGATATTTGCTGCATAAAAAGATTTAAAACCATTGATTTAGTATTTTTCTTATATTTAAATTTAATTAAATGAATTAATGATAATAAAAATTCAAATAATTAATTAAATATAAGAAAATAACTCCCTTTGAGCTTAGTGGGTCGTGCATAGCCTTTGGGTAATGATTCATGAAAGAAATTGAGGCCCATTAGCATTTTTGAAGCCTTTTGTGCAAAGTTGACTTTTCAAAATTCCCAAAAATTTCCCAACTTCTACAAGGCATATCTTGCTCAATTTTGAAGCTATGAACATGTTCTTGGACATTTTGGAAAGGTCTTGAAGTCCTCTAACCAATGTCTTTGGTCCCATGTCCTTTTGATTTACCAATCTCAAGTTATGGTCTTTGACTTAAAGTGCCTTTTTGTTTACTTTTGAAAATGACCTATAATGTTGAAATTGATAACTTTTTGTGAGAGCATTTCTTGGACTTGAAGTGTGAAGATGAGTTGTAGGAAATGTTATCCTCTTGAAAATGAGCTTTGGATGGAATTTTTCTGATAAACCATGAGGAAGTTATGCCTTGGTCAATTTGAAGTTGACTTTTTCAACTGTCCAAAAATAGAAACTTTTGCATCTTGAGACTTTTTGAGCCATGCTTGTGAAATCATGATCAAGAATTGATCAAATTATGTTTGTGGCTTCAAAATAAGATGTTGACAAAATTTTTTGACTTTTGATTGTCAAATGACCATTTTGCCCCTGCAGTTAACTATGAAGCATTTAGGGTTTTTTACTGTGCAATTTGATGCTGTGAGTCTTGAAACTTGACATATGGATGCTTGACAATGTATGTAGGCATGTGGGACTTGATTGGACCCTTGGAAATCTCAATTTCTTTGCCAGAACCAAAACCCTAATTTTGACTGTGTTAGGAGGCAATTGGACTGTGCAACCTTTGAGATATTTTGAATCATCTGAAGATTGATCTTGGCAAATCTTGAAGAATATGGGAGGGAAAATTTTGGGGTACAACACAGTCCTCAAAGGTGTGACGAAGTCGTTTTGAAAATTGTTTTGAAATGTGTAAGTGTGAAGAGCTTTGATTTGAGCAAGTACCTACTAGCATCTACCTACTCGGAAAAAGATCGTTTCTATTCTTGTTTCCTTTAGACAGCGCTATCCTACTATTGAGAAATAGGTAGCACCGTCATTGGAGTTGTAAGGTTCAATTCGAAAGGGACGTACGATCATTAAAGCAATGTTAGGACACCTTAGTAATAACCCTAGAGTCTTAAGATCATATTCGAGGCAACATTTCCGAGGCAACATTTGAACGGGACATTTGATATTTTTAGACAGGAGGGCAACCACTAAGGCACCCTATACTTAATGATTGTTTACCGAAGGCAACCGAAGTGAGAGTATACCTAAGAGTGATATGTGCGAGTGATTTGTTTCAGTTATTTATCTTTGTACATTAGGGTTTTCTAACTGTATTAATTTGTCATGCATTCTTGTTATACAATCCTATTAGCATACATCTAAACAGTCAAATATTTGCGGGAATTAAAATGCGAGAAAGTAAATCTACGCTATTACAAGGCTTCGGGGAGGGGGATTAATTACATAGCCAAAACCCCAGGAAAAAGCGATAAGTAAAAAGCCCTAGATTAAACTATTACAAACCATGAACAGTTACAAAAATATTGGCAAAAATAATTAACACGCGCGATGAATCAAATACGAGACAATTAGGGTTTTGACCCTTGACTAAACCTATTGACGATTGACTAAAAAAAGTTTTTTTGTCATGTTTTAAGGAAATAATTAAATATTTAAATAAAAAATAAAATCCTAATTCTAATTAATTTTAAATTAAGAAAAAATAAATTAATTTATCCTAAAAAACCTATTTTTTGTATTTTTATTTATTTGAGAAAAAAGAGAAAATAAAATTAAATCAAGAGTTTTAACCTAATTTCTATTTGATTTTATTTATGAAAATAAATTACAATTTCCCTAAGTTAAACTAAATTAAATTAATTTTGATAATAATAAAAAAAACTAATCCTAATTTTTTTGTGAATTATTGATTTTTTGATTTTATGGAAAATAGTTAATTTATGAATTAAGAATAAATAAAATAAATAGTAAAATAATTAAATAAAATAAAAGAAATAAGAAAAGAATGATGGGCCTGCTAGCAATTATGGGGGAATGCTTGTTGAAATTCTGGGCCCAAATGATCCAATCCCCTTTGACTTTGCATGATTCAGTATGGCTGTTGACTTGAGGCGTATGGTGGACCTCTTGCTCCCTGAGCGTTGGATCCAGCTTGCTGGTGTATCTGATGGTGGAATTTGGATGGCCTATGGTGGACGTTGGAGGTTGCAGTGTACCTGATCTCCTGAAACAAAATAATATGAACAAAGTTTAGGACCTGAGGATCGAACCCAGGTCCTCATGCTAATTCCCAATACCATGCTACCAATTGTGCCACGCGCTCCATTTGTTCATATAATAACAATAAAGTAATATAAGCAAAATAAAGAAATATATTCAGAAAATGCGCTAAAATTCAAACCATCCAACCAGGGAGTGCCACACATCGTCTTCTTCACCAAATCGTCGTTTTAGGTAAACAAGCTTTTACCTACGGACGTTTTGTTATAGGTACAGACTTGTGCCTCTCAAAAATTGTCCACAAGCAAGATAAATGGAATTCAAAGGTACCAATCAACTCGTCTCATCCTCACGAGTATCATGGTACCAGAATCAACACCCAATTTAACCTGTATCAAGAATCCCTAAATCGTTACCTCAAACCCTAGCCATGGAAATTGTCAGTATACACATCAAAAACTTAATTGAACATAACTAACACGTTACAAACACGATGACAAACATATATATGCTATTAAAACATACCCATAATGCATGAATTATGATAATCAAATTTCAAAAAAACATGGCAAATCGCGACACCCTTACAAGGCGTTTATGTGCGTGTTATGACCTGTAATTGGTTGGGATAGCTTCAGAAATGTTCCAGGATGCGATTAGGAGTGTTGGAAGGCTTTGAATCTTCCTCTAGGGTAGAGATCAGATCACCACTTTTCTACCAAAATTTGAGTTTTTGTTCTTGGCTGTGCACGACTGTCAACCCTCTCTCTTGCCTTGGATACCTTCTGTATATGTAATGCAACACATTAGGTCAACAAAAACGAACTGAATCTTGCCCATTATGAAGATTTGATTTGGTCTTTCATGGCATATGATATCCTTCCAAATTTGCTTCAATCCAATCTTTTTCAACCCAAATCAATCTTGCACGAATTGGTTATCCTGCTAGTTGTACATAGACTCAAAAGATGAACAAAAAATCCAAGATTTGATTTGATTTTATTATTTTACCATTTAATTTGATTTATTTTGATTTAAATGAATAATAAATCAAGATAAATGATAAAAATAATAAAATAATAGGTGGAAAAGCTCAGGGGTCGTGGGTCCTATTTGTTGGCTAAAGATTTTGATAATATTATTAGAAGCCAAGTGAATTGAACGTTTCGATCAAAATGAAACAAAGCGTCATGTTTCAAAATAGCAGAAGCAGTGTTTCAAATAAGCATATCAAAGCTTGGAGCTTCGAGTGGCAATTATGGGAACATATCTAAAGAAGTCTCGAAATGACAACAAGGCTGTATCTGAGAAGTGCGTTCGAAGCAGAGAAGTACCAAAACATTTGAAATTCAAATGCAAGCGGGACATTCGAAGTTTGAAATTTATGTGTTGGAGCATTTGGAGACACGTGGAAACAAGAGAGAGACATTGTTCTGCATGTTCTGAACGTGGCATAATCTTATAGCAAGACCGTTATGGTCGAAGTAGTATAAATAGAAGTCTTAGTATTAGGATTTCGTGTGTCATATCTATTGTACTAAATACTCAGTAAACATTCAAATTACCACATGGCTAGGGAAACGAATGCAAGAGCAATGTACGTATGATAGCACCACATGTTTATGATTTAATGAAAACCTTTTATCATTTCCAGTATTTTCCTTTATCTTTCTGCCAAATACCATTTACAAGTTTTCTCATTTAAAGTCTTTTTATTCGAAATCTTTTCATTGAAGCCTTACATTTTAATGCTTTCTTTACATTTCAAACACTTTACATTTCAAAAAGCTGTCATACTTTTCATGCCTTTATCTTCAAGTTTTATCTTTCGAACGCCTATTTTTACTTAAAGTCATTTTACAGATTTCTTGCATTAAACGCTTTCTTCATATTTCGAATCTTTTACATTCCAGAGCATCTTTTACATTAACTGTTTTTATAATTCGAAGCCATTTACTTGACTTTTATGCAATTTTACATGTCTTTACAATTAACATTTATTCATGCAATTTAGTTTCGCGCACATATATTTTGATTACACCTTTAGATCTTTAAGAGAGAAATTGAAATAAGTCAAACACCTACACAACACTCTAAATACCAACCAAGAATATCTGTTTGATCATAAGAGTTACCCTAATGACCAATAAGTCCTAGGATCAATCTAGTCGATCCTGCGAGTTACCAGAGAAATTGAATAACAGTCAGTAAGTTTATTCGATAGTTTGGAAGACTAGCGGTTGTTTACCAGAAATCACTGGAAACAAATTGGCACACCCGGTGGGACCAATAATTGGACATTAGAAATAAAGATTGTTGAGATATAACCATTATAAAAACGTTGGAACCTAAGAAGTTTGCTGTTTTATGAACCTAAGAAGTGGTAAAATAACCAACAGCAACCAACCCTTATCCAGAAGAAAACGTTTGAACAAGATGTCTAATTCTGACAATCAACAAGGGGAACAAAATGCCCCACTTACAACAGGCACTAATGTGTCCACTTCGATGGGAACATCTAATGTGATCCCTTCGAATGCACAGTATGTTGCATCTTCAACCAGTAATATAGCCACCAATGGAGTAAGTGGCATATCAACTAATAGTTCGATCTTAGGAAATACTGGAACCGTTGGTTATCCTGGGGGATTTGTTCCACCATCAGGGACACAATCCCATTTCGCCACTCCACTAACTAGACCACCCGATTTCGATGGTAATAGAACCAGAAATTCCTCTTATGGAATGCCAACATCTTTTATGGCAGGTTTACACAATTCCACATCGAACTCATCACCACAATTAGGGTCTGGGTCTGGGGCGAATCAGTTTACGACAAGTAACCAAGGGTCAGTGGGTTATAGCACAATGCCTATTTTGACCACAGAAAACCAGTTGGCTTTTAGGCAATTGATGGATGACAGTAACCATAATATGATAGGGGTGTTAGCACAAACTATGCAGGAAATATTTGCCCCAATAGTACAAAATGTGACTGTGACAAATAGGGAAAACGCTGACAACATGAGTCGAATAGCAGATTTCTTTGCTCCCCAGAAAGGCGTAGGCAGAATCAGGTGGGATTTCGAGCAAACATGCATGTTATGGAACAAGTTGCTAACGACCCAATTTATAGACCACCTAGAGAAGAAGTTAACTTGGGGGCAAGGGCACCAAGGCTAGAAGCCCCAATAATCCCAGGCCCACAAAGAGAAATTATGGAACCAGGGGCAAGGGTCGAAAGGCTAGAAGCCCCAGAGTTCCGAGAAGAACAACCTAGGGGGGTTATCATGGTTGGTCGAAATCAAGATGCTGATGCTGTCGTTCATAGAATTCGAAACGATAACATCTTGGCAGAAAACAATCTAACCACCATGATAGAGAGAGTCATGGCCCAGAATGGCCTCAACACAGGAATGAGAAGGCCAAATTATGCTTCTCCTATATTAGATTGCATAATGCATACTGATTTACCAAGGGGATATAAAGTCCCTAAATTTACAAAGTTCGCTGGGGATACCAATGAGTCAACAGTCGAACACATAACCAGATATCTAACCGAAGCGGGAGATATAGCCAATAATGAAGATCTCAGGATCAAATATTTCCCAAGTTCCTTGACTAAAAACGCCTTCACATGGTTTACCACTTTGCCTCCTGGGTCCATTGATACTTGGGCTCTTTTGGAGAGATTATTCCATGAACAATTTTACATGGGACAGTCGAAAATAAGCTTGAAGGAATTAGCCAGTGTCAAGAGAGAGTTCATCGAACCCATAGATGATTATCTGAATAGATTTAGGCTTTTGAAATCCAGATGTTACACAGTAGTGCCTGAACATGAGTTAGTCGAAATGGCCGCTGGTTGTTTGGATTACTCTATTCGAAAGAAACTAGACACTCAATATTTGAGGGACATGGCTCAGTTAGCCGATAGGGTTCGACAGGTCGAAAGGCTGAAGGCCGAAAAGGTCAAGGTCTTTAAGAATAATAAGAAAGAAAGGATCTCCTATGTTGGAACTGAGGAAGCAGAAGATTATCCTGAATTCGAATTCGAAGAGGTCGAAATCGACCTCGCTGAATTAAAACAGGCTCCACCTTACTCCTGCAAATTATTGGTTCCCACAAAAGGGAAAGAGATTGTTGAAAATGAGAAGAGTGACAAATTCCCAAAGAAGGTTTATACCTTCGATGTCACTAAATGTGACGAGATTTTTGATTTACTTGTCAAAGATGGCCAACTCATTGTGCCATCAAATGTCAAAATACCTCCTTTAGATCAGAGAAAGAAGAGAGGATTTTGCAAATATCATAGTTTCCTAGGCCACAAAACCTCACAGTGTTTTCTTTTCAGGGACCTAATTCAAAATGCAATCAAAGATGGCAGACTAAAGTTTGCTGATAAGGCAAAGATGAAAGTGGACGAAGATCCCTTGGACGTCGCAGACACCAACTACTCCGAGCCTGCATGCATTGGAGAGATTAACATGGTGGAAGCTGACCAAAGCGATGCCCCAACAGGAGGGAAAGGTACTGAAACTGAAAGCTGGGTGATGGTCGAAGTCGATAAGGAGGTCACTGAAGACATCCAGAAGATACCAGAGACTTCGATTGAAGCAGCACCTGTAGCTGTTGCAAAAGAAACCCAGGCTACTGAAGTCCAGGAAAATCAAAACCAAGAACTAACACAGGTCACTGAAGGCCTGAGGCTGGAATTGGAGAAAGTCCAAATCACGAAGCCAACTTCCCCTCAGAAGGAAATATGGGACACTCTAGGGGAACCCAGTGGAAAATTTGACTATTTGGTCAAATATTCTGCCCCAGAGAGTTCGAAGTTTCACATTGAGGATATAAAGCCCACATGATGGGGAGATGATGAAGCTAAGGGGGAAGACGTTGAGATAAATATGGTGGATATGGAGAGGCCTCGCTCTGAGATGGAGGAGGTAGAAAAATACTTAGAAAAAGAGAAGTATAAAATGGAGGATAATCACGCTGGAGATGCTAGTCTCAAGGATTACCTCATGACATGCCACAAGGGAGATACATGCATGATATTGTGCCCTAGGTGCAGCATCCTCTGCAATCAGAGAATCGCTGCGAATTTCGAGAGGGTACAGAGGACTCGAACTGGCAACAATTGGCGCCAGGATAACCAGCTGTTCAGGTGTTATCCTAAGGCTGGAGAAAGTTTGCTGGAATTTGTGTTTCGCTGCTACAAAGGGGAAACCAAGTGCTTGATTTGCCCAAGGTGTTCTACTGTGTATGACCAAAGCATGGCCAGAGCCTTCGAAACGATTCCCTTCGCCCCTTGCTGGAACCATCAAGAAATTGTCCAGATGGGCCCACGTTTCGACAGCAGACACAAACAACGAAGGCCTAATAGCCCTCACCCCAAGGCTGCTCGAAGAGTGACTTTCAAACTCCCTGCTGAAGTGCCAACCGACAGATGGTTGCAAGTCAGAAATGACAAAGGCAAAGACAGATGGAGAAACACCGAACGAAATGCACGCCATGCTATGACGTACAGAAGGCAATTCAACATAGCAAAAAGGGAAGAGGTAAGATTAGAAAACTACAAAGGAAGGAACCCCATGTCGAGATCCCAGTGGCGCATGCAACAAAGGATTCGAAAGGCTGAGAGGGAAGCTGTGGCAAACAAAGGGGTCACTTCAACAAAGAACCAAGGTGAATCTAGCACCAACAAACCAAAAAATCAAACTGAAGACAAACCTCCAGTTAATAGGAGGCTTTTCTCTGAAGTACAACTGGATGAACCAAAGGAATACACTTCAGGCCCAGAAGAAGACGAAGATATGATAACAGATAACTTCGAATCGGAGGGGGAGTCTTCATTCAACCTAAACTGTAACGTGGTATCTGTGCTTCCCTGTGAATTTGGGCAGGAAACTGAAATTGATGAATACGAGGAAGAAGATACTGCAGATTTGATGAAGCATAGGCCTGTGTGCTACTATGTGATGGACAATGGGGCTGTCGAGGAGCAAAACGCGTTCTTCGAACGTCCAGAACCTGCTATGAAGAACCATCTTAAGCCACTATTTATTCGGGCAAAAGTTGGTGCCCATGGTGTGAACAAGGTTCTAGTTGATGGGGGTGCTGCAGTCAATTTGATACCCCACTTCATGATGAAAAGACTAGAGATCCGCGAAGGAGACATCAAGCCCCATAATATGGTTCTGTCCAATTATGAGGGAAAAGTGGGCAAAACACTGGGAGTGGTCCAGTTGGAATTGACAATAGGCTCAAGCTGTAGGCCCACCATGTTTATGGTGATCGAAGCCAAGGCCAACTATAACTTATTGTTGGGAAGGGAGTGGATCCATGGCGTAGGGGCAGTTCCTTCGTCAATGCATCAGCGACTAGTTCTGTGGAGAGATGATGGAATCGTGGAAAACATCGAAGC
The DNA here is from genome assembly GCA_948472305.1 of Vicia faba. Lineage (NCBI taxonomy): Eukaryota > Viridiplantae > Streptophyta > Magnoliopsida > Fabales > Fabaceae > Vicia > Vicia faba. Next base: position 1,227,668,205 of record OX451735.1, on the reverse strand, counting down.
AGACCAGAGTTACTTTATGTCAACAGTCAATTTAGTTGACAAGAGGGATTATGATAAAAATCTGGCAAAGATTGCTCTGTGTGTTCCAAATGACGAGATTAACGAAACCAGAAACGCCCACTACTACATGACCCTTCGCCATGATGGCCTTTACTGGGATAGAACAATAATCAGTGAAGAAGAGGGAGTCGAAAGCACTATACAAAAATGGCCAGCAGGCTGGGACTTCGACAACCTTATCCATGACTAAGTCCACCTTTTTCGAAAGGATTTCGGCCTATATGGATGAGAACGAATCAAAAGCGGCCTTAGAGGCTGAAATAAATAAATTAACTGTAAAGATGAATGAAGTAAGTGGGGATGGCTCGAAATGCTCACCCTTCAAAGAATTTGAGATGGATCAAAGGTTGGATGCCATCTACGATAAAGAACCCTTAGGCTTCGAAAGGGACCCCATAAACTCAGGTGCCAAAATGTTGGCACAAGATCCACTCGAAGAAGTCAACTTAGGGGATGAAAAAACGAAAAGAATAACCTACATAAGTGCAAAACTTAGCCCAGGCCTCAAGAAGGAAGTAATCGAAGTCCTCAAGAAAAACAAAGATTGCTTCGCATGGGATTATGATGAGATGCCTGGTTTAAAGAGGGAGTTGGTCGAACACCGACTGCCAATCAAAGATGGCAAGAAGCCCATCAAACAAACTCCCAGAAGATTCACACCAGCGGTTATTACAAAGATTAAAGCTGAGATCGAAAGGTTGTTGAGTTGCAAATTCATCAGAACAACAAGGTACATCGAATGGTTAGCAATATAGTACCTGTTATTAAGAAAAACGGTTCTTTAAGAATTTGCGTAGATTTTAGGGATTTAAACACTGCAACCCCTAAAGATGAATATTCCATGCCTGTGGCAGAAATGCTAGTAGACTCTGCTGCAGGGTTCGAATACTTGAGTATGTTAGATGGATACTCTAGGTATAATCAGATTTTCATTGCTGAAGAAGATGTTGCAAAGACATCATTTCGTTGCCCAGGAGCCTTAGGCACCTACGAATAGGTGGTGATGCCTTTTGGTTTAAAGAACGCTGGGGCAACTTATCAAAGGGCAATGAATTCAATTTTTCATGATTTCATTGAAACCTTCATGCAGGTGTATATTGATGATATAATCATCAAATCTATATCTGCAAAAACACATTTGCATCATTTGAGCCAATCATTCGAGCGAATGAGAAAACACGGCTTAAAGATGAATCCCCTTAAATGTGCATTTTTTGTGCAGGCTGGAGATTTTCTTGGTTTTGTGGTTCACAAGAAAGGGATTGAAATCAACCAGAACAAAACCAAAGCCATAATGGAGACGAAAGCACCTACGTCAAAAAGGGAGTTGCAATCTCTGCTAGGGAAAATTAACTTCCTCAGAAGATTCATTTCGAACCTGAGTGGAAGAACCCAAGCTTTCTCTCCGTTACTTCGTCTAAAGCAAGGCCAAGCCTTCGAATGGAACGAAGCCCACCAGGAGGCATTTGACAGGATAAAAAGATACCTCTCTCAGCCTCCTATTTTGTCTCCACCTTCATGGGGGAAGCCCGTGAGATTGTACATATCTGCCTCTGAAGTTAGTATAGGTAGTATGTTAGCACAAGAAGATAACAATGGTATCGAAAGAGCCATATACTATTTAAGTAGAGTACTAAATGATGCAGAGACCAGATATAGCAATTTAGAAAAGCTATGTCTCTGTTTGTATTTCTCTTGTATGAAACTCAAGTATTATATAAAGCCTGTTGATGTTTATGTCTCATCTCACTTCGATGTCATTAAACACATGCTTTCAAAACCAATAATGCATAGCAGAGTTGGTAAATGGGCTTTAGCCTTAACAGAATATTATTTGACTTTCATGCCTTTAAAAGCTGTGAAAGGTCAAGTGATTTCTGACTTCATTGTGGACCATTCTTTGGTTGAGCAGACTGTCATGAGTTACGTCGAAATACAACCATGGAAATTGTACTTTGATGGTTCAACCCACAGGAATGGAAGTGGCGTTGGAGTCCTTCTAATTTCTCCTGAAGGAATTCCAACAAAATTCAAGTATAAATTAGATGGTCCTCGTTGCTCGAACAACGAAGCTGAGTATGAAGCGCTCATTGTTGGACTTGAAGCTTTGTTGGAATTGGGGGCAACTAGAGTCGAAATTAAAGGAGACTCAGAATTAGTGGTCAAACAAATTACAAAGGAATATAAGTGCATAAAGGAAAACTTGATGATATACTTCGTCATAGTCAACAGGCTACTAAGGAAATTTGAATACATGGATATTCAACACATACCAAGAATAGAGAACCAAGAAGCAAATGACTTAGCACAGTTGGCTTCGGGTTATAAAGTTTCTACCAGGAACTTTAAGGATTTAGTTGAATTAAGGGGTAGAGTTATGGCTACTAGATTCACACCATCGGATCTGGAAAGTATGAAATTGGGATATGCTGAGAAACAGGGATTCAAAATATTAGCCATAAATACTTTGTCAGATGCAGATTGGCGAAGTCCACTGATGAGTTATTTAGAAAACCCAACTCTGAATGTGGATAGAAAGACAAAATACAGAGCATTGTCATATCTCCTCATGGGGAACGAATTGTTTAAAAAGACCCAAGAGGGCGTATTATTGAAATGCCTAGGAGAAAGTGAGGCATACTTAGCATTGTCAGAAGTCCACAATGGGGCATGTGGGGCACATCAAGCAGGCCATAAAATGAAATGGCTGTTATTTCGATACGGCTTGTATTGGCCTAGCATGCTCAAAGATTGCATAGACTTTGCTAAAGGATGTGAGGAATGTCAGAAACATGCAGGGATTCAACATGCCCCTGCAAGTGAGTTGCATTCGATCATCAAACCATGGCCATTTAGAGGATGGGCAATTGATTTGATAGGAGAAATAAATCTTGCTTCGTCCAAAGGACAGAAATATATCTTGGTAGGAATAGATTATTTTACCAAGTGGATCGAAGCTATACCATTAATAGTTGCTGATCAAGAGGCTATTATTGACTTTATACAGAAGCACATTATCTATAGGTTCGGATTGCCAGAGAGCATAACCACAAACCAAGGCTCTGTGTTTACTGGTAGAAAGATGCAAGAATTTGCCCAAGAAATGGGGTTTAGATTGCTAACGTCAACGCCATATTATGCTCAAGCAAACGGTCAAGTCGAAGCAGCCAATAAAGTAATAATAGGATTAATCAAGAAACATATTGGTAAAAAGCCAAGAAACTGGCACAAAACTTTGGACCAAATATTATGGGCCTGTAGAACATCTCCTAAGGAAGCTACTAACACTACGCCTTTCCAACTCACATTTGGTCATGATGCAGTGCTGCCAGTAGAAATTCATCTACAATCAGTTCGAATTCAGAGACAAAACGAAATCCCAGCTGCATTATATTGGGAAATGATGATGAATGAATTAGTTGAGTTGGACGAAGTTAGATTACATGCATTGGAAATTTTGATGAGACAAAAAGAAAGAGTGGCCAGAACATACAACAAAAGGGTGAAGAAGAAAGTATTCATTATTAATGACTTAGTTTGGAAAGTCATATTGCCCATGGACAAGAAAAATAAAGCATTAGGTAAATGGTCACCTCATTGGGAAGGACCTTTTCGAATATTAAAAGTATTCTCAAACAATGCATATGAAATCGAAGAACTGGTGGATGATAAGCGTATCCTAAAGGTTAATGGGAAATATTTAAAGAAATATAAGCCATGCCTGCAGGAGATTCGAATAGTAACAACGTAACCAAGATATTATAAAAAGGCCAAAATGGAAAGATGAGATGCCAAAATGGCGTTGTTCGAATATTACATATAAGAAACCAAATTGTAGTCAAATAAACACTGAAATTTAGAAATAAGAATTATTTTTCAATCTGTTGAAAGTGCTTCGAAAAGATTCAAGTCTCTGCTGAGCGAAACGCCTGGCTCCTTCCAAGGTTGCCACTTCTCCCTTGAGTTATTCTGCAGTTTCCATATCTGCAAGCCCCTGGTTGAGAAGCTCTTCGAATTGGTTACCAGTAGTATTGGTTTCGAAGGCTATTTGTTGTTCTTTAGCCTCTTTAACCTTCTGTTGAAGCTCCTGAATCTGCCTTTCCTAGAGAAGTATGGACTCAGCTCGAGCCTCATAATCAATTTTCGCCTGCTTTAGATGCATAGCTTGATCCTCAGCTTCTTGAGAAAGTTTCGAAGCTTGTTCATGAGCAGCATCCATTGCAATGCGTTTTTCTTGAACCTTCTTGGCAGTAGATTCATCTTGGAGAAGGTAACCAGTTACGTTTTCCAGCAAAGACTGAAGATCGAACAAGATAGTACTAACTGGCAAGGAGCAGGTAGCAAGATTGACCTTTGTAAGCAACTCCTTCATAGTGTAGCAAGCAGTGCTATCTTGTTTGAGCACTTCAAATATATCCACATTGAGAATTGTTTTCCTGATCTTATTAAGAAGTACAATTCTTTCATCTGTGGGAAGATGATAGCTAGTCGAACTGGTGCCAGACCTAGCAAGTGGAACGTCCCTTTGAGCCAGCTTCGCCTTCATGTACCCAATAGGGTAATTTCGTCTCAGGAGTGCAAGCTCCTCGTCAGTCATTCGAGACAAAGAGGATTGAGGGAGTTCCACACATAGGGGAGTCACGTCCATTTCAACCTCCATAGGTTTGTTGGTTGTGTCACCATCCCCTTCATTCGTTTCGTGCTCATGATCTTCTTCATCATCATCCAAGTCCACCACTTCGATGTCTTCCTTTTCGCTGCTATTTGCATTGGACTCTGTCCCAGCAGTCGAACCATCATTGGCATCCTCCTCCTGAGACTGTTCTTCTGCAGATTCTTCGTCTCTTTGGCCAGAATCAGCTTTCTCTCCTTCAGTTTGAGTGTCCTTTGGGTCCTCTTGAAGGGTTTCAAGAGGGGACTTTTGAAGAGAAGCTCTTTGCAAATCTTCTGCAGATGTTTGAAGTGGTGTTTCGTTTGTCTCTTTCAGAGGAATAGAGGTACCTTGATCATCCTGTTGTTCAGAAGTTCCAGCCAGAACCGCCATATTGGAGGAACCTTTGTTCTGTACAAGGTTGCTGGAATCTCCTTGAGGAGAGGAGTTGAGTGGAGCAGCAGCTTTGGATGGTGAGGTCGAAGTGGTAGAAGCTGGATTTAAGATGTTCTGCAAGAAGCAAAAGAATGTTAAAAGCATGCACTAAGATAATAAGAAATTATTATTTTCAAAGAGTGTTAAAGTTCAATTTACCTGTGGACTCTCGGAGGAGAGGTTCCTAGCTATGCGTTCCAACATTACGTTGGAGGTCGAAGGTGGAATTTTGGATTTGGGTGAGGGAGCAGCATCCCTGGAATCTAGTCCAGAGACACTAGTTGGAACGGTACTTTTCGAAATATCCTTCTTCTGCTTCTTCTTCGAAGCAGTTGGTAAGTTTCCTCCAGCCTTGGGGTCTTCCCCAGTGGTGTTTGATTTTCGCTTCTTGGGAGTAGTAGGAGGAAGTTTGTTGGTCTGAAAAGATTTAAACAAAAAGTTAGATGCAAACCATAAAACATTAGTGAATTCGAGACATCAAGGCTAAGTGATTACCGTTGGAGTTGGAACACTGGTTGTTGTTGGTATTGTTGTTGTGGTTATTGCAGCAATGGTTGTTGTTGGTATTGTTGTTGTGGTTGTTGCAGCAATGGTCTTCCCTAGTGGTGTTTGATTTTCGCTTCTTGGGAGTAGTAGGAGGAAGTTTGTTGGTCTGAAAAGATTTAAACAAAAAGTTAGATGCAAACCATAAAACATTAGTGAATTCGAGACATCAAGGCTAAGTGATTACCGTTGGAGTTGGAACACTGGTTGTTGTTGGTATTGTTGTTGTGGTTGTTGCAGCAATGGTTGTTGTTCCGGATGGAGTCACTTTGTCAGTGGTTTCGGTAGAGGCTTGAGAGGCGCTCCCTTCTTTCGACTTCGAAGCGGCTGTCTTTATCCTGATGGCTGAAAATCGAAACAATTAAAGCAAAGGTTAAAGATATGGAAAATGAAAAACGTTTGGGATTTTCCCAAGCATTCGCACCTGTGCCTTGATCAGATTTAATCGACATGGCAGAAAGGTCGTATCGAAGGTGTCCTGGGAAATCGTGGAGCCAGTGTCGAGCCCATGTCACAGTCTCAGATGGCTTTGGTTTCTTTTGAAGATGTTTGAACATCTCTTTGCAAGTGAACCACCAAGGATATGGGGGAAACCAAGCCAGAGCCAGTTCTGAGGAAGGTAATCTAGGAAATTTAGGTGGATGCATTTCGAATGCCAACCTATACCTATCCTCAGGTGACAACCCTGAAGGAAGTTTTAACTTAGAAACTTTTTGTTTGAATTTTTCCTTTAAGGTCTCAGCCGCTTGATGCACAGTGGATTCCAAGCGTGTGGGGTCATAAGTAGTTTCAAAATAATTTTGAAAAGCTTTAATCTCTTTGGCATGAGTAAACATACCTTTCTTGGCTGGTACCTGCACATCGAAGGCATCAATTAGTTTCTGTTGAATTGTAAGAGTATCGAACATATAAGTTTGATAAAACTTGGTCCACCATTCCAGAAATCCCTTAGCTGTAAGATGGGTAGGTTCGAAAGTTATTAGCTCAAACTGGGCAAAGCCTTGGTATTGTTCTTGCTGTAATTTTGCTTCTCGTTCCTTGAAAGTTCGCCCAGAGGTAATGGCACTCTCAGTTTGAAATAAGGGTTCAGGAATTAGTTGGCATAAGCCAAACTGTCTCGAAACAAAATTTGGATGGTAAGCGAAAAGGAAAATCTGATTCTTGGCAGGAGTTATTCTTGAAGAAATGAGTCTAGGTAGCAAAAAGGCTCTCCATACATCCTGAATCTCCTTGCTCTTGACAGCTTCTGAGAGAGCCATGGTGAACCAGGAAGGTCCATGAGCCCTCGAAGCAAAAGGCGCCATGGTCTCTTCGAACTTATGCCTCTTGGAGAATATCATGATGTACTTCGAGAATAGGACTTTGAAGTCATCTCTGTCGTCATTTGGAGTTAATCTTCGCAGCCTAGTGCCTTCGACTATTCTATCAGTTATCTCAGGGTCTTGTTCATCAATGGTGTTGGCAGTTGACAAGGAGGGTTCGAACATGGCATTTAGCCATAGCTGAAGTAACCAAAAAGGGCCAGCCAACAGGATATTCTTGGAGGTGTGAGATTTTATGCTCGAAACAGCTGACCTTAGGCTTTCATAAAGGTCAACTAAGAGCAGTTCACTTAAGCATACTCTTCGATTTTCATGCAAATCCCTAGCTAGAGGAATAAACCTACTGGCTACCTGTAGGGATCTACTGATGAAGACGTATCTTGACAGCCATAGGGTAAGGAAAGCAATGTGTTCTACATCAGATACATTGTCTCCCTCAGCATGGTAGTGACTGATAAACTTGGAAAAACTTGCTAGTTTGACTTCGAAGTCGATTATACTTGAATGTTCTTCGTTGTCAGGGATATATGTTTCTCCTACTGGTGATAGCCCAGTGATGGCCGCTATGTCGAAGAAGGTAGGGGTGATCATTCCACAAGGGAGATGGAAAGTATTATAGGTACTGTCCCAGAAATAGAGGGACGCGAATAACAAAGGGTGGCTGTAAGTGAAACCAGGCTTCGACAGCTTAATCAAGTTGTAGATACCTAATTCTTCCAATTGCTGGGATTTCTTAGCTTCTACCTTATTGAACCAGTTTTGATAAGCAGTGTCGGAGGTGGGGCAAGATCGAAACGGTTTAAAATTACTTTTTACATAGTCTAATACAAAAGGGTCCTTAGGAGGAACAATTGGATTTTCCATGGTGTTTGAGCCAGAAGATTCTATTGCCTTAGGGGCGTCCATTTTGTTAAACAAGGGTTTGAAACTATAGCAAACTGGGAAAATTGTCCTGGTATCTTTTAAAATTTCAAAAACCGTAAGAGGGCCCATTAAAGCTAACCTCTTACCAGCAGCGGTGGTAGGAATGAGTACCTGTGATGCATAAAGCATTTCTTTCTCCTTTGAGATCATCTGGGGAGCAAGAATGGATTGAACTTGGTGAGTGATAACCTTACTTTCCATTGTAGTTCCTGCGGTCTTTCCTTTCTTCTTGGAAACCTTTTTGAGTTGGGATGAAGTAGAAGAAGACATTTTTGAAGAATGTTGAAAGCTTAGGGTTTTTTGTGAGAAAAGAAGGATAAAAGATTCAGAATGTGGAAAGAAAAGAAAAAGGCTAAGTTGATGGTTTTTATAATGTGGAAGTTTAAGCATCCACTGAATAAGGTTGTGATACGTGGTACTTATGGGTTGGTGTGATGAAGAGGTGGCGTAAAGTTAACATGGGTAATAGGCGTGATTAAAGATAATCATTGTTTTGTAACTGCACCATACTGTGAAGTGGCTCCAGGCGGTTAAGGAATCCAAAAGTGTTATGATTGACGTGACTGGAGTCAAATGCATTAAATGTTACGATGATTCGAAGGTCGCATCAAAATCTTGTGTGGATGTTTAAAATAAGTATTTCTCAAAGAAATCGAAATACATATTTTAAAGGGGCATTTTGTTGGCTGAAGATTTTGATATTGTTATTAGAAGCCAAGTGAATTGAACGTTTCGATCGAAATGAAACAAAGCGTCATGTTTCGAAATAGCAGAAGCAGTGTTTCGAATAAGCATATCAAAGCTTGGAGCTTCGAGTGGCAATTATGGGAACATATCTAAAGAAGTCTCGAAATGACAACAAGGTTGTATCTGAGAAGTGCGTTCGAAGCAGAGAAGTACCAAAACATTTGAAATTCAAATGCAAGCGGGACATTCGAAGTTTGAAATTTATGTGCTGGAGCATTTGGAGACACGTGGAAACAAGAGAGAGGCATTGTTTTGCATGTTCTGAACGTGGCATAATGTTATAGCAAGACCGTTATGGGCGAAGTAGTATAAATAGAAGTCTTAGTATTAGGATTTCGTGTGTCATATCTATTGTACTAAATACTCAGTAAACATTCAAATTACCACATGGCTAGGGAAACGAATGCAAGAGCAATGTACGTATGATAGCACCACATGTTTATGATTTAATGAAAACCTTTTATCATTTCCAGTATTTTCCTTTATATTTCTTCCAAATACCATTTACAAGTTTTCTCATTTAAAGTCTTTTTATTCGAAATCTTTTCATTGAAGCCTTACATTTTAATGCTTTCTTTACATTTCAAACACTTTACATTTCAGAAAACTGTCATACTTTTCATGCCTTTATCTTCAAGTTTTATCTTTCGAACGCCTATTTTTACTTAAAGTCATTTTACAGATTTCTTGCATTAAACGCTTTCTTCATATTTCGAATCTTTTACATTCCAGAGCATCTTTTACATTAACTGTTTTTATAATTCGAAGCCATTTACTTGCCTTTTATGCAATTTTACATGTCTTTACAATTAACATTTATTCATGCAATTTAGTTTCGCGCACATATATTTTGATTACACCTTTAGATCTTTAAGAGAGAAATCGAAATAAGTCAAACACCTACACAACACTCTAAATACCAACCAAGAATATCTGTTTGATCATGAGAGTTACCCTAATGACCAATAAGTCCTAGGATCAATCTAGTCGATCCTGCGAGTTACCAGAGAAATTGAATAACAGTCAGTAAGTTTATTCGATAGTTTGGAAGACTAGCGGTTGTTTACCAGAAATCACTGGAAACACTATTATAAACATGTTTCAAACAAGAAAAGATGGGCCCCTTTGGAAAAAATGCAAATTTGATCAATGTTGACTTTTGGTAATTTTGCAAAAAAGGGTCAACTTGGCCAATGCATAACTCTCTCAATTTTGACCCTAGAGATATGTTCTTAGACTTTTTAGAAAGCTTAGGATGTCCCCTAATCAACCCTTTTGGTATAATCTCAATTGAGTCTTCCATGTTCATGTATGAAGCTTTGATCCAAAAGGTGTTTTTGTTGACTTTTCAAAATGACCTATAATGTCAAAATTCATATCTTTTTGTGAGTACATATTATGAACTTGGCAGATGAAGATGAATTGTACGGAATTGCATCCTCTTCAAAATGAGCTTTGGATGGGTCATTTCTGATAAGGTATGAGAAAGTTATGCTTGGTCAAAGTTGAGTTGAGTTTTCCTGCAAAACCCTAATTTAGCAACTTTTGGGTCTTGATGAATTGTGAGCAATACTTAAGGAATCATGATCAACCCTTGATAAAATGATGAATAATAATTCAAAATGAGGATGTTGACCAAAAATCTTGAAGTTTGAATGTATATGGGCCACAGTTAATTTTTCACCTAACACAGTTGATTTTCAGGCATTTGAGCAATTGACTGAGCAAAATTCTTCTACAAGGCTTGAAACTTGACATGGATGATATTTAGAATATATTTGAACAATGGTGAGAATTTTAGTCCTTTGTGGTTCACACATCCTGATGAAAATAGAAACCCTAATTTGAGGTAGACTGCCTTAGGAGAGAGTTTGTCTGGTCAACTTTTGACCTTCCTTGAGTAATTTGGGGACCTCACTTGCCATGTGTTGAGAAATATGGGAGGGCAAATTTTGGGGTACAACAAAATGTTTCTAGGGTTTAGTTTAAATGAAACGAAAATAAAGTAAAGATAGAATAAAAATATAAGTCGTTTTAGTCTAATTATTTATAAAAATATATTTTAATGTGTTTTTGGTTAATAATAATAATAATAATAATAATAATAATAATAATAATAATAATAATAATAATAATAATAATAATAATAAAAGAAGAAAATAAAAATAAATGAAAATATAAATTAAAAGGGTCAGGGGGTTCATAAGTGATGAGGGTGTTAGAAACTAGTAAACAGAATTAGGTGTTAGGCTCAAACAGATTTTTTAAATCAGAAATAAAAACCAAAATAAAAGTGTGGTGGGATGCGTTTTGTTAAGAGGTAGGGGTGTTCTAAAAAAAGAAAAGGCCCAGCCAGGGGGAGGCCCAAAGCGTGCCAAATAAAAAAAGAAACAAAGAAAAATATTAGAAAAATAACAAAAGGTCTCGCTGGGGCTCAAACCCAAGACCTTCTATAGTAATGCCTTTAGTGTGCGCTTTCTGCCATTGGGGTGGCCGTGTCATCCGGTACTATGACAAGTTACACTAAATTTAAAATAAACTAAGTCCTGATGATAACTTCATCTTCTTCCTCACATCAGTCTTTTCTTCAACATTTTCAAATTTCGTATCTTGCTCATTTCTCAACCATTCTCGAAAGTGTAAACATCAAACTTGTTAGAAATTTCACCATGATTCTAAATATGTAAACAACTTAAACAATAGATCAAAGATGAACACGAATTTTACTTAGTACCAAATCTGACCTAATTTTTTCAGGAAGTTCAAACTCAAAATTCACATTACTCAAGCAATATAAATAAAATCTAAGTGCATGGTTAGCTTCAGGGCTATGATGTCTACATTTTATCTTCACAAATTAGAGACAAATGATGCTTGTATGAAGAGATAGAAGTTCAGAAAAATCACCTTGCAGATGGAGATCGTGTTTTGAGTTTGAGAAATCCCCAAGATGCTGTAATGATATGGTTAGCTTCTTTGAACCTCTAGGAAGCTAATGCAATGCTTAGCTTGAACTGAGAGTGGTTGTAATGTCCTAGAGAAGTCAATGTGCAGGTTGCTGATTTTGAAAATGGAGGATGGTGATGGAGATGTTACAGTCGTGTAACAGGTGTTTGGTTAGGTTCTAAATGATATAGATATGCCTTGTTATTGAATTTGAGGAAGAATGCACGAGTGATTTGTGAGATGGAGGTATAAGGTCAAAATCTGCACAAAAATGGTATTTTGAGGCAATTTCTGGCTTGAGGGAGTTTGGGAGGGTTTTCAGACTTGGCCAATCGTCCCCTAACTTGCAAAGATGACCTCTGTTTATAGGTAATAGGTTTGGAGGTTTAAAATGATCAAAAAACAAAGATCATATGTTATGGATTTTTGCCTTGTTTTTGAACCAAGCTTGAAACATCTTGTTCTAATGTGAAATACAAGGCTTGTAGAGTGGTTGAGCACTTTAAACATACCTCTTCCGGTCTTGTAGATTTAGTGTATGCAGAAGGAACAACTTAAAAGCCCAATGCATAGACTTTTGCAATAAAGCTTGCTTTTCCAAAATGGAAGTGTTACCTTTGTGCCATAAATGGAAATGCAACTTGGGTAATGGCTCAAATGCTTGGATAAAAACTCTAACAATTGTATAATCAATTAATTATGGAGTGAAACACAAGTTAGAAGCCTGAAAAGTAAGATTATGCAGCATAGGCTAGGGTTTTGGTCAAGTGTTCATCACAAAAATGACTTGTAATTCAAGAATGGATGCCTAACTTCTTGTCTTCGATTATTTTAGCTCCAGAATAACATCTTCAAGTTCTTGGAAATTTGGGAAAGCTTAAAGTGTTGTTTAAAATCTTCATGTTGACCATTTTGACAAAATCAATTTGGATCTAGGTGAAAATTGGCCAAGAAGTGAGGTCAAAAAATCTGCCTAAACTTGTCAAAATTTTCAATAGTGTTTTATGAAAATGTCATGACCTCATGGACTTATATCTTCAAATCTAAGAAATTTTTAGACATCAAACCTCTAATACAAAGTTGTAGAATTCATCAAGATCTAAACTTTCATGTTGAAAGTTTTATTTGAATCATCTTGCATCTTGGTGAAAAAGGGTCATGAAGTAGTGAAATTATCAAGGTTTAAAATACTTAGAAATTTTTCTAAGTCTTGAAAAGTTTGACTTTTTATATTGAATTTTGAATTTATTGATTCCTTGATGATTAAGATTCATATTTTTGAATTTCTTAATGAATCTTGACTTTTGAAACTCAGTTTTGACCAAAAAATCAAAGTTTGACTTTTGGTGTATTAGTTGACTTTTCATCAGTTGATCAAATTTCAACTATCAATCAATTGATATTGAGAAAGGATTTGAGCCATGAAATTAGGTAAAAAAAATTTGTTTGAACCCTTGAGATCATGCTTCAAGTCATTAGGTCATTTACTAGGTCAAAAGTCACTAATCAGTCATTCCCAATCAAAACCCTAATTTTGACCATTTTGCCCCTTTGATGATTTGAGTACTTTTCTTGAGGAATTATGATCCAAACTTGATCAATTGACGAATATGACTTCAAAATGTTGATATTGGTCAAAAATATCGAAATTTGACTGTAAGTTGATCACAATTGATTTTTTAACCAATACAACTGATTTTTCAGTCATCTGAGCAATTGACTGAGCAAACTTGTGATCCAAGACTTGAAACTTGGCACGAGTATTATTGGAGGTATATAATGAAACATGAAAGTAATTTGAGGCATTAGAAGTCCAATTTTCCTTTTGAAAATAAAAGCCCTAATTTGAAGCCTCAGTGTTTAGGAGGTTGTTTGACCTAGTCAAAACTTGTGTAAACTTGAGCCACTGAAGATCTTTGTGAGAAATGTCTTGAGAAAAGGGAGGGAAAATTTTGGGGTACAACATATTCCCTTGTTCAATCTTCTTAAACCTAAAAAGTTAGATTGGTATGTTCTCCATTCATTACTTGAAGGTGGAAGATGATTGAACACTAGAGTGCCCAAAAATTTGCACTCTCTGGTGCACGAAGTAATGATGTTGGTTGATTGTGTCGGGAGTGGGATTAAAGATGCCATTTGGAGAGGTGATAAAGATTTAACGGAGATGGGCTTATAGATGCCATCCAAGGGTGACAGGGAATCATCGGTGATGGGATTATAGATGCCTTCTAGAGTGACTGTTGGTAAGTCTAATGTTTGACTTGATTTTTAAGAGATGTATCCGGAAAAAGAGTCTCCATGCGACTACTACTTCAAAAAGTGATGAAGGAATATGTGAAGACTACTATTTTAACAGGTAATGAAGGAATTCCGACGACTATTACTTCAACAGGTAATGAAGGAATCTCTGACGACTACTACTTCAACAGGTAATGAAGGAATCTCGGACGACTACTACTTCAACATGTAATGAAGGAATCTCTGAAAACTACTACTTCAATAGGTAATGAAGGAATTATAACGACTACTACTTCAACAGGTAATGAAGGAATCTCTGACGACCACTACTTCAACAGGTAATGAAGGAATCTCTGACGACTACTACTTCAACAGGTAATGAAGGAATCTCTGACGACTACTACTTCAATGGGTAATGAAGGAATCTCTGACGACTACTACTTCAACAGATAATGAAGGAATCTCTAATGACTACTACTTCAACATGTAATGAAGGAATCTGTGACGACTACTACTTCAATAGGTAATGAAGGAATCTGCAACGATTACTACTTCAACAAGTAATGAAGGAATATCTAACTACTACTACTTCAACAGGTAATGAAGGAATTTGTGACGACTACTACTTCAACAGGTAATAAAGGAATCTGCGACGACTACTACTTCAATAGGTAATGAAGGAATCCAAGCATGATTTCGTCTCGAAGAGATATTCTTCAAAATGACTTCCTGGAGCAAGTCTTCGATGGAAATACTTGCCATATTTTAGTCTCTGGAAAAATTTGTTTGATTATGTAGATAATTGATGATACTCATCTGTTGATTGATCTTTCCTGAAAAGGTAAAGAGTCAGTTGTATGCAATGTTATGATGCATGCATCGCGTAATTATGTTCTCAAAATAAATGAGATTGTGCTATATGTTTCGTATGCACATGTCATGATGTACGAATGTTGTTGAAATGCATCCTTGTCTGGGAAAATAAATCCCTGACTGTTGCTGAGGATGAAGAGTAAGTGTATCTTTAATTTTTTCTAGAAGGCTTCCGCTGGGGATTCCTATTAATTTGTTTGAAGAAAATCTGTTGGGGATGTACTGATTTCTATTTGGGGAGTAGAGTTTAGGAATGTAACACCCCAATTCTACCCCAAGCAATTATCGGAAAATTAGAGTATAAAAATTTCCAATATAATCAGGATGTCACATATTCAACAAAAACACATAAACATGTCATGCTTTTAGAATAGATACATAACACTTAAAGAAGCGGAATGCACATAACTCATGAATATAGTCTTCATAACATAAACCAAACTTTGATTAATCACGCAGCGGATTCATAATAATTATCTAAATAAGATATATAATCTTTTAAATCATGAAACAACATCAATACAATAAACCCCTCAAGTAACAACATAAGGTTCAATAAATAAACAACAAAATAAGACAAGCATTCATTTCCCCCCGAGTGCTACGTATCAGAGCAAATGACACCGAACTTGAACTAACAATGCTATCGGCTACTCATCCTGGTTACATGCATGTTACCAACAAAGGGAAACATTCAAACTGAAGGGGTGAGATATCAAACTATATAAATAGGGTTATGATAAACATTATATTAGATAAAGAATAAAAAGAATCACCACTTCATACAACAATAATTCAACACTTCACAAATCATCAACACCACAATTCAACATGTACGACTCGAATATGCAACTCGAAACTATGCGAATGCATGTGGTACCATCAGAGTAAACCTCCCAACATAAATATTTTCCAGTAATTCCGAGGCACAAGGCATAAGCCTTCTTTACAATTCATTTTTCCAATAAATGCCTTCACAAAATCCGCCAATACAGGCTTTCACAAATGCAAATGTATGAATGTACAACACATACAACAACATCATTAAACACTTCACGAGGCATACGCCTATATCACTACTTCACTGGCCATAGGGCTACAAGATCATCAATGTAATTAACAACAATTCATGGCAACAACATATTCATTATATATTCACTAAGATTCACACCATAAGGCTACCCACAGAAATAATTCATATTCACATTATCAATATCGAATTCCACATATACTCAATGATATCTCTCAACACCAACACATTTATCGATCAACACAAAATAACACAACATTGGTCATAAGACCTATAATCAACAATGTCCATAAACCAGACGGAACGACTTAACCTGTTGTACCGACAATTCGGTATAATCGACATAATTTCAACAAAAGACATATCCACAATTACTTATTAATTAAACTTAGTTACCCGGTCAAATTTCGTTAAATTCTGGACAACTAATTATACCGCCTAATTCGGCTACTGATCAATGGTTCTACACAAGAATTAGTAGTTACTTAATCATTGTTTTGTTCAACTAATTGATATTTTATTCCCTATCACCATATTTTATGTTTTGGTTTGCAGAAGAATCAAACAGGACGAATTGGGACAGAAAAATTGCATAAGTATAAGTTCAGAAAAATTTGCTACAGCAACTGACACAGGTGGCCGTGTTTCCTGACACAGCCGCTCCAGGAGAAGAAAAGGGGAATGGAATGGAGTGCAGGGGCTTACACGGGTGCCCGTGTCATCTGACACGACCCGTGTCAGGAGGCCTGGAGCTTAAAAACCCAGTTTTGCCTCCCTTCACACATGTGCCTTGTTCTTGTTCATTCCTTATTTCAATTTACCAATTATCCTAGATTAGAATTAATCCATCATAGTTCAAATACAACAAATACCAACACAACTCAAATCAATCGTTAATTTTAATAGCAACACAAACAAATTTTCAGCACAACATAGTAGTGAAACTAATACCCTAAACCCCAATTAAAATTCATCATACTCCTATTTATTTAGCAGGAACCCCACCCTTACCTTGGATTGAGTGCAGCTCTAAGAAACTTCAATGGAATTTCTGGGAATTTGACACTAGTAGCAACCTCCTCTTGTTCTTCTTATCCTCTCAAAACCCTATTCATCTTTCTCTTCTTTTCCTGATAACACTAACTCTCTTTCTCCTCTACTTCTATTTCTAATAAAATACTATTATTTCTATTAATAAATCTAAATGGGCCTAATTGACATACCCCCTTATTACTTCACAACACCACAAACTAAGCCCAATATCACATTTAAGCTTAATAATAAAATAATGCTTCAACTTAATTCCACCAAATTAAATCCGATTATTTATCATGTCACTAAATAAAATAATTCAAAAATATTTAATTAAATAAATAATTAATTATCGGGGAGTTACAACTCTCCCCCACTTAGAATATTTTCGTCCTCGAAAATCTACTTGATACGATCACTCTTAATGCGAATTTCGCATCCAACTCTCTGATCTTCAATTCACGTTTGGCAACACTTCGACCACTACTTTCTCGACATAACAACGCTCAACATGATACAATTCAAATCCACACGTGTTAATCATTCAACATCTTCGCGATATAATCGTTAATAACTTATCAACCACTTCAACAATATTTTGACATATCAACATTTAAATTGGTCACACACTTATACTTGGATATACAACATCACATTATCATCTTAATAATATTTTCAACACCAAAAACACATACATAATTTCATTCCCATATATACATATGTATGTCAATTATCAACATAATATCAACGACTCCATTCATATCGTTGTATCACCCTTATAGTGACATCAACATATCCAACATAGTCAACTTCGTCATATTATGGAGTACTATGAATCATTTACGGTAACTAACAACAACATCACAACAAAGGGGACAAAATTATTATAACATCAACTTAACAATATAACTCAACAAATATACACACAACTCACCATCGACTAATAACCACAATAAATTCTTTATAGGATAAACAAATATCTACGAGATATCACAACACCTTGGCACATCATCCCTACATCAATAATCTACCAAATCAAGCATGTAGAGTCTTATACTCATAGCAACTGTGCCACATACGCTTCATCTTCACAACTCTGATAATCCATCTTAAGTCACCGTCCTCATTAAAGTTTCTTCCAACTATATAGTTTACAATTCTCATTCCAATTTCAGACTTTCCTCAACATCCACCATAAAACCATTGTTCACTTGATATTCTGAATCTTTCACTTTGCGACGTTAGCTCGCGTATAAACCCGTTACTCCAAATTGTTCAATACGTCACAACTCTTTCCTAGAAATTCCTCTATTACTTCACACAAACTGGTGAGCGACTACCTCATGATATAACATTAACCACTTCACTCACCATTAAGATAGCAAGACAAGTATATACCATCCAATACGATCTCGTCTTCTATCAATAAGAGATTAAGGGTGATCAATTCCTCAATTTTTCAATAGATAGCCGACAATCATAATGGAGTATAAACCATCATTACTGAACTATAATAATGTTCCTTTAGAACTTGTACTCAAGTCACCTAATGCACCATAATCCAATAATTTCCAATGAGGTTTACAAATACTACCATAATTTCCCTATCATTCGATTTTGTCGATGAGACACCAACGCTCAACATATTACACGGTCCACATTACACTCACTTAGCCTCACACGAAGGTTAAGTATCCTCCAACTCAAGAATTACTTTCTTCGTCTCCGTATCATTAGGAATACAAATTAGATTACGAAATCTCAAGACACCCTGCGTATCTAACTCGAAATCATCATTCTCAGACTGATCAAGTCCAACCATCGAATCTACCAATTTCACATATAGCTTCTGAGCTTCGTTGATATTGTCCAGAAAATAATTGTTAATCTTCAACATCCCAACATAACACTCTTCGGTGTCACTCCACAAACTAAGCTCACATCTCTGAACTGTTCAATTAATTCCAATTCTTTAACCATCATTGCTGACATATGTAAAGTCCTTTGACTTAACGCATCATCCACCACATTAGCTTTACCTTGGATGATCATTCAAACTGAAATCATAATCTTCCAATAACTCCAACCATATTCGTTGTCTCCTATTCAATTCCTTCTGATCAAATAAATATTTTAAACTCTTATGGTCGCTAAATACTTCAAATCTAGAACCAAAAAGACAACGTCTCCAAATCTTCAACATAAACACCACTAAGTCCCATCTTAGACGCGTTCATAATACACTACAAATGACTCACTCGGATTAGGCCAAACCAATACCGGATCAGTCGTCAATCTTTTCTTTAGTTCTACAAAACTTTCTTCACATGCAACATCCCATACTTGAAATGATGAACGACTATCCTTTTTAATTCCGAACATCTCATTTCTCAACTTATTCTCCAACAACATATTATGCTTGACCTCGTCTCGAACAACCACGAAAATAACCAATCATGCCCAAAAATCCTCTAGTTCCATAATCGACTTTGGAGTCTCTCCATATAGGGATACATCTACCGCATTTGAAAACACTTTCATGGGATATAATATATTTCCATCTCCTTATATGTTCAAACGGAATACTAATCCGATACTCGGAACACAAGATATGAATTTCTAAAGTTATCGGAAAATGCGAACACCAACGTCATGCCGCGACATACTATCACACACCTTACGATAACATCCGAACAAATTTTCTTTGTACCAGTACCAACACTTACCATTCATGAAATCGTACTCATCTCCTTGCATTTCTGACTTTGACTCGTGATTCAAAATATTCCAACAACTTCAACAACTTTTACAATCACTCACAAGGATCCCACGACAAGGTCTACATAAATCTATCACTCTATCACTGTTCAAACGTCGACATCTTACGCAAGGGCTACTTAAGCCGATAACTTCACAGTCCACCAGCAGCGCTGAAACATCACAACTTTCTAAATTCCACCTTCTAAAGATTATCCTTGTTACTTAATAATCACCTTTTGAAACATCATGGATTTACACTCTACTCGTATATCAATAACTATTACATGACTCCTCATCCTTCGAGAAGTAAACGTCAACAATGTCTGATCATCCTCCCTCAATATGTTCCAACTTGATTAACAAACAAAGTCTTTAATCCATGTCACCTTCGGATTTTGGAAATAACAAAACTTCAACAATACTTGCACTGCTACCAACAACAGCATACTGAACCAACCTCTTACAACCGAAACACATCCGAGAAGCAAAGCTCCTCCCCCACTTATCTTCAACCAAACTTCTGCATACAATTCAATTAAAAAACAACAAGCACCGACAATGTTTCACACACTTGTCACGCACTAAGGAACAAACAACATTAGACAACTTGGTCGGACAGACCGACCTGCTCTGATACCACTAATGTAACACCCCAATTCTATCCCAAGCAATTATCGGAAAATCAGAGTATAAAAATTTCCAATATAATCAGGATGTCACATATTCAACAAAAACACATAAACCTGTCATGCTTTTAGAATATATACATAACACTTAAAGAAGCGGAATGAACACAACTCATGAATATAGTCTTCATAACATAAACCAAACTTTGATTAATCATGCATCAGATTCATAATAATTATCTAAATAAGATATAGCATCTTTTGAATCATGAAGCAACATCAATAAAATAAACTCCTAAAATAACAACATAAGGTTCAATAAATAAACAATAAAATAAGACAAGCTTTCATTTCCCCCTGAGTGCTACGTATCAGAGCAAATGACACCGAACTCGAACTAACAATGATATCGGCTACTCATCTTGGTTACCTGCATGTTACCAACAAAGGGCAACATTCAAAAAGAAAGGGTGAGATATCAAACTATATAAATAGGGTTATGATAAACATTATATTAGGTAAAGAATAAAAAGAATCACCACTTCATACAATAATAATTCAACACTTCACAAATCATCAACACCACAATTTAACATGTACGACTCAAATATGCAACTCAAAACTATGCGAATGCATGTGGTACCATCGGAGTAAAACTCCCAACATAAATATTTGCTAATAATTCTGAGGCACAAGGCATAAGCCTTATTCACAATTCATTTTGCCAATACAGGCCTTCACAAAATCCGCCAATACAGGCTTTCACAAATGCAAATGTATGAATGTACAACACATACAACAACATCATTAAACACTTCACGAGGCATACGCCTATATCACTACTTCACTGGCCATAGGGCTACAAGATCATCAATGTAATTAACAACAATTCATGGCAAGAACATATTCATTATATATTCACTAGGATTCACACCATAAGGCTACCCACAAAAATAATTCATAATCACATTATCAATATCGAATTCCACATATACTCAATGATATATCACAACACCAACACATTCATCGATCAACACAAAATAACACAACATTGGTCATAAGACCTATAATCAACAATGTCCATAAACTGGACGAAATGACTTAACCTGATGTACCTGCAATTCGGTATAATCAACATAATTTCAACAAAAGACATATCCACAATTATCTACTAATTAAACTTAGTTACCCGATCAAATTTCGTTAAATTTTGGACAACTAATTATACCCCCTAATTTGGCTACTGATCAATGGTTCTACACAAGAATTTAGTAGTTACTTAACCATTTCTTCGTTCAACTAATTGATGTTTTATTTCTTATCACCATATTTTATGTTTTGGTTTGTAGAAGAATCAAACAGGACGAATCGGGACGGAAAAATTGAATAAGTCTAAGTTCAGAAAAATTTGCTACAGCAGCTGACACGGGTTGCTGTGTTTCCTGACACGGCCATGTCAGGAGGAGAAAAGGGGAGAAGCGTGGAGTGCAGGAGCTGACACAGGTGCCCGTATCATCTGATATGACCGGTGTCAGGAGGTCTGGAGCTTATAAAACCAGTTTTTCCTCCCTTCACACTTGTGCCTTGTTCTTGTCCATTCCTTGTTTCAATTTACCAATTATCCTAGCTTAGCATTAACCCGTCACAGTTCAAATACAACAAATAACAACACAAATCAAATCAATCGTTAATTTTAATAGCAACACAAACAAATTTTCAGCACAACATAGTAGTGAAACTAATACCCTAAACCCCAATTAAAATTCACCATACTCCCATTTATTTAGCAAGAACCCCACCCTTACCTTGGATTGAGTGAAAATCTAAGAAACTTCAATGGAATTTTTGGGAATTTGACACTAGTAGCAACCTCCTCTTGTCCTTCTTCTCCCTTTAAAAATCTATTCCTCTTTCTCTTCTTTTCCTGATAACACTAACTCTCTTTCTCCTCTACTTATATTTCTAATACAATAATATTGTTTCTCTTAATAAATATAAATGGGCCTAATTGACATATCCCCTTATTACTTCACAACACCACAAACTAAGCCCAATGACACATTTAAGCTTAATAATAAAATAATGCTTCATCTTAATTCCACCAAATTAAATCTGATTATTTATCATGCCACTAAATAAAATAATTCCGACTTCGACGATAAAAAATCTGAATTAATATAAAATATTCAAAAATATTTAATTAAATAAATAATAAAATATCGGGGCGTTACAAGGAACATTATTCGTTTGTTGCTCTACTAGGGAATTTAGTACTTATATGCCCTGACTGAGGATTGTAACATCCTAATTCTACTCCGACAATTATATAAATAAATCGGAGTTATAATCATTCATGCAAACGAATCAGGATGCCACAAATTCAACTTATAAAAACTCATTGCATTCAACTTGGATACATAACACTTTAAACTTCGGATGAACCATCATCATAATACTTTAATCTCTTAATTCAACAAATTTAAACATCTACGCAGCGGAATTCTTAATAACATCTTTATCCATCGTTACAACAACTTCAAAACAACACAAATTTAATAATAATCAATTTATAGTTCAACAACTGAATAATCAACAATCAAAAGCAACAAGCTTTCATCCCCCCGAGTGTTACATATCAGAGAAATGACACCGACTCGAACTACCGAAGGTATACATCCTTCACTCTCGATTACCTGCATGTTACCAACGTAAGGGTAACATTCAAACAGAAGGAGTGAGATATCTAACAATATAATAAAACATATGATAATTAATATATTAAATTAGATCACATAACTTCACCACTTCTCATCTTAAAATCAATGATAATTGCATTAATAATACACATTCACAACATCAACATACAACGTCTTCATGCAATCATATAATGCGACTCAATACAATGCAAATGCATGTGGTACCATTGGAGCAGAACTCCCATCTTAAAAATCTACCAATAAATAGAGGCATCAACAAGGCATAAGCCTTCATCTTAATATTCGCCAATACAGGCCATCTTAACGAGCATAAGCTCCATCTTAAAATGCAATGTATGCGACACAATCATGAATGTAATGACAACACCATAATTAACAACATCTCAACACAACATCATCGTTGGCCAGAAGCCTACATCTTAATAGCTGCCAATTATTAGAGTCATCTCAACATCTTTCATCAACATCATAATTCATCAAACATCATATATATATATATATATATATATATATATATATATATATATATATATTCACAGCAACTCAACCACAACAATAATACAACAACAATTCACCAATCTCGCAACGTTGGCCATAGGCCTACAAATAATATTGCCTATAATTAATTAATCATCTAAGGCTTACTTATAAATTACCAAACCTCTACATATTACTATTCTGTAATACTGCATCATTATCATCATTAATCCTACTGTTATAACCCAAGCAGCAATCTATAATCATATCATCCTCATCATTCTTCACAAAAATCAGCATAGCGATTAACGCGGGAATTAACTCTAGTCCTAATTTTGATACTAGGATTATCCTTCCTATTCTTCATTTTAATCCTTAAGAATGAAGTTCATCATGTTATCTATTCAACGCTTCGAACGACACCTCAAACGGAGTCCGAAAACTCAAGTTACAACCTTTTCAAAACGATTCTGCCAAAAACCAGACAACATGGATCTACGCATAATGCCTTGGGTCGACGCGTACTGAACTGAACACGTTACATGAGTCGACGCATACTCTCTTGTATCGACTCATACTGAGTCTGCAACATTGCATGTATCGACACATGCTCCTACGTATCGACTCATCCTGAGTCTAAAAGCCCTCATGTATCGACACATGACTCCTTCGTGTCGATGCATCCTGAGTCTAAAATCCTTCTTGTATCGACACATAATGTTTGGGATCGACACATACTTCTCTGTCATGGATATTTTCTGCAATTTCTCTGCGTTTTCACTACGGGTTCCATACTTTAGGCCCTAAAAACATCTTCTAATCATAGAAAATAATCAATTATAATTATCCTATAATTATACATCAAATAGACAACATTGGGACATCGTTATTCATCTTTCAATCATCGATTTCCTTCACACAACATCATATATAATTCAATCATAAACCAAACAATATTTCACCTATAACCCCACATACCAATTATCATGAACCCTATTATAGAGTCAGAACCCCACCCTTACCTTGGATTGAAGGTCGCTCTATAACTTTTCCGATTGAATTTCCGTTCTGCCTCTTTCCTCTTTTCCAACAGCTTTCACGCTCTTTCTCTCAAACCCTTATTCTCCTTCTCTTCCTACTGTTTCTTATTTTCTTATTATTTCTAGAAATAATAAAATAACCTATTATTCTCAAAATACCTTAATGGGCTTAAGACTACTACACCCCTTTATTACGACTTCTATCCTTTAAAACAAGCCCACATCAAATAATGTCATCCTTCTCATATTATTCCATAACTTAATAAAATACTTAAATTCAAATAATCACAACACATCAATTATTCCAAAAATAATTTAATTAAATAATTAATTAAATTACTAGCGTTACAACTCTCCCCCACTTAGAATATTTTCGTCCTCGAAAATTTACCTTAATCAAACAACTCAGGATATGAGTCTCGCATCTTGCTCTCCAACTCCCAAGTCATGCTTTCTCCGGCAGCTCCTAGCCAAACCACTTTAACCAAAGCAATCTCTTTGCCCCTCAGAGTCCTTATTTCACGATCCGCGATCCGTACATGCATCGTCTCCACCGTAAGATTATCCCGTACTTGCACATCGTCTATATGAATCACATGAGATGGATCTGAAATATACTTCTGGAGTTGCGACACATGAAACACATCATGCAAATTCGAAAGATTAGGCGGTAAATCCACTCTATAAGCAACATTCCCCACTCTCTTCGAAAACTGATATGGTCCAATAAAACGAGAAGTGAGCTTCTTAGACTTCAATGCTCGCCCAACACCAGTCACATGTGTAACTCTCAAAAACACATGGTCACCCGCTTGAAATTTTAAATCTTTCCTTTGCTTGTCATGATAACTCTTCTGTCTACTTTGGGAAGCTTTCATCTTTTCTCGAATCAACTTCACCTTCTCAGTAGTCTCACGAACAAGTTCAGGTTTAAGTACTAAACTTTCACCAGATTCATGCCAACATAAAGGAGTTCTACATCTTCGACCATACAACGCTTCAAGAGGTGCCATCCCAATACTAGAATGGTAACTATTATTATAAGTGAACTCTATCAACGGAAGATAAGTATCCCACGAACCTCCCTGCTCAAGAACACATGCCCTCAGCAAATCTTCCAACGATTGGATAGTCCTTTCAGTCTGACCATCTGTCTGAGGATGGTATGCTGAACTCAACCTCAACTTAGAACCAAACTCTCCTTGCAAACTCTTCCAAAAATCAGAAGTAAATCTTGGATCTCTATCTGACACAATGCACAAAGGAACACCATGAAGCTTCAAAATCACACTCGTGTAAATCTCAGCCAACTTCGACACCAGAAAACTGATGTTAATAGGAATAAAATGAGCCGACTTTGTAAGCCTATCAACAATCACCCAAATCGAATCATGTCCTCTTAAAGTATTAGGTAACCTCGTCACAAAGTCCATTGAAATGCTATCCCATTTCCATTCTGGAACTTCTAACGGTTGCATCAACCCTGCTGGCTTCTGATGTTCAACTTTCGACTTCTGACAAGTCAAACATGCGTACACAAATTGAGCCACATCACTCTTCATCCCAGGCCACCAAAACAAATCTTTCAAATCTTGATACATCTTTGTAGCTTCTGGATGAATACTCAACTTACTTCTATGACTCTCTTCAAGTATCACTTTCTTCATCTCAGCATCATCAAGAATACAAATCCGGTTACGAAATCTTAACACACCCTACGCATCTAGCTTAAAATCATTATTCTCAGACTGATCGATTCCAACCATCAAATCTACCAGTTTCACATCCAACTTCTGAGCTTCTCTGATACTGTCTAGAAATTCATTATTAATCTTCAACATACCCAACATAAAACTCCATGGTGTAACCTCTCAAACTAAGCTCATATCTCTGAACTTCTCAATTAATTCCAACTCTTTAACCATCATTGTCGACATATGTAAAGTCTTTCGACTCAACGCATCAGCTACCACATTCGCTTTTCCTGGATGATAATTAAAACTGAAATCATAATCCTTTAACAATTCCAACCATCTTTGTTGCCTCATATTCAACTCCTTCTGATTGAATAAATACTTTAAGCTCTTATGGTCACTAAACACTTCAAATCTAGAACCATAAAGATAATGCCTCCAAATCTTCAACACAAAGACAACTGCAGCAAGCTCTAAATCATGCGTAGGATAGTTCTTCTCATGAGTCCTCAACTGCCTTGACGCATAAGCAACTACCTTACCATTCTGCATAAGCACACCTCTTAAAACCATCTTAGAAGCATCACAATACACCACAAAAGGCTCTCCTGGATTAGGCAATGTCAAAATCGGAGCCGACATTAACCTCTTCTTCAATTCTGCAAAACTTTCTTCGCACTGCACATCCCACACAAAAGCTCTACCTTTACAAGTCAACTTAGTCAACGGAAGTTCCAACTTAGAAAAACTTTTGATAAACCTTCTATAGTAACTAGCTAATCCCAAAAAGCTTCTAATCTCAGTAGCCGACCTCAGAGTTTCCCATTGTAACACAGCATCAACCTTCAATGGATCTACAGCGATGCCACTACCTGAGATCACATGACCAAGAAAACTAACCTCCTTTATCCAGAATTCACACTCTGACAGCTTTGCATACAAGTTCTTCTCTTTCAAAACTTGCAATACTACTCTTAAGTGTTCTGAATGCTCTTCTTCTGACTTAGAGTAAATCAAAATATCATCAATGAAAACCATCACGAACTGATCCAAATAAGTATGAAAGATACGATTCATGTATTCCATGAATACTCCCGACGCATTAGTAACACCGAAAGGCATCACCGAATACACATAATGTCCATAACGCATTCTGAAAGCCGTCTTCTGGATATCTTCATCCTTCACTTTAATATGATGGTAACCCGACCTCAAATCAATCTTACTAAACACACGAGCATCCACCAATTGGTCCATCAAGTCACCTATTCTTGGAAGCGGATACTTGTTCTTAATCATCACTTTACTCAACTGTCTATAATCAACACAAAGCCTGATACTTCCATCTTTATTCTTAACTAACAACACTGGAGCTCCCC
Source organism: Vicia faba (assembly GCA_948472305.1). NCBI lineage: Eukaryota > Viridiplantae > Streptophyta > Magnoliopsida > Fabales > Fabaceae > Vicia > Vicia faba. The sequence continues at coordinate 1,227,640,711 of OX451735.1, read as the reverse complement.
ACGGTGATACACTTGGTCTTACAAACTTCTTTTCAAGTAAATCTTCCAATTGTTTCTTTAACTCTGACAATTCAGATGCAGACATCATGTATGGTGCCATAGACACAGGTCTGGTACCAGGTACAAGATCAATAGCAAACTCAACTTCCCTCTTTGGTAGTACATCCGGAATTTCATCAGGGAAAACTTCAGGAAATTCACACACCACCTGCAATTCCTCAATTATAGATTGAGTCTCTACAGATATCGACGCCATCAACGAGAACATATGTGCTTCCTCTTGCATCAACTTTCTCAACTATTTAGCAGACAACAGACTATCTTCCTCTTCTTCAGGAGTAGAAAACCTCACAGACTTGTCATAACAGTTAATATGAACATAGTTATGCTCTAACTAGTTCATACCCAAGATCACATCCAAACCTCTTAACGGTAAACAAACCAAATCAACAGCAAAGTCTCTGTCGAAGATCGACAAGGGACACTTCAAACACACAAAATAAGTAGTCATCGACCCCTTGGATGGAAGATCGATGACCATTTCTCCATTCATAGAAGACAACATAAGACTCAATCTTTCAACACAATCAGCAACAATAAAGCAATGAGTAGCACCGGTATCAATAATAGTAATTAAAGGAGTACTATTAATGAAACATGTACCTCTGATAAGTCTGTCCTCAGCAGCTATCTGATCCTCAACCAAAGCGAACACTTTACCACTTGTCTGCGCCCTCTTTGGTTTCTGACACTGACTACCAATGTGCCCTTCCTGACTACAGTTGAAAAAAATCACATCCTTATGCTTGCACTCAGATACAACATGTATGTTCTTACCACAACGAAAACACCTCTTCACTTCAGTAGTACACACATTACTCTTATGCCCAGGTTTCCCACATTCAAAACAAACCACACCAGCAGGAGCATCTCCCCCACTAGTCCTCTGACCTTGAGCAACTTTCTGTTTACCTTTACCAGTTGGGGTATCATAAGGCTTACCACGATTCTGTTGGTGCTTACCCCCCTTCTCACTGATAATCTTGTAATGAGCATTATTATCCTCCTCATAAATTCTGCATCTATCAATCAAATCAGCAAGGACACAAATCTTCTAGTATCCAACTGCCTTCTTGATGTCCGGGCGCAACCCGTTCTCAAACTTGATACACTTTGAAAAATCAGCATCGGCCTCAGCATAGTGCGAATGAAACTTAGCCAACTCAAAAAAATTTACCACATACTCAACAACCGACATACTTCCTTGCTTCAGCTCAAGGAATTCAATCTCCTTCTTACCACGAACATCTTCAGGAAAATACTTCCTTAGAAATTCCCTATGGAACACAGCACAAGTGACATTCTCACCTGCAGCTTCCAATCTCTGACAAGTCTCTAACCACCAGTCATCAGCCTCGACTGCTAGCATATGAGTACCATACCGACCCTTCTGCGCTGGAGTGCAGTCCATCACACAGAAGATTCTCTCAATCTCTTTCAACCAATCCAAAGCTCTGTCAGGATCATACTTTCCCTTGAACGTAGGCGGATTCTCTCTCTAGAAAGTCGCCAAGCTACAAGATACAACATTCGGCTGATTCTCTATTGCATGAGCCATTGCTTCTAAAGCAGCAGCAAGTGCAGCATCATTCCTTCCAGCCATCTCAACTTATCACTACAACATAAACAACGGTTAGAACTCATATTAACAATACTCGATTGTTAGACAACTACGACTCGACGACAAGTTCGGACCAACCTTTTGCTCTGATACCAACTTTATAACACCCCAATTCTACCCCGACAATTATATAAATAAATCAGAGTTATAATCATTCATGCAAACGAATCAGGATGCCATAAATTAAACTTATAAAAACTCATTGCATTCAACGTGGATACATAACACTTTAAACTTGGGATGAGCCATCATCATAATACTTTAATCTCTTAATTCAACAAAGTTAAACATCTACGCAATGGAATTCTTAATAACATCTTTATCCATCGTTACAACAACTTTAAAACAACACATATTTAATAATAATCAACTTATAGTTCAACAACTGAATAATCAACAATCAAAAGCAACAAGCGTTCACCCCCCGAGTGTTACATATCAGAGAAATGACACCGACTCGAACTACCAAACATATACAACCTTCACTATCGATTACCTGTACGTTACCAACGTAAGGGTAACATTCAAACAGAAGGGGTGAGATATCTAACAATATAATAATGAAGGGGTGAAAAACACAAGAAGGGGGGGTTGAATTGTAAAACTGGAAACTTAAAGCAAATGACAAGGTATTTTTATCCTGGTTCGTTTGATCTCAAACTACTCCAGTCCACCCGTTCAAGGTGATTTCGCCTCTCTCCAACGAGGTCTTAATTCACTATATTCAACTGAATACAAATCTGTTTTAGCAACTGCTAAAACCTTCTTGATTCAAACCACAATCCGGTTTGTCAAGGCAACACTTTCTTACAAAGGAATAATCAAATGTGTGTGAATGTTTCTACAAAAACTATATCACAACTGTGATGTTTACACAAATGAAGCTTAGAATACTAAGTTGCTAAACGCTAATAGAGTATCAGAGTTTGGTGGTTTAGCAAAACTTGTAGAGTGAAGATTATTGATCAGCTTTGTACGTGTAGAGAGTTTGGAAGCATTAGCCATGATAATCTTCAAAGCTTGGTTTATATAGCACTTTGAGAAGATGAACGTTGAAGCAAATATTCTTGATTCAATGCTATTTACAAGCTTTCCTTTCTGAGCAGATCTTGTCTAGAATGATGCCGTTGGTATTGATTAGCTTTCAATGCACAGTACCGTTGCTTCTTCAATGCACGATCTGGCTTGGCTCATTCTGATTCTGCTTTGCTGCTGATGAACTGATTTGATTCTGTATCAGAGTATTTTACGCGCAGTTCTGTTCATCAAGCTTCAGCATGTGCAAGCGTTGATCTTCTGATCTTGACGTTCTGATTCAGCAACTTCTGATGCTGATGCACAAACTCATATTCTGATGCTGGGAACGTGATCTTGCTTATTTTAATCAGCATATCTGCAAGTCAGAGCATAGTAATTTTAAGTAGCATATAATTCAATCATGAAATATTTAACTACTATATCTTTTCACTTTGTTATCATCAAAACTTAATTATAGGGTACTAGATTCAAACATTGTTCTAACAATCTCCCCCTTTTTGATGATGACAAAAACTAGATATTTTAAATGAAAAATAACGTGAAAAGGTTATCAGATCTATGTATCAGAATAAGAAGTACGGAGAAGTTAGAGTTTAAGAAATACTCCCCCTGAGTTTGTTACTTCCCTTTGATATGCGTGTTCTTCAGAGTCAGATCTTTTTCTGTCTTTGAGCATCAGATTGTAAGTCTTTGACTTATCAGAAAGCAGAGCTTCAGAGCTTTTCCTGTCAGAGCTTTGCTTCAGATCAGAGTGTTAGGTTGATCAGAGCTTCATATATCAGAACTTCATATTTGATCAGAGCAACATGGTCTTCTAGTCTTCATTGTGTTCAAGAGCTTCCTTGTGCCTGTAGACTTAAAGACAAAACAGAAAAACATTTCAAGTAATAGATAGTTAGAATGTTTGAGAGTTTCTGTCTAGTTATCCGTTATTGATTTAAATATCATTCTTGTTCTCCCCCTTTTTGTCAGCAATCAAAAAGTGCTGGTGATGTGCTAAAATGATTTAGATCAGAAAGACTAATAGTATTAAAGATAGTTCAGAATCAGAGCAAAATAGCATTACAAACCATAGTCAAAACATAATCAAAAGTACATCAGAAAATAAGGAAAATATAGAGAATGTCATGCATGAAAAAATTTCAAGGTTGTGGGGGCATGCGTGAGAACAGGCTTTCCAGCATTGCCTGAATCTTTTCAGAAGTTGCATTCTGCTTCTGAACCAAGGTGACAACAGAATCAATTTTGCTGTCCTGGACATTCATTCTAGCTTCCATCTTCTGATTATTCTCATCCATCCGCTGCTGTAGACGCAAGTCATTCAGCCTTAACTCTTCCAGAGCCTGCCTGTCCAAGGCAGCTTGAGAGCTTTCAGCAGGAGGAAGCTTCTCAGAACTTTCAGCTACATCTTCTGCTGGATTCTCTTCTTGAAGAGTCTTGTCTTCTTCTGCTGGTTCCACCTGAGCAGCTTGCTCTTTCTCAGACCACGATTCAGAGTCCAGAGGAAGCACAACTTCTTGAGGCAGCTGACTCTCAACTTCCTTCAGCAGCTTGCTAAAGTTCTGTTGAGCCTGCTCATAGTTGACGTCCTGCAACTTGAGTGCTTCAGCACGAACCCAAACTCTGAACTGTGACCAGAGCTGATCAGAAGCAGCTGGGTCGATCATCCCGGGACAGACTTGCTTCAAGGAAGCAATCCACTGCAGCATACCTGTTTCAAAATCCAAAATACCAGAGCCAACATCTAATTGCTTTGGTTTGGGAATGGCCAATTTGTGTCTTAAATCAGCAAGACGTTCAAGACTTGTTAAGTCAATGAATATTTTGCTGGGGTTTTCAGAGGATTGGCTTTCAGAGGTGTGCTGAGGTGCTGTCTGTTTTGGTGGATGGTTATCAGAGTCAGAGGATATGTCTATTGGAGTGGTTGGAGTTCTTGGAGGTGTTGATTCCTCTGATGATGGTAACTGGGGTGTGATAATGGTGGTTCCACATGGCAACTGTATAGCCAGCGGTGAAGGTTGAGGTGAGTGGGGATCAGAATGATGAGGAGATGGGGTTTCATAGCGATGAAACTCTGTTGGAGATGAGGGAGGATTATTTTCTGGTTGAGGAGGTGGAACTTCTGATTGTTCATGGATCAGAGGTTCTTCTGTGATAGGTTGTTGTGATTGTGGTTCTGGTTCTTGTTCTGGTTCTGGTTGTGGTTGAATTTCTGGTTCAGGTTGTGGAGGAGGAATATTTGGTGGTTCAGAGTGAGGTTGAACAGAAGTATGTTCACGCTCAATGTCAGCTAGCACTCTATCAAGTGCTGGTGTTGTTGAAACAGTTGGTTGTTGTTTGGTAATTTTGAGAGGAATTTTAATTCTGGTTCTTCTGAGTTGTAAGTTCTCAGAAGGGTCTTCTGGTATGTTTTCATCAACAGTGGGGATTGGAATGGAAATTCTGTGAGAGGTTTGGGGTGGAGCAACAGATGTTGGAATAGTATTTGAAATTGAAATAGGAGCAGTAGATGGATTACCTCGTTTCTTTGGAGTCTGGTGAGATGATCCTTCTGCTTTCCTCTTCTTTGACTTCTTCTGAGCCATTTCAGGTTGAACCTGACTCAGATCCTTGATCTTCAGCTTCGAACCTGCAACTTCTTCCTTGAGAGAATCTGGATACTTGGCAACCACATCAGGGTGAGATTCCATCTCAGAAAATCTTGGGAAATCATTCAGAGGCACTCTTCTTCTGGTGATGTCAGCAGTTGAAGAAGCTCTGGGTTCCTTCCTGATATTGTCTATTAGCTTCATCTTCTTCAGATTCTTAGCATTCAGCGCTTTTCCAACAGTTGGTTCAAAATTGCCCAGTACTTTAGCTTCGCTCAGATAGTCTATCAGCTTATTCTCTGTCAGAATATCTGAGATAAGCCTCCCAAATGGTATCCAGTCTCTTTTCGTCCTTTCTTCTTCTCTAGTCTCTTTCACACTTGTCTTCAGATGATTGAACAGGAAGTGTGCCAAATTGATCTTCACCCTCTGATCAATAAAGTAGATCAGAAATTGCTGATCCACGTTTATATAGTCAGGAGAGCTTGTTGGCTTCCTGTGGTTGAAACAGCCTAGAACAATCTTGGCCCACACTCTGAAGTGATCCTTCAGATCCTTGATTTTGCTGCTGGGAAGACCAAGAGTGAAAATGCAGTTTGCTACCACACCAATATCCGGACACCTATCAGCCATGTCCACACAACGGACTCCGCCACCACTCTGACCAATTAACCTAGCAATGAGGTCTTCAGAAATTATGATCTTCTTTCCCATAACAGAGGAGACGACTAGATGCTTATCAATCTTGGCATGAATCCAAAATTCTTTGACAAGTTCTGGGAAGGTTGGTCCAACCAATCGATCAAAGTACCTCTCCCACCTTTGAGTTTTGACTTCAGCAGTTAGGTCAAATCCATTTTCCTTCAAACTTTCGAAATCCACTATTAACTCAGAGAGAACCTCAAGATTCTTTACTGGTGTGAGAAGAGTTCTGGTAGGCGCTTGATATTGCTCAGAGGTTTCCTTCTTCTGATTTCCTGCAGAAATGCTGGAGGATGCCATTGTTCTCACACAAAAAGCTTGAGAGTGATTTGAGAAAAGCTAGGGTTTTGAAGGAGATATGCAGAAAAATTCTTAAGAGATTATGAGTAAGAGTAAAGATTAAGAATGAAGAGTAATGTGCTTAAATAGGATTTTCAAAAATTATTTTGAAAAATAAAACGTTTTTAAGAGAGGGAAAAAAAATAATGATTGCAATTAACAGGCGTGATTACTTTTGCATTTAATGCTTGCTGATTTTGGGGGATTTGAGAAAGATACTTAAAACGGTTACCAGACATGTGTCTCAATGCACCCAATCAGCGTTTTCCTTTCTCAGAAACGTGCACGCGTTCTGCTTCAGGGATTTGCTGATGATTGGATGACACTTGTTTGATATAGTGATCAGCACGTCTGTCTTTGAGATTAGACTCTCAGATCTTCAGACTTGCCTCTGATACGATCTGCATGTTCTAACTTTCTGAAACAAAGATTGATCAGAAGTTCACAGTAATATAATTACATTCTGAAAGATAAAAATATGGAATTAAAGCATTTTCATTCTGGGCATACTTTCATGCTGAGATGTTTCAGAATGAAATTAAACCTATCTTCTGAAAGGGGTTTTGTAAAGATATCAGCCCATTGATGGTCTGTATCTATAAATTTCAAGTTTAAAATGCCTTTCTGAATATAGTCCCTAATGAAGTGATGTTTTATTTCTATATGCTTAGCTCTAGAATGTAAAATAGGATTCTTACTTAAGCAGATAGCAGAAGTATTATCACAAAGAATAGGAATGTTACTCTCAAAAATCTGGAAGTCTTCAAGCTGACTTTTCATCCAGAGCATCTGTGTGCTGCAACCAGCTGCTGCTATGTACTCAGCTTCTGCTGTTGACAGAGCAATAGTTGATTGCCTTTTGCTGGACCACGAGATCAGATTTTTTCCCAGAAACTGGCAGCTTCCAGAAGTACTTTTTCGTTCCACTCTGTCTCCAGCAAAATCAGCGTCGCAGTAGCCTACTAAACTGTAATCACTAGATTTTCTATAAAACAAACCCAGATTAGTAGTACCTTTCAGATACTTGAAAATTCGCTTAACAGCTGTTAAGTGAGATTCTCTAGGATCTGATTGGAATCTAGCACAAATACATACACTGAATAGAATATCAGGTCTTGAAGCAGTCAGATAAAGGAGAGAACCAATCATACCTCTGTAGACTTTCTGTTCTACGCTTTTGCTTACCTCTTCTCTTTCCAGAATGCACGTGGGATGCATTGGAATTTTTGATGGCTTACATTCTGAGAGGTCAAATTTCTTCAGAAGATCTCTGATGTATTTGCTCTGATGAATGTAAGTTCCCTCTGGAGTTTGATTGATCTGAATTCCTAGAAAGAACTTCAGTTCCCCCATGAGGCTCATCTCAAATTCTGCCTGCATACACTTAGCAAATTTTCTTCCAAGAGAAGGATTAGTAGAACCAAAGATTATATCATCAACATAAATCTGACAGACTAAAATGTCACTCTTAACTGTTTTACAGAATAGAGTGGTGTCCACTTTCCCTCTGGTGAACTCATTTTCAAGCAGAAAGTTACTTAGCCTTTCATACCAAGCTCTGGGAGCTTGTTTCAGACCATACAGTGACTTTTTCAGTTTGAAAACATGTTCTGGATGTTTTGTATTTTCAAAACCTGGGGGTTGGTGAACATACACTTCTTCTTCTATATAACCATTTAAGAATGCACTTTTGACATCCATCTGATACAGAGTGATGCCTCTATTAACAGCAAATGAGATTAAAAGTCTGATAGATTCTAACCTGGCGACTGGAGCAAAGGTTTCTGTATAGTCTATCCCCTCTTGCTGACTATAACCTTGTGCAACCAGTCGTGCCTTGTTTCTGACGACTTCACCTTGTTCATTGAGCTTGTTTCTGAACACCCATCTTGTTCCAATGACGTTGAATCCTTTTGGTCTTGGAACGAGATCCCATACGTCGTTTCTGGTGAATTGATTCAGCTCTTCTTGCATTGCCAGAATCCAGTCATTGTCCAGAAGTGCTTCATCAATGGAAGAAGGTTCAATCAGAGACACAAGTCCCATCAGAGTTTCTTCAGAGTTTCTGAGGCTTGCTCTTGTTCTGATTGGATCTTCCTTTCTTCCTAGAATGGATTCTTCTGGGTGATCCAAACTGCTTCTGGGTACTCTCTTCTGAGGTTGATCAGCAGCAGTTGTAGGATTTCTAGCATTGCTTCTTTCAGACGTTGAAGGAGTGTCTGTGTTGAGAGCTTCTGATGACTTGTCTTCAGAACCTGCAAATTCAATTTCTATACCTGCAAGATTTTCATTCTGCTTTGACTTTTCAGAGTCAAGCTTGTCATCAAAACGAACACTGATTGATTCTTCCACAATCTGTGTTTCTGTATTGTATACTCTGTACCCTCTTGAGCGTTCAGAGTATCCTAACATAATACACTTCTGTGCCTTAGAATCAAACTTGTTCAAATAATTCTTAGTATTTAACATATAGCAAGTACATCCAAATGGATGAAAATACGAAATGTTGGGCTTTCTGTTCTTCCACAATTCATATGGAGTCTTTTCCAGAATAGGTCTTATTGAGATTCTATTCTGAATGTAGCACGCTGTGTTTATTGCCTCTGCCCAGAAAGTCTTAGCAACGTTTGTCTCGTTGATCATGGTTCTGGCCATTTCTTGCAATGTTCTGTTCTTTCGTTCTACAACTCCATTTTGTTGGGGAGTTCTAGGACAAGAGAAGTCATGCAGAATGCCTTTTTCATTAAAGAATGACTCAAAATCTTTATTTTCAAATTCTCCACCATGATCACTTCTGACTTTAACGATTCTAAGATCTTTTTCATTCTGAACTTGGTTACAGAAGGTAACAAACACAGAGTGTGACTCGTCCTTGTGTCTTAAGAACTTTACCCATGTCCATCTGCTATAGTCATCTACGATTACTAACCCATACTTCTTGCCACTGACAGAAGCAGTCTTAACTGGTCCAAATAAGTCAATGTGCAGAAGTTCTAATGGCTTAGAGGTAGAAACAACATTTTTGGATTTAAAAGATGGTTTTGCAAATTTGCCTTTCTGACATGCTTCACACAGAGCATCTGAATTGAACTTCAAATTTGGAAGTCCTCTGACCAGATTGAGTTTGTTAATCTGAGATATTCTTCTCATACTAACATGTCCCAATCTTCTGTGCCAGATCCATTGCTCGTTGTTAACAGACAGAAGACATTTTACGTTCTGACTCTTAAGTTCAGAAAGTTTGATTTTATAAATGTTGTTTTTCCTCTTACCATTAAATAGGATAGTCCCATCTTTCTGACTAACAGCTTTACATGATTTTTGATTAAAGATTATATCATAACCGTTATCACTTAATTGACTTATGGATAACAGGTTATGCATCAATCCATCAACAAGCAGAACATTATTAATAGAGGGAAGATTTCCGTTACCTACAGTTCCAGAGCCAATTATCTTTCCCCTCTGATTGCCTCCAAAGCCAACGTGGCCTCCAGGCTTAAGTTCCAGGCTTTGGAACATATGCCTTCTTCCCGTCATGTGACGTGAGCAGCCAGAGTCCAGGTACCATGACTGGTGTTTCTGACTTGCTGCTAAAGATATCTGCAACATGTATTATTTTATCCTTAGGTACCCAGATCTTCTTGGGTCCTGTTTTGTTAGTTTTACCAAAACTCTGATTGAATTTTGGTTTCACAAAGTGATTGCTACTAGTATATTTGATGTCATGTGTGTGACCATACACAAAGTGTGAATTTAGAGGAGTGTACTTAATTGTTAAATCCATGACATTTTTAGGTGTAGGATTCTTACCTAGGTATCCTATTCCTTTCCTGCCGTTTCTGCTAACTCCATAGATCATTGAAGCCATTTTGCTTCTATCTATGCTTTTAGCAAGGAACTTCTGGAAACTATGATCATACTCCTTGATGATCTCATCAGCGTTGCTGGGAGTTTCAGCAATTGGTTCCTTCTGAGAGTTTTGTAAAGAGTTTTCTAATTTTAAAATTTTATCTCTCAGCTCAGAGTTTTCCAATCTGAGACTCTCAGACTTATTAGAGTCAGATTCAAGAGTCCTTTTCAGGTCTCTGAATTTAGCTCTAATCTGCTGATAACGTTCCAGAATTTCATTTAGGCTTTCAGCAAGTTCAGCCTTTGTAAAATTAACAGCGAAGTTAGGGAATACCTCTTCTGTGTCTGATTCTGAGTCTGAGTCAGAAGCTTCACTGTCATCTTGAATGTTAGCCATAAGCGCTAGGTTCGCCCTTTCATCATCTGATTCTGAGTCAGCTTCAGACGAGTCAGAGTCATCCCATGTGGCCATGAGACTTTTCTTCTTCTCTCTTCCAAACTTCCTTTTTGGCTTTTCCCTCTGAAGCTTTGGACAGTCACTCTTGTAGTGACCTTGCTCATTGCACTCGTAGCAGATGATGTCTTTTGTATTTGGCTTCTTGCTACCTGAGGAGCCTTCAGATCTTCTGTATCCAGAGGAAGATTCTGTCCTTCTGTGTCTGGAAGAAGACTCGTTATGATCAGATCTTCTGGGATTCCTGAACTTCTTTTGTCTTTGCTTCCACAGTTGATTTACTCTTCTGGAGAGAAGAGAGAGCTCGTCTTCTTCTGATGAGGATCCATCAGATGTTTCTTCAACTGCCTGCAAAACTTTAGATTCAGATTTTCTGTTAGATTTCAAAGCTATAGGCTTACCTTGCTTCTGAGGCTCGTCAGCTTCCAGCTCTATCTCATGACTTCTGAGGGAGCTTATAAGTTCCTCCAGAGTGATTTTGTTGAGATCTTTCGCCAGCTTCAGAGCAGTAACCATAGGCCTCCACTGCTTGGGTAAACTTCTGATTATCTTCTTGACATGGTCAGCAGTAGAGTACCCCTTGTCCAGAACTTTGAGACCAGCTACCAGAATCTGGAATCTAGAGAACATAGTTTCAATGGATTCAGATTCTTCCATTTTAAACGCCTCATACTTCTGAATGAGCGCCAGAGCCTTTGTTTCCTTGACTTGAACGTTGCCCTCATGCGTCATTCTGAGAGAATCAAAGATGTTCTTAGCTGTGTCTCTGTTGGAGATCTTCTCATACTCAGTATAGGAGATAGCACTGAGAAGGATGGTTCTGGCCTTATGGTGATTCTTGAAATCACGCTTTTGTTGATCAGTCATTGACTTTCTATCAATCTTCTGACCAGTTGCATTAACAGGGTGCGTGTATCCATCTGTCACCATATCCCACAGATCAGCATCATGTGCTAGAAAGAAGCTTTCAATTCTGTCTTTCCAGTAGTCAAAGTTTTCTCCATCAAAGACTGGAGGTTTGCCGCTGAATCTGTCTCTATCCTCATTGTTGTCATTGCTGAAATGAGAGTTGTTTCCTGCCATAGTGTTTTTCTGATGCTGGATCTTTTACTGACACGGTTAAGTGTTTTAGCTCAGAACCAGGCGCTCTGATGCCAATTGAAGGGGTGAAAAACACAAGAAGGGGGGGTTGAATTGTAAAACTGGAAACTTAAAGCAAATGACAAGGTATTTTTATCCTGGTTCGTTTGATCTCAAACTACTCCAGTCCACCCGTTCAAGGTGATTTCGCCTCTCTCCAACGAGGTCTTAATTCACTATATTCAACTGAATACAAATCTGTTTTAGCAACTGCTAAAACCTTCTTGATTCAAACCACAATCCGGTTTGTCAAGGCAACACTTTCTTACAAAGGAATAATCAAATGTGTGTGAATGTTTCTACAAAAACTATATCACAACTGTGATGTTTACACAAATGAAGCTTAGAATACTAAGTTGCTAAACGCTAATAGAGTATCAGAGTTTGGTGGTTTAGCAAAACTTGTAGAGTGAAGATTATTGATCAGCTTTGTACGTGTAGAGAGTTTGGAAGCATTAGCCATGATAATCTTCAAAGCTTGGTTTATATAGCACTTTGAGAAGATGAACGTTGAAGCAAATATTCTTGATTCAATGCTATTTACAAGCTTTCCTTTCTGAGCAGATCTTGTCTAGAATGATGCCGTTGGTATTGATTAGCTTTCAATGCACAGTACCGTTGCTTCTTCAATGCACGATCTGGCTTGGCTCATTCTGATTCTGCTTTGCTGCTGATGAACTGATTTGATTCTGTATCAGAGTATTTTACGCGCAGTTCTGTTCATCAAGCTTCAGCATGTGCAAGCGTTGATCTTCTGATCTTGACGTTCTGATTCAGCAACTTCTGATGCTGATGCACAAACTCATATTCTGATGCTGGGAACGTGATCTTGCTTATTTTAATCAGCATATCTGCAAGTCAGAGCATAGTAATTTTAAGTAGCATATAATTCAATCATGAAATATTTAACTACTATATCTTTTCACTTTGTTATCATCAAAACTTAATTATAGGGTACTAGATTCAAACATTGTTCTAACAAATAAAACATATGATAATTAATATATTAAATTAGATCACATAACATCACCACTTCTCATCTCAAAATCAACGATAATTGCATCAATAATACACATTCACAACATCAACACACAACCTCTTCATACAATCATATAATGCGACTCAATACTATGCAAATGCATGTGGTACCATTGGAGCAGAACTCCCATCTTAAAAATCTGCCAATAAAAAGAGGCATCAACAAGGCATAAGCCTTCATCTTAATATTTTCCAATACAGGCCATCTTAACGAGCATAAGTTCCATCTTGAAATGCAATGTATGCGACACAATCATGAATGTAATAACAACACCATAATTTACAACATCTCAACACAACATCATCGTTCGCCAGAAGTCTACATCTTAATAGCAGCCAATTATTAGAGGAATATCAACATCTTTCATCAACATCATACATCAACATCATAATTCATCAAACATCATATATATACATCATATATTCACAGCAACTTAGCCAGAACAATAATACAACAACAATTCACCAATCTCGCAATGTTGGCCATAGGCCTACAACATAATATTGCCTATAATTAATTAATAATCTAAGGCTTACTTCTAAATTACCAAACCTCTATATATTACTATTCTATAATACTGCATCATTATCATCATTAATCCTACTGTTATAACCTAAACATCAATCTATAATCATATCATCCTCATCATTCTTCACAAAAATCAGCATAGCGATTAACGCGGGAATTAACTCTAGTCATAATTTGGATACTAGGATTATCCTTCCTATTCTTCATTTTAATCCTTAAGAATGAAGTTCATCGCGTTAGTTATTCAACTCTTTGAACGACACCTCAAACGGAGTCCGAAAACTTAAGTTACAACCTTTTGAAAATGATTCTGCCAAAAACCAGACAACATGGATCGATGCATGACGCCTTGGGTCGACACATACTGAACTGAACACGTTACATGAGTCGATGCATACTCTCTTGTATCGACTCATACTGAGTTTGCAACACTGCATGTATCAACATATTCTCCTACTTATCGACTCATCCTGAGTCTAAAAGCCCTCATGTATCGACACATGACTCCTTCGTGTCGAATCATCTTGAGTCTAAAAGCCTTCTTGTATCGACACATAACATTTAGGGTCGATACATACTGCTCTGTCATGGATATTTTTTGCGATTTCTCTGCGTTTTCACTACGGGTTCCATACTTTAGTCCCTAAAAACATCTTTTAATCATAGAAAATCATCAATTATAATTATCCTATAATTCTACATCAAATAAACAACATTGGGACATCGTTATTCATCTTTCAATCATCGATTTCCTTCATACAACATCATATATAATTCAATCATAAACCAAACAATATTTCACCTCTAACCCCACATACCAATTATCATGAACCCTATTATAGAGTTAGAACCCCACCCTTACCTTGGATTGAAGGTCGCTCTATAACTTTTCCGGTTGAATTTCCGTTCTGCCTCTTTCCTCTTATCCAACAGCTTTCACATTCTTTCTCTCAAATCCTTATTCTCCTTCTCTTCTTACTCCTTCTTCTTTTCTTATTATTTCTAGCAATAATAAAATAACCTATTATTCTCAAAATACCTTAGTGGGCTTAAGACTACTACACCCCCTTATTACTACTTCTATCCTTTAAAACAAGCCCACATCAAATAATGTCATCCTTCTCATATTATTCCACAACTTAATAAAATACTTAAATCCAACTAATCACAACACATCAATTATTCCAAAAATAATTTAATTAAATAATTAATTAAATTACCAACATTACAGGGATAAAAGAGATGTTTAAACTTTTGATTTGTCTGGGGAGGATAGTTGACTGGTATCTGGTCGAAATCCAGGCTTTGCAACAACTTTCTAAGGATACTGACAACTCTATTGGGGAAGAGGAGTTTTGTCAGTAATTTGTAGTAGTTGGAGGAATATACTCAAGCTGGGGGAGATTATAATCTGTTGGGGAAATAAACCCTGTTGAGGAAAGTATTATGGCGACCTTATTGGAGAAATGAATTCTGCAAGGTTTCCTTTCTAGTTTTGGAAGGCCAAACATGGTTGGAGAAGAGAATTTTCAGGAGATATGCTGATTGGAACTTTGAAAGGAAATTGTAGATAATGTATGAATTTTCTCTGTGGGGATTTATGGACAGCATGAGTGTTATCCCGACTCCTTGAGTAAGTACTTATTCCTATTTTTATGTGTATATTTCTTAACAGTTAATCATGTTCATATGCATATATTCCTTCAATTTTAGTCATTGGACGTTTTTGCAATCAAAATAGAAGAAAAAAAGTTTGCACTTCAAAGTATATTTGTATTGATAATTTGCCTATAAACAGGTGTTTTTGTACAAAGAGACGGAAATTCTAGTAAGAGGAAGTCATCGTGAAATGAAAAGAACACAGTGAAAATAAATATATATAGCCATGTGGAAGTGATCTCATCGGGTTCCAACTCTGCTATTGCCCCCATGTCTTCGAACATCTCATCCTTTATTGTCAGAAGAAGTTGATTAAACTGATCTTGTACCCTTTGAACTTTGATCTTGGTAATAAAGATGGCTGTAGTGATCCAACGGGACATAGTCGTACACTTTGATCCTTAACTTTTGTTTGGACCGTCCTTTCGGGTTTTCAGTCCACCAGGATACCCTTTTTTGCCCAAGCCTCCCTCTCAGGTTTTCGACTTGCCGAGTGTACAATCTTTTGTTTATATCCCTAACTTACGCCCGAAACCTTTTGATTCACCGGGATGCCTTTATTTTGCCTAGGTATGTCAACCTATCAAGTCATTCTTATGCATAGTATTTTTAGACTATGTCCGCGTTCACAGGGTGTGGGAAATCCTCACCATCCATAGTGGTTAGAATCATAACACCACTAGATAATACTTTCTTGACAATAAATGGCCCTTCGTATGTGGGAGTCCATTTTCCCCTGGGATCGCCTTGTGGTAGAATGTTGCACTTTATGACCAAGTCGCCAGTCTGATATACTCGAGGCTTGATCTTCTTGTCAAATGCCTTGATCATATGTTTATGATACATTCGACCATGACAAACGAAAGCCAGCCTCTTTTCATGAATCAAATTCAACTGATCCAACCTAGTCTAAATCCATTTGTCCTCGCCTAAGTCTTCTTCTTTCATAATCCTTAAGGAAGGAATCTGAATTTTGACAGGCAAGACGGCTTCCATGCCATAGACTAAAGAGAATGGGGTTGCCCTAGTTGATGTTTTTGCCGAGGTACAATATACATGAAAATAAAATGGTAGCATCTCATGTCAGTCTTTATAGGTTACAACCATCTTTTGCACAATCTTCTTTATATTCTTGTTGGCAGCTTCCACTGCACCATTCATCTTAGGTCTGCATGGAGAAGAACTATGATGCTTGATCTTAAACTGCATGCAGAGTTCAGTAATCATAGCATTGTCGAGGTTGGTACCGTTTTCAGTGATAATCCTTTTAGGGATGCTGTATCGAAAAATGAGGTTATGCTTGATAAACCCGACTACAACATTCTTGGTAAGTGAGGCAAATGAAGCTGCTTCAACTTGTTTGGTGAAGTAGTCAATGGCGACTAGGATAAAATGATGTCCATTAGAGGCGGTGGGCTTGATTTCCTCGATCATGTCAATTCCCCGCATTTCAAATGGCCAAGTAGAAGTCATGACAATCAAAGGAACTAGAGGCACGTGAACCTTATCAGCATAAATTTGGCACTTATGACAAGTCCTATAGTGGTGGTGACAATCAGTTTCCATACTCAACCAATAGTAACCAACTCTCAGAATCTTCTTGGACATAGTATGTCCACTAGAGTGAGTACCAAAGATGACTTCATGCATGTCCTCCATGATCTTCTCTGCTTCCTTCTTGTCCATACAGCGAAGCAGAGTTTAATCATGGTTGCACTTGTACAAAATCCCATTGCTTAGGAAAAACTTGGCTGAGAACCTTCGCATGAATTTCTTCTCGTTGATTGAAGCTCCCTTAGGATACTCTTATGCTTCCAGATACCTCTTCACCCCATGGAACCAAGGCTTCTCCTCATCAGTGTCAAGCTCATAAAAATGTGTCGGTTTGTTAAATCTTTCGATAGTAATTCTGGGAGCTTCGTTGTCCCAATTAAACTTGAACATAGATGACATAGTTGCTAAGGCATCCACCAACTGATTTTCTTCCCTTGGGATATGCTCAAATGTGACCTCTTCAAAGTATGGGATCAAGTTTAGCACAAGCTATTTGTAAGGGATCAAATTTGGATGTGTTGTACCCCAAAATTTGCCCTCCCATATTTCTCAAAAACATTTCAAGCGAGATCCTCAAATTGCTCAAGGAAGTCCAAGGGTTGACCAGACAAACCCTCTCCTAAGGCAGTCTACCTCAAATTAGGGTTTCATGTGGCATCAAGATACTTGAGTCCAAGGGATCCCAAATTCTCACCATTGTCCTAATATGTTCTCAATATCATCCATGTCAAGTTTCAAGCCTTGCAGAGAAAGTTTGCTCAGTCAATTGCTCAAAGGCCTGAAAATCGACTGTGCTAGGGCAAAAGTCAATTGTGGTCCCCATACAGTCAAACCTCAAGATTTTTGGTCAACATCCTAATTTTGAAGTATTATTCATCATTTTATCAAGGGTTGATCATGATTCATGAAGGATTTCTCACAATTCATCAAAACCAAGCATAACTTTCTCATACTTTATTATAAATGACCCATCCAAAGCTCATTTTGAAGAGTATGCAATGCTATACAATCCATCTTCATCTCCCAAGTTCAAAATATGCACTCAAAATAAGTTACAAATTTGGACATTATAGGTCCTTTTAAAAAGTTAACAAAAACACTTTTTTTGTCAAAGCTTCATACATGAACATGGAAGACTCAATTTAGATGATACCAAAAGGGTTGCTTAGAGGACATCTTAATATTTCTAAAAAGTCCAATAACACATCTCTAGGGTCAAAATTGAAGGAGTTATGCATTGTTGAAGTTGACCTTTTTTGCAAAATTACCAAAAGTCAAAAGTGGACAAAATTGCAATTTTTGTCAAATGGGCCCAACTTTTTGTGCTTGCATTGAGTTTGTAACATGATCCACGACCCATGACCCTTCCCAATTGCCTTTATTTTATTTTTGTCATTTATTTTGATTTTTATTTCAATTAAATCAAATTAAATCAAAGTAAAATCATGAAAATATAAAAATCATTTAAACCTTGAGATTTTATGCATATTTCAGGTCCATGAATAGCTGGCAAGGAGATCAAATCGTGCAAGGCTTGTTTGTACACAAAAAGATTGAGTTTTGCTTGATTTAGAAAGATTTGAATAAGAATTAAATCATGGATCAAATCTCCATAATTGCAAAGATTTGGAGCAAGTTTATAAACCTAATTCACTAAAGGCTACATATAGAACAAATCCAGACCAAAAGCACAAGGGTTAGAGGCGTGAAAAGAGAAAGAGAACTTTCAAAAATCAAGAAAAAGTGGCAATCTGATTTCATAGTTCCAGGATATTTCAAGCCTTCCAAGCTATGCCATTCGTTTCCTGGGTGTTCAAGCAGTCTATCCCAATCACCAACAAGCATTTTCGTTCCCAGAAACGCAATGTAAGTGCCTCACGACATCCTTCCCTTTTTGAAATCAACTCTCATGAATTTGACATTGTTAGCATGATTGGTTTATATATTTTGAATCCTTGAAGCATTTGCAATCTAATGGTAACAATTAATTGCATTTTTGCTAACCATACAGAGATCCACCATTGTTAGGTTTTCTTTGTTCATTTTAGGGTTTTCTTATGCAGGTGAAATTGGCCCAAAAGAGAGGTACCATGATGTTCACAAGGCCAAGACGAACTGGCCTGTAGCATTAGGTTTCATTTATGGTGCGTGTATGAGATTTTGGGAAATCACAGGGGCTATAGCTACGGACTTTGTTCGTAGGTAAAAGTCTGGATTTTTGCCAACGGAAGAGGGAAGAAGAAAGGTGGCGTGGCAACACACCATTCATCCATTTGAAAATTCACGCGCTGGCATATGATAATTTGTGTTTTTCCATATAATCTTTATTTATTATCCTATATACAAACAAGCGCGCTGGCTCAGTTGGTTAATGAGCGAAGGAAATTGCCAAAGGACCTGGGTTCGATCCCCAGGTCCCCTTGTTCTTCAATATTATTTTTCTATACATGTTTCCATGCGCAGGCTTCTAAGATATCCACCATAAGTCCTCAATGATTAGCCAGCCAGATGTCCAACAAACCAAATCTAACGCTTGGCATGTGAGGGTCTACAAAAGGCCTAGTCAAATGTGCAACATGGAATCAGGAAGGTCAACGTGAACCAAGGCTTGTTAGGCTTGAAAATCAGATTGGCACCCCCCTCAATTGCTAGCATACCAGGCCCAATTCTCTCTTTCTTTTCTTTTTATATTGTCTTTTATTTAATTATTTTGATTAAATAATTTTCTAACACAAATTAATTCTTTTTTATACAAAAACTCATAAAAATCAATTTCATCAAATTTAGGTTTTTTTTATATATTTTGTCAAAATTAATTTAATTAGTTTAATTTAATTTTAGGGAAATTTTAATCATTTTGTAAATAAATTAAAATCAATTAGAAATTAGGATTTTTCTCAATTTAATTTTCATTTTCTCTTCTTAAAATAACCAAAATACAAAAATAGGTCAAAATTAATTAATTTTCTTAATTTAATTTAATTAGTAATTAGGTTTGTATTTATTTAATTTAAAACCTTATTTTTCTCAAAAAATAATCAAAAACAACAAAAAAATGATTTTTTTTTCCTTCAATTAGGTTTAGACGGGGTCAAAACCCTAATTTTCTTTCATTCTTGATTCATCACGCGTTTATTTATTTTTACAATATTAATATAACTGCTCATGGGATGTAATAGTTTAATTATGTCTTTTTCGTTTATTTATCGTTTTACGGTTTTTTTGGCTATGTAATTAATCCCTCTCCCCGAAGCCTTGTAATAGCGTAGATTTATTTCTCGCATTTTAATTCTCGCAAATATTAACTGTTAGATGTATGTTAATAGGATTGCATGACAAGAATGTATGTTAATTTTAAAATGGTTAGCAAACTCTAAATGTGCAAAGATAATAACTGAAATTAAATCACTCGCACATGCGCACTCCTAGGGTATACTCTCACTTCGGTTACCTTCGGTAAACGATCATTAAGTATAGGATGTTTTAGTGGTCGCTCTTTTATCTAAACAAAGATCAAATGTCCCGTTCAGAAATGTTGCCTCAGAAAGGTTGCCTCGGAAATGTTGCCTCGGAAATGTTGCCTCGAATATGATCTTAAGACATTAGGGTTATTACTAAGACGTCCTAACATTGCTTTAGTGATCGTACGTCTCTTTTCGAATTGACCCTTACAACTCCAACGAAGGTGCTACCTACTCACTAATAGTGGGATAGAGTTGTCTAAAGGAAACAAGAACAGAAACATTCTTTTTTTGAGTAGGTAGATGCTAGTAGGTACTTTCTCAAAATCAAACTTTTTCACACTTACACTTTTCCAAACAAAGTTTTCAAAATCAAACTTCGCTCCTTGTGAAGTTTCCTTATGAGCTCCAACACCTTTCTCTCACTTGCATAGAATTAGGCTTAAAAGTTGTCTCACTCTCCCTTGAGTTGAATCCAAGACCTTTTCAATTCCTCGAGATTAGTAGGCATGCCAGGATGAAGAATGGTGTAAAGAACGTCTCCTTCGGTAATAGGCTCCTCAATTATTGGTAGGATGGAAAAATATGGCATCATGAGGTTTTGAGCGTGAGCTCACACCCACTTGAGATGAGGATCCAAAGGAATAGAGTTATTATGCACCAAAGTTTTTCTATCAACCTTGTTTACCATTCCCCAAGCTCGTACAAATCTTTGACGATGACCTTGGACATCGTTCTCGTAGTCTAATACAATACCTTGGATTAGTGAATCATGAGGACCGTCCCTTCGAGCGTAACCAAACTATTGCAGAGCCAAGAAAGGATTATAAGTGATACCTCCCCTAATGCCAAGGAGTGAGGACATTAGGGAATTCCCCATAACGGTAAATGATGGTAACTGAAGCTACCGATAGAAAACACAGAGCCGCCACTAAACTTTATTTATCCCGAAGGAAGGGGAAATATTGATAAAACTACAAGGGAATGGATAAGATGGTCTTGCAACCAAGAGAAAGGGTAAGGGAGTCGGTTATGTGAGGGGAAGGTGTAGTTGTTTAGTTATTGGCATGCATTTTTGGTAAAACCAGGTGTGTGTGTGTGTGTGAATGTCATGACTGATGTCATAACATTCTAGTTTAGTATGTACTGATTCATTAGGTACCTTTACAGAAAAATATTGTCATACAGGTGCTGCTGTTTATAAGTGTGTATCTGAGCATTTTGCAAAAAGATCACATTTACCTAAATCAGTAGATAGGTTTTCAGATGTCATAACAAATGTTAAGACATCCTGTTCTGAACTAACAGTTATGCAGTTTGGGTAATTCTGAGTTTTTTCAGGAAAATGACTCAGTCTTTCCAGAACAGAAAATCTCGTGGACTTGGGGTTAACCTAGCTCAACCCTAACCTGGTTGATAAAGTCCTGTGACCTAGTCTTAAGGTCAAACGGAATTAACCCTAGCTTTTTGTGGAAACCCTAACTAAAGATGCAGCTGCTATATATTCAACAGAGCTGCTGTTTTGGAATTAACCCCTTTTTGACAGAAGATCATTTAGAAGCTGTATAGTTTTAACTATTGTAATCCAAGCAAGTATCATTGTGATAAGTGACTTGGAATAGGTTTTAATTGTAAGGGTTGTGTACCACTCAAAGCTTTGAAGCAAAAGTGTGTTTGTGTCTCTTGACTAAAGCTTTGAAGCAAAGTCAAGTTAGGTTTGTGTATCACTCAAAGCTGTGAAGCAAGAGTGTTTGTGTTGCTTGATTAAAAAGCTGTGAAGCATAATCAAGTGTATGTTTTGAAGAGTGTCTTCATCAATTCATTATTCAAATTGTTTTATGTATCACTGCTGTGATTGAGGGGGAGTGAGTAGGAACTCAGGTTTAAGTTGTACTTAGATTGAAGTTGAATTGGGTAGGTCTTAAGTGAAGGAGATAAACTGGTTGGTTTATTCCTGAATTAATATCTCTTATAGTGGATTTCCTCCCTGGCTTGGTAGCCCCCAGAGTAGGTGTTGTTGCACACTGAACTGGGTAAACAATTGACTGTGTTCTTTACTGTTTTCTTGTATTTACTGTCTTATAGAAAGTCAGATACGGTGTCATAACATTGAACGTGACATTGAGTATCTGCAGCCAGAATTTCAATTGGCATCAGAGCAGGCACCCTGCCTGTATTACTGGGTGAGATCTAGGGATATCACTTTCTGGCACTATGGACAAAGAAGGAGTTTTTGGAAATATACCACCCATTCTGGATGGAACAAATTATGACTACTGGAAACCTCGTATGATTGCCTTCTTAAAATTTCTGGACAAAAAGGCTTGGAGAGCTGCTGACAAAGGATGGATCCATCCCACCATAACTGAGAAAGATGGGACAATCAGTCTGAAGCCTGAGGAAGATTGGAGTAAAGAAGAAGATGAGTTAGCCCTGGGAAATTCCAAAGCTTTAAATGCCTTGTTCAATGGAATTGATAGAAACATATTCAGACTAGTACATCAATATGAACTGGCCAAGGAAGTTTGGGACACTCTCAAAACTACCCATGAGGGCACTTCCAAAGTAAAAATGTCAAGACTTCAGATGTTGACTACCAAGTTTGAGAATCTAAAAATGATGGAAGATGAAACCATTCATGAGTTTCACATGAACATCTTGGAGATTGCCAACACCTCAGGAGCACTGGGAGAAAAGATGTCAGAAGAAAAATTGGTGAGAAAGATTCTCAGATCCTTGCCTAAAAGATTTGCAATGAAGGTAACTGCCATAGAAGAAGCCCAGGACATCAGCAAGTTGAAAGTGGATGAACTAATTGGGTCTCTTCAGACTTTTGAGATGGGGATCGCTGATAATGGTGACAAGAAGAACAAGAGCTTAGCACTTGTATCCAACACTGATGTTGAAAACAAGGAGGATGAAGAAGAAAATATTTCAGAAGCTATAGCCATGCTTGGAAGACAGTTCAACAAACTCATCAAAAGAATAGATCCAAAGTCAAGGTCTAATGTTCATAACATTCCCTCTGACATTGACAGTTCCAGCAGAAGACCAAGGTCAGAAGAGAAGGGAAATCAAGGCAGAGGAATTCAATGCCATGGTTGTGAAGGATATGGGCATATTCGAGCTGAATGTCCTACCTTTCTTAAGAAACAAAAGAAAGGAATGACTGTTACTTGGCCTGACTGTGATTCAGAAAGTAATTCTGAAGAAGAATCTGCCAAGCTAGTTACTGCTCTAACTGGTGTTTGTACCTCTGAAAGTGACACTAGTGATGAAGAGGTGACATTTGAAGAACTGGCTGATACTTACAAGAAATTGTGTATCAGAAGTACTGAAGTCTGTGTGCAGAATGAGAAACAATCAAAACTCATCATAAAGCTGGAGGCTGAAAAAAGGGCAAACCTTGAAACTATAAGTCATCTAGAAGGGAAAGTTCAATTGCTGAACTCACAACTGAATCAAATGACCAAATCTGTCAAGATGCTGACTAATGGAACTGACAAATTGGATGAGATCCTTCAGGTTGGACAAAATGTGGGAAATAAATTTGGACTAGGATTTGTGGAAGCAAAGAAATCTGGTACAGATAAGAAGATCAGGCCTGATAAGCAAATGTCAAAACAGATGTCTCAACACAACTCTCAACATCAGGAACAGAGACATATGAAGAAAAGGTACCAAAGATGGAGATGTCATCATTGTGGGAGATATGGCCACATAAAGCCTTTCTGCTTCAGATTGCATGGATACCCTAATCAGAACTCAGGTGTCAAACCTAAGTCTAAAAAGGTACCACATGCTCCTAAATGGAAGAAAAAGGCTACTGCCCTGATAGCCCACACTTCCCTGAGGGTCTCTACAAAGGAAGACTGGTACTTTGACAGTGGGTGTTCCAGACACATGACTGGAATCAAGAACCTCCTCAATAATGTTAAACCTCACACCACCAGTTTTGTGACCTTTGGAGATGGTGCTAAAGGTGAAATCAAAGGAGTTGGTAATTTGGACTGCCCTGGAGTTCCAAGTCTGAATGAAGTACTGCTTGTAAAAGGGCTGACTGCTAATCTCATTAGTATCAGTCAATTGTGTGACCTAGGATTCAAGGTCAATTTCTCAAAATCTGAATGTCTTGTAATTAATGAAAAACAAGAAATTATGATGAAAGGAGTCAGATCTAAAGACAACTGTTACTTGTGGGAGCCTGAGAACACTAATTTCTCCTCCGTGTGTTCCATTGCAAAAGAAGAAAAAGAGGTGAAACTGTGGCACCAAAAACTTGGCCATCTTCATCTAAGAGGTATGAAAAGGATTATCTCCATGGAGGCAGTCAGAGGGATTCCAAGACTGCAAATTGATGAAGGAAGAGTTTGTGGTGAATGTCAGGTTGGTAAGCAGACTAGGATGTCACATCCAAAGTCAAGACATCTGACCACCTCTAAGGTTCTAGAACTTCTTCATATGGATCTGATGGGACCAATGCAAGTGGAGAGTCTTGGTTGAAAAAGATATGCCTATGTGGTTGTGGATGATTTTTCCAGATTCACCTGGATTAACTTCATTAGGGAAAAATCTGATGTATTTGAAGTTTTTAAAGAATTGTGCAAAAGAATTCAAAGAGAAAAGGAAGGGTGTATTGTCAGAATCAGAAGTGATCATGGCAAGGAATTTGAAAACAACAAGTTTGATGATTTCTGTTCCTCGGAAGGAATTAGTCATGAATTTTCTTCTCCTATAACTCCTCACCAAAATGGAGTTGTGGAAAGAAAAAACAGGACCATACAGGAATCTGCCAGAGCAATGATACATGCCAAAAGACTTCCTATGTATTTTTGGGCTGAAGCTATGAATACAGCCTGCTATGTCCATAACAGGGTCACCTTGAGAAAGGGAACCTCATCCACCATATATGAACTCTGGAAAGGAAGAAAACCAACTGTGAAGTATTTCCATGTGTTTGGCAGCAAATGCTATATTCTGGCAGATCGTGAACAAAGAAGAAAACTGGACCCTAAAAGTGATGAAGGCATATTTCTAGGATACTCCTCAAACAGCAGAGCTTATAGAGTATTCAATTCCAGGACCAAAGCCATGATGGAATCAATAAATGTTATAATTGATGATTATCATGAGGAAGTAGATGTCCCTTGTAATGTTGAGACATTCTTTGAGACTTCAACCCAACAGAATGATCTACCCAACACCACCACAACAGAATCTGAATCAAAGGAAGCTAGCAAGATCCCTTCCATCAGAATTCAGAAGGATCATCCAAAAGAGCTCATCATAGGAGATCCAAACAGTGGAGTCATTACAAGATCTAGAGAAATCATCTCAAACTCTTGTTTTGTGTCCAAAATGGAACCAAGAAATGTCAGAGAAGCTTTAACTGATGAATACTGGATTGGAGCAATGCAAGATGAACTGAATCAATTCAAGCAACATGAAGTTTGGGAACTGGTTCCTAGACCTGAAGGAACCAACATCATTGGCACAAAATGGATTTTCAAGAACAAATCAGATGCTGAAGGAGTTGTCACCAGGAATAAGGCAAGACTTGTTGCTCAAGGATACACTCAGGTTGAAGGGGTTGATTTTGATGAAACCTTTGCACCTGTAGCCAGGCTGGAATCAATTAGACTCCTATTGTCAATTGCTTGTCTTCTGAAGTTCAAGTTATTTCAGATGGATGTGAAAAGTGCCTTTCTAAATGGGTACTTGAATGAGGAAGCTTATGTGGAACAGCCTAAAGGCTTTGTGGATCCAAATCACCCTGATCATGTCTAAAAATTGAGAAAAGCTCTATATGGCCTGAAACAAGCTCCTAGAGCATGGTATGACAGGTTAACAAAGTTTCTCTCAGACAAAGGATACAAAAAAGGAGGCTTGGACAAAACACTCTTTGTCAAAACTGAAGGAGGGAAGTTGATGGTTGCCCAAATATATGTTGATGACATAGTGTTTGGAGGAATGTCAGAACCTATGGTTAAACATTTTGCTGGCCAGATGCAGGCTGAATTCGAAATGAGTCTCATGGGAGAACTAACTTATTTTCTTGGACTACAAGTCTCACAGATGGAGGACTCAATCTTCTTATCTCAAAGCAAGTATGCTAAGAACATTGTAAAGAAGTTTGGTATGGAGAATGCCAGTCACAAAAGGACTCCTGCTCCTACTCATTTAAAGCTTTCCAAAGATTCAAGTGGGGTGAAGGTGGATCAAAGTCTGTACAGAAGCATGATAGGAAGCTTGTTGTACTTAACAGCCAGCAGACCTGATATTGCTTTTGTAGTTGGAGTTTGTGCAAGATACCAAGCTGATCCCAAAGTCAGTCATATCAATCAAGTGAAGAGAATTTTGAAGTATGTGAGTGGAACTTACAACTATGGGTTGTTATATTCTCATGGTTGTGAACCAACTCTGACTGGTTACTGTGATGCTGATTGGGCTGGTAGTGCTGATGATAGAAAAAGCACCTCTGGAGGATGTTTCTTCTTGGGAAATAATTTGGTTTCCTGGTTCAGCAAGAAACAGAATTGTGTGTCTCTCTCTACTGCTGAAGCTGAATACATTGCAGCTGGTAGTAGCTGTTCTCAAATGATCTGGATGAAACAGATGCTTACTGAGTATAATGTCACACAAGATGTTATGACATTGTACTGTGACAATCTGAGTACAATCAACATTTCCAAGAATCCCATTCAGCATAGTAGGACCAAACATATTGACATAAGACATCACTTTATCAGAGACCTTGTAGAAGAGAAGACAATTAAATTGGAACATGTTGCCACTGAGCTACAGCTGGCTGACATTTTTACCAAGGCACTTGATGCAAATCAATTTGAAAACTTGAGGGGTAAGTTGGGTATTTGCCAACATGAGGAATTGTAGCAATTAATTTTGCTTAAAACAAGGGTTAAAGAAGTTATGCTTGTTAAGTCTGTTCTGATTGGGTTAAACTTATATTTTCCCATTTCCTTCAATTCTTTTAAGAAGTTGAACAGACATTCCTTTTCTTCCTTCTACTCTCGTCTCTGCATCAAAACCCAACCTCTCTATCAGAATTTTCTCTCCAGTTGTTTTGGTCTTCTAAAACTGTCAAAATGTCTCAAACACCATCATCATCCAATACGACTATTTCGACCTCTTCCTCTGATCAAGATTCTAGGGAAATCTCATCCTTCCTGGATTCTGAAGTCTTGGAGATCGCTTCTCTTAGAAAAGTGGAAACTAACCCCACCAAGGTCAAAGAGCTGAGAATAAGACATGCAGGAAGGTCCCAAGCTGCTGCCTCTGGTAATCCATCTCATCCTTCTTCTTCAGTTCCCTCTGAAATTGCAAATAGGGAAGGGTCAGCCTATGTTCGTCAAGCAATAGCTAAAATTGTTACAAGAATTCTGAACGAGAACCACTTAGTTCCTGGCATTTCTGTTCCTTTAAATCAAGAAAGTTCAAATGCTGAAACAAATCCAAATGTCTCTAAGGATGTTGAGACATCAGACAAAGAGAAGAATGCTGACATTTCTCACAAGAAAAGGAAGAAGCCCGAACCTTCTGAGTCTGATGACAGTGCTTAAAGGTTGGTGGAGTTGCTGGTTGGTGGTGTTGCTGTTTCCTGGTGGAGTTTGCAAAGTGTGTTCAGTTTTTAGTTGCTGTTCTTATTACTTTTTCTGGATGACTGTATAAATATTAAGAACATGTATCTTTGGCCCATTTGTGGCTAAAGAGGGGGAGATATATTTTGGTACTTTATTAGACATTCTATTTTTCTGCAGTCATTTTTTTCTGCTGCTATCTATCTCTGATTGCTTAGGGTCTTTAGCCAAAAATCTGCCAAAGGGGGAGTTTGTAGTTGTTTAGTTATTGGCATGCATTTTTGGTAAAACCAGGTGTGTGTGTGTGTGTGAATGTCATGACTGATGTCATAACATTCTAGTTTAGTATGTACTGATTCATTAGGTACCTTTGCAGAAAAATATTGTCATACAGGTGCTGCTGTTTATAAGTGTGTATCTGAGCATTTTGCAAAAAGATCACATTTACCTAAATCAGTAGACAGGTTTTCAGATGTCATAACAAATGTTAAGACATCCTGTTCTGAACTAACAGTTATGCAGTTTGGGTAATTCTGAGTTTTTTCAGGAAAATGACTCAGTCTTTCCAGAACAGAAAATCTCGTGGACTTGGGGTTAACCTAGCTCAACCCTAACCTGGTTGATAAAGTCCTGTGACCTAGTCTTAAGGTCAAACGGAATTAACCCTAGATTTTTGTGGAAACCCTAACTGAAGATGCAGCTGCTATATATTCAACAGAGCTGCTGTTTTGGAATTAACCCCTTTTTGACAGAAGATCATTTAGAAGCTGTATAGTTTTAACTATTGTAATCCAAGCAAGTATCATTGTGATAAGTGACTTGGAATAGGTTTTAATTGTAAGGGTTGTGTACCACTCAAAGCTTTGAAGCAAGAGTGTGTTTGTGTCTCTTGACTAAAGCTTTGAAGCAAAGTCAAGTTAGGTTTGTGTATCACTCAAAGCTGTGAAGCAAGAGTGTTTGTGTTGCTTGATTAAAAAGCTGTGAAGCATAATCAAGTGTATGTTTTGAAGAGTGTCTTCATCAATTCATTAGTCAAATTGTTTTATGTATCACTGCTGTGATTGAGGGGGAGTGAGTAGGAACTCAGGTTTAAGTTGTACTTAGATTGAAGTTGAATTGGGTAGGTCTTAAGTGAAGGAGATAAACTGGTTGGTTTATTCCTGAATTAATATCTCTTATAGTGGATTTCCTCCCTGGCTTGGTATCCCCCAGAGTAGGTGTTGTTGCACACTGAACTGGGTAAACAATTGACTGTGTTCTTTACTGTTTTCTTGTATTTACTGTCTTATAGAAAGTCAGATACGGTGTCATAACATTGAACGTGACATTGAGTATCTGCAGCCAGAATTTCAGAAGGTATTAGAACCCCTCACATCCGTTGTACTCAACGGGATCCATTTTGTTTGTTTGTCTTTAAGGGTGTATTTATCTACAACTATACTTACTTAAGGGGAAACGAATGGTTTTTTATTATTGCATTCGTAAGGGTTTCACGACCCTTTGCCTACGTATCTAGTGAAGGATTCAGAACACCGTAGTTCCTATAGAAAATGGTTGGTTTGTTTGTGTTTTTTAGTGGGCGACGTTAATGCATGCATTCTAGCAATAGGCACGTCCGGTGTCGCGGTAGAACATAGATAACTTGCCTATTGGTGAGTTTTGATTTGTTGAGTGTTTTTGAAGTTTTAAAATAAATCCTAGTAATGATTAAAGGTGTTTTTGGATTTTTGATTTGTGAATGTTAAGTTTTAATTACAAAAGAATAAAAGGTTAAGAGGGAGACTAAAACCTAATTGTCATGCATGGGTTTCATCCTAAGGTCTAATTAGTTTGCAACTAGAAAAAGAGGAAGCTATCATCCTAAGGGACCATGTTATAGGTAAATAGAGGTAGTGTATGTGAAGAATGGCCATGTGTGATGACCAAGGCACAAGTGACAAAATATGGAGTATTAGGTTAGGTGTAAATGAAATGCTTGGGGTATGAGAATTGAATCTGGTTATGATTAAGCAAGAGGTGTACTTGATTAATCTCGTGAGAGTAGGTGCTCCTACCCTCAACCATGAGACCCTTTGTGCATAGAGACACTTGGTATATGGACCAAAGTGATTGATTTGGGTTATGGTTAACCAAGGGAAAAACTTGATTAACCTCGTGAAAATGGCCATGTCCAAACTCAACTATGAGAACCTTTAAGAAGATGCTTGGTATAAACCAAGGGGAGAGAAATTGCTTCAATTGATAAGATAAAAAGCCCATACAAGGTGGATATATGCATGCTCCTACAAAGTGGGACTAGTGTGGCACTAGTATTCTAAACGACCAATTGAAATAATCAATCGAATAGTTGTCACTGTAGAATAGCCCAGGACCAAACTATGAAATGTGTACGAGTGTGCATTTGTAAGTGGATACCTGCTCATTGATGATGAGCCTAAGAGGAGGCCAAGTGTTCTAATTGAATAAAATATACATAATTAGAAATTTAAACATATAAAGAAAATAGCAAAGAAACAAAATTCTAAACTATTACAAACCATATGGGGATGGGGGTATAGATTTATGAATGGGGATGAGTCGAATCGAAAGTTCAATTAAAATTCTAGTGAAACAAACAATACAACCAAATTGAAGATTAGTTTAAATACCTAACTAATTAAATTATCTATTTAATAATAATAATAATAATAATAATAATAATAATAATAATAATAATAATAATAATAAAAATAAAAAAAAAATTTCTAATCTAATTATTTATTTTAACAAAATATTTTTGTATTTTATATTTTTATGATTTCTAAGTAAAGAAAATGCTAAAAATAAAATTAAAACTAATTCTAAACATATTTTTGTGATTTTTTAATTAAGAAAATATTAAGAAAAAAAACTAATAATCTAATTTTAAATATATTTTTTGTGGTTTTTTAAGTAAAGAAATATTAAAAGAAAATTGACATTTAATTCTAAATATATTTTTTTGTGATTTTTTAATTAAGGAAAATATTAAGAAAACTATGCATATATTTTTATTATATTAATATGTATATATATTAAAATAACTAATTATAAATTATAAAAAAAATATATAAAAAAATCAAAGAGTTTAGAATTGAGCCTGAATGTAGAAATCTGGGGTGCAAAAAAGGAGTCCAGAAAGCAAATAAAGGGCAGCCCAAGCGCCTGATCTAATATAGCTGCCAGAGAGAATGCATGGTAGGAGCGCAACCATGGAGCATTGACAATGATGATGATGAAATCTGACGGTTCATGAGTAGCGAAGTGCATGATGATACAGTGGAAACACACACACCAAACTATACCAGAAGTGATTAAGGGTGGGGACACTTGTCACCACCATATTAGACACTAAACCAAAGTTATTAACATAATAAACAAAATAAAATAAGAAACTTAAGTCATTAAGCAAACACTCTCTCTGTCTCACGCTGTTGTTACTTGTTTTGTCTCATCCTCTCCTTAGAGCTCTGGCCGGAGCTGACGACATGGCCGCGCCGGAAATCGTCCTGCGACAGTGACGGTAAAGCTCATATCCCATTTTTTTACATAAATCGATTTCTATTCTTATTATCTCTTCTAATCTATGGTTTACTTTTTCAAATCCTCAACAGTGAAGGCTAGATCTAAAAAGGGTTTTTCAACCCTAGGTCTCAGATGAATGCTTCGTTTAATGATTATGGTGCTAAACTCATGAATAAATGACAAAGTAAGAGAAAGAAAAGGAAGATACGGGGACATTACGTCCAGATCCGGATGTTTATCAACCTTATGAAAACTTCTAGGTGAGATTGTTCTGACTTCCTTTGAACTCGTATCTTCTTCTTGCTTCTCTGAAACTTTTCAATTTGTGAGGGGACTTGGGAAGGAAAATGATGAACAAACTTAGTGTTTTATTGTTTGTATTGCTTGATAACTCGCTCTCCGTGTTTCTATGAATGATTCATTGATGATTTCTAAAGGTTTTGATATATTTGAGGAAGATGATGATTATGGTTTCTCGTTTTTCTTGGGGCTTGTGCCATTTAGGGTTTTTTCTCTGAACCATTTTTCTTTGGTTGATACTGTTTTTTATCCTCCAAAGCCGTCCCCTTTCTATATCTTTTGTATCTGTTTATATCTTCAAGAGAAAAGGATTTTGGGGGGAAACAATAACATGATTTTTGAACAGTTGCGTTGCCTTGCTTTGTTACTTTTTGATGCTGCTTTTAGCTTTCTAGTTTGGTGCATGTTTTGGACAGGTTTTTTGACAGTTTTTTGGCTTATTCTATTTGGACCATTAGGGAGGTTGAGGTGCGGGTTTTTTTGGCTTGTTTTGTTTGGATAGTTTGGACAGACAATATACAGGGCAACAATTCTGACTTTGTTTTTCTGTAAAGCAAATTGTTGACAAAATTTGTTTGTTGACTTTGTTACTGCAGTAAAATTGTTTTTGAATAAGCTGTGATGTTCTTTGTTGGGTTGGAATTGTGATTTTTGTACTTGTTTTACTGCTAGGTAAATATGTTGATGTCCACTAAACTTGCAGTATCTTTGTTTCTCTTTGTCTTTACTGTTAACCAAATTGGTTTTTGTGATTTGTAGTAAAGAACTAAGCCCATGATTAACACTTGAATTCTTATTATTGCGTGAAACAAAATGTATGAGGCCTTTGCTTGTTGAAATCAAATTCATGACTGAAATGATCTCTACTTCTGATTCCTTCAAACAACCCTAATGATGAAATTGAAAAGGAAACTTTGTTAAAAATTATTGTTTATTCTCAATGTTATGCTTCTTGATAGCTTGCTAACATTTATGTTTTCTTTTGTCTCATGAGTTTGAGTTGATGAGGAATGGATGGAGATGGAAAGGAAAAAACTGTGGCATTGCTTGGAGGAGTTTGGAGGGAGATTTGAAAAGAGTTTTGAAGAATTCTATAGTCCATAGGATAACTTCATTAGCTTAGGAGTCCTCTTTGAACTTGTGCATTGTAAAAAGCATTAGGACTTGTAATTAGAATGCTTGCAACAAACTTTATAGAGAAATGATGTATTTAAATGTGTAAGTTTACTGCAACATCTTGTAAACTTGTAAGCTAACAAATTCAAAATGGAATTTGTAATACAATCTTTTTTTCCAAAGTGTTTGCAAAACAAGTTAAATCTTGAACGAAATCGAATGAAACAATTGAAATTCTTCAATCTTTGCTCTTGTATTAAAGTGTAAGAAACCATGTGTAGATGCACTATTGAAACATAATGGATGGTTTCATGCTTGGTTTCTTTTAATAAGGATGCATATGATCTTGATCAAAAGGAAATTCTAAAAAGAACCATTATACAAAGAAACTTGAATTGTTCCTCCAGGTAAGCTTTGAACATCTTCATGTTGCCCTGCTTCAAGGCGACCCGTCCCCACTTACCATCAACCTTGCTCCTCTGGAGATAGAAACAATATAAGAACAAATGGATGGTGGCCCCTATCTTCAAGTAATCATAGACAATCTCGAACGCTCGCATGAAAATGACCCCGTTCGAATTTAAATGAGAAGGAGCCAATCGAAGATGTCGAAAAATAGCCACTGTAAAATCCGAGAAGGGGAGTCGAAGGCCCATCTCCCAGAATATAATTTCGTACACGGGGATCAGCCGCTTATCATACTTAGAGCAGGTTCAACTATCTTTTTCAGGGATCCAAAGCGACCATTTTCCCCGACCTACATCATCGTACACATCACTTCAGTGGAAACCTCATCGCGATGCTCAAAGAAATAAGAAACACAAAAGGGTCTTCCGCGACCCAGGTCCGCGGGTCCTTGTCATCCTGGGGAGGAAACAGGCCACCCTGATCAATGGGCGTCATCTCCACATCCTCTCCCCCCACGTGATGATCAGACCTATTCGGCTCATTACCAGATATCTCCAAGATGCTCGATGTATTGCAGGTGTCGTCTGTGGAGCTCTAGGAGGATCCAGTCCGTCCATTTGAAAAATCACTCCAACATTGTTGGCCATAATACCTGAAAAGTAGAGGATATAGGTGAGTTCGACATCAATACCAAAAACACCTTCCACCATTAATCAAGTGAAAGAACGCTGATAAACGAGGACCATGTCCCTGACCAGAACCCTCAATAAGGCATCTAAACAAACAAATGATTTTTTCAACAAGACAAGCTTCATTTAGCGGAAACAACCTAAATCCTCAAGAATCATCTACGGTGTATCGCGACAATCCAGGGAAAAGCCATGGCGACTATGGAATTTCTAAAACTACAGAACTACTATCTGCTACCAACACTCCCTTAAAAATGCCCTAACAGACAAAATCCTAACCCTAACCACATGCATTTCAAAGGTAAAAATCGTGAAAATCTGAGCTACAACAGCCAAATGACAATGAAAAATTGAAATCTTACCAGTTGAAGAAGAAAGAAGGATGAAAAGAGCGGCGTCAGACAGTTAATCTTCAAGAAACAACGGTGGTCGACAGATGAGCAGTAACGAGAAATGCGAGTAAAGAACGAAAAGTACATAATGCCCTACTCCTCTCGTATTTATAGTTGAAATCACTCATGCATGGGAGACACATGCCTAGGGAACCATATGATCATCATCATTACTCTCTAGCCCCTAGACCATCATTGTGTCACTTCATCATCACAGTACCCGAAACACACTACCCCTTCAGTTTTGGAAGATCTAAACAACCAACTCATCATCTCCCCGCGAGAAAGGCGCAACGGGCGATGCTCATGCTCCCAGTAAGAAGCGCCCTATCCCACGAGCAGATGTTAAAGTCATCACTTTTGTTCCCAAAAGCAACTACTTGGGGGTCTTTTGTTCTAGTCTGGTCCAACAGCTAGAGTTGGCCCAATGTGACCTCCTCTATTGGCACAGCCCATGCGAGCACGACCCGGGCTCACCTGCCATCCGTCAGGGACCATCGATCGTTTGTCCTCCTGAACCAACACTGACCCACGATGATCAAAGAGTTCCTATCAGTCTTCCTGACCTCAAGTCGTCCAGACAATTAGGAATCGAACAGAACGCTGCCCGTAACCTACCTCCTCCTTTGAACTAACGGCTAGTTATGGGCACACCTGCTCAGTATGACCAAGTCCTGGAAATTACCTATTTTTGTGGACCTACATCCGGCCACCTAGAAGGTTCTGATTAATCGGTAAGATCATAACCTAAGTCTTGTAGTCTTAAGAACTTGTCACATAGAACCTAAGTCCGGTATATATATATATATATATATATATATATATATATATATATATATATATATATATATATATATATATATATATATATATATATATATATATATATATATATATATATATATATATATATATATATATATATATATATATATATATATATATATATATATATATATATATATATATATATATATATATATATATATATATATATATATATATATATATATATATATAGATAGATAGATAGACAGATAGACAGATCGACAGATCGACAGATAGACAGATCGACAGATAGAAAGATCGACAGATCGACAGATCGACAGATCGACAGATAGAAAGATAGACAGATCGACAGATCGACAGATCGACAGATAGAAAGATAGACAGATCGACAGATAGATAGATAGACAGATCGATAGATAGACAGATAGACAGATAGATAGATAGATAGATAGATAGATCGATAGATAGATAGATAGATAGATAGATAGATAGATAGATAGATAGATAGATAGATAGATAGATAGATAGATAGATAGATAGGTAGATAGATAGATAGATAGATAGATAGATAGATAGATAGGTAGATAGATAGATAGTAGATAGATAGATAGATAGATAGATAGATAGATAGATAGATAGATAGATAGATAGATAGATAGATAGATAGATAG